>CM069447.1:18537929-18784942 GCA_035610835.1 Ophiura sarsii
TGTCTGACTCACCCTGTAATAATAACATGTAGTGTTTTTGTTGTGAATAAGACTCAGATTTATAATTCGATGCAATTTCACATTTCACAATTTGTACCATCAGTTTTTAGTTTTACTGACAAAATAATAAGCTATGGGTTAGGCATAATCAGAATTTTCTCGAGCTTGAAATTTCAAAGCGATCTTCAGGTTATTCTTCAGAACAAAGATTGATATAACAAACTTGTTTTTGAGATTAAAAACATATATAGGCGTAGGGCAAGAGACAAAGCTCTGTTTCCTAATTAGGCCTCATATGTAAAGTTTGTTGGTAAAATGTTTCATTTTGCTGTGTCCCTGGGTTCCTATTCATAAATCCACTTCAGTGCCGCACACAATACAAATGTTTTGTGCAGTGGCGTGAGTCTCGAATTCTGGGGTATAACCCACAGAGAGCTCTGATGGGCCAATCAATTGTTCACTGCAACTCAGAAAATATCAAAAAATACAAGTAAACACAGTTGGGCAAGTAAAAAATACTGCAAGTCATGACTTGCGAATCCCCCTGGCTGGGAGATCAACTAAATGAGGTCAAAGGTGACATAGGGGTCATGTTCCCCCCCCCCCCCCCCCCCCCCCCCCCCCCGTGTTCATGTTTCTTTTCTCCAAGTTGAGGTCAATCGGGCAACCTTTACGATTTGACCTCTGGGTGACCTTTGACATCAGATGACCTCTTATTATTTTTGACATGTTGTGCCAGGTTTGTGCAAGGATGGAACTGTGAAATTATGATATTTTGCCTGGAATGTTGGAGCTTATTACCGATGGTCAATTTTGTTGAAAACAATAAAAACATGGGATGTATTTTTAATTATTTTGTTCTCGTGGGACACTCTTTTGCAACGCCCTGTATCTTACACAAATAAATCTTAAAGTTCGCAAGAAACTGAGTATTGTAAGACAGTTGTACTTTTCACAATTACATACAGTCCAAAAATGTAGCATCATCATAATTTGCCTAAAACCTGGCTAGCTGGCCCGGTAACAAGCTGATTTTTGCAATTTAAAAAAAAAACATAATAGGCCTACTCTGTGATAAATGGATATAATAATAGCAAATGAAAAGAACTTTACAAATTACTTTTGATGGCTCTGAGTATCCGGGATTTTTATGCAGGTTGACATGATAGTTGGTTGACGTGCACAATTCCATGCCATTTTTGTAGTCATCATTCTATTGTTCTCTGTGTAAATAAGAGCATATGTGACTAATTTTACAATGATTTAGTCAATTCTTTATAGGATGAGGAACTTTGTTGTTTGATGGATTAGGCCCCTTTGATTACCAGTGGGGCATCACAAGTGGGAGGGAATTTCCCCTCGGTCACGATCCTCAGCCCTCCACCCGGGCCCCAGTTAAGCCTCCATTTTGTCCCAAATAATCGAGAGAAAACTTGGTCTGAAATGTTTAAATTCAGACCACTAAAAATTGAGCTAATTTGTATTGTATTGGGCTATTCAGATAATAATGTCCCACCCCCCCCCCCCCCCCCCCCCCTAAAGAGGACATCGGAATTCAAGACTTTTCCCCCACCAATTTTTCAATGGAATTCCATACCTTTTTGGCAGATGTTCTTGGAATTCCAGACTTTTTCACAATTTAGACCTCTATAGAGGACATCGGATTCCAGACTTTTTTTCCCACCGATTCCATACTTTTTGAAGTTTGATCTGGAATTCCTTACTTTTTTTTAAGTTTGATCTGGAATTCCATACTTTTTTTTAAAGTTTGATCTGGATTTGTCCTCTATAGATGGGGGGGGGGGGGGGGGGGGGGGGGGGGGGGGGGGGGGGGGGGGGGGGGGGGGGGTCATTATTAGGGGGTTCATTATTATCTGGAATATAGCCAATTTTGTCATCCTCGATTGCCTCCACACACACCTCTCTCATCACTCATGAGAAGGAAGACAGCGAGTGGTGGAAATGGTTTTTTTAAATTATTTTTATGGATTGTCAAAATGATGGGTTATAATAATAATAAACTAACCAAAGTGGTTTTTTTTGCATTTAATTATTTTTTAAATGACCAAATGTGTGGAAGCACAAACCTAATTTTACATAAAGTGCACTTTAAGTTTTAGGCATGCATCAATTGCCAACAAAATACAACTTTGCAATGTAAAATATAAGTTATTATGCACCTATTCTGTCAAAAAATTGATGCATGATAGTATTTCCCAAATGTTTAAAATTCAGAATACAGTATTGACATATTTTTCGATTTTTTTATGTAGGCCTAGGCCTATATACGAAAGTTATTCAATAAGTTCTACCTCCTCACTCATAACATCGCTAATCCGATCAAAGTCGGAGAGAAATTTTGGATTTTCGGAAAACTACCCCTAAAGAATTATATAACACATGGTGGTTTTTTCTCTCTCCGTATTGTTCGATTGGATACAGCCAGATTTAAATAATGAAAATAGAAAAATGAATGATTTCTGAATATAATACTGTATTATCATATTTTACAAATCAGATTGTAGGCAATATTAACCTTTGTGGGCTCTCAAACGGTATAATATCAATTTGAAATATGTTACGTCTTTTTACTTTATCATACTGGAATACTGCTATTCAGTCAAATTTTCATTGCTAAAAGTCAAGCAGCAGTGATGCATCGAATGTTAAATCTTAAGTGCAACGGGAACGGATAAAAAACAGCAAGACTCCAAATTCTAAGAGACTAAACGTACCTATCGGCCAATTTAATAAAACCGTTCTTAATTACAGATATCTCTTGAACAGACTATAACTATAGTGACTGATTTCTTGGGCATTTTAATGCCTCTAATTATCCAGACGGTACCAGACCCAGACCTGGACAGCCATTAATGTAACACTACCCTAGTGAACCGCTGCAAAGGTTATTTCTTTTCATAATTGTCATAGAACCAAGACTTCTTCAATATACACAGGACTAAATGGCTAGATTTTAAGTCACTCGAATCATGCTAATTTTCTACACTGACTACCTGATTGACTATTGTAACGGTTGCATATAAGAAAAACTCATAAAGTAACTATCATGTTAATGTACGTTTGGAGTTCACTGCATCTCCAGAAAAGTACAACCAATACTCAAACCAATTAACTATGAATTTGTAGCTGAGATTTAAAGCTACAATTGTGAAATATTTCATATGACTGACTTATTATGAGGTATGAGGTAGAACTTATTGAATGGCAATCGTATATATTATATATATTTTAATTAAAGGGGCATTAAGTGATATTATGGAGGAAGCGCCCTCAATTACAAAAATATATGATAAAAACTGGGATTTGTATATTTTTACAATTATATTATATGTATGAACTTACACCTATAAAGATTAAGAAAAAAAACAGCCCGACGTACAACATAACGTTGATTCAAAAAGCTGGTAGAGCCGCAACCAGCATTTTACAGTGTAAGGGTGGTATTCCAACATATTTAAAACATTGTATTAATCAAGTTTTTGCTGTGTTTTGTTTTAGTAGAAACAACAATAATGGCAATTTTTAATGTTAGTCTTGAATTCTGAAGTAAATTAATTAAAATTAAAAAAATTCAACATGACATTGTGTCCCTTTAAAGTGAGGGAGCGTGGTGAGCAGTGGATGGAGGACACTTTTTGGGTGGCGGCGAAAGCCCGCCAACCTATTAGCATGGAATTGCGAATTTTGGGGAAATGCCCTCCCTTGCCCCCTGTAGCGTCACCACTGGGGAAAAGCAATAAAACAATAAACACGTTAGTGTACCTGCAACCACAGCTCATAACCCAAAGTTTGCTATTTATTTCTCTTCATCTTTTTCACCCTTTTCCCCAATATTTTCTTTTTCCACTTGGCATTATTTCCCCAATTCTGCTCATTATTTCCCGGGAGCGGTGCCCCCTGCTCCCGCACTTTGTGCAACCCTGGAGAAGCAGCACACTTGGTAGCATCAATTCCTACACTCTAAGAAATTAAAGAACCCTTTTTTGTCCTCTATTTATAACCCTAAATGGTTCTAGTGAGTAGAACCAAAATTGGTCTTCAGACACCTTACAGAACCATTTTTGGTCTCTTTAGAACCTTTATTGGTTCTCCAAATGGTTCTCAAATTGTCAAGCACCTTTTCGAAGGTTCAAGAGATAGGTTCCTCATAGAACTTCAAAAAAGGTTCTTTCTTTCAAAATTAAAAAACCTTTTGAGAACCAGTTTTATGGTTCTATAATGACTAAAAATGGTTCTGCAAGGTGTCTGAAGAGCCATTTTTGGTTCCATTCAAGAACCATTGAGGGTTCTAAATAGAGGACAGACTTACAACCTTTTTTTTCTGAGAGTGTACAGCCAGGGGTCTATTTTTATGAGTGTTAACAGTAAAGAAAGATATCAAATTAATTGAATAAATATGACATATTTTAAACCTAAATTGAATGTAAAATGTATTCATTTTCTATATTTCTATAGGCCTATTTATTTATTTACTATTTTATATATTATTATTTATTTACATAATTATTCATTTATTTATTTAATCATTTTTATTTATTAATGTTTTCTCATGTTTATTTGTTTTAATTTGTTTATTTTAAAAGTAATTTTTAATTTCCCCTCCAGCTCCGTCTGAATAGGGATGACTGATGTGTGTGCCAGTGCACGTGCACCGCAAGTCAGCTACATAAAATTGGGGTGGGTGGGATTTAAAAAAGTGATCGTATATTTAAACATTGATTTCTTTGCGAAGAAGGCAATATTCTGTGTCAAGTGAAGCATGGATCATCAATGAGTCTGAAATAGGTCTATGAAATTAATTTCTTGACAAATGACATTTTGACAAGGCTATACTGTAAAACGGGGGTGAATACGGGACAACAATGGGAACAGTTTTTGAAATCTCAAATTTTTGTATTGATTGTACTATTTTCTTTAGCCAAAATGTGGAAAGAGCAATATAGTGTTCAGAAAATGGTTCAGTGGATGTGAATGAACCAAATGTAGCCGAGCCCAGGGTATCAAAAATAAAGATGTCCTTTTATAAGATATACATACTCTTTGACATTGGTAAGAAATTCTGAAAGTAGTTTTCATTTCAAGCTTTTTTGCATTTTATCGTAATTTTCTAATATTTGGGGTCAATAAGTTATTTTTAGTACAGTAATTTTCACATTGCATGACATATAAAATCTCAGGCTCCATATTTATAGAAAAGATGCAAATTTGATACTGAATTGATACTATAGAATTTCTTCGAATTAAGCTTTAAATTCTATGATATCAAATCAAATTTTCATAATTCTTTACCTATGAGTCATTTTAGTCTCAGGTAGAATTTCCATACCCATCACATTATTTCATATTTTTATAGGGGCAGTTCAAAGGCATAAATATGGGTGGATATGATTATAAAAACTACAACATAGAGACTAGTGCTAAAACTGTCCCTATCCACCTCGTTTTACGGTTCACCTAAGGGACCGTTCATTCTCAAAATGCACCCAATTTATGACAATTGGCGCTTTGGTCTGTGATGAAAACCACCTCATCGCTATACCAATTTGGACACAAAAGCACCCCAAAAGGCAGGCACATATACGTATACCATAAATGCTCAAAATGCACCCAATTTATGACAATTGGGCGCTTTGGTCTGTGATGAAAACCACCTCATCGCTATACCAATTTGGGCACAACAGCACCCCAAAAGGCAGGCACATATACGTATACCATATCAAATATCAATGTGAGAACCCCCCTCCCCGCCCCCCCCCCCCCCCCGGGATAACAAGTTGGTATCTTCCTAAATATGTATTCAAAACAAGGTTTTGTAGTGACCAACCCCTCAGAAGCATAAACAGTTTAAAAAGGGCCTCCTCCTTTTTTAGGTTCACAAAAGTGTATCGCTATAAAGTATAAATTAGGGCAATTTTGCACCTGAAGTGGGAAAAAAATGAAAAATAAAAAGGGCTCTTTTTTTGGAAAAAGTCAGGACCCTCAACATGGTTGTTATTTTTAATTTGCCTAGGCCTAGCTCTATCAAAGTTAAGTTCTATTACATTAAGAACAGATTGTGCACTCACAGATATTCAAAACCAGTGGTTTTGCTCAGTGTACATGTACACATGCAGCCACAGCAAAGAAAACTTTTAATACTATACCCATAGACGTTGAATATACCATACAGTTACACACTGCATGCTGTGAGTATAGTGCATAGATAATTAACATGTTTACTTGATTACATAACAGACTGGTGTAACATTACAACACACCCCTGCAGTGTGCAGGGCTACTATGTAGTCAGTCAGTGCATGCGCATGCACTGACTGACTACATAGTAGCCCTGCACACAGTGGCATGGCATGGCTAATAATACTCATACCTGTAAAACAACTTAATTTCACTAGCAATTTAATTTCGCTATTAAAGCGATCCGATTCGCCAAATTAAATTGCTACCAGTTTAATATATTATTTATAATGGTTATAATCATAATAGGAAGGTGTTACAAACTAGCGAAATTAAATTGCCGCAAATAGTTGACTAAATGCTAATTCGCAAAATTAAGTTGCTGTGAAATTCAGTTGTTTTATAATAGACTTATTAGATGCACTAGTCCCACTTCCAGTATTTATATAGTATTTATATTATTCAATAGCACAAATGTTCATGTGCATTTATTTATATTTACACTTTGTATTTGACATACTTTCTCTTCAACAAACAATTAGGTATTAAGACTGTGTATTTTTAAAACCCAGCCGCATCTCGGGGATGAAGGTTGGAGAAATCATTTCATACTTGGTCCACACATCAGTTATGATGAACCATCTCATATTATGGTGATAAATCTTTCATCGCGAGTCCCAGTGTTTCTAGATCAAAACACCCTAAATTTGCCAATTTTGACCATTTTAGCCTATATTCAGAAACGGGTAGTTTTAGTTTAAACCCTCCAACTGCAAAACGATTTTGCACAAGACACTTACACTGCAGTATCATCTTAAGATACCTATAGAGTATATAACATGCGCATTACATTTAGTTTAGCTTCTGTAACTTTTGTTTTATAATGGGATCAAACTTGTGTTTTTCATGAAAAATAGCTCAAATTATGTGTCAAATTAAAAACGGGAATTATTTTACGTCAAGCAACCAATTTTAAAAATTCACATATTAATGCAATCTATACATATTATTCTTCAACATATAAAAAATCACCGTTGGCTTTTTATTCCTACAAGTCGCTGTGTGACGTCAAAGTTACGTGTGTATATCACTCTATATAAATTGTTGGAAAATGAATGACGCATAGTACAGGGTGTCTCAAAAAAAAACCGTGCACGTGTTTACCCAACTTATTGACCATGAACTTCTAAAATTTAGTGTAACAATTGTATACATATTGATAGACTAAACACTTAGCTTTCATATGCCGTTTACTTCATCTGATTTGGTTTTGTCAATCTTGAGATATGACCAATTAACTAAAGCTACCTAAAATCGACTTTGTGCCACTTTACAGTTTACAATGAATAGAAAGGGTTACTCCGGAGAGGAGGTGGTGTGGGGGTGGGTTGTTACCACCCCCTAAAAATCCAATCTGAAATGCAGAGTATGCTTATTTGGATACCATGGTATAGCTAGAGGTTCCCTCTATCCATACATACCAAAACAAGTACAAACATCCCACGCATGACGTCATAATGACCCCCGTCACCAAACATGGCCGACCTCAAAATCCTGCCGAATTCGCTGAACAGTGAAATATAGGCCAAAATAGAAATATTCTCTAAAAAAGTTCAAAATATCGTAATTTCACCCGGTTTTTTGCTTATAACTGAGGGAAATGGTGTTTTTAACATAGGCCTATGCTATAATATTCAGTACCATACAATTCAAACATTTTTCAAAATGGCGATTTAATTTTTTTTTAAGGTGGCAACCACCCCCTCCCCTACTATCGGACTTTGACGGCTTACCCTACCCTCGGATAAGGTGGCACCCTAATTTTTTTCACGTCAAAATGAGCACAGGGGATGTAAACCTGTACGCCCTAGGTCACTGTTCTTTGCGTTTTAGTGCAATCGGCGACCACCCTCCCTTAGGAGGACGAGGATTTAATGCTTATGACTTAGGCTTTCTTCTGTAAAAGTGGCACAAAGTGGATTTTAGGTAGCTTTAGTTAATTGATCATATCTGTGGATTGACAAAACCAAATTAGATGAAATAAACGGCATATGAAAGCTAAGCGATTAGTCTATCACAATGTATACAATTGCTACACCACATTCTAGAAGTTCATGGTCAATAAGTTGATTAAACACGTGCACGGTTTTTTTTGAGACACCCTGTATATCAACCATCTCGGTCATATGAGGGATGAAATGTTGTGTTTACGACGTGCATCTAAATATTTGATATATCCCATCTTAATAACAATCTTCAAATCCAAGATGGCCTCCAAAATGGCCGCCATAATTTCCAAAATACATATAGAATGCTCATATTGAATTCCATACACTAAATGATGCAGTTTCAATGCCTATGATCGAAATGCCTGAAAGGAGACACTAATTTAAGACGTTCTTGAGGATTCTTTACCTTCCATGATGGCCGCCGATCATGTCAAAATGGACATTAAATGTATGGAACAATGATTCTTTATTTGTTATAACTATCTTCTTTAAGACTAGGGTTTAACAAAACGTATACGATATCGTTTATTATGTATCAAATTAAGAACAGGAATTAGTTTACGTCAATTAACCAATTTTAATAATCTACAAATCAATGCTGTCTATACATATTAACCTTTAAAATAAACATAATCATTATTAGCTTTTTATTCCTACATGTCGTTGTATGTAAGTCCTAAAAAATTATGGTACCATACAGACACATGTGGCTGAATTGGAATCACCGATTGATATACTTAATTTTCATTTCTCAATTTTTTTGCTAGACATATTTAATTTTCCAATGTATCTTTAAAGCAATGTAGGCCTATGCAGAAATTCGTTTTGGGGGTACCGTTTACTATTTAGACATTCAACCAGTTGCTGGTCACATTTTAAATGGTGAATATGTGCCTTCAATGATCCTTACCATACACACATTATGTAACTGCTAGCAATGTATTGGCCATTTTGTTTTGTTTGTTTGTTTATACACGGTGGGTCCGCACGGACACACACTTGGGTCCTGATTTTAATGCCCGTTTTAATGGCAAGCAGAAACGTTTGACTATTCTGTGGTCAATAATCACTTGCCACGCTTAAATCACAATATCTCTCCCAATTCACTCATGGGCAATTCCGTAGTTGCGGACGTACATTTCAGACATTTTGAGGGCTGGCAAAATCTAAACTATACCAGTTGCTTGATTTTTAACACCTGGGTTTCAAGTACCTCTAGTAGGAGTACAAAACCTGAAAATTCCTTTGCAGTACCATTTTCGGTTTATGAGATATAGTGTGAAAACCCTCCGTTGCGGACGTACGCAGAGAAAGTGATTTTTTCAGTACACCTGTATTCCAATCAAAAAATCTCTGAAGTGTTCAGGTCTGTAATGAAAACTAATATTGTTTTGTTTGTAATGAGGGACAAACCTAAACAAAACCATCAGAGACAATTATCAGAACCTTTATCTTGAAGTTAAAATTGACTGATGTTTAACCGTTGCGGACGTACATATTAGTGTTGCGGACGTACATCTCTGAAATAATTCACAGATGTACGTCCGACACACTTCAAGAGCCCATGTATTAAACATGTAAACAGGTACAGAACAAAATAAGTTTTAAACATTAAGTATAAATCATCAGCTTTAGAAAAATACTTACCTCATTGGTTTCCAACATTGCCAAAGTATTGAACTGAGTGGTTAAAAGTAGCAGCTTTTGGGAGTGTACGTCCGACACAGAGGGTACCAAATTTAATCCAAAAAGTGTAATTCCTCTATATTTTGGTCATTTTAAGTAACTATTTTATATGATACTATAGTTTGGGCTCAATAAAGCCCAAACTCTTTTAACCACCGAAGCGGTAATTGTCAATGGTCATTGTCATCTAATTGTGGGCGTCCTTGGTTACCGTTTGACCATTCACGGCTACTTCCGGTTGCCCGCGAGCAGCCCTTTGTTTGATTGTTTTGCTATGCCCATTTGGTACATTTTGTACTTCATTCGCTCTGTGTTTCCATACTATGAGGATCTGTTGTTAAATAAAACCACTCCCACCCTCCCATATTCATCTTGTTCCGCTTTCAATCGGGATCGTTTTTTGTTTCGTTGGTTGTTTCAGATTAGTTGTTTTGTTTTTGTTTTTTGTTTAAAAATAAAAATAAAAATAAAATATATTGTACTAAAATCACGGAATATATTCGTTGCCCACGCGGCTCAACCATGGGGGACCAATTGCCATATCGCCCGGTCTTAATTATTCCTTTGTACCTTGCCCACGCGGCTCAACCAGGGGGGACCATTTGCCATATCGCCAGGTCTTAATTATTCCTTTGTACCTTGCCCACGCGGCTCAACCAGGGGGGACCATTTGCCATATCGCCAGGTCTTAATTATTCCTTTGTTTCTTGCCCACGCGGCTCAGTCATGGGGGACCAATTGCCATATCGCCCGGTCTTAATTATTCCTTTGTACCTTGCCCACGCGGCTCAACCAGGGGGGACCATTTGCCATATCGCCCGGTCTTAATTATCCCTTTGTATCTTGCCCACGCGGCTCAACCATGGGGGACCAATTGCCATATCGCCCGGTCTTAATTATTCCTTTGTACCTTGCCGACGCGGCTCAACCAGGGGGGACCAATTGCCATATCGCCCGGTCTTAATTATCCCGTTATATCTTGCCCACGCGGCTCAACCATATGGGGACCAATTGCCATATCGCCCGGTCTTAATTATTCCTTTGTACCTTGCCCACGCGGCTCAACCAGGGGGGACCAATTGCCATATCGCCCGGTCTTAATTATCCCTTTGTATCTTGCCCACGCGGCTCAACCAGGGGGGACCAATTGCCATATCGCCCGGTCTTAATTATTCCTTTGTATCTTGCCCACGCGGCTCAACCAGGGGGGACCAATTGCCATATCGCCCGGTCTTAATTATCCCTTTGTATCTTGCCCACGCGGCTCAACCAGGGGGGACCAATTGCCATATCGCTCGGTCTTAATTATTCCTTTGTATCTTGCCCACGCGGCTCAACCAGGGGGGACCAATTGCCATATCGCCCGGTCTTAATTATTCCTTTGTATCTTGCCCACGCGGCTCAACCAGGGGGACCAATTGCCATATCGCCCGGTCTTAATTATTCCTTTGTATCTTGCCCACGCGGCTGAACCAGGGGGGACCAATTGCCATATCGCCCGGTCTTAATTATCCTTTATTTTATATTAATTGAAGTTACCAATTGTTCTACTGCATGATGTAGTGGATGGCATATATTGTAATTTTAAGGAGAAATTTTTAAAAAGTCAGGGATTTAAATCCCAATTATTCTCTTTAATATAAGAAATATTTATAAATGGTAAAAGAAAGTTATTCAATTTATTATGAAGTCAAAAGAAATGTATTACTGCTTCATCCTATAATTGGTATTATATTAATTAGGCCAACTCATTTAGAGTTCAACTAGTTAATTACCGTGCAAAAATCAATTTTCTGAAACTATCACTTGATAAGATTTCATCGGTGGTAGGGCTGTTGGCCATTTAACCATTCCCCTCAGATTTGATTATTTTATATTTCAAATTGATGATTTACAAATTGAATAACATTGAAAGAAAGCATTGATAAATTAGGCCAAGTTTATTTAAAAGTTATAACCATCTTTTAAAATAATTGGAATTCTGTTGAGCTGTTCTCTAAGTTTATGTCCCTTAGGTATATCACTAGGACCCCCAATTATGGTTTGATAATTGTGTATTATTATCCTTTTTTGTACTCGTATCCTTTGTATGGCCAAACATTTAAAAATATTTATCAATGTAATTATTGTAGTATAAGGGCTGATGCCCCTGCTAAATTAAGTATCAACTATTCAACTTATGTAAATATAGTTGTATAATAAAATCTAATTAGTATGGAGCCTCAGGGCTATATAATCTATTTTTGTCTTTGGCTGTGTTTTCAATTCCCGCTGTCTAAGGGTAAATAACACATGTTCATTGTTGTATTGATTGTATCAATTTGTAATACTTGCCTTAGTTCATTCATGGAAATAATTGCACTTCAATGGTGCGATTTCTACTCAAAAACGACTTGTACGTCCACAACAACCTCAAAATCAGCCAAACCGAGAATGATAGGTCAAATTCCAAATTATATCATGTAACTACAACCTATAACCTTTGATATGAGACATAAATTAGGTTATTTCGACGATTTTCAATTTTTTCAATTTGGGTTACCTAATTACAGAACTGCCCTCATATCATAAACCAACATTTTGTTTTCCAATGGACAATGGACAGCTTACACTAAAAGCAATGGATACTATACCGGTATGTCATTAACATGTCACCGAACACATTTCAAGCATTTCATGGCCACATTCAGCATTTAGTGGTCAACATAGTTATTTCAAGATACCCATGATTAGTTATATGGTGCCTAAATATTATACTGTAATAACGATATTACATGATCTTTTTTAAAATTTTAAACCTCGTCTTACAGAAGATAGGTATGACAAATAAAGAAGCTTTGTTTCAGCCATTTAATGTCCAATTTGACATATCGGCGGCCATTGTGGAAGCTAAAGAATCCTCAAGAATGTCTCAAATGTGTGTCTCCTTTCAGGCATTTCGAGCATAGGCATTGAAACTGCATAATTTAGTATATGGAATTTAATACACGCGTTCTTTATGTATTTTGGTGATTATGGCGGCCATTTTGGATTTGAAGATTGTTATCAAGATGGGATATTATTTATTTAGATGCACGTCGTAAACACGACATTTCATCCCTCATATGACGGAGATGGTTGATACACTATGCGTCATTCATTTTCCAACATTTCATGTAGAGTGATATACACGCGTAACTTTGACGTCACACAGCGACTTGTAGGAATAAAAAGCCAACGGTGATTTTTTATATGTTGAAGACTAATATGTATAGATTGCATTAATATATGAATTTTTAAAATTGGTTACTTGACGTAAAATAATTCCCGTTTTTAATTTGACACATAATTTGAGCTATTTTTCATGAAAAACACAAGTTTGATCCCGTTATAAAACAAAAGTTACAGAAGCTAAACAAAATGTAATGCACATGTTATATACTCTATAGGTATCTTAAGATGATACTGCAGTGTAAGTGTCTTGTGCAAAATCGTTTTGCGGTTGGAGGGTTTAAACTAAAACTACCCGTTTCTGAATATAGGCTAAAATGGTCGAAATTGGCAAATTTAGGGTGTTTTGATCTAGAAACACTGGGACTCGCGATGAAAGATTTATCACCATAATATGAGATGGTTCATCATAACTGATGTGTGGACCAAGTATGAAATGATTTCTCCAACCTTCATCCCCGAGATGCGACTGGGTTTTAAAAAATACACAGTCTTAAGTATTACCTTCTGTTACTTTCATGGAAACAGAAATGAATCAAATCACGAAAATAGCTTACTGCAAAAATATAATTGTAAATATATAGACAATATGAGACTGATTGATAATTTAATAATTGTTCACTGGTTTTTGTTTTGTATAGGGGAACAATAAAGTCATGTTTTGTGTGCACTTTAATATAGGCATGTACTCCTACATGAAGTGAATACAAAAGTAAAATTTAAAAAAAGAACACCAGGGATCGATCAATCAAGAACAAAAATTGAACTGTGAGGTATAAAAAAATCAACCTAGCCTACTAATATTTTTATGAGCATGATCGATGAGAACCAGGGTAAAGGCGACAACAAAACACCCAACCTGTTGTATTGTGGGCAAACGGACCATAAAATTCAAAATGGTTTCAAAAAAACTTCCCGGTCAGTTGAACGGGTTTTGCTTAATTTATATCCAATTTCAATTGGGGGGGGGGGGGGGGGGGTTGGTGGAATCGAATCCAAATAAGTATAAAGATGGCAGAATTTCGCACGCTACACGCGCATATGCACAGGACTACATTTCAGAAGCCCATATAAAACCAAAAATGTATAAATTATGACCAGATTCGCTATAAATATCAAAATGTGACAATTTTCTTTTTGATTTTCCATGCCTTCAACACACCATTCCTGAGGAACATGGCCTTTTTGTCCAAAACTCTTTTTATTTTTGGGAATTCGCATGCCTATGCCTTCTATACCTTCGAGAGGAATATATGGACTTTTTTCTTGGGAATTCCCACAGCCAAAATGTGATGATTTGTTGGGAATTCCCATGCCTTCTATACCTTCAAGAGGAATATGGATTATTTTTTTGGGAATTCCCATGGCCAAAATTTGATGATTTTTTGGGAATTCCCATGCCTTCTATACCTTCAAGAAGAATATGGATTTTTTTTTGGGAATTCCCACGGCCAAAATTTGATGATTTTTTGGGAATTCCCATGCCTTCTATACCCTCAAGAGGAATATGGATTTTTTTTTTGGGAATTCCCACGGCCAAAATTTGATGATTTTTTGGGAATTCCCATGCCTTCTATACCCTCAAGAGGAATATGGAATTATTTTTTGGGAATTCCCACGCTCAAAAAGTGTCAAATATTTTGGGATTCCCATGCCTTCTATAGGGGGTGTACCATTAATAAATGGAATAGCCCATTGATACTCCAGTACTTTACTGCCATGATCATGATGGTGTCATTCTTCACATCGCTTAGACATTTTGAGGTTGAACGTTACTTGGCAACACATAACACTTGTCTCCAGTGATTATAACAATAGAAATGTATTTTGTAAGTAAAGTAACCATTTCCATATGATCAAATGTTAAAGCTATACCCAGATTTAGCTTGACTTGGATGCTGACTTTTAATGGAATAACGCCAAATCGTAAGGTGATTGTAAAATTACAGATAGTCAAAACCACTATATTGTGGTAAAATGTAACACGCTCGTGTTCGCAGTTAAGGAGGTAAACGATACAATTAGATTCGGACAATTTCGAGCATTTAAAATATGCCTGCACGCATTTTTAGCAGCCCACACACACCAGATTACAGAAGAAACCTCCTCAACAAATAAACGTGGCTGAACAATTTATAAACAAAGTGTATGACTTTCCTTTTGTTGAGCACTTTATCTCACTCCTTGATTTCAATACCTGGAAGGAAAAACGAATTCATACCAAAATCTCCACAAATTCATCAATATTTGTAAAATCTTTATCCGTCAGGGGTACAGTGCTACCGGGAACCCAAGATGCGATGTTTACAACAGCCTGATCGACAAAGGGTGCATTAATATTACCGACCCACATGGTTCATATACAATTATACAGGTAAAACAAAAGTACAGTTTAGTTTGTATTACATAGGGAAAGTGACTTCTTGCGTAGTAAGGTTTGACCTTAGAATAACTATATTTGTCACTTTGTCCCCCCATTGTGTTACATTATCCCTTGGCATTTCCTACCTATTGATCCCCTGTCTATATATATGTTGTGCATGTTGTATTCTGTCATTTTACCTTCGATAAAGATTCTGTTAGAATCGAAACGTCAGGTCCTCTTTTATGTATTACATTTACTTACACAGGCTATTTTGTGGATAAGCAGTTTGCATTCAGCTTTTACATTATATGAAATAACTCGTCTGAACCTTTTTTCGAAAATTTGTCGAACTTCCTAAGGTTATGAAGAAAAAGAGAGTAGTACCAATATCGATTTTCAGAAATCTTTCCGTTCTTTCAATGTCTTATTCAATAGTTACTAAACCAATACTAGGCATGTTTGTACTTATTTGAATGCATTTCTCATGGTAATTCAAAATATGGTGATGAAATTCAATAATGTTGACAGTTTTGAAACATTTTGTGTTTTTTTGAACTGTCGTCTGCAGACGACTGCCGCACGGACAGTGTTTATTTTATAAAAAATAAAAATAAAATAAAATAAAATGTTTAATTTTTTTTAAATACTGGTGGGTAGTCGGGGGTTGGGGGCGGCATGACATGCTTAATCAAATTGTTTGCCCGACGAAGACCCTTATACTACTCTGGGACTGAGGTTGTGCGTTTTAAAGGGAAGCGGTCATGGTGAGGATTCTAACGAAATTCGCGGCGACTATTTGAATCTAAACAAGTTGGACATTGGCGCAGTCTGTAATTGTTCTACGTATGTTTACATGCAAGCGGTATTGTGTGCGACTCTACAACAATCTCTTAACCCAATGTGAACGGCGCGCTCAATCAACCATCCTTCATTTGATTGAACGCATTTTCTATCGTGTGATATAAGTGATGTATTAGTAATTAGCTAAGGTTTAGCGGGACCAACAATCGCCGTCAGCGGTTCTTTTCCTCACCATGACCGCTTTCCTTCAACTTATTGATCACCAATATGGATATTTCATCTTTCAATTTTCATACAATTTTATTTTATTTAAACAGGATGATCCTCTAGGCGATGCTGACAAATCTCCAACAAATAAAACAGTACAGGTCAGTCCACAACACGTGAAGCTTATATTGAGACAAGGTAAATGTATGAATAATTTTAAGAAATGAGTAGGCTAACATAAATAACTGTATTCAATACATGCTCGGCCTGCCGTTGAATTTAACACTTTCCACGCGGCAGATGACATCCTCAAAATTCACAATAAAATGTTTCAAAAATGTCAAAATTGTTGTGAATTTCATAACCGCACTGAAAAATATGGGATGTAACCTTTAAAGGTACTGACAAACATGACACTCATTAAAGGCATATTAAGTGGTGTTGAAAATTTACTTCAGAATTCAAGATGAACATTAAAAATGGCCATTACTGTTGTTTCTACCAGCAAAAACACAGCAAAACTTGATTAAAACAATATCATCGCTATTTATTGAAAAACGCCCTCTATGCAAATATGGTTCACGTTATGTATCACGCGTACTGCAGGGGGATACTGTCGGACGTAAAATGCTCGTCCCGCGGGACGAGCATTTTTTGAATCGACGTTTTCTTGTACATGTACATACTTATAGGTGTAAGTTCATACATGTAATACAATTATAAAAACATACTAATCCCAGTTTTTATCATAATTGAGGGCGCATCCTCCAACACATCTCTTAATGCCCCTTGACACTTCTTGGGGAGTCATTTTCCCCACTTCGATAGCTATTGAGAATTCAGTATACTACTTGTGACACCTTTATGGTGTAACTACAAGTTTTGAGAATGCAAAGGTTTCAAAAATACTAATTCGGGTGTCACATTACACCCAAAGGGTGACCTTTGATTTTCTCCGTGCTATTTCTCTGAAACCCCAACACCCCAAAGGTGCCAACATAGCTCATCGTTGGTCGAATGTGACACTCCTGGTTGGCACTTATGACACCCTCTAGGATGTCACTTGACACCTTTAAATATACTGATAAAAATGGCACTCATTGAGTGTCGAAAGACACCTTTTGGGGAGTCATTACACCTCGAGTGCTCGCGCCCTCATACACCATACGCTACTTGCACGGTACGGAATGGAATACACTGAAAGCGAGGCTCTCCCCTCACACGCACTATCACATCACGCCACACTGCATCGGTGGTTTCACGCAGGTTTGTGTATAGGATGACGTGGTAGGCTATGCTGATAAGAGGGGAGAGCCTCGCTTTCATTTTGAAATGGCGATTGCGTGCAAGTAGCGCATTAACACCATTGAAAGTATACTTAGTAGTTAATTTTCTAACAATATTAAATTAAGACGTCACTCGCTAATTGCCAGTGAGGTCAAACACCATAAGGGCATCACCTCTATGCTCTGAAGTTGTCATTAGACACCCTTAAAATGGATCCTCAGGCGAACATCTGAAGGAGTCAATTGTAAATTGACCCCCTAAAGGCGTCACCTTAACACCAATGAAGGTGTCATTTGACACCCGTAGAAATGGGTCCTCAGGTGAACATCCAAATGTGTCAATTGACCCTGAAGGCGTCACCTTAACACCACTGAAGGGGTCATTTGACATCCGTAGAAATGGGTCCTTAGGCAAACATACAAAGGTGTCAATTGTAAATTGACACCCTAAAGGCGTCACCTTAACACCACTGAAGGGGTCATTTAACACCCGTAGAAATGGGTCCTCAGGCGAACATCCAAAGGTGTCAATAGCAAATCGACACCCTCTAGGTGTCATGGCAAACTTTAAAAAAGGTGTCTTCCTGACACCTTGGATGTTCGCCTGAGGACCCAAATGTCAAATGACACGCAATTTTTTTTTCAGTGCGTATTTAGAATCACCATAAGAAATGCATTGAAATAAGTACAAACATGCTTAGTATTGATTCAGTAATCCATTGGATAGACCTTGAAAGCTTGGAAAGGATTCTGAAAAATCTGTTTTGTTCATGGTAAAACTTATAGCCGCGTGGAAAGTGAAATATATTTGAAATAAAAAAACAAAAAACAGGTTGAAATTTCTTTATTTAATTGAAAATACATAAAAATTCTTTTAAGTAAAAAGAGGTATTCCATATAAAAGATGAGGATGTTTATGCCAACATATTGGGAACTCCCTTGATAAAATATTTGCCTAAAATTGTGAAATTCAAAAGGTGCAAAATGATAAATTGAAAGTATTCTATACCAGTTTTAACTAAACACGGCATTTTTATTCGGGAGCTTGATTTTCGAATCCTATGACTTCTAAAGGTGTGTTACCTGTTGTGGAACAAATGCAGCTCAATACTACATGTATGTATAATGTATGACTCCATTACCATCCATGTTAATTCACCGTTGCAACACTTATCTATTTGATTGATTTTACATTAGGCTACAAGGTCCGCTTAGCAGCGTTATAAATTGGTGCCCTAAAAACCGTCACCAAATTTAAATATTCGCCTTCCATCAAAGCTGGTTGCTATATGACATAAGTCTCGTGTGCAACCAACCGGCTGCAACATAATGGAAACTCACCCATGCAGTTAGCAAGTAGTACCGCTCGTACAAGCGCATTGGGCAATCCTCTCGTAGTAATTGATAACAATAGGTTTACCAGACCGAATTAATAGCGCTCCTAAGCGGGCAATTTATGTCATGACCTATCAATCGACTTCATTTACAGGTGAATCTCAGAAAATCACCTTGTATGCACGACCTGCCTTGGACTATCCATTGGATTTATACTACCTGATGGATCTAAGCAAGTCTATGGTAGACGATCTTACTAATCTTAGACAACTGGGACCGACGTTAGGTAAGTATCGTCTTGAAACTCTACTTCAACTGCAAGTAGGGCCTATTCGGTAAAGACTGGATTTTGTGTGGAGGAATGGAATGCACGTATGTGTCACGTCACGAATGCGAGTTCGCAAATATTAAATCCAAAGTGTCACAAATAGTAAAGATAAATAAAAGATATATCTTAGACGTGTAACCTTACACGTTCTACGTGTAACCTTACACGTACTATAGACGTTAGGTAAGTACCGTCTTGAAACTGAACCATTCTTCCTTTTCTACTTCAACTACAAGTAGGACAGGTGGTAACTGCTCCCACTGATGGAAGGATAGGAGGCTTCATGGAAGGGCGTTCCACTGTTACAAAGTGTGTGGAAAGAAGGAATCATTGTATAGTGCTGTTGTAATTGTATGCGCTTAGAATAGAAAAGACTGTTGATCGGGTGGTAGGACCTGTTGGTGTTGCAAAACCTCTTCAGAATTAGAGACAAAGCTGGATTGACGGCATTTAGCTGATTGCAGATCTTGTAAAGGAGGCGTAATCGATGCCTATCCGCAAGGGATATCCTCATATCCTCCTGGTCACAGCCAAACACACGCGGGCGCCCTCCCTTCAGCTCAATGCGCATGATTGACAACTCTTAACAAATTCTGGGAGCAATCAAGAGGGGTAGGTCAATATTACGTATTGCGCACCAGGGATGTCCGTCTCACAGTTTGGGCTAGATCAACCTCATGTGACATTGCAGTGACACTTTTAAAAATGTCACTTGGTATGAACTCATGCTCCCATACATACATAACTCATACGTCTGACAAAATGTTACACATATAGAAGGGGGTGGGGGGGGGGGAGGGTGGTAGGTGGTAGGTGACATTAATTCGAAATTTAACTATGTATTTGATTTGTTTCAACATAATATTATAATAGCTCGTGAGTTGAAGCTGTTATCCAGTGACGTCCAGATGGGATTCGGTTCATTCGTCGATAAAGTGGCATTACCGTTTGTGCATACGGACCCAAACCTGTAAGTAAAATATCAAATAAATAATGTAAAATAACGGTATTATGTTTACTAGAAGTTGACAGAATACTCATTCTAATTCCAATATATATAATTTGCCGGTAGTAACTCTAGTGCGACGGACATTCTTACCTTCAAATTAAAGAATCATTTATGATTTGAACGACCATAACTAATGACAATTAGAAAGAGAAGGGAACCAACGACAGAGGCAAAAACGGGGCAATATTTCTTTTTTAGGGGGGGGGGGGGGGGGATGAAGAAATGAAGATGCGCGCTTTGCGCATTGTTGTGCCAATTGTCAAGGTTTGTCTAACGCTCACAAATTTGCTATGAAAATGCGCGCTTGCGCTCCAAATTAAGTTGTTCATGCTAAATTTAATGCTAAAATGGTCAATTTTTTTGTAGGGGGGGGGGGGGAGGAGGTGGGTGGGGGGGGGGGGGGGAGGGGAGCATATTTTGTTTGTTTCTTGAGGGGGGGGGGGCAAATGGTCCCCCATGTGCCCCCACCCATAGCGGCTGCTACTGACCAACGGTTAGATTAGACATTAAAGAAGAGAATATTTGTGTTTATTTCAAACAAGTTTAACAAAGGCTGATGTTTGTCACTTTGCAACAAGGGTAAAATCACCATTCCTTACACAATCATGACAATGGAGTGTATTTTCATTTTGATAAGTCCGATTTCTATATTTTCATGATCTAAAATTCGTTACAATATATAAATAGTTGAAAGCAAGATGTAAATCACCAAAGTGTTTAATATTATGAACATCATTACATCTCCAATTCATTTTTTGATTTCCTGTGACCTGTGCGTTGCCTTAATTAGTCACGATGTTTTATTATTGTATGAACTTGAACTTCTCCTTTGATACAACAAAGCACTTAATTATCTGTTATACCATCAAGATAACTGACCTTGGATTCAAATGGCGGTGCATGTAAGTGCTATGTGTGACGGTGATACATCTTTGTTATTATTTAATTTCTGTAAACCTGACAAGAGTTCACCATAACTCTATACGCTTTATTTCCACTGCCAGTTGCATGACGCACTATATGACCCCGGGAATGGCGCGTCACTTGTCCGAGGTGCGTCACTCTCTCATGTGTACCATGACGCACCCCTGTGTCCCAAATGTGACGGACATTTTCCATACAATTATGGTACCCTTAGTCAATTTTGTGACGCACCATTTGAATGATTTTGACGGACCGTGACTGTCTCGAATGACGCACCCCAACAGGATTGCATAATATGAAAATACTTAAAGTATAAAATGTTTTCAGATCTCTGTAGAAAAAACAAAACAAACAATAATTAAAATTGAAGTTGGGTCAACTGTATTAGACATCTAAGAATCACTTATTTGAAGTTATTTTCGTAATTATTGTTCAATTGATTCACCATTTCCGGCTTTATTCTACTTTGTACATCTTTAGAAACACGTTCCCGCAACTGTCAACTCGTTTCGTGTTTCTGTCGCTATTTGACTCGGCGTGTTTTGCTCTACTAGTAATACGCCTATTAACACGCCGGATAACACGTGTCCAATGAATACTGAAATGAAACTACTTTATGATTCACGGGGGATCTTCCCCTATGTTTGGTGTTGTCAAACCTCGCATATCAGTTTATAACCCAGGAGTAAAACCATTTTTTTCAGACTGCACAAACCAGCTATCTCGATCTTGACACCGCTGCTCCCCATGTCGATACGAACTTTAATGAACAATTATTGTTCCGTACGCCGAAGTGCCTTACTTCTTTGACCTAGGTCTCGCCCAGGATATTTCTCTACCCCGCCCTCACCACTCCGGGGAGGGGGTACTCAATTCATTTTAATGAGGTTTGCCGCTGAAATTCGCTTCTCCCGTTAGCTTTACAATGTGTAAGATGTGATACTTGGAATAGTCATGCCTTTTCAGTATTTTGATTAAATAATAAAAATTAGGAATGATGCATCAGCTGCTATGGTAGGTTTTATTCCAAATTGGCGAAGCCTTCTTACACCAGCGAATGAATACAGAAAAACGCGGGCTAATATGAAGGCAACAAGCGCACTGTGTATGATATGATAGACGCGTACGTGAGAATGAAACCGCGTGCGTGTGGCCATAATCTCACGCGTTCGCTTGGATTACGTTTGCCCGCGGAGAGATAAAAACCGAATATTTCTCTTTGGAACTGATTAAATTACAGCCAGTCGGTTTGGAATCTTAAAGGGGCACTGAGAGAGATCGTCGAGAAAAATTAAATTTGGAAAGAAAACAAATTGTTTTAATAGATACGTTACGTAGAAACCCTGAAGTGTAATAATGCATGGGAAAAGGGATGAATGATGGCGCTAAATAGAGATTCAGTTGAAGCATTTTATGTGGCGAGTGGTGCTGATAATTTCGATTTGATATAAATCGAAGCGACCAAATCGTGATTTATTTTTCACGGCGAATTAAGGTAAACGGTTTCAGATGGTAGTTAGATGGATTGAAAACCGTAGATCGAGAGGGTTAACGCACTGGCTGTCCGTTCACGGGAGTTGTTCAATGCGTTCGCTAAGCATGGCTAAACACGTATTAGTTGGTCATTATTTAACCGCGTTCTGTTTATCTACACAAAACTGTCCGTTTATTCCAGTGCGTTTACCCTCTCCGATCTACGGTTTTCAATCCGTACGAATCTGGATGCCATCCCTTAGCATAGGTGCACAAAACTTGATTTCTAGGATTTGGGGCGCGCTCCAATACATATATAATTATATCTCAGTGCCCCTACAGTGATTAGCCCGACAACGGCGTGTGGTGTATATCACCTATTTAGTGAACAGGGCTTGTTATTGATTCTAATGATTGGCTGGTACAGATTTCATGCCGTGAAAAATGTATTGATGAATTCTAACAGAATAATTGTAAGCAAAATGTAGGCTATGGTTGGTTTAAATTAATGTGTGTATGATTTACCCACACATACTATGAGAGGTATCAGAGTTAACGTGATCAACCAAAATGAGTCGAAAATATCACATTTTTAAAGGCCTTTAAAAAACAATATAAAGAAATTCTATCATTTGTTATAGTAATATCTCAAAATCAATATTTTGAGACTTCCGACTCATTTTGCGTGATCACATCACAAATTTTGAAACAAAAGGTTAACACTTTCCACGCGGCTATTAGTTTGACCATATTGAACCAAGATTTTTCAGAAATCCTTCCAAACTTTCAAGGTCTATCTCAAGAATTACTGAACCAATACTAGACATTTTTCTACTTTTTTCAATGCATTTCACATGGTGATTCCAAAATGGTAATGGAATTTAATAACTTTGACATTTTTGAAACATTTTGTAACATTTTGGAATGTCGTCTGCAGCCGCCTGCCGCATGGAAAGCGTTAACATCGAGACTGTGGAAGAGTGTGGTATGAATATGTTGACGAATCCTTAATTTTATAGCTCTAGATTTAATACTACGACTTTTCGATTATTGAGATTTAATAAAGTCCACACCCTCCCAGCAGGCTATTTTGAATGCTGCATCAGCTGTTAGCCCGTTGGTGAACACTTTAATAACAGCTTAAGCGATGACATTTCGTGTAAAATATATCCATTTTGAATAGAATCGATCCGGGGACCTTCAGGACATCGGCCCGTAGTCCCATACAGTAAGCCACGACCCTCAGCTACTCGTTTGCGCAGTATAATGCGCTCGCTATTAGCATAGATCCTTGAGAAAGGATCTATGCTATTAGGCTCGAATGATATCGTCATCGAAAGTTCGTCCGCACATGCGCTTGGAGGTAGCTTAATATTTCTTTTAGCAGGGGCGAATAGGATTTAAGCAAGCTGCAAATCCATATACCCTTATAGAATCAACAAATTAAAAACTGTTACAAAAATATGGAAAAAATAAAAAATGCGCTCCTAGAAAAGTGTTAGCATACTGTCATTGTAAACACCACTAGTAAAGCAATAGCATAATAATAAATAGTCATATACTTTTGAAATCTACATGTAACTACACCATCATTAGTTTCAGTAAAGTAATAAAAATGCATTGACTGAATCTGGTCATTATTTCTAAAGGCAAAAATTAATAATGCATTATACAGATTATTGGCCAATTTTCTATTGGACTCTGGTAGTATATACATCTATGTTCACCCAGTTATTCCTCTCATAAAAGAGAGGGCCATTGTCTACCATGAAATCGAGTAGATATTAACTGTATCGAATACCCATGGCAACCACAACAACAAAAGTCTGACATTTACTTCTCTCATCGCAATTTTATTTTTCATTTCTGGAATAATCATCAAAATCAGAACAAGGCGACGCATGGTACTACTAAATTAAGGAAAAATCTCAGCTGCACACACATTTTTAAGGAACGATAAGCTGTCACCCCACACTTACATCATTTTGGGAAACAATATTGAGCTAAAAAAGTAATAATAAAACAAGTTACTATCTGAAACACATGTTTTATTACAAATTTACATGATACATGATCCAAATATTGTCTAGTACTATGCGTGTACAGTGGTGTCTATGTTTTTTCATATTCAGGGGAACAATGCGCGCTTAGTGTGCGACACTGTTTGGCATTTGCACTTAACGTTTAAGCCATGAATTTCCAAATTCATATTTTCAACAAACCTGGCGGAGAAAAGATCACATGTTACCTGTTCACAATCAAATAGCCCGCTCGCTCAGGCACGAACCAACGCAGTTTCACTTTGTGATCAATATCCCTTTCATTCCTGTGTGTGGCACTTGAATGGATAAAATATAATCGGAAGATACTCTAGAGGACATAAAGAAAGTGTATGACATTTTGTTGTTGAGCACTTTATCTTCACAATAACCATGGAAGAATCGTACTTCCACGCAATAATGAAATTATTTGAACACTTTAATGGCATCATACGAGTTGATCGATACGGCAATTACTTTAGGCCTAGTTAGAACTGAATTATATTCAACGTATTATCAATATCAATTGGTTTTCGAATTTTCGAATTTCAAGCACTCATGATGTTCAAAATATTGTTCTGTATGAGCAAGAAAACACTCGCGCTCCAAATAAAGTTCAGTTTCGTAAATGTATTTCATTTCTATTACCCTTCAAGTGTATGAAGAGATGGCCCTATCCGTCCGCATTGTGACGCAACATAATTTGACTGATGTTTTAAACTGGTTCTGGTTGGGTAAGTTATGGTGAAACAAAATCAAAATCAAAATTAGCTTTGGTCCCGGTGCTCATTGATAGTGTGACATTACGGACACAAAAATGCGTTTTTTAAATATTTTTTTGAGCCGCAATAGGTTTGTCGATAAGTGATTATTTGATCACTAGAACATTGTATTCGAGATAAGTCATTACCTTAATGACAATATACGAGTAATCGACTTGGCAATCATTCAGGAATATTATTGATGGTTGAGTTACTAATTGGGTGTTTCAACTGGTAAGCCTGATGTGACGAACATAATAATAAATTATTTTTATTATTTGCATGGCAACCGTCAAATCGAGCCAATATACATTATGGCCCAATATATGAATAGCACACGACTGTCGTGTTTATCAAATTGCACAAACTGTATACACGCGAGTCGTTAACACATGGGCAGATACAAATCGAGTATACACAGTCTAAAGCGTTGAACATAAATAATAATAATACATTTCAGTTTTGATTATTAAATGCTATGAGCTTTGTATGCCAACATTGGAACTGCACATTTTTGAGATTTCAACTGCACATTTTGCAATCTCAGCTGCACATAAAGTGCTGGCAGCACACTTATTTTAAGGCCTGGCATACGAGATTTGGACGTTAGTTTTTAAAGAGCTTTTGAGAGGTTTGAGGAAATGACTATTAATAAGATGCTTTGGACCGACGTTTGCTAATATGTCTTAGGAATGAACGGCTATGAGAAACTAATCGATCAAATCAAAGACATAATGTAATCCACATCACAATTTACATTTTAATGATGATAGAGAACGTCTACTGGTAGAGATAGTTATACGACTACTTACGGCATTATGGAGACTACATTACCATATTCGACACTAAAGTCTGATTTTCGGACGAATGAAACTTCAACATGGGAAGAGATACTGATTGATATATTATCCTGGATCCTCTGCGTTTTCACCGTGTTGGGTAATGCTTTAGTAATTCTAACATTTATACGGGACAAACAATTACGCGCCAAAGTACAAAGTCTGTTCATCTTGAATCTGGCTGTGGCAGATCTCCTTGTGGGGGCCATAGCAATACCATTTAACAACTTCGATCTCTATGAAATGTCGACTTTTAACGTTCATAAAACCGTTTTTACGTTCATGATAGTTATGGACGTAGCCCATTGCACTGCATCAGTCTGGGCAGTGGTTTTAATCAGTTACGACCGATATATACTCGTTACGAAAGGCCTGGAGTACGGGAAAATCCAAACATATCGTAGGTTTCTCGTAATAGCCTTCCTCTTGTGGATCATCTCTTACTCATTCAGTTTCATGGCCGTCTTTTTTGGTTACGATCAAGGCGTACAATCAACGGTAGACGACGGCAGCGACTGGAAGTATAATAACAGCGACTGGGAATGTGATACAAGCAATGTAAATTCCAAAGAGTCCTTTATGATATGCGAAACGTTCGTTGTGTGCATACTACCAATCGCTCTTATTGCTTATTTCAACACGAAGATTTATATGGATATTCGTAAACGTTCCCGTGGATTGCCTCGTAATTGGGCCGCAGTTGAACCCGGAAACATCGTTAACAATGTTGCTCATCCATTTCCGTGCTGATATTCGAAAACATCGTCGTGCTGCAATCATTCTTGGACTTATTGTTGGTGTCTCTGGTCTCTGTTGGGCACCGTATTTTGTCATTAATTTTCTTAAATATATATTACGTGTACGTATTTGTGACAAAGCTGTCTTTGCGACATATTACATATTTTTCATCAATTCAGCCATTAATCCTTTGCTGTATGTAGCCACCAATCCTCGCATCAGGAATGGAATGGCTAAAATGATCGGCTTGTTGTGTAAAAAGTAGATTTTTGCCATAGATGGGATAAATGACTTTTAAGTCACATTACATACTACAATAATCAATGGATTGTCTGTCACACATACGCAATAAGTTATCAAAAAGTAACTGTTCAGGTAATAAATATGCTTATAACAATAACATTATAACTCCTACTTAAAAATATTAGATTATAAAGTTGTTGAGGAATTTCAATTTCAATTATAGATATTGTACGCTGAAAATCCGATTTTCATTTTCGCATTTTTCTTTTCAACACCGGAAGAGTATGACAGGTAAACTGGTATGTGTCATATTGATCCATCGGAACAATGCGGCCGACTTTCCAACCTCTATAATGCATCACCAATTGACAACACGTCTTTAATCTATAATTTGCCTGTTACTGAGTACGCGTGTTGAAAGTAGAAAAGCAAAATGCGAAAATGGAAACCGTACTTTATCTTACTTTTGGTACTGTACTTTCAAATCATTCTTCATATGCAATACATGAAATTAATGAGCAGAAATTTCTCAAAAAATGTAATATTTTGAGTATTTAAAGCACATTTATTACCGGTCAGTTTGATGACTGTACATATATCAAATAGGTTATTAATTGACTAAGACTCATTGATCACCAGAATGCCATCGTTTGTCCTTTGGTTAAAGGTTGGAATCGGATGATCAATTTTTACAGCAGTTGCATGTTTAAGTTATAGAGAGTCACGTCTGAAAACCCTTCTCACGACATGCATTTTACAAGGTGATTAAAAAAAACCTGTACTCATCTTTGAGATTTTTTTATCTTAAAATAGGTACAAAAAGTGCACAGATATTTTTTGGAGGTAGACGGGTTTTAATATTAGCTTTCTAAAGAATTTTAGTTGGTTGAAATTGGTTGTGGTAAACATATTTTATGCTTATTTGCGTAAAAGTGAACATTTTATAAACCGAACAAGGTTTGCGATATTTTCTTTTATAAGGGATCACGTCAAAACTCGACCGCCAGGCAACCGCCGGTTACGGCCGGTTCCTCCCGGTTCTCACAAAACGTGTCGTCTGTTATAATATACACACATAATGAGGTCAAATACATACACTCTGGTGAACACGACCGGTTGATAGTGCCTCGTCACACGCGTGAGCAATAAAATCTTGAAGTAATGGGCTCAGTTGACAACCAGTACAATACAGCTATTGATTTTCGCTGGGGTTGGCTTTTTCAATCTGTTTATAGCTCAATTAACTTTTTAAAATCAATACCGAAAGTCTATGAATGTTTTTTTTTTATAGAACGATTATAGAGAGAGCTATTATGACCGCAAAGTAACAGATTGATAGTGTAAATTGGTCCGGTTACAGCATTAAGTCAACCGGCGGTTGTTCAGTGTTGCATGCGCGAATATTCATATACCAGTAAAACATTTGACCTGAAAGAACCGGGCGGAACCGCCCGTAACCGACGGTCAACGGGCGGTCGTCGAGTTTTGACGTCTTCCCTAAGGTTTATTGAATTCCACTATTGAAAACAGTCCACACTCTAGTCCGAACTGAGTCCGACTATCACAAAAGACAATGTTGTTGTTGTTGTTGCTAAATTCGTGTAATAATGACATTTTTTTGTAATTATATCGCATTTAATGTTTGAAAAAATAACTGAGAATGTTTGATTTGTCTTTATTAGATAGCTATTGTGTACCATACATGAATCCACTTGTTCACAAAATAGTAAAATATTCCATATTGTGTTCGGTTTCAAAATGCAGTAACTTTACCAAAATAGTCATATCTGGTAAAACGGTGCAATGAAATATTATTTTCTTTTTGCTGATGATAGTGAATAAAAACATCTATTGCCGCATACATTGGTTGCCTTCGTATTCTGATATTCAATATTTGTAATAATTATTATTGTTTGAGTAGATTTTTTTGACTCACTCTGTATATATACAGCTTATTCTTCGGGCATCCCTTTAATTTAGTGCTTGTTCACTATTGGGTTTGTCCTGGCCCTTCAGCCTATTGTTATGAATAAGTAATAAATAAATATATACGTCGTAATATAAATATTGTCTTGTGAAGGAGATATGGATTAAGGATATTAAGCTTGGGTTTTTTGATACAGCAACCGACATACACAAAACTTAAGACACTTTGTTCCAACTGACGTTTGACGATGACGATGAACTATTAACAATTTTGACCCGGAGGATACATATGGCCATGTGTTTTGAACTCGTCTCCTTTCGTGTTACACACGGATTTTGGCTTTCGCAACATGATTTTTTTAATAATAATAACCGGGATTTATATAGCGCCTTTCCAAGATTGATCAAAGCGCTGTAATTTCGCTGCAACTGGCGAATCATCAGAATCAGATCGCATCAACTAGGGTGCTGCCAATCAGGCGCACACCTATCCGCACGGACATCCACCAGATTTTAACTTAACACATTTATATTTGCTTGTATACCCCCTGAGTTAGTAAAAGGATACATTTTGTGAAGGGAAATTCTATGAGGAATCCAGATATGCCATTGACATTATATTTATTATTACATTTTTGATTTGAGATCTATATATTTTTTATACCTACCCCTATCATTATTTACTTTACATATTTAGATTTCTCATGAAATTACCCATCAGATGATTTATAATTGTCAAAGTTTACTACGTCGGTAAGGTAATTATACCGGCTAGTAAATATCTCCAATTTTTATTTTATATATTTTGAGAATTTTCAGAAATATTTTTTAAGGATGTACCCTTCCATGATCTGAACTGCATTTCTGAATTCCTCTAGTTACAAGCTATCCAAAATGTATACTTTTGCTATCATAGGTTGAAAACTTTTTCTGTTTATAGTCATTTTTATAAATCCGGTAAATTGAGGCTGATTATTCATGTTGACTGTGTAGCGAATAGGAAGAAAGTTGATGATCATGGTCTTAGCCATAATTAATTAGTTGTTACAAATTGTTGATAAGTTTGTTGAACCACATACTGAAAGACTACTAAATATTCTTTAAAATGGGACCAGAATGGTGTTTGTAACATCAGGGGATGACTAGTTATTGTAAAAAGAACAAAGCATAGGATTATCCCCATTGAGTTTGTACAGGCGGCACCCCTTCTGGCACCACCCCTGGTCCCCTAACTTCAAACAGCTGTAGCTCCCCTTCTGTATTAGCTATACCAATGCCATTTTGCAGACAGATAGCTTGTTATTAGGGCTTCAAAATGATGCCATTGCATTATTTTGTGACGAATCATCCATCTCTTTCTATTAACTCACCAACTAAATGTGGTAGAGCTATGGTTTAGGTGTCATTTGAAAGCCTATTTATCTACCCGCATTGTTGGAATAAATCAGGTATTTCTATAACTGTTTGGCTGAGATATGATTGATTATATTTCGAAATTTAGGGGTGGTGGCGGTGGCGGTGGCGCTGTGTACAATTTATATGGGGAATATAGAAAATGTTCCCAATTCTACGTTCAATTTACAATAACTCCTCATCTCTCTATGGTACAAACATTAGTTTGTTCTCATTGTATAGATAGTTTTATATTCTATAAGTTTCTGTTTCAACAAACGTGTCAATTATTATGTAACAATTGTAATCACGAATCGATTGCATTGTCCTTGGCTTTCTCCCTATTTTATCAGTTTTACATACACGACTATAACAACAAAAAAAGGAGTCAACCAATGATAGCAAAATTAAACATTTTTGGAAAGCTCTCAAATAGGTGAATTCAAAAATGTATATATTTTTCATGGCCAAACAAATTTTGTTTTACATGAGACACTTTTTTTGACAAGCCCTGTATAATATATTATGTTCGTATTTTGTTGTACGCATGATGACGTACCCTGTGACGTACCCAGGTTAAGTGACTGACATTGACGCCCCCATTAATCAATAGTGTCACTGAAAAAAGGCTGCCATGACGGTACCCTGCGTCGTACAGTGCATCATACATTCAACTAACAGGTGCATTAACATAAACTGAGAAGTAATTTACAGAAACTAGGTAGAATATACACTTATGGTTCTTCTTATCTAAATATTTTTTAAAACAAATAAATAAACACCCTCCCAACAAACAAACACCCCAACAGACAAAATACGAAGAAATCACCTAAAGAGCAAACACCCCAACAAACAAACAAAACAAATACCCGAAAACCCTAAACCCCAAACCAACAAATAAAACAAAACAGTTATGTATTATAAATTACAAAAAGTAATGCAATCAAGCTATCGTTTTATTTTCATAGATTGAAATTACAGTGTGGCCCAACGTACACATGTGATGAAGGATTTGGGGTCAGAAATAATCTCAATTTAACCACAGATTTGGATAAGTTTTCGGTAAGTGGTAGAGACAAAAATGATACAGTATGTTAATAGTAAAAAGGAAATCTAAGTAGTGCTGATAGGCTTGTGCACTTGTTGACTGGTAGCCGCCTAAGTGTAGCGACCAAAGGATTCTGATATCTAAACTGGCAACGATAATAATTGATTTAAAAAGCACTTTAGGACTGTGCTTGCATTGTGGAAAGCGCTATATGAGAACGGTAATATTATTATTATTGTTATTATTAAAACTTAATAAATTAAAAGTGCTTATTGAGCAAATAATCACCGGATGAAAACTTGCCATCGTCAATTTTTTACCGAAAAAGGAACCCAATCAAGACGGGAATTGAACCCGGGCTGTTGACTCAATTCAGTTTAATTTTGAACAGCTCAACAACTGTATGCTAACTGCAACAATTTAGGATAAAGTAACGGTGAAGTTCTTCAGAGTGGTATGGGATATTGAAAATATTCAAAAACTGTGTTTAAATTTTTAAAAATGTTAGTAAAATGTGATACTAATAAAATAATGAATTATTGGTGAATAAATGACGGATGGTCAAATAAACATTACAAGGTTTTAGTGGTTGAGAGTTCAAGTCTTACACCACTTCACGTCATGCTCCAAAAACAGACCATTTTGTCACAGTCATGTAGTGTTCGACATAGTTGTGATGTGAGTCTTAAAAAGGTAGGAGGGAGAAGGCTATCGGTATTGGTATGCTATTGTGTTTTGGTGCTTGGAAAGGTAAGGCGAGGTGTTCATACCAGATGACAAAATAATGCGGGTGGTTGGGCGAGGTGCAATAACTGACTGATAACCGTACACATTAAGATTTTTGAACTTTGATATTAAAGGGATAGATGATAGATGTGTTGGAGGCTGCGCCCTCAATTATGATAAAAACTGGGATTAGTATATTTTTATAATTGTTTTACATGTATGAACTTACACCTATAAGGATTAAGAAAAATCAGCCCTCTTTGTGGAAGAAAACGTCGATTTTACGTCCGACAGTATCCTCCTGCAGTACGCGTGATACATAACGCGCACCATATTTGCATAGAGTGCATTTTTCAATAAATAACGATGATATTGTTTTAATCAAGTTTTGCTGTGTTTTTGTTAGTAGAAACAACAATAATGGCATAATATGGAAGGTTCATTATACTGATCCAGTGTATTAAGTACTCACGTGTACGTTTCGGACACAACTGTATCCTTTGTCAACACTTGTGGTAGTGATGATCTTGACGACTCATGACGCTTTTTGCATTCTTGGAGTTGCCAGTTGATTTATCATCTGGGGATTTTTTGCCAGATGATAATAGATCATCAAAAACGTGAGTGAGGTAGTATTGCCCCTCGTCGCGGTTCATCGTTGAGGTCCCCTTCTTCCTGATTTATATAGCCTCTCGGATCCATCTCTTATACCTGTCTTGCTCCGTGCCTATAACCTTTGCCTCGTCCCACCCGATGACATGATTAGCGTCCACAACATGGTCTGTTATTGCTGATTTGTCATGAGTTATTGCTGATTTGTCATGAGTTATTGCTGATTCGTCATGAGTCGTCAAGATCATCACTACCACAAGTGTTGACAAAGGATACAGTTGTGTCCGAAACGTACACGTGAGTACTTACACTGGATCAGTATAATGAACCTTCCATATTATATTACAATCAACGATCCTTATGAACCTTTTTGGAAACAATAATGGCAGTTTTTAATGTTCATCTTGAATTCTGAAGTAAATTTGTAAACATTTAAAATTTTCAACACCACTTAATGTCCCTTTAATCAATACGCTACTTTTATAGTGTTAATCTATCAACAATACTTTATTATCTCTAATCTTAACACTTACTATTAACGCATGAACAGGTACTTGTCCCAAAATGTCAATATAGTTAATTAGTCTTGACAAATTGTACTATTAACACTTTCCACGCGGCTATTAGTTTTGGAATGTCGTCTGCAGCCACCTGCGTGGAAAATGTTAAGGCCAAACAAAGAAGAAGGTCTGTCTCAGAAATTATTTGCAAAAAAGGTAAGTGGTGTACGATTTAAAAAAAGGCTATGAGGTATGAATTTTTTTTAAAAATCCAAGCCTACAGAGACTTTAAAAAAAAAAATGTTGTAAACAAATCCAAAAAATCCGAAAAAAAAATCAAAAATAAATTCAAAAAAAGAAAAAAAAGAATTTTTTTATTTTTATTTTTTGTAGGCCTCAGCGCGTAGACCTACGCGCCGTAGCTCATTTAACATACCAATGCGGGCGGGCTTCTGAGACAGACAATCTTCTTCGTTTGGCCTAAGAATAACGTCTAATAAACATGCACTGTTTGTGTCTTAGGATATGGTTATGGTAGCTTCTTATTCAACCAGTGTAACAGGTCCGGAAGGAGGTATGGACGCACTTATGCAGATGGTCGTATGTAAGGTACTTTGTCTATTTTCATAATTGTATGTTTTGGACGACGAAAAACCTGTTCTATGTGTTTATAAACGGACTTCACAAGGGTTCCCTATATGTATAGGGGGGGGGGGGGGGCGGTCGGGGTTCGGGGGGGGGGGGGGTTGCGGACTATGGATCCAAGGGGACTATGGCTCATTTCACACCGGTCCCCTTTAAGTTATATGTAGCATTTGGTCGGAATTAAACAATACATCGACATTTGATATTTACATGAATGTTGTTGAGCGGGTGCTATCAGAAAATATACTGCACGGGTTTTAGCAGGCCTAAGCAATTAGGGGAGGTACAGGGCTACGTCGATCGACCAATAAATCCCGAACCAAAAGATTCCCCGGTGTTCTTTCTGCTTCTAGACGGATTCACCCTCGCTCCACAATACAAAGGTTGTGGGTTCGAGCCCCGTTGGTGCCAGCGTGTTGTGTACTTGGGCAAGGCACTTTACCGCACTTGCCACGCTTCACCCAGGTGTATAATTGGGTACCGGCATTAATGCATGTTGGGAAGTAAAACAGACTCGCTGTGCGGGAGGAGTGGCAAACCCCCACAGCCAAATATTACATGGGGGAGTCTGGCCCAAACGCTAATGAAAGAGAGATGGGCACTCCGCGCACGAGCTTAAGAAGCTCGGCGCGAGTCTTTACTTACTTACTTTTTTACTAGACGCAGATACATGAGAAACTTAGTAAAATTCTAGTGCTACTATACCATGATTAGATTTGACACACCTATTAATTTCAACGCCAGTATTTGGCAATAAAAGATCAGGGGAAACTCATCTACCTTCCTCATTTTTTGAAACATACATTTTATGGCATTGGAGGCATTGGAAGAGCTCTTTTGGAGAAATATTCAAAGCAAATAATTTTCAAAAAAACCCAATCATGCTTAAAACACGATTTGTTCTCCTATCGCGAAGTTGTGATGACGCGGAAAAAACACTCTTTACAGCATTTGATTTACATATAATTTACATATTTTTATAACATACAGGATGTGATTGGTTGGCGAGACGGAGCCCGACACATACTAGTGTATACGAGTGACAATACAGTACATGTGGCTGGCGATGGAAGGGTAGGTCATTACACTTTTGGTATGAGGGGTGTGCCAATTCGCTTTTAATTTTTGTAATTTGCATGTCATTACTGATGCATCCACAGAAAATAAGAAAACTAAAATATTGTCGTTATTCATATTGTTTAGAACACATACGGTTATTTTCGGAGAATTAGTTGGCTGATGATCTTGAGATTAACAAGAAACCCATGACATAAATTGCCCGGTTAGGAGCGCTATTAATTCGGCCTGGTAAACCTATTGTTATTAATTACTACGAGAGGATTGCCTGGTTGTATATTTAAATTCGGGGCGTGTACGAGCGGTATTACTTGCTAAATGCATGAGTGAGTTTCCATTATGTTGCAAATTACATCCACGCTCATGCGTTTGAACTACTCTATGGGCGTTGCAATACAGCCGGTTGGTTGCACACGAAAATTATGTCATATAGCAACCAGCTTTGATGGAAGACGAATATTTAAATTTGGTGCCAGTTTTTAGGGCACCAATTTATAGCGCTGCTAAGCGGGCCTTGTAGCGTAATGCTGACAAGTAGGTGAATTCGATTGACCCATAAAAGGCCAACATTGATTGAAGACAATATTGCACAAACAATTCAAAAGTAAAGTAGCCTACCGCAATTGAAAACTACTTTCACCAATAGATTCGGGCAGCTGTGAAATGTTACCCTATTACCAAGTCAGTTGCAATGTGGTAGACCTGAGTGCCCTGTGTGCCAGGCTTATGGGACTGCATCCCAATGACGATAGGTGTTATTCATGTAACCGATTAACGAACTAAACTCCTCACAAAAAGTATCGAAATACCTTACACATGATCCAATAATTAACGGTCCGAAAGGGTATAAATTAATCAAAGCCAATAATCCAGTGCATAATTTTTTTCTGCGTATTTTGACACCTCGATTGTTGAGATACGATGTTGCGGAGCGGAGTTATTGCCATTTGAAGATAATGTGTTCCTTTCATAACACAGATTTATTGTTTTCATTCAACTTCAACTTTGCCATGACTTTACCTTTGTCTTCAGTACTTTGTGTGTCCACTATCATTGCCCACAACAGCGTGTGTAACGCATAAACCTGATCATCGTGATCATTGGTAACAGTTAAGCAAACCTGCTTCTATAGGACGATTGTCACTTTTGAAACTGCGCCTACGTCCATTGAAATGACAATAACTCCGCTCCGCAACATCGTATCTCAACAATCGAGGTGTCAAAGTATGCAGAACAAAAGTATGCACTGAGTTATTTGCTTTGATCAATCTATACCCTTTCGAGCCGTTAATTATTGGCTCATTTGTTAAGTGTCTCGATACTTTTTGTGAGGAGTATATTCAAGTGGTATTGCACCTACTCTACAATCCATTGATTCGGTACATAACGTACAATTCATCGCATGAACCGTGATACTAAATTGGCCTATATTAATATCATGAAACAGGTGTCTTCTTTCTGAAAATCTTGACACTTTCCACGCGGACGACATTCCAAAATTGCATAAAATGTTTCAAAAATGTCAAAATTGTTGAATTACATATTTGAAATCACCATGAGAAATGCATTGAAGTAAGTACCAACATGCCAAGTATCGGTCCAGTAATCCTTGAGATAGACCCTGAAATTTGGGAAATGTTTCTGAAAATTCTGTTTTGTATATTGTAAAACTTAAAGCCGCGGGGAAAGTGTTAAACAAAGTTATTAGAAATTTGGCCAAGTCTAGGAGTAGAAGGTAGTCTTTGTCAGCGACACTACCTGTCAAACGCCGAGCGAAGCGAGTCGTGAGGCCAACCGCCGAGCAATGCGTATTACACCTTTTTTTTACAAGAGGGTGCTCACACTTTTTAAAGGTGCTCACACACACCACCACAACCTCTTGATGAAAGGCTAGGAGTAAGGATCCTACAATATATTTGTCTTCCCATTTTCACCCGCCGATAGCATTATAACACCACCACCATGTCGATTTGTTTCATATTACAGCTCGCTGCGATCTACACCCCAAACGACGGGTTGTGTCACATAGATCCGATAACAAATGAATATAGTAAAACGACGGATCAGGTAACGTAATATTAAGAATTGATTGAAATATGATGATGATTTGATGATGACTACCGGCTCATAGGTCAAGAAGGAGCGATAGGGTTCAGTTTGATTTCTTCACCTATATTTATTGTCTCTTATGTAAGTTAATATTATCAGGGTTAATCGAATGGAGGGACAAGAAACTATGGTACTATTATATAAGTATGCGTGTTGCGGGGATACAAATATCATCAGTTGAACAAGCATACACAATACATTCATGAATGGGCACTGGTACAAAACTCAGCAATCATACTGCACTACTCGCTGTGTGTCTTGCTCGATATGGATGGACCCACTTGACTACCTGTGCAATTCCTACTGAAACTATACTCTAGAAATGCAAATTTATATCATCAAAGAACATCATTTTCCGATTAATTTGGCTATTGGAATCAATAGGAACAAAATATCTATAGTTTACACTGTCCAGGAAAATTATAATTGCTTTGTTCTAGCATGTTCTCACATTTTTTATAAATCTAAAATTATCAAATTTTTCTCAAATATACCGATTATTGTTAACACTAGAACGTTATTTTTTGAACAAATCACGTATACATTATATTCAGTTTGACCTAGGCCTAAGTTTTTTGGAAAATTATATTCTAATCATTTTCGAAAGATTATAGGGCAACCTTTGAGTTCCTTGAATAAAAGCACACCCCAACTACTAGAGCATACCCGCAACACGCATGTTATGTAATCGAATAGGTTGATGTAGCGATACAATAGGCCATTTCTTCTTGTCCAGGCATTCGATTGTCCCTGATATTATCAAACAGTTAATCATTACTTCCGGGACAAAGGTCAGGACAAGAAGGGGTCAATGGTCAATTCAATAAAGGGCTAGAATTAGAGATCTGCTCCGATTTCAATTATTATAATAACAGTATTAAACAATAAAAATAACAATACTTAAAGGATTATTTTGTTATCACTATACTTTAAGAATAAAGTTACTCATCCTGGTTTGTTCGCCTATGAGATATTACTTTTGATAATATTTTTCTCTTTTTAAATATTTAAAGGATTTTCCTACAATTGCTCATCTGAACTCCAAGATTCAAGAGAATGGCTTGTATCCGATATTTGCTGTTGTAGAGCAGCGCCAACAGTTTTATAAAGTAAGTTGATATCAATAAAACAGAAACAAACAGAGTAGTTCCACGCAATCAAAATCATGAAATATTTTATTATTTTATTTAAGGGGGCTGTGCACCTTCAGGTACAGCCTCCGTAAAACTGCCGTAACTTCTTCATTATTCATTTAATCTATATGAAAGTATACATTTGTTTACAGGAAAGGGTTCAATGAATCCAACCATGATCATGAAATTGACCATTTTGGAGAAAATTATAAAAAAACACGTTTTTTGACCCATTTTAGGTTTGGAAAAGATAACTCAAAATATATTTTGTCAAATTTTGTCATACTAGTTTTATTATATTTCTCATACAATTCCCTAGGAATCGTTTTTTTTTTTTAAAATATTTATTATTTTTTGAATTAGAGACCAAAAAGTGCCAAAAAATATGATTTTTTACCAAAAATGCTGATTTTCACGATTTTGGAGGTAAAAAATCATATAGTTTTTATATGTTATGGTGTGTCTAAAATGCAACAGGCAAACAGTTCTAGTTTCATTTACCTTGATTTGCTTGGTACTTTTTACCTGTGAAATGTTTTATCTCAAACAATTTGAGAAACAAATGATAGGAAAGAAACGATACGCTATTTTTTTATTATTATTATCCCAAAGTTAACGTTGAAATTTCGACAGTGTATATGTCATGGCTAGAATAATGTTTGGTTTATCATTGGTGTAATACAACACAGAATTAACCTAGCACAAAATCCTTTATTGACGGATTAAACGATTACACCGCTTTATTCCGTAATGGGCTCTTGAAAATAGCCTAAATTATGAATGTCTTACACCAAGGATATACCTGATCTTTTTCCAAATAAGGCAACAATGTCGGACAAATTGTTTTCCCGATGATTATCGAACGAAACACCGTAACTAGTGACCTTTTTGAAAAATTGAATAAATACATGTAAAACGATTACTGTTTATTTCGGTTTCTTTTCTTTTTTCTTTTACCAGAAAATGGCCAGTGACATCGCCAGCGCAACCGTAGGTATATTGGCGGCTGACTCATCGAACATTATCAACATTATAAAGGACCAATACAATGTGAGTATTTTGTAGTTTATTTTTCTGGGCGAGTTTTTGGAATATCACATTCTTAGGAGCTTATTTGGGTGAACAGTTCAGACACCCAATCCTGATAATCCGTTACAGTAGCTACTGTAAGAAACGTAACTATTCCACTACAGTTTTACTGTGTCTATGTTATAACATTTATCATGTGTAACAGTTCGTTACAGTTATTTCCGTGCCCGTGTTATATATAGATTAGCTTTACTCCGTTAAAGCGTCCTAAACGTAATAAACCGCAATAACACTGACAAAATAGTTTTAAAAATGTAGGATATCCAATATTTACTGTTTATTTACCGTTTAAGAATGTAGGATATCCAATGTTTGAGATTGAGCCAGCCTTGTATTCAGCCTTGTATTTACCTCCCCAACCATCCACCCCTGAGTTTTTTGACATATAATTGTTAATGAATATAGTTTCAGAGGTGTTTTTAATTAAAATGAGATATTACCGTAACACAGACACAGTAATAACTGTAGCGGACTGTAACACATGTTACATGTTATAACATAGACACAGTAAAACTGTAGTGGAATGGTTACGTTTTTTACAATGATTACTGTAACGGTCTATCAGGATTGGGTGTCGGAATAAAGTCAATTTTGGTGTGCTGATTCAAAAATCATGGATCACAAAAAATATTTGTATTTTATACATAAACAGATATGTAAAATAGATTAAAAAAACCATAATGCATTCGATATTTTACGTTTAAACTATTCTTTTGCTTCTGCCCTATCTATTGGCGTAGCGTTTTTATTGCCCGTAATGCAGATTGTATAGGAACGGTTGTTATATAATTATATACACATTAATATAATTATAGCGCCCTCTATACGGAATAAACCGCAATATATATATTTAGCTTTATTCCGTGAATAATTAACAAACCAATATTTTGCGTTTTTAAGCTAGTACAGGCTGTCCAATATAGGTTTGGCCTTCCTTGTCCCCCTAATTTCTTTGACCTAACAATATTATATTCCCAAGGTGTCAGACATTAGGCTACAAGGCCCGCTTAGCAGCCCTATAAATTCATGTAAATTGGTGCCCTAAAGACCGGCACCAAATTTAAATATTCGCCTTCCATCAAAGCTGGTTGCTATATGACATAATTCTCGTGTGCAACCAACCGGCTGCAACATAATGGAAACTCACCCATGCAGTTAGTTGCCTGGTTGTACACGCGCACTGGGCAATCCTCTCGTAGTAATTGATAACAATACTATAGGTTTACCAGACCGAATTAATAGCGCTCCTAAGCGGGCACTTTATGTCATGATCTTACGATGTCTTACTGTGTGATTTTGTGCAATTTAAAGTAGGATACCACCAGCAATATCTGCCGATGCATGGAATGGATCTGGGTATAATGAGTGTTATATTTAGCGTATCAAATGTCACAATATATTTACAGGCTATATCATCAACAATAGAACTGATAGACTCCGCGCCTGACGGAATCGATGTTTTCTACACTGCTCATTGTAGCGAGGGTGATAGTCAGCCCGGTGGAAGAGTCTGTACAGGTTTGTCATTGGGACAAACTGTCAGTTTTGATCTTGAAATCACAGCTACTAGTTGCGTCAAAAGCGAGACTCACGGGTATGTATATAAAAAAATAAAATAAATGAAAAACAAAAAATCAATCAATAAATGTTGTGTGTGTATGACTTATACGATCGGCGCCAAAGTAATAGTCACTTATATGCATGAACCGTACGTACTTGTACTGCAGTGTGGTCTTACAATCAGAGGTGCTATTTATGAAACAAACGTATGCTATAGGATCCACACCACTAAATAAATAATGGAACAGTCAGCGAAAGGCCTGTTGAATTGGGTGGGATGACACTCCTCTAAGTGAAATAGATACAAAATGCTGCAAAAGTAGTATTGTTTAATACAAATTCGTTTGCATTGTTTTTAAATGAAGATGATCAAACATCATCAGTGCAAATTTTCTTCTTTTGACCAATTTTGTATGATTTTATAGTCATTTTAGAGACTTCAAAAATTGATTAGAATCAGATCCAAATTTGCGAAGCCTCCTTACAGCAGCGAATAAATACAGAAGAACGCGGGCGCGCATGGCATCTGCTACGTACCGTGCATCATATGCGTGTCACGTGCGTGCATCAAAAACCGCGTGCGTTTGGCCATAATCACGCGTGTACGCCTGGATTACTGTGGGGGAGATAAGAACTGAATATTTTCCGCCACTTTGGAACTGATTACACTATAGATTTTATTTAATGGTGAGGTAAATCAGCCTAACAGTCATAATCATACCGGATCTCGAAAGATGCATTCCCATGAAGTAAAAATATATTGTTGAATAGATGGGAAACGGTATATCGTCAAGCTTACGAAACTACACGTTTCTTCTTCAGGACTTCATAGATTTTATTTTTATCATTTTCCTACTAAGTCACATTCCTAAAAGTTGAAGCAGTCCAATATATTAACTAGAAGGCAAAGCGAAAAAGGATCCAAACATTTGTTATGCTCGGGGCGATTAGTACCTCGTGGGAAATCCATCATAATTTAATATGTGAAACAAATTGATACAATTACATAACCTAGATAATATTTATTTTGATTTGATCTATTTTAAGTTTCACGGTGAAACCTTTTGGAATAGAAGACAAATTGTTGATAGAGGTCGAGGTTATCTGCTCATGTGATTGTGAGACGAAGGGGGTAAGTAATGGGCTATTCCATTTGAAACCCGTACATCCTATGGGAGATATGACCTTAATCTTCCACACAGGGAGTGTGGAATTCAAATGGGAACCCGTTTGGAATTACACCTGCCACTTGAAAAGTGTTAAGGTTATATCTTCTACACGTGGGTATATGAATTTTCAATGGAAAGGCCAAATATGTCACCCCCAAAAAGAGGAGCATTTTGTATTTATTTGCCCAACCGAACACTATTTGGGGTCTTCTTGCAAGAGAGAATATCAGTTTTACGATATTCTTTTAGCTTTCAAAATAAACGGCAATGTTTAAAATGTAAAGCAAATCAGAAGTAATGGTACTAATAACAATTCAAAGGACAAAATGTCTTGTCTTATTAGTATTTATAAGAGCCTGTATAGTGTAAAATAAAACCTTGGTCTAGCATGGCATGCGTTGTTTCATAGTAATAATGTGTACGAGCTGTCATATTTATAGAACTGTGAAATGCTGGGCTAGCTCACATTTATAGAACTGTGAAGAAATGCTAGCTGTTACATTTATAGAACTGTGACATGCTCTTAGTACGTAAGAGTGCTCCTGACTAACGCCAGTCGCACTCTTACTACTACTACTAAAAGCAAGTCATCACTTATTATATGAGTAGATTCAATGCTATATTATAATAGTGGAAAACTCAGACAAACCTTCCGTCTCTTTATTCCAAAATAATGCTGATATAATGATGTTTTTTTAATTTTTTTTACCTTACAACAGATTCCAAATAGTGATAAATGTACCAACGGAAATGGAACATACGCGTGTGGGCAGTGCAATTGTAACGCGGACAGATACGGGCCTGTGTGTGAGTGCGATGTAGATACTGGTGGCGATGAAGGAGTGGAAAATTGTTATGCGTAAGTATTAAGACTTGTAGCAGAGACGGTACGTTGGGATATTGTTTCATCCATGGGAAAATTGGGTCGGTGTGCGATGTAGAAACGGGTGGCGGTGAAGAAGTAGAAAATTGTCGAGCGTAAGCATCAAGACTTATTGAATTTTTTGTTTTTTTTGTTTTTGTATATAAAGAGCAAATGTGAACAATAGCCCAACAGACATTAACAACGTTAATGAACTGAGTGATTACAAATCAAACGGGTAACTCTCAACAGAGAGCTCTGATGGGCCAATCAATTGGTTCACTGCAACTCAGAAAATAATCAAAAATACAAGTAAACACAATTGGGCGAGTAAAAAAGCCAATGAAAGTGGCGTGGGACAGGAATAGGATAAACACCCAAACATAGAGAGTTACATCAAAAAAATAAGACAAAAATAATATCTATACAGTATATTAGATTGCTTTCTTGCGCTACTTCCGGTGTCGACGCATAGGTGTTCTCGTGAGTGTGAGTGTGATAGTGATAGAGAGACTGGTGGTGATGAAGGAGTGGAACACAATGCAATCGTATATATTACGACTTGTGGCAGATACGGTTGTTGGTTTTAGTAGAGTCATTTCCATGGGATCCGTGACCAGTTTTAGGATACCTCTTTTTCTTGATGGATTTGTCAAGATGGACTAATTTTAAGAAAAATTAGCTCCTATATACCTCCCAGAAGTGACGGCAATCGTTTTTATAGCGCAAAATCAAAAATGGCCGCATAACGTATAAGAATATTGTACTATGTAAAATATGTGTGGTAATGTAAAATCTTAGAATGGCGATTATCGTATAGCCTAAACATTACGTACGTACAAGTACGTACAATGAGCCATACGTACTTGTTTTGCAGTGCAGCGGAAACCACCGAACACTCTACTTCCGAAATTAGCTCTATCGACACTAAAAACATGCGTCGAAATAGCAAACGCTGATTGATCAATCCAGTGATTCTATATTTTGAACATCGAGCCTTTAATGCTAAATTAGATCACCGTTACGAGAGGATAAAGGGAACCAATGCATTCGACAGGTAGTACATTTTGTAGAAGATTACGAACATAAAGGAGGGACTGTATACTACTTTCCCGTAGAAGTTGGGAGCAAGGATTGGTTGGGGGGGGGGGGGGGGGATATACAATACCACTTTCAGCAAATGTCTGGCAACCCTGTGAATTTTAAGCGGGAAAAGAAAACCCATCTAGGACACATCATCCCTGCGAACAAGATATATATTCTGGCTTTGCAGAAGTTTGGGGATCTACCTAAAGTATCGGATAAGATCAGAAAACGTAGAGCAAAATTTGCCGGACACTGCTTCAGAGGGTCTGATGAGCCTGTCTCCCAACTCATACATTGGATTACAAAACATGGAGCAAACAAAACAAAACAAAACGTGGTAGACCAGCCATAACATATATTGACCTACTAAAGCGTGACACAGGATTGAAGTTAGAAGAGCTCAATAAAGCAATGTTGGAAAGAAGAAATGGAACAAGCATAGAAGCACGGGAAAACCACCCTGCATAAGTCAAGTATGTGAAGTTGCAGAAGCACCAAAGTGTTTAGACAGATGGAGTTGATACCACCGCCAACGATATGCCAAGGGAAGAGCGACTTTTGAGTGCTCATAAAATTGGTTTAACCTGCTAATATCTGGTCCGAAACCGAGAGAGCTCAAAGCATAGACTGTACACAGATGAAGAATGACAAACTAGTGATTTCTTCCCAATAGTCATGATAGTCATTCCCCAATAGAACTACACCAGGGGAGCTCTTCTTTAAAAAAATAAAGGTGAAATGAAGGCTCTGAAGATGACTACACTGGTAATCTATCAATGCATGCCAGATTCGCTGCGCCATGAGCTGGGTCATTCGGTGTATTGACTTTTCACCCGTTGGCTTTTATTGACATAAATCCTTATAGACAATTTACAAAGGAAGTGGGAGGAGTATTTTTTTTTTTTTTTTTTAGATATGTCGACTTTTTCAGCCGTTTAAGTGAGAATCGATGACCTCGATCATGGTGCGTGGTTTTTGCCATGGAATTCTTATTATTATTACTGTCTACTTGGTTTTATGTTAATGTTTTCTATAACAGATCTGATTCGTCCGTAGTGTGCTCAGGTCGAGGGTCATGTTTCTGTGGACAATGTCAGTGTTTCCAACGACAGGTAGGTAGTAGAGTCATTATTTTGGATTCCGTGACCATTTTCTTCCTACGTTTACGTTTTACCCGATAGCTCGTTAACCAAACATCGGAAGTAGAGCAAACTATACTTTTTCGGATTCCTTGTGCTCAGCCGAACAATTTGGTGAGCTTTTCAGCTTAATTAAAGCCATTTGAATTTTTGGGCCCCTGTATGGCGGCCATTTTGGAATTTGCGCTATAAAAGAACGTTCCCGTCACTTTTGAGAAATGCATGGGAGCTCATTTTCTTTTAAAATGGTTCTAGTTGACAAATTCATTAAGAAACTAAGGTAGGAAGAAAAATGGTCACGGAATCCAAGATAATGACTCTACTAAGGTGGTATCAATTGGACCTACGGCACATACTCTCCTGGCCACAGTCCGACATACGCGGCCGCACTTCGAACAGCTTACTGCGCAGGATTGAAAACTCACAAAATGCCGCTAACCGATCAGAGCCGTGAGGACGAGTTTACGTATTGCGCACCACGGATGTCCGTTGCACCGTTATATGGGGTGAGGTTGACCTCGCGTACTTTACGCGAGGTCAACCTCATGTATTGTGCGTCCATCAACAGGATCAATACCGAGGATTTTTGTCTTCAAATTGAAGATGTAACAATGAATACTCGCTAAATATTGTGTATTTCATATTTTGAAATAGGCTATGTCAATTCCAGACTTTAAAACCTGACGAATGATATAATAATAGGGCGATAGCATGTATGTATAGCGCATCCATCATGTTGAGAGTGCTATAAATGTCACTTATAAGGCCAAACAAAAAAAAGTTCGTCTCAAAGCTTGCGAAGGCTTCAAAATCGGGGGGCGCGAGCGGGTTTTTTTCTTCCATTTTTTTAAAATTTTTACTTTTTTTATTTGCGTGTCAATGTTAACTCTTACTATTTGCAACCGTTGACACTGTCTGATATTGTTTTTTCTATCTGAAATGAATATTATGATGTAGTTGTGGAATTGAAGGACAATTAAGATGGCCTGCGTATTTTTATCTTTGAAAATGGCTCTAGAAGTGCCTCAGGAACACATTTCATGTTTTATGTTCCGTAGCCTCGTGGTAAAACCAATTGAGTATATCTGATTTATCGTCAAAATTAAATATGAATTGAACACGCAAAATCGTGGAAGTGGACGCCGCCATGTTTAAATCGGAAATGAATGCCTCTTTGCCATTTCTGGTCGCGGACTACTCTCGGGGCCTTGATTAATTGTACAGATCAAATAAAACCCATTAAAATGTACGGTATTCTGAACATAGATGAGTTCCGTGTCATTTCATTTCAAACAAGACATTTTTATTTTATATATACACTCTTAGAAAAAATGGTTCGTTTAAGAACCCTTTTTTGTCCCGCGGGGAGCACCTTTTGGCCTAAAAGGTTCTAAAAAGAACCTTAGAATGGTTCTTTGAAGAACTTTCAAATTTTAAATAAGACATAAAGGTATATTTACTTTTTTGTTTTTATGTAATATGCAAATTCAAGAGAAATGTAAACAAATTTAGTCCTTTTCAACTGTTAAAAATCATTTCTTCTTGGCTAAAAACATTTTTTACCGTTTTACCAAGAACCATTGAGGGTTCTCCATAATTTTTCCCCAAAAGGTTCTTGAAGCTTGAGGAACCATTTTCTTGGCTAAAGAACCCTTTTAGAACCTTTTTTGGTTCTAAAAGGAACCCAATGAAATTTCTATAGGGTTCCTTTTAGAACCAAAAAAGGTTCTAAAAGGGTTCTTTAGCCAAGAAAATGGTTCCTCAAGCTTCAAGAACCTTTTGGGAAAAAATTATGGAGAACCCTCAATGGTTCTTGGTAAAACGGTAAAAAATGTTTTTAGCCAAGAAGAAATGATTTTTAACAGTTGAAAAGGATTAAATTTGTTTACATTTCTCTTGAATTTGCATATTACATAAAAACAAAAAAGTAAATATACCTTTAGGTCTTATTTAAAATTTGAAAGTTCTTCAAAGAACCATTCTAAGGTTCTTTTTAGAACCTTTTAGGCCAAAAGGTGCTCCCCGCGGGACAAAAAAGGGTTCTTAAACGAACCATTTTTTCTAAGAGTGTATAGTACCCTCCAGGGAGTGAGGAATGTTGTTTAGTACGAACTATATTTTTATGCGGAGGGACTTTTTGGAGTTGTCAAAATTATAAACAGCCCGTAGTACAAATTCATCTGCGCAATTGCGAAACTACTTGTCTTTTTGCATGCTGAGGGACCTTGCGAATAAATATTGCAGTACTATTCGAATGTGAAGAAGACTATATTAAATAGTCTCTGACACGCTTTGTCTCTGACACGCTTTTTATCTCCACAGCGCCCAAAGTGTTAATGCGATCATTGTATAGAGACTGTGTAATCGGGCTACGAATAGCAATGAAGGCAATGAACAATTGTGCAGTGTTTTTTGAAGAACTGAGTCAAAAAGGTTTGAGAAAAAGAAAATCTGCCGATATTTTTATACAAAAAGTGTAAAAAAAAATTGTAGGGAAAAAACAAATTAGTTTTTACAATATCCTGCATTTCAGACGCGCTATTTCGGCATTTTAAAACCAATGCGCGCGCAAGCTTTGAGACGAACCTTTTATTTTGTTTGGCCTAATGTGTGGGTGATTAAAGGTAGATGTTCTGATTGCTGGCCCGATTTTCAAATTGATGTTTCTATTTTACATGAAAGGTCATCCTTTAAATTGCCACATTCCAAAGTTTGAGTTGCATAACTCAAATTGTTCTAATTTTAGAAGCACAAGGTTACAAGAATGTTGCCCATCGAGTAGTACACATACTGGCTAGTGGTTAACCCCCTTTGGTAGAAATTCACCATATTTTAGCCTATAATTTCTAAATGGAACATTTCTGGCCCCAAAGATTTTACAGACATACTGAGAAAAACATTGGGATTCTTCTGATATCAAAATATCATGATGTGAAAAAAATAAATCATAGCCAAAAAAAGGTGTTCTGAACATACACCTATAACCTTAACTCTAGATCACCACACGGCTACAGATTTCTTTTCCGACCCCCCCCCCCAAAATTCACCAGAAAAGTCACCCTGACCCCCCCCCCCCCCCCCGGATTTGAACCACGGACCTCCAGCACCAGGCCCAGATCTTAGCCACTACACCACGGCTGTTAGTCGACACTCGGCAAGTATATTCACCTCGTTATATAGCCTGGGTCCGTTTTGTACCCCCACAAATCTGCACGCCTGGTTATAAAAACATTTTTTCCGCACAGTTGCCGTGTGGTGTAGTAGAGTTAGGGTTAACGTAATACCTTCCATATGGGGTGTATGGGTTTTAAACGGAATAGCCAATTACCCCGTTCTTCACACAATCACACTTAGATTGTCAGGAGTTTCACAGCCACTCAAAATAGAACAATTCCCTATTGGCACCAATCAGTTTTAAAGAGCGGGAGGAAACAATCCAGTGAAAAACCGTGACAGCGAACGAGGATATTGCAACCATTACATTTGCCGATTATGTATGCCCCGCCGGTGAATTTATTTACCGTAAACAACATTTAGATTGAAACTGATATACATGTATATACAAGTATTTTGCACTTGTTCTTACATATTTCCTATGTCAAAAAATATCACACAAGCATTATACGCAAAACACCGGGATTCGAACAAGTAACCTTCCGCTCATGAGTCCTGTTCGCTAACCATTAGGCCATGAGGAGCTGGCTGACAGCGATTGGAACTTTAATCAATAATATTTTGTACGGAATAAAACTAATCTGTTTAACAATATATGTAAATCAAAAAATGTGCGTAAGTCGTATATGTATAACGTACAGCAAGCTTTCTGTGAACTGCACCCGAGCTACGATGTTATTATTGCAATTTTTAGCTGTTCTTTCCAAATTTTGTTTACGGTAATTTATTTCGCACTCCGCCGAAAATCGTAACTGCTTTGACAGTTAAGGCGATTCGACTATAATAGTCATCAGTTTCAAATTAGCGAATCTTCTCTTCAGCAGCGAATAATACAGAATGACTCGGGCGCCCATGAAGGCAGCACATGCACTGTGCATCATATGCGTGAAGCGTGCGTGCGACCAAAACCGCGTGCGTATGGCCATAATCCCGCGAGTACGCTTGGATTACTTTTGCGCGCGGAGAGTTAAAACCGACTATTACTACCCATCATGAATAAAACTATACTCACAACCAAACCATTTTTAAGCGACTGAACTGATACATGTATTTGATATGATATTTAACATATTCACACCTTCATATTACACAATTCCCTACAGAATCCTGAGGAGATTGTGTCCGGTCCGTTTTGCCAGTGTGATAACTTCTCATGTGACAGATATAATGGAGAATTATGTGGAGGTATGTAGGTTCTATATTAAAGTGCTCAACAAAAGAAAGTCATAGGCCTACACTAGTCTTTGTTTAGGTCCTTTAGAGTAATTTTCCTTTAGAGTAATTTTCGATTGTTTTTTGACCAAACAGACTAGATAGACATTTGGATGAATCTTTCCGGCACAATTTGATAAACCATGATTAGCACCATTTAAAGAAATTTAGTCACTTTTCAAAATGTATTCAACTTCAACGTCATATCTATGGCCAAGACCTCTCTGTACGATGTATTATGAAGGTAGACGATCTCCAGCTACTAATTAATTAATTACACGCACTATTTGTTTTGTGGGAAATTCCTGTTGGTACTAAGTATGCTGGACTACACAAGAATTCTTCTTTGGCGTATAAGTGACACGTTACAGTACGTAAGACCATGGTAAGACTAACGCGATAGTAATATCTTACATCGCCATACGTACAAATCCCATGAAAATTGAAATGAGACGAATTCAAATGTTTCTATTCATTATAATGTAAACATTTACATTGGTCTGTCGTTTTCACGGTAGATTTTGCATGGCGAAAAGTTGTGAAAAGTAGCGGGACATTCATATTCAGCACAGTATGGTTATTGAATGAAAATGTTAGGGTGACCATGTACAGCTTTGTATATCAACATATTGACATGTCATATTTGAATTATGCACTATAACTGTTAATTGTTTTATTAAAAGACCGCAGCATTTACTTTTAGCGAGACAGTTCTATTAGTGCTTCATGTGCCTTCATAATCTTGTATTTTACGTGTTTGATGCAGGACATTCATAATCTTGTATTTTACGTGTTTGATGCAGGACATTCATAATCTTGTATTTTACGTGTTTGATGCAGGACATTCATAATCTTGTATTTTACGTGTTTGATGCAGGACATTCATAATCTTGTATTTTACGTGTTTGATGCAGGACCAGATCGAGGAAAATGTACGTGTGATGAAAGAACTTGGAAGAGTAAATGTGTGTGCAATAAAGGTTATACTGGTAACGCCTGTCAGTGTCCCGATAATGATAAAGCCTGCAAAGCTAGTACAGGGGTAAGTATAACTATTGCACTGTGAACCCAGGACCAATTGTTAACACACACAATGTCGTACGACCCAACGCGTTTGCACTGTGCGATCGATAGCCCCGTCAATCCTGGCTATACACACACACAGAGAGACCCCAATTGGTCCTTTCTTCTCGTGCTGTGTATTGGAAATGAGACTTTTGAAAATAGGAGATTTTTCTTTAAATAGTGCTAATCATGATTTATCTTTGTTGTTAGGGGGCAAACTTTGTATCAAATGATGCCTAAAAAATTCATCTAAATGCCTATTTAGCCTGTTTAGTCAATTTGAATGTTACTTAAAATGACAAAAACAAAGTGTATACTTTCTTTTGTTGAACCCTTTATAACTATTGCACTGTGAACCGAGGTTCATAACAGAAATGGACAGTTCTTATAAAGTATGTTTTAACGAATTTGGAATATTTTTGACACGTTATTATTTTAAGTTGAAACATGTATAAACATATTCACTAATCATTTCCGTTTGATATTTTCAGTTAATTTAGGAATACTAGGGCCTAACTATAATTTATGATGACTGTGTAGTGTGGGTGCAATGAGAAAGTATAAAGAGTTTGACTGGTTTCTATTTATTATTAAAGTCAAGGTGTGTAAAATACAACTTAAAATACCTTCACAAATAATGTATTTGTCAAATATCGATATCTGTGAGAGATTAAAGACTATAGTAAAAATCTTGATATTTAGCCAGCTTTTCATGTTACAGGGGAAGTTAGTCAATATGACAATGATGACCCAACGGTTGATATACACAAAAAGCAGTGGATAAAATACATAAATCATGATATTTCGTCATAGCAAATACCTTTACAGACACCATTCAAAATATAATAAAGATGTAATTCATAATACCGAGGTTTTAAACCATTCTAAAGCAATTTCATGTCATATTGTAATCCTTCAATATCAGAAATAGTGGTATTAGACCCGAAATGCCCTAAAATGTCTAAGAACTTGAAAGAATGTGAAATATTTCATATTCTATTCACATTTCAATACCGAGTCATGTTTTATTGACACTAACAACTCATTTTCAAAATGAATTTTACAATTTTGATTAAGTTTTTGCAGGCGGTCCAGTTGCCCCACACCCCTTCGGACCACTTACCCCAACAAATGACGTAGCACTTTGTCGAGATGAAAAGTTATTAAAACACGCCTGTGACGAAAACATTTTACGCCAAAATGTTTTAAAACATACCACCATTTGTCACAATAATCAATAACTCCAATACATTTCAGAAAAAAAGGCAAAACTGCATTTTTGTTTTTAGCCATTACACAGATTTCTGTAGCCAGTGAGTATCTTTGAATTCGCAAATATTACGGCGTTCGGGTCCTACAAGTAGACGAGTGTCTTTAGATAAGTAAGAAATGGTGTACTTTGTTATTTGCAAATTCATGAACTAATAACTCTACCAAATGAATACCCGTGATAATGATTGAAGTTGAAGCATTCTTTAAATGATAATATTGATCGGAAATCCAAACCACCAATGTCCCAAATTAGCAATATGCGCCATTTTACGGTCATTTCAACCACAACCTATGGTTTTAATAATATTTCGGAAAGTCCCTAAGCACACTACAATATAGCACCCATCAAATGCAATATGCACCTAGTATCTTAAGACGACTGTACTGCATGTATATATTTACTGTTGCATATCTGTCAATCATATAAAGTACATCAAACATGATCTAAACCCATCTTCATATATCGCCCATACTGTCTGTGAATTTTCAATCAGTCACTCAAGGAGTTAGCTTCAAAGATATGGAGAAAAATCACATGTGTAAATACCCTAAAGTTCCAAATGTTTTGGATTGTAGAAGGTAAAGATATATGTCAAGTATCAACAAAAGTCGTATTGTTCAAAAGAAAGCAGTATGCCCATACTACAATTCGGACCACTTGCCCCACGGTCCAGTTGCCCCATATTCCCCTACTAGAGGTTTTAATATTATAGTGGCCCCCAAACCACACCGAATGCTATAAATATTATGTGGGGCCGTTAAAAACGTCATACTGTACCTTTTTAGTGTTAAAATCCCAATTTTTGCGCGCTTTGCGCGTATAAGGTTCAACGTTTCAATATGTAACATCAACAAGATGGCTTCAGGTTTTTTGGGCCCGCATCAAAACAGTCCTGGATACGCCATTGCAGGTGGGATCATCCCCTCCCCCCCAGACCACCACCCCATGTCCGCGTTACCGCTGATAACGGTGCGAACCAATGATTTTTTGTAAGCCCCCCGGGTAAAAAAATCCTGCGCACGCCTATGTTGCGTCATGCTATTTTCATTGGGTTAGCAGTGGCTCCAGGTGACCGGGTCGCGACCGGGTCAGCAATAGGGGTCTCTTCGCTATCCACATATTGCTTCCCCGTAGTCTGATCAGTAGCTCAATTGCGTTGACACAGTTCAAGCTGTTGTTTTCCTGATCACGACTGGTTCGCCGGAACGGCTGCTTACCCTGGTCCGGCAAATTGTCCCTTATGTAGTATGTTTGCTTGTGTTACCAGCTTTTGAGCTGGGGAGACTAGGCGGGTATGCTAGGATAGATCTTTACTGGCTACAGGTTCCACACAGGCTCCTGGATAAGCGCAGTATAATAAGGTACTGCTACATGTAGTGACACATTGTTAATTAATTAAAACTATGTTAACATAAATTATACAAATGGATGCAGGGTTCCCCAGAATAATGTATACCAGGAAAGGTGCATACATTTAGCTATGAATACCATTGCTATTGATCAAAGTGCTTATGGTCATAAGATCTACATATATTTAGCTTTCTTAGGAATTTTGAATTTTAAAAATCGGACGTTTGGGACAGAATGGATAACCTTTTTTCTAAACCGGGTAGATATCTAGTTTGATCAAATTCACCTCTTTTGAAATTCATTGACCAGATTCGACAAAACGCTCCATTTTTATGATATCTAGGTAATTTGATGCATCTTCTTTTAATTTTCACTGTAAAGTTAATAGATATCAACGGTGTGTGATATTTTAAAGCAATATCTGAATAGTTTGAGGGAATTGTTCAGCTTCAGCAAACAATAACAAGTGGCAGCTTTGAAGTTTGGTGGCAGTTTTTTCACCGATTTCCAAGAAAGACAGGCCATTTTGGAACGGATAAATATATTTTAATTGATGACAGAAAGTAGAAAACATGTTGCCCATGATACTGCCAGCATTATATTTGGACTGCAATGTTGTTATTATTTTTTGAAACTGGGTGTAAATCATCCTGGGACACCCTGTATTCAAGTAGAAGCAAAGTTGGAAAAGGAAAGAGTGACAATTGTATCAAGTGGAAGAGAGTGCTCAGTAAAAGGGAATCAAACGTGATGTAAAGCCAACGAGCAATATCTCCAAGTGTTTCTTCTGTGTCTGTTATCTGTCCATAATCTAGTTTATCGTCCGAAAAATGAAAGTATACTGACTGAAGAATAAGCAAAATGTGACAAGTTTTGTAAACTGACCCCCTTTTTTCACCATTCCCAATGGGATTTGTTGACATTATTTTGTTTTGACGATGCGAGATACGTATGGCTTTATCGGATCAAACGATACGGTTCGAGTAACGCAATCAAATTAGTTTTCGGGATATATACGTTTTTCCAGTAAAAATGAGAATAGCCTGTCATGACAGTGTAGAGATAATAATAATAATAATAATACTAATAATGAACAACATTCGTTATGTGATGACATACGAGAAATCCAATTTGGGCAAGAACAAGACGTCCGTTTGATTCATATCTGTACTAAAGCTTTAACAGCCTAGACGGAAACATAATATGATAGTATTATATTTTACGAAGTCTGCGATTGCGTGATTTTTTCTATTTACGTACGAGAAAAATATTCAGAAAATAAACTTTCGGATTATCCGACAACTTATTTTCCAACTTGTATGTGAACGTATTTAGTAAACGTATATCTTTGTCATTTAAAACTTACACCTAACACAACAAAGTTTCTGACCAGGTCCTTTAATACTTTCCAAGGGGCAGTCGTCTGCAGACGACAGTTCCAAAATTTCACAAAATGTTTGCAATATTGTATTTCATCATCTTATGTGGAAGCACCATGAGAAATGAATGAGATTAAGTACAAACATGCCTAGTATTGGTTCAGTAATTACTGAGGTAAACTTTTAATTTGTTTCTGAAAAATCTGTTTTGTAAATTATGGTAAAACTATTAGCCGCGTGAAAATTAATATTGACTAATTTTAGATCATTAATCGATATCACATTCTTGTGCAGTAAACAAGCAAAATAAGTCCCTGTGATTTTATATCTCACTCTTCAAAAATCTCGTGGATATTTATGAAGTTTTAATGACCTAAGTAACCAGACCAACCGAAAACCAAGTTGAAGTAACATTATTTTCTATGGGATATAATAATTATTTACCGGTGCTTATAGAGCGCATTTCCAAAAGATCAATGCGCTGTACGAATCACAGACATCAAAAATGGCATACAATATATAACAACAAAATAACAGCAAATATTAAAAAAAAAATTTATTAAAAAGATGCATTACAGCAAAGCACATAATTATACAAGCAGGGTCAAAAGCGCTTTCATAGAGCGCGCCATTGTTGTGTACAGTTATAAAAAAAGTATTACATAATTTACGCAATAAACAGTTACAAAAGGTTTAAAAAATACGATTGAATTGAAGCACAAAGTGATATAAGTGAACTAATCTTTAGGAAAAAGGTGAGTTTTAAGAAATTTATTGAAGGTTTTCACACTGTTTACTTCACGAAGAGACCTAGGTAAAACCTTTTACCTTTTGGTGGAAGGGGTCAAAAGACGGGTTGTATCTTGAGTTGACTTAAGTTCAGCATGCCCTGGTGTATACAAACAAATGAGATCTTGCAAATACTGTGGGGATGAACCTTGTATACAATTGTACACATGCACTAAGATCTTAAAATCAACTCTCTGCTGGACCGGCAACCACAGCAGCTCACGAATCAAAGGAGCAGCGCTAGTTCGCCTATCAACATGATAGACAAGGCGTGCAGCGCGGTTTTGAAGCCGTTGGAGACGTTGCATATCTGATTTTGACAGGCCACCAAGCAAATAATTGCCATAGTCCAGCCGAGAAAGGATCAAATATCTTACTGCATGTGCACAGGTTGTTCGTCTTATCCTCCAAAGATTACGTATATGGAATTTGACAGTACGACAGTACGGAGACTGCTATCAAATACGATACCAAGATTCGTAATACAAAAATCACAGATCCACCAATTAATGTCCAGGTGAGACACTGCTACAACACGCCTAGAAGAAGAAATCAGGAACAGCTCAGTTTTTGAATCATTGAGCTTCAGCTTATTAGCACGCATCCATGATCGAATTTCTGCATCATTGCCTAGTGTGTGCTCAGCAGTGACAACTTGTGTGAAATGAACCACAGCTCACCATTCATCTTCCTTGTAATCTTATACCTTATTTAAAAAAAATGCACTTATGAAGTTTTGATGACCTAAGTAACCAGACCAACCGAAAACAAAGTTGTAGTAACATTATTTTCTATGGGATATCATTGCCTAGTGTGTGCTCAACAGTGACAATTTGTGTGAAATGAACCACAGCTCACCATTCATCTATACATGTCTGATGAAGAACTCATTGTCTGACAAATCAATGACAACCCATAAAAAAGAAAATAACTAACTAAAAGAAGTATCATATTGTGGAGAGGAAATTTGATTGCGTCGTGTATAACTAAGATTGTTGATACTGATAACTGATTTAAAAATAAGAAGGTTAACATCTTATCAGGATTTTTTGTGTTAGGTGTCTTTTAGTTTCATGATTACAAAGAAAGAAGGTGTTCTACTACACTCTAAAAACTGTGTTTAGCGAGTAAACCCTTTTCTAAACACATTCTTGCTATCACTTTGTAAACATGTTCAGAGGCTAAACGTCTTGTGTCAAATCACTAAACATTGGTGTTCAATTTCTAAACACTAACAGTCAATACCCTAAACATACCTTTTCTAAACACATCTTTGCAATCACTTTCTAAACACACTTTTAGAGTGTATGCATTTATACCTTTTTCTTTCGTCACGGAAAGCAACCCTGCTGAACTTACTTAGCTCTTTCCTCAAATCCTTGTCACCCATTTCAACTGTCATTTTGTATTTTGATTACTGTCAGCTCGTATGCAATGGCTACGGAAATTGTGTGTGCGGCAAGTGTCAATGCGATTCCAACTCCTCATTCCGTGGACCGACCTGTGAAGATTGTGGGGTAGGTCACGTGATATCGTATAAGTCATACCATTGACCAGTATAAGTGTTCATAATATTCAGTGTGTAATAATAGTGTTGCTTAACCTACAGCTGATACAAAAACAATACCAGCTGTAGATTCAGCAAGCTTTTCATACTTTAATAGGAATGAATTATAGTCAATAGGAATAGAAAGACTACATTTGAAAATACTGGTACTATAAAGGACTCAGCAGACTCCACAACGCTCCAATGCTGAGCGCAAGTGTGACTACCGTTGCTGAGCGCAAGTGTGACTACCGTTTACCAATCAGGCTGTGTCATTTTGTTGTAGTGGAGCTACTACGTATGTGTGAGAGCGCAAAGAGCTCGAGCGTTGTGGAGTATGCTCAGCGCTTAATAGTTCAGTCAGTTCCAAATTGGCGAAACCTGTTTACAGCAGCGAACGAATTCAGAAGAGTGTCTCGCGCAAAACGCTCGCATGGCGCAATATGGCGCGCAATGTCGCAGATGTCATTGACATGATTGAAAACGTTTTTCACTTCGAGGAAAGAGCGGGATTATATTTAGAGGAGTGTGGGACTGTCAAAATTGGTTGGGAAATAATACCTTGAATTTGGAATTGAATTATTTATGAATTTTATTTTAAAAGAGATAATTATGTGCATGTACAGCGACTGACAACATTTTAGATTAAAATAAACTACGATATATATCAACTTACTTGATTTGGGATTTATTTATTTGTATGAAGCATTAAAACATGACTGCTGATTTTTTTATAACAGATATGTGAAGGTGACTGCGGAATATATCGTGAATGTGTTCTATGTAAAGCTTTCAATGAAGGAACTTTGACCCCTGAGGAATGTGCACAATGTTCAATGATTGTAGTAGTGGAAAAACAACTGCGGCCACGTGAGTTTCAAAGATTAAAGGTATATTATGTGATCTTTCCAGGGAACGCCCTTAACATCGAAAAAAAAATTGAAAGCAGATTTTCTTGCAGATTTACATTTCTGATCATAAATCGTACATGTACATTCCAAAAGTTACAATTATAATGGTTTTAGAGTGAAAATAAACTGTCGGGTTAACACGACAGTTTATATTTTCACTCTAAATTCACTCTAAAACCATGATTTTGAGGTAATTAGGAATCGTATCGCTCTGTAACTTGGAATGTATGTACGATTTATGATCAGAAATGTAAATCTGCAAGAAAATCTACTTTCTAAAAAAAAATCATGAATAGAGGGCGCTCTCTGGAAAATATCACAAAATATGCCTTTAATACCGATATTGTATCTCGCACCCCCACCCCTCATTCTTGCCCTGGAGAATATGAAGAGAGCTGAAGTACATTGGAGGATTCTGAGAATATGATGGAGTAAATGTCACTTGTATTCAAAATGTGTTTATTTCTTGTACAGTATTACCGTCGCGCTTTACCCCAAATGATACTGGAAAAACAGATACAGTTATACTTATAGTTACAGATACATTTACAGATACAGTTACAGATACAGTTACAGATACAGTTACAGATACAGTTACAGATACAGTTACAGATACAGTTTTAGTTTAGTTTAGTTTAATTCCTAGTACATGAGGCCATCGGCCCAAATACACAAAATATTGCCACGATTGGCATGATTTACAATTAATAAAATCATAGTAATTATAATAACGTACATGTAATATAAATGTACACATTAGGTAGGTAAAAAGGGAACCTGCATGCCAGTGGGGTAAACTTTACCCAACCATGGTGGGGTACAGCTTTTACAATTCAGTGGGGATATTTTGTACTCAACTATGTGTACTTTTTGTGCACAACTATGTGTACTTTTTGTACACAGCGTAGATGGGTAAAAGTTTACACAACGTTGACCAGGTTCCCTTTTTACACAACTACGTGTACTTTTTGTACACAACTATGTGTACTTTTTGTACACAGCATAGATAAAAGTTTACACAACGTTGACCAGGTTCCCTTTTTTACACCAGGTTCCCTTTTTTACAACCTTTACAGTTTGATAAACAGTTCTTTTAGATCCTTGGTTCAGCGGAATTAAAGCCTTATATGGAATTGACGTATATGGACCGGATCCTTGCCTCGGGAGTAAGCTTATTAATTATTTGTGCATGCAAGTTGCCTGCATTCCAGTTATTTGATTTAATTAATGATTTGGAGCCCTGTGTAAAATTTAACAATTTCAGGCGAGGTTTCTTTTTTTGTTGTGTAACTGTGTTTACTCAGAAAAGTGTAAAATAATGTTACTATTCATTGTGTCTCTTTCTACACAATTCTGTGTAATATGAATGGAGATACGACGGTGCAATAAGGAGATCATTGCGATTATACTTGTGAAATAATAATCATGCGGCTTTTTATTCCACTTTGGAATATAACAATAAAAAAACAAAAAACAAACTCCAAATCATTAAATCAAATAACTTGAAAGCAGGCAACTTGCATGCACAAATAATTAATAAGCTTACTCGATCCCGAGGCGAGGATCCGGTCCATACACACAGGCTTTAATTCCGTTGAACCAAGAATCTAAAAGAAATGTTTATAATGTGAATTCGAGCAAAGACGAATACTATTCTTTTGTTTGGTATAAGTTGAATTAAGGTTACAATATATTAGCCCACATGGTATTGCAATACTGAATCACTGTGGGAAAGGACGAGGCTTGTGTAAAGCGAAAAAAACACACACCAGGAGACAAAATGTGCTACAAGCGATAAAGTATACCTGTGTATTTTGAAACCATATTTGTATTGTAACATGAGTGTAATGACGTTGACAAATCAGTGATTGAAGGCTCTTAGCTTGAGTTGGAAAACGTGTTTTTCACCATTAAGCAAAGTTAGAATTAGATTGCTTTATATATTGCGAGCGAAAGTAAAATCTATTAATTCTAAAAATAAAATTGCAAGGCGAAAATGGTGACAATTTTATAAGATAAATGGGTCATGAAATGTCAATGTGTATCAATTTTGTTTGTTTCAGGAAATGACACCATACGATGTAAAACTTTAAACCAGGAAAATTGCACAGTGGTATATTACTATGAAACCCTACACAATGGCACTGTGTTAGTGCATGTCCAGAAGGACTCCGGTGAGTTTACCTTTACAAAAAAAATATGAATTACTGAATTAAGTTTTTCGTATTTTGATGCAATCCACTAATATCTTTTTTTTAATTTGCTTCACCAATACTTGGCTTAAATACATACACAACACTAATTTGAACCAATCAGAAAGCAAGAACATGACATACGTGGAGTGTATTGAATACGTCATATAATTGCACTCCGCGTGCGCACCGTACATAGCGCGCAACACGTGTTTTGTTTTGATTCGTTGCTCAGGCAGCACGGGTTCGCTGATTTTCACTGCGGGTGTTAACCAATTTGTTTACATGTTTTTATTTGTTATTACGTATGCTCAAAATTGTGAATTTTGATTTGCTTAGGGTCGTATATGAATTAGGTCAATACATAGGTATGTTTTGTTTCTCGAAAAAAATTAGAACAATAATGCACTTGCGCAAATGTTGAAATGCTCACAATAGCACTCCCATTATTCACACATCGTCATCAGCGCACATGCATTGATTTTTCTTATTTCTTACTCGAAACAACAAGTACGCATTATTTGACCTATCTATCCAATCAATCTACCTATTGTGAAGTACAGTATCGAGTACGGTAATAAAATATTGATAGCGTTTGCAGCCACCCAAACCCCGATGCGTTGGACACAAAACACTGATGCGTAAAGGCCCTGTCACACCATAACGTATCGCCTCAACGTATGCCAACGTATGCGAAATATCGAAAAACGTTGGTGTACGTTGGTGTACGCTGATATAAGTTAGGGGTACGTTGGGGATACGTCTTTTACGTTAAGAGCACGCTGTGATACGCTGTGACAATTTGGAACACGTCGAGCGCGCGAAAAAAATATTGAGCATGCTCAAAATTTCTCGACGTACTCAACGTGTGCTTAATATGTTCTGCATAAGTTCCCGGTAAGTTTGTGGTACGTTAAATATACATTGACATACGCTGACATACGTTAGTGGTACGTTACTCGTACGTTACTCGTAAGTTGGTATACGTTGATGAACGTAGGCTGACGGGGAAACGTACAGCCAACGTAGTGATAACGAGTTGATAACGTATATGTGCCGTATGTCAAACGTATGCCTGACGTTTTCCAACGAGTTTCGACGTATTCTCACGTATTCACCTTATGCCGGGCGATCGTGAAAGGCCCTGTCACGTATCCATAGCGTATTGAACGTATACATAGCGTATGACTAACGTATTGATAGCGTATCACTAACTTATAACATACTTATGACAGCGTATCACAGCGTATGCGAGCGTATACGAGCGTATGACTAACGTATGCTTAACGTATACTTAACGTAGCGTAGCGTATTCGTAGCGTATGATGACGGGTTGATGTGTTCAGCACGACAGACCATGAAGAAGTGAGGATGAGATACTCAAGGGACCCATTTATATACTCAAACCCTCCATAAGTTCCCAAAACGCCGAATGCTCGCTAGCTGTACGGTACATACATGTACGCTAGCTGTACGGTAGCCCTGTTACACCATGGCGTATCGCCTGAACGTATGACAACGTATGCGAAATATCGAAAAATACGTTGGCGTACGTTGGTGTACGCTGATACAAGTTAGGGGTAAGTTGGGGATACGTTGTTTACGTTAAGAGCACGCTGTGATACGTTTTGAAAATTTGGAACACATCGAGCCCGCGAAAAATTATTGAGCATGTTCAAATTTTCTCGACGTACTCAACGTGTGCTTAACTTACGTTCTGCATAAGTTCCCGATAGGTTCGTGGTACGTTAGACATACGTTTACAAACGCTGACATACGTTAGACATACGTTGACATACGCTGACATACGTTAGAGGTACGTTACTCGTCGTAAGTTATAGGTTGGACCTATAGATTTAACCTTCTAGATATTTTAATAGTTATCATCTAGGCTGCGTTTACTTGAACTGGCAACACTTGTCCCGCCGTGTACGAAACTCAATTTCTGCAGCGGCATACGTGTTCGTTGTACGCCGAGGATACGCTGAGGATACGTCGAACACGGCAGACATACGCTTCGAATACGTTAAGCATGCGTTGGTCATACGCTCGGCGATCGCATACGCTGTGATACGCTGTCATAAGTTTGTTATAAGTTAGTGATACGCTATCAATACGTTAGTCATACGCTATGTATACGTTTAATACGCTATGGATACGCTATGGATACGTCCATTCAATCACCGATGTCGACTTTTCCTACGCAATTCGTTGGAAAGTTGGACGTTCTTGGACGTTCTTGGACTCTGACAATTTTCGAGCTATTTTTTTTATACGTCGGCATACGTTCAGGCCACGTTCAGGCCATACGCTATGGTGTGACAGGGCCTTTAGACACAAAGCCCCGATACGGTGGATTCAACACCCCGATGCGTTGGACACAAAACCCCGATGTTTTGGACACAAAACCCAGTACGTTGGACACAAAACCCAGTACGTTGGACACAAAACCCAGTACGTTGGACACAAAACCCAGTACGTTGGACACAAAACCCAGTACGTTGGACACAAAACCCCGATGCGTTGAACACAAAACCCTGATACGTTGGACTCAAAACCTGATACGTTGGACACAAAACCTGATACGTTGGACACAAAACCCCGATGCATTGAACACAAAACCTTGATACGTTGGACTCAAAACCTGATACATTGGACACAAAACCTGATGTTGGACACAAAACCCCGATGCGTTGAACACAAAACCTCAATACGTTGGACACAAAACCCTGACGCGTCCAGTATGAAACACATAAAGTTTGGAATTACTCTATGTAAAGGGACTGGCTTTTTCAAGCGTTTATCAACTTTTTTATTTTATAAAAAATGCATAACGTTAACCATTACCGTTATGGTAACCTTGACATGATATTGTTACCATTTCTATTATTTCTGTTACTATTATACAGTTTGTCCTCAACACAGCGTTTCCAAGACTGAACCATGGATAATTGTTTTAGCCATCATTATCGCCATACTCATTCTCGGATTGTTACTAATACTACTATTAAAATGCTATATACATCATCTTGATAAGAAGGAATTTGCAGAATTCGAAAAGGATAGACAACAGGCACGTTGGGATGCGGTAAGTCATTGCACACTTTGTAGATTTTATCTTATCTAAAAAGAGGAAATATCATGTTGAGGTCAAGGGAGAAAAACCTGCTCTACGGTGCCGAAAAACATTATTTTAAAACATTTATTACAATTTTGACAAATGTTTTGTAACAAATTGGACAATTTTTTAATGACTTTTTTGGGAAATGTTTACAATTTGTTTTTCTTATTTTTGGACATTTTTGGAATTTCCCCCCCCAAAAAATAAAGAAAAGAAGAAAAAGAATAAAGACAAATATATCAAGAAAGTTAACAAAAAGAAACGTAAAACTTACAAGGACTTTCCTCCTGTATTAATGTCCTTCCACCTTTAAATTACTTTCATTTCTGTCAAATCCGATTGACGTCACCAATGTATGTTTGTACACACCGCCAGTGTGAAATCGAAGATGCCATGTTTGTTAAAGCTCCACTTATCCTAGTCAAGTCAATAGAAAACGTCAGAACTTAATACCGAAGCGAAATGATGAGAAGTTACCACCTACTTTCAAGAGATTTAACTCAACTCAGACTTTGAATAATCGTTTCGATTCCATATGACAATTTTCGTTATATGTTTTTAAAGCCTAATTTAAAATATATGCCTGGAAATCACGTTTTGTTCTAATTCTTGAGAAATACAAGACAGGGTTTCGGGAAAAAATCGAGAGGTTCAGGTATTATATCTTAACTTACTATTTTCATTTGTTTATGCTGAGACGAATATACCTAAAGGAATAAAAACACAATTCATTCAGCGATGCAGGTCTAACACGGTATATTCGTCTCACGGTATTCTTATAGTTGATGGCCACTCAATACTCACATTCAGTATAATTTGTAGCGCGACCTCATTATTTGAGTTAGCGCGCTATTATGAATCCATTGTTATCCACACGTGTATAACGATGTTTTAAATAACATGAACACACTTCAGTAGGGGATGCTTCTGACATACAGACTGTAAGATTCCGACAATTGCTTATATATTTAAATTGCTAAAAATATGCCTTTTCAGAAGAAGTATGCCAATTCAAACCTACTAGTGACTTGCTTGATCATACAAATAATGTATTATGATATTCAAAGTTCATGGTTTGTGTTTAGATTTAATGTGAATTGAAACACAAATTTGATATTTGTATTCATAAACAGATAAGTTTATCAGCTGAACCACATCTGAACATTTCTGTTTCATTTCATATTAAATCTAAACACCAACCATCATAATACATTGTTTATGTGTTGAAGCAGGTCACTAGTAGATTTTAATTGGCATACTTCTTCTGAAATGATATAATTCTAGCAATATAAATGTGCTCCAGTTGTCTAGAAGATCGTAATACACGTGTGGGTAACACTAAATTTAATATAGCGCGGTAACTCACATAATGAGATCGTGCTACAAATCAAACTGAATGATGATAATCGATGCTGTACATAACATATGGCCATGTGTTTTGAACTCGCCACCCTTACCGTTGCATGTACAGAATTTTACATTTACACCATCTGAGATTCGAATTAGCATATCGCCATAACTACTTGTTCTACCCCATAAAAAGTATATATTTTCTGAACGGTGATCACACAAGAAATTCAAATATGCTATTGGAATTTAGATAGGACCTTATGGTAACATGTTGTGATTAGGAATGTTAAAAAAATATCGATTTTTTTCATATTTTGATTTAAGCTCAATAATATTTGTATACCTATCCCATTCATAACTTTATTGTGCGTATTAGTTCCTCATGCAATAACCCATCAGAAAATATTGGTTGTCAATGGTAACTTGTTGGAATATACTATAGCGAGGTGTAAATGAGCACAAACGTTTAAATTTCATATTAATTAAAGTTTACAAGTATATTTTTGGGGGTATGCACCCTATCCTGATTTAAACGGCTTTTTTGAATTCTCCTATTTGAGAGCTTTACAAAAATGTATAATTTTGCTATCATCGGTTGAATACTTCTTTTGTTATAGTCATGTATGTAAAACCAATGCATTAGGGCAAGTTCACTGTGTAACGAATAGGGAAAAAGCCAAGGACAATGCAATCGATTCATGATTACAATTGTTACATAATAGTTGTCACGTTTGTTGGAACAGAATCTTATAGAATATAAAATAATCTATAAAATGAGAGAAAAATCATGTTTGTACCATTCAGGGAAGAGGAGTTATTGTAAATTGAACGTAGAATTGGGAACATTTTCTATATTCCCCATAGAGATTGTAAACAGCGCCGCCGCCACAAACGCCGCCGCCGCCACAGCCGCCGCCACCGCCACCGCCACCGCCACCGCCACCACCCCTGACATTCACAATATAATCAATCATATCTCATCCAAACAGTTATAGAAATACCTGATTTATTCACACAATGTAGCTAGATAAGTAGGCTTTCACATGACACCTCAACCATAACTTTACCACATTTAGTTGTTGAGTTAATAGAGAGAGATGACTAGGGATAGATGATTCGTTACCAAAAATGCAACGCCACCACCCTTTTTGGGTGGTAAGTTCAAAACACATGGCCATATCCCTTTAGGTATATTCGTCTTGGGTTAATGTATCATTCATAATGAAGGTTTTTTAGAAGTAATTCATGAATGTTTGAGCTTGTTTCTCGTTCGTTCGTATCAATCAATAAAAAAAAGGAAGAACAGCTGCCCATTTGTTATACAGGGTGAGTCAAAATAGTCAGGTCCCGTTTTTAAAAAATCAAGAAAAATACTTCTTGTACAAAATTGGTAATTTGTTCATTGTTTATTAGAGTAGACATACTACTTCATACCTGGTGATGTTTTCACGACAATATCATATCCAACGCCATATTAACAACATATTTACGAAAAGACGCGTTATCCAAAGTGTTCCAAGTTTAGTGGTGGATGTTCTGTAATATTAGTTATTCATACAACCAACACACTGTATAACTGTTGCAATTTATACCAAAATATTATGTTTTTTTTGTTGAATCTCTGATAAATTAAACGATATTGCATGCAAAGTATTTAAATATATTATAATATAACTCAGTATTGCACAAATATATTCATAAAAATGGACTATGCACTTTGCCTGGTAAGTAGCCAAAGCACAAACTGTTTAAAGATATAAGATCTGTTATCTCTCAGACTTCTCTCATATCAGTTCGATTAAAATAACACGTTTCAAAATACTTTGGTCAACATTTTGTTAAAACTCAATAATTCTTGTTATAGGCTATCTCTGATTGCACGAAAACTATTGAAAACATAACCGCAAAGACAATAGAATCTCTTTTCCTATTGTAATTGCTGTGAATACCAACACGCCTTTGATTGACTTATTCAAAAGGCGCGCGTTAAACGTTAACATCCATAGAGATTCCCTTAGATAAGTTGGAACAGATTTTATTTCATAGAATTTAGAAAAATTATCATATCTCCTGTTTCGAATAACCAATTTGAATGAAATAAAATTTAGGTTATAGCTGGTAATGTCACCTTGCTAGGCAAGTAATTAAATATATTCATTTTTGAATTTTAACTGGGTTAAAAAATCGGTGAAATCGGGACCTGACTTTTTTGACTCACCCTGTACAGTTCAATAGGTTGGGATGTTTTTGTACGCCTCGCTAGATGTGTTATACAAAAACATATTCACTTTCGAGATGATATATACTTTTGATGACGATACTCTGAATGGGAATCAAAAAGGCGGGCGAATCTTTGTAAAAATTCGGAAAACGTCATTGTTACTCAATTTTTTTTGCCATTTTGTGTTATTATAAATACATTTACTATAACTTTACTTTATATCATTTTTGTTTGTAATTGCAGTCCACTAATCCTATCTACAAGTCATCGACGACACGGCATGCTAATCCAATGTATGGTGGAGGCATGGGTGAGGGTTCTAAAAAAGTAGTGTATATGAGTGCGCCTCCACCACCTGATGATGATTTAAAGACAGAGTTATGAACACGAGGTCTTCTTATGTTAGCTTTTCTTATGTGTGTCCAGGCCTGTAACCAGGAGGGGGTTCCCACAAATCTTACCGAAGTCCTATACAAATAAGTCCACGTAATGCTGTTTGCGAGCGTAGCGTGTGAAAATAGTGGTTTAACTTTTGTTGACAAATATTCCAACTTTTATAAAAACGTTCACTTTTGCTAAATTCGACCCCATGGTAAAAAGGTTCCCCATTTTGGGAAAAGGTCCTTTTTTACAAAATCCGCCCGGAAAGAAATCCTGGTTGCGGGTCTGTGTCTTGTGTGTGTCGCCAGAGAAATTACAATCATATGTGTATGAAGGAACGAAAGTTATGATTCCATGTGATGATTTAAAAAACCTCTCAAAGATATTTGTGTCGATATCTTTATGAAATTCAAATAATGGCCTATTAATGAATAACACATTTGTATCATAATAGTGTGCAATTGACTTGGCAACGCCACTACAGCGTGTTCCTGAAAACCGACAACTTATATTTTACTTTCACACCACGTATTGTAAGGGAGCACATCAAAACTCGACCGCCCGGCAACCGCCGGTTCCGTGGGGTTCCGTGCGGTTGCAGCCGGTTTCTATTGTTCTAAACAATGATATGCGGTTCAACCGGGCGGAGCTGTTTTGATGTGCTCCCTAATAATGTTTGCATATTCTGAAAACGGCAAATTGACGGTTATCCCGCAGCAAGGCATTACAATGCATTGCCCGTAGCAACGCTCCGTTCATCCCTTTGATTGGTAAATTAATAAATGATTGTTTATGTGCAATAATTGAACGATACATAGGCCTATACATTTTATTAATTGTGTCTTTTAAATTTTTTCCCAGTTTACGATAATAATGCACGAGTCTAATTAGAGAATAAAGTATAGCTGTTTTGCTATATACGATGGTCTTATAATGTACCATGGCCGCCGTCTTATTTAGTTTTTATTATCCAATATGGGTTAAGCCTGGTATTTTCGATCTCCCGTTCACCAACCCCCGGACTCAGCGTTCAATTTAAGTGTTAATCCGGGTACCCTGACGCCCAAAACAGCCGCCGATAAACCTAAAATTCAATGCCGGTTGGTTCCGGTATCCATCGGACGACCATACTTTAAAAAAAAATAAGAAAGAAACAAATATATATGTTAAATTTTTTTTTTAAAACCATTTTTTCTTCTTCAAAGTCCAAAAGTATAAAACTTCGACGACCCGTTTACCCGAAGTAAGTCACATAATAACCCATGACCCACACCATAGCAATGGTAATTTTTAACTTAAGATCCTAATACGTACTAAAGTACATTTGTATTTCATTATGAGATGACTACTAGTAGTCTCAAATACTGTTTTCGTCGGCATGATTTTGATCGGTCCATTTTTGATGGGTTTTGTCCGTATGTGTTGTGTAATGACGAACCAGTTACTGCTTTATAGCGTGGATTCATTGTGAGTCGCATATTTGGAAAAGTAAGGGTGTTGGTTAGGCGAAAGTGGGATATGTTGTGTATTAAATTCCGACCTACTGCATGGGCATATTTGATTGTGAAAAAAAGTTAAAAAGAAGGAGTTGCTAAGGTATTTTTGGGCCTCGTAACCATGGCACGTTTCTGACCCACATCAAGTCTCACGCTAAGCCATGGCGGTATATAAATGTAGGCCCTTTGTTTAATACGCTCCTAGGGCTATATTATATATGCCGTTTGATATTGCGTAATGTGTTCCAAGAGTATAATTGGAGGCCAGATTGTCGTGCTTACGTCACCTTTCTGATTCACATTAGGTCTCACGCTAAGAATCTCGAAACCACCAATACTCGTTCACCCATGGGTGCCGCTATTTCTGCCAATACCATGCTAAAGTGGACGCCCTTTGCGATTTTTTTTGAATTGAGCGTGGTACACATTTAAATTTGCATCCAAATTTTGTCCGTTTTCATTATCCCGAAGTGCTTTGCGTCAAAGGGACAAATATGCCGCACATGTGAACTACTGCGCAATCGCGTAAATTAGTTGCAGACAATAATGCATGAATGGCGATTTTCTTGTATACAATAGCCACCGTTCGGACTAAAACTGTAGCTTTACGAGTAAGCATCGACATATATGGTCTTCAGCTAAAATAATTAAATTATAATTTAGGCTAAAAAAGACCAGATACACTCAATGGTAACCGAGTTTGATTTATTTGGATATGATTTCATATTTTGAGCTACGTATAAGGTTGGTGTTATTAACCGGTAAAACCGCAACAAATTTGATGGAACAAATGATGTTTTGCATTGAAATCCCAAGGAACTTTTTGTGCTGCTGATTTAGGCTAAAAGATGATGGATACCTTGAAATGTGACCCGATTTGATTTGTTGGATATGATTTCACATTTTGAGCTACGTTAAAGGTTGATGTAATGAACCGGTCAAACCGCAACATATTTGACGGAACAAATGACGTTCGCATTGAAATTGCAAAAAAAATAATTGCCGGCAATTTAGCCTAAAAAATGACGGACACTATGAAATGTGTCCCGATTTGTATGATTTCACATTATGAGCTGCATAAAGTCTGTGCAAAATATTCAAACCGCAACACATTTGACGGAGCAAATGACGTTCGCATTGAATTCGCAAAAAACAAATTGCTGCTGATTTAGGCTAAAAATTGACGGATATCCCAAAATCTGTCCCGATTTGATATTTTTGATACGATTTCACATTTTGAGCTACGTATAAGGTCGGTGTAACGAACCGGTCAAACTAAACCGCATTTGATGGAACAAAATAACGTTTGCATTGAAATCCCAAGGATTTTTTCCGCTGCTGATTTAGGCTAAAGATAATGGATACCTTAAAAAGTGACACGATTTGATTTGTTGGATATGATTTCATATTTTGAATCGAAACCATATTCGCTGCCTGCTACACTGTTATAATTTGTCACCACAACAATGTAACAACTCTTTGTAGTAAACACGTGTAGAAATACCGAAGAAATCAAATTTGAATAAATATTACTATGGTACTATCCATAATAAAAGACACATATTGCTAACACTGAGATACATTACAATAGTAAGTAAGCAAATACACGAAACAAATAACTAATAATGCGACAGTCATCGAATCTGGTTCCGCTGGGATCCTAATGTACCAACCTCAAACCATGTCTACCAAAACTGCACACCAAAAACCAACTGCCAAATCCGATAACCCGCGAAACCCGCGAACCGCTCTAGTTTATTATGATTGACTTTTGAGGACCGTTTTCTGTGTAAAAGATACCATTTATTTTTCAATAGTAACAACATCTAAATTCAGTTTATTATGTTCAATTTGTTAATTATATGATAAAGTGTTGCCTGTAACATGATACAACATTAGAATGATTCATTAATGTTTGTAAACAATATTTCGATTTTGTAAAATCAATTTTTAAATTCAAGTAAAAATAACAACAACTTTAGTTTTTCATGCATGTGATCTGGTAAAGAAAGATATTTCATAATATATGATGGATATAAAAACATAGGTTTTGAATGCATTTCAAAATCTTGAATACACAGTTTACCATTTTTCATTACCATATCCGAAACAATAATTTTTCTGACCTGAATTTGCGAACATATATTTATTATTATTCTATTGTTATATCTTGTAACACGCAACACTTTTTTTCCCATGAATTTAGGTATTTTGCAAATGTTAAATAATTAAAAATTAAAAAATGGATGTGTAATTTAAACAAATAACAACATTTCGCTATAAATATATTTATGACCACCTGGACAACCCCAAACGACCCCTATGGGGGTCACGACCCCCAGGTTAAGAACCCTGGTATAAAGGGACAATGGTGAGGAGATAGTGGACCCCCGACCCCCGATTGAAAATGTGACTTTTGAAAAGTAACTATTTTGTGTGTGTTTATCTTTGTTATTAGGTGTTATGTATAGTATCAAAATGTGCCAAAAATATTCATCCAAATGTCTATTTAGCCTGTTTGGTAAAAAAATAATCGAAAGTTACTTTAATGGACCTTAACAAAGTGTATAACTTTCTTTTGTTGAGCACTTTATAACTACCGCAACAACTATATATAACTATATATAACTATTACAAGTCAATAGTAATGCGCAGTGCCAACAAAACATCCGTTTATGATTCTACTGTGACTCACATTATTTTTATTTTTATTTTTTTTATTATCCAACTTAATCTGACATACTTTTTTTCTCACATTATCACAATTGTATTGATTCTATTCAATAGGCATAATCCCTTTCAATCTGGTCTTATGCACGGTTGGTTTACCAAGGTCAAACATTGAGATACAATGTACCGGGGGTCACACGGGTTTACAAAGGATGGATACGGGTACACATCTGCATTCGGTAACTGAGAACGTGTAACATATTGGTAACTGGTGCAAAATGCTTAAAAAACCTCTTGGTCAGAATTGCATTTTCTTCAAAAATATCGGTAGTTATAGGTGATTTTTTCAAAAATAATTTGGCATCCTCTAAATGTGGAATCTTTGAAAGAGTGTTATTTACAGTCTAATATGCGTATGCCCAACGCGTGAGTGCCACCCCGGGGATAAATGAACTAGTTGATATTTTGTGTGTGTGAAACAGTCTTTTAATACGATAACATCAGGTCATTACTTATGGTACTTATCGGATTACTATGTTACTGTTATAGGCAGGGTGTATTTCTGTCTGTTATCTATTATTAAGTATACGTAAGTACATTATTTCCTGTTACCAATTTTTAACAATCATGAATGACTCAATAATCTTATAACAAATATAAAAAATATTAAATACAAGTTGGTGACGCGCACTTTGTGAAAATAATTGCTAATCAATGTTTGGATATCGGAAATGTGCTGAAACCGACTTGCCATGGTAACAAAATTTCGTGAAACCTAGCAAGATGTCTAACGAAAACTATACTGGGGAAGTCACCATAAGTTGATTCAGTCAGTCAACTTCTGCTTGCATGTTTTTGTACGTAGAACTTGCAACGATAGATGAATTGGTGGTGTGAAATATAAATCCTATAACATTGAAGAGAGGGTTGAATGTTGTTATTGGCTATTACCAGTCATCAATTACAATTTTTCTTGACTTAATTTTTTCTTGACTTGACTTTTTCATGTATGAAATGGTTGAAGAAGAAAAATAATTGACACACATTTTACCTGAACAACTACAGTGCAACTGCAACTTGATATACACTTAATACAGCTACAATTAATTGTATATAAAGTAGATGTCAACCTTCATGAGTTCACACATTTTTTAACAATAAGCTTCATCGCGAATAGAAAAGCGGCACATTTTGGCCCAACTTCTATTCCACAATGCATCAGAAAAGGATAATCAATTGATTTTATTCCGATTCGCGATAAGGCTTATGACAACAAAATTATTGACATCATTTGGATATACTCATGTAATTCATGTCAAAAATCGTTTGACACAGTAACCTAGCTACGCCACTGGACACAGTTCTCATATATCGAAAGCCTGCACGAAATTGGCCTAGCGCAACATCTTTTGTTAAATGATACATTAATATAGCCTTAATAATAGGGTAAATCGTGAATAACTTACACCAAAGGATCCCGGCCAAGGATACACCCAAATTTGAATCAAAATACGGTATAGTTATTTGACAAATATTTGACACTAAAATATTTTCTAGGAATGCTTACTTTCAATATCATTTCACGTGTTAGTTATTGGTTAATTAACACGACCGTATCGTATTAAGGGCTCCTGCCCTTTTACACATAGAAGAAAGCTTCTTTTTTCTATATTGTTAATCCCAAGCTCATAAAATATCAAAATCAATATAGGTAAACCATTCAAGCTTGTTAGCCAAATTCGATATCACTAAAATCAACTATTGGAAATCCCTATCAGCACACAATGACGCGTTGGTCTATATTGCATGATCTATTCAGAATCTTTCAATGACAATTGTGCACATACCTGTAAACGTATTCGTCGTCGTCGTCGTTCTATGGATCATGGCTGATTCTTTGTGACCCTATTGATGATGGAGCGCCACTGTTGTCTATTTTGTGACATGCGATGTGCAGAGATAAGAGATAGACCAGTTGCTTCTTTAATGCCATCAGTCCAACGAAGCTTTGGTCTGCCACGTTTACGTCTTCCTTCGATAGCTCCTTGTATTATCACCTTTTCTAGATTGTCACCCTCTCGTCTAGCAATATGTCCAAAGTATTGTAGCTTGTTGCGCATGATCTTTGCATACAGAGAAGTTTGGTTCCCAATCTGGCTTCTGACAAATTCATTTGTCTTATGCTCTTTCCATGATATTCCTAGCATCTTGCGCCAACACCACATTTCAAAAGCTGATATTTTCTTTGAATCTGCAATTCCGACTGACCATGTTTCAGCTCCATATGTTGCGACCGGAAAGATAAGTGTCTTGATAATACGTATTTTTGTGGCCTTTGTGATTCCTCTATCCTTCCAAATGGTTGATAGGGCAATTGCTGATGTTTTAGCCATTGCCAGACGTCTTTTAATTTCTCCAGAGCTTCCACCATCTTTAAGAATTAGTGATCCTAGAAAATTAAAGTTATCTACACAATCTACTGTATCATTATCGACCTTCACTTGTTGGCTGCTGTTTCCTCCGCAAATCATGACTTTGGTCTTCTTAACATTTAGGAAGAGTCCAAACTTTTCACTGGCTGCTTTCACTCTTTGTATTAGAACTTGAAGTTCAGCTCCAGTTCTAGCTATCAGGGTGGTATCGTCAGCATATCGGTGATTGGTTATGGTGCGACCTCCTACTGAAACTTGGCCTTCCACTCCATCAAAAGCTTGCCTCATGATGTACTCTGCATAAATGTTGAATAGGTAAGGTGACAGGATACATCCTTGGCGAACGCCTTGTCTAATAGAGAACCACTCACAATTGCCATTATCTGTTCTTACTGTAGCTTCTTGATCTTTGTAGAGGGATTTAATCAGCTCAATGATGTGAAGAGAGAAACCCATTTCTTGCATTACCAATCATAGCTTCAAATGTTGAACGCAGTCAAATGCCTTAGAGTAATCAATGAAGCATAGATATAGGTGTTGTTGAAATTCCAAGCTCTTTTCCATCAGGTTTCTCAGGTTACCTATTTGGTTTCTTGTACCTCGTCCTTTCCTGAAACCTGCCTGTTCAGGTGGTAACTCATTCTCCAGGTGTTGTCGGATCCTTTCTGCAATGATATGTAGTAGAACCTTACTGCTATGCAAAATTAAGGCTATCGTGCGGTTGTTAGCACACTCTCTGGTGTCCCCTTTCTTTGGGAGAGGGAGGAAGACTGCTTTCTTCCAGTCCGTAGGCCATTTAGTTGAACTCCAGATCTTGGTGCATAGTCTGTGGATCACTACAATGCCTTCTTTATCACTTTCCTTTAGGAGTTCTGCGGGAATATTATCATCTCCAGGAGATTTACCAATCTTTAATTTCTTCATAGCTTGTTCCACTTCACTCTTCAGAATATCTGGTTCAGACATGTCATTGTTGAGAGTGTTATCGTCAACTTGAATCCCATCTTGTGATGCATATAACTTTTGGCAGTACTGTTTCCATCTGGCTTTGATTTCGGAATCTTCAGTACGAATTTTACCATCTGCATCCTTCAAGACATTAAGTCTGGGAACTGGTTTCTTTGTCAGGAGTTTGATGTTCTTGTACACGTCCTTGGTGTTGTTGGCTGTACTGTCCTTTTCAACTTGAGAACAAATCTGGGTGATGAAAGTTGTTTTGTCGTTTCTAAGTTGTAGTTGGACCTTCCTGTTCAGTTCCCGGTATTCTTTCAGGTTGTTCTTATTTTCCAGACCTTTCGTTTTAATCTTTCGACGTTGATCTGCCAGATTGAAAACTTGCTCTGTGACCCAGGGTTTCTTCTTATGCCTGCACTTGGGAATTGATTTGTGTGCTGTTTCTGTCACTGCCTTTTTAATCTCCTGCCATAGCTCTTCGGGTGAGGATTCACCCGAAGAGCTATGGCAGAAACGTATTCACAGTGTGATATATATATATGTTGAAAAAACATCCGGTTAGGATTTAGCACAATTGTATTGATTCCTTTCAATAGGCATATCCCTTTCAATCTGGTCTTATGCACGGTTGGTTTATCAAGGTCAAACATTGAGATACAATCTCCCGGGGTCACTCGGGTATACACAAGATAGATACGGGGACGCACTGTTAATCTCATCTGCATTCGGTAGGAAACGTGCAAAATAGGGATAACTGGGTGCAAAATGCTTAAGAGCCGAGGATCTTTCCGGGGAAAATTTAAAATTTCCCCCAGCATTTATATTAGGATGTTCCCTCTTGTTCAGAAATTACATTTTTCTTTAAAAGTATTGGGTAGTTATAGGTGATTCTTTTCAAAATACATTGTAAAAATTGATATTTTTTCGAAGAAATTATTGTTCAAAAAATGTGGAATCTTTGAAAGAGTGTCATTTATAGTATAACATGCGTTCCCCCGGGATATATTAACAGTTTTGAAGACAATAGCGCTAGCATATCATGTCATTATACTTTGGCGTATCTGTTACTAGTGTTGTAGCCTTGATGTGTCTGTCTGTTATTTAATAGTAGTAGGCCTATACGTAAGTAGATTATTATTTCTTGTTACCAATTTTTACAATCAAGAAGAACTCAATAACCTTCAGTTTATAACAATTATAAACGAATATTAGATACAGGTTGGTATCGGGCACCCTTTGAAAACAATTTCTTATCAATGTTTGTATATCGGAAATGTGCTGAAAAAACGAATTGATAAGTAAAACAGATTTTCAAGAATTACGTTAAGTTAAACCATGTGTCTAAAACAAAGTTAAACGCATACAGGCCTAAATGTGTGCATTGGTCTCTTTGTTTTATAGGTAACTCTTAAACGCTGAATGTTATATCAAGTGGTATATGTATTATTGAATGCTGCACTGGTAAGCATATAAAACTGTTTTAGCAATATCGGACCTTAATCATCATATCAATATGAGCGCAGATCCAAACCCTACTGATCTAAGAACCAAGATTCGAGGTGGATTGGTACAAGTTGGTAAAGATGGCACAAGGGAGCAACTTTCAGAGTTTTACAACAAAAATGCGCACGGATACAATAAGGTTAGTGATTGTCTTGTATTTGTTTTTTAATATTTGACATTCAAAAGAGTGTTGTGTTCATCCAAGATAAAGTGCTCAACAAAAGAAAGTCATACACTTTGTTTATGTTCCATAGAGTAACTTCCGATTATGTTTTGACCAAACACGCTAGATAGACATTTGAATGGATCGTTTAGGCACAATCTGGTACCAAACTTGCCACCAAGCAACAAAGAAAGCCATGATTAGCAACATTATTGAAAATCCGTGCCGTTTCCACATTCACATTTTCAACAAACTACGCGAGGAGAAAAGACCACATGTTACCTGTTTACAATCGAATAGCCCGCTCGCTCAGGCACGAACCAACGCAGTTTCACTGTGTGATCAATATCCCTTTCATTCCTGAGAAACGTGTTAAAAATCATGTATAATTTTAGAGGAGAGTCAATAACATCTGCAGAACCGCAAAATGTATAGTATTAAACACGTTTTGTGACCAAATGTATGTCGTAAAATGTTGGAAAATTCACGTTTTGAAAATCTGTGGTCTTCGAAATTATAGGAATCCTAACTCATTCTAAACCTCACCAAATCATGAAATGAACCCTCGTCTACAAAAAAGTCCATGTACCGTACGTAATGCTCTATCTGCTTGAAAATAGCGAAGACCACGAAAATTCATAGCTTCATACCACGGAATGAAAATCCGCCATAGACATTACCTGGCGAAAATCGTACAGATTTGCACTGCAGTTCTCTGTGTAGGGAGTGTTGACAATAGCAATGTCGTTTGACTATTGTGTTTGTGCATGTTTGTGACGACTGACCCCCTTTCATAAAGGGCTTGGGTGACCTAACTATTGACTGGTGTGCAGAAATTGATGTCCCATCCCGCCTGAGGCAATATCAGTTATTGTTAGAGTAGAGGAGGGAATGTGTAAACAAACAATGTATAATAGGCAGCCTGTATGCCTAATCACGCTAGTGCCTTTTACAGCATCAAAATCGTCTAGTCTTCGTGTTTTCATGTGGATGTTTGTAAATCAGCAGAAAATAACTATACCTGTGGTTCCGAAAAATGGCTTGGCATTTAAAAATTGCGGATAACAACCAGATAAAAAAGATGAGAAAAGTTTCTGAAATGGAGAAGGAACTTGCCATTAAACTTAAACTTGAGGAGAAAAGCTCTGTAGAGGTAGCCAGTATACTTGGCTTTTCAAATGGCAAGTTCCTTCTCCATTACAGAAGCTTCTCTCCTTTTCTTTATTAACTTCGAAAACTTATCGTTCTCCAGTTGGTGGATGTAATACAGTACAAAGACATCGGAATGCATGCTCTTGCTCAAGTAGTTGCAAAGTTACAACCCAACAAATATGCAAGAATCCTTGATTGTGCCGCCGGAAGTGGATGCGCAGGACAGCAGGTATGCTCAAATAATGTACTCATTATTTAAGATCATCATAATTATAATTGGCTATTATTGTTGTTTCTACATACAAAAAAACAGCAACACTTGATTAAAACAAAGTTTGAATATGTTGAAATATTATCGCTATTTATTGAAATATTTTTTAATGTGATTCGAAAAGAAAAATATATTTCATGTGAAATTCGTGGATTTTATAGCGTTTTGAGTTTCGATGAGATCACATCGAAACTACCCAAATTCATCTAAAAGGCCACAGATGGCTTCTTACTTATTTGTATTACGTTTATTCAAAATTACCTTGAAGACCACCCATGGCTTGTTGCATGATGCGTAGTCATGACCTCCCTGATTCAATTGGTGGTGATTTTTAACCAAAATACAAAAAAAGTGAAAAGCACTAATACATGTATACCTTGAGTAAATGTCTTAATTTTTAATTTTAACTGATTTTTGTTGAAGACATCTTACATGAGAGGGTTTCTCGTATGTATATCATCTATCTAAACAAGGTGAAAATATTGAATTTCATTTTTTGAGAAATCTCTCTGTGCCCCTTTAAAACACCCTATACAGGGTGTCTCAAAAAGTGTCCCATGTGAACCATGATTTTTTTGGCAAGGACAAATATGAAATACTAATAATCATATTCAACAATATTTAATGTGCCATACATTTTGTTCCTATACATTTTGGAGCTTATCAAATTATGGCAAATCTACTCGGGCATGTTCCAATTCAGCTTTGGTCACTTTTCATGTGAAGAAAGCTGTTTTATTAGAATCGTCATTCAGTGTGTCATTGAACATAATCAATCAAATCAATGATAATCTACATACTAAATGTTGATTGTTACTTGAAGTAAACAGAAAAACATATTTTCATCCATATTATCGATGACATACCATAAATTATTTGAATTTTAGACTGTATTTTAAACAATACATTGAAATATCCTAAAATTATAAGCGTAATCACGAAGGCAGTTTTTTCAGTTCAAAGTCATTTTCTTGTTCAAAGGTGGCCAAAGTGGGATTTGCACTCTTGTAACTGAATTGATCATATCTCGGTAGTTACGTGGGGAAATTCAATGGGATAAAGTGTATTTGATAGAAGACTAATATGGCTTACCAACGGTCTCTGATTTTTTTAAACAAAGAGACATGGGAAGTATCTTTTATTAATTTTCTAACTCATGGGACACTTTTATGAGACACCCTGTACAAGAAGATTGACATCACAATAATGTATTCTTGTATTTAATTTAACAATTAAAGCTACATAAACTTGGGTATAACAACATAGATGCTCTCGATCCGTCAGTAGGAATGCTAGAACTTGCAAAATCTCTTAAGATTTACCAGAATCACATCGTTGACAGTGTGAGCCCAGACAAGAGAAACAGCGTTGAGGATGGCAAGTACTCTAAGCCTTAAACAAATCATTATTAGGTGACGAAAAAGAAACCTACTTTTACAGGCCTGATCAACACATTTTTCTTCGAATTTCAGATGTTAATCACTATTTAAAAACAAAGAAATTAAATTGAAATTTTGTGAGTGACAATTTCGAAAACTGTTGAATATTCACCAAAACAGTACAACCACACGCGGTGTGTCCTGCCAATAATCTGTAAAATGCGCACAGCTACGCACCATCATTACGCAGTTCATCTCGGCTAGATTATTGACAACGTCTCGTGGCTGAATACTTTAAACTCTAAATATAAAAATAAGAACTCAATCCATATCACATTCGGTAGATAACGCCTTTATTGTTCTGTATGAAGTTTGGTCGGTGATTGTTAAGGAAATTTTCATGGAGAAATCATAAATTATTTGCTATTGTCTTGCTAAGAATATGTCCAAAATCGGATAAAGCGATGAACGGGACGACACTTCTGATTAAACGATATCAAGTGGTTAATAAGCAATACATAATATTAATCCCGACAAATACAACCTGTTATATGTGCAATTTACCAACCTTAATTGAAGCACAAGCACAACAAAGTATTGTATTTTTCGTCGATCAATTTCAGCTACTTATGATACTATATTTATCTCTGGATCTGTGTTCCAAGGTCACATTACCCTGGATTGCCTGCCTGAAGTTACAAGAATGCTGAAGAAAGGTAAAGAAATCATAAGTTTTCAAAGGTGACTTACAATCTATTGTGAAAGAGTAAATACCTCTCTAAAATAATGAAATTTCACTCTCACCAAGAGCCAACTGAGTGACCAATCCTTTAGATTTAGATCGAAGTTCATTCTCAAGAAAGAGCGATCCATTCACTCTTAGGAAAGACTGACCTGTTCATTCTTATAGAGTGAGCTGTTCACTCTTATTGAGAGTTAAATATCACACTAAAGGATGGTCACTCAGTTGGCTCTTTGTACTCATCCTTAAATATTTGTACAATGTCATCACTAAAATGCTTTTCTTTGAGCCACTCTTCTGCGGTAATCTGGGCCATGTCGATCTCTCATTCGCAGCAGCGCGAAACAAATCTGGCGTTCCTGATTGGATATCCATTTACTCTGTTAAAGAGCGGGGTTTTCAAGCCACTCTATAGCGAGCGCACGTCACTCTGATGTGAGAGTGAATAGCCGGAACGGTTTTTGTTCGCTTTTTCAGAGTTAAAACCCACTCGATTAGAGTTGAATCATATTCACTTAAAATTTAGAGTGATTTTTCACTCTGTCACATTCAGAGTGTAGAGGCGAATGAAATGTGTAAAGTGAGTCGACATGATTATGTGAAAGAATGCTGGCGAAAGGTAAGGAGATCACATGTTAGTTTCCAAATGTGACTTAGGGACCGTTCATAAATACTTTGGTGGGGGGGGGGGGGCTGGATAATTTCATTTTTTGTATATCAAAACTTTTTAACCCCCCTCTCGCCATGCCACAAACTTTTTTACCCCCCCCATGTATTACTGCCTGCACCTGAAACTTTCTTGTCCCCGTTCATTGTTATCAAGTTCAGAGAACATAGATATGATATCTTTTATGGGATTTTCTTTTGACCATGTATCATATTCTATTTTTGATGGACGCATCACATCTATAGAAGGGCAGGTTGTAGAATCTAGAGTGAATCAGAACTCCCACTACAATTGCAGGTATCTTTGGTTTAGTGCCATGGTCTTTAAAGGTAGATGACCCGATCACATTTTTTTAACACAGAATTATTTCAAACATACGGAGATTTTCATATCATATGAAAGCTCGTATTTTTCTCATCATCATACTGAAATTTGACGGCCTAAATCGGTATAATTACGGAGAAATCGATGAAATAACGTCGAATTACCGCGAATGGTGGTAACCACCGATATAGTTTGTGTGCTACTCAATGGGTACAGTTCACAGCATCTTGTGCATCTAAAATAAGAACCATTAGAGCTATGCAACTCAAACTTTGGAACACGACTTTTTTAAGGATGACCTTTCATGTAGAATATTTAAATATGTTTTTGCTATTGACATGAATTTGCCCTTCATTCTTTTTTAACTGGGCTAGTACATAACAATAGGGCCGTAGACATCTGCGCGCGTAGCGTGCGAAAAAATTAGCTATTTTTACATTGATTTATGGACTTTCCGTAAATAATGTGCATACAGGTAAAGCAGGGGTAAATTTTAATCAGAATCAGAACTCCCACTTCAATTGCAGGTATCTTTGGTTTAGAACCATGGTCTTTAATCCCCTGAATAACTTCACATATTTATGCACGGATCTCTGTTTTTGAAACCAATTAGGATGCTCCCTCCAATTATATATCCTGGCTTTAAATGTTTTTGCTATTGACATGAATTTGCCCTTCATTCTTTTTTAGCTGGGCTAGTACATAAAAATAGGCCCATAGACATCTGCGCGCAAAATTTTGGAAACTAATAAGTGTTTTAAACTTTTTTGACCCCCCTCTGTTGGGGTTTTCAAAAACTTTTTTGACCCCCCCTTTGCAGAGTATCAACACTTTTTGGGCCCCCCCTATAATTATCCAGCCCACCCCACCAAAGTATTTATGAACGCTCCCTTAGCGACGAATTAAATATTCAAAGGGAGTCGACAGTTTGTGATAGAATGCTGAAGAAAGGTAAGGCGATCACATAATAGCATAAGATTCCTATGAGATAGAATGCGGAAGAAAGGTAGGAGATCACATATAAGTTTCTAAAGGTGACGTAGAGGCGAACGACCTATATAAAGCGAGTCGACATCATGTGAAAGAATGTTGAAGAAAGTTAAGGAGATCACATATAACATGTATAAGTTTGTAAATGTGACTTAGGGGCGAATGAAATATTGAAAGTGAGTCGATAGTATTACGCCTTGTAGACCACACATAAGTGTCCAAGGTGTCTTAGAGCGTGTTTCTGCTGGGGAAGAAACCGCTAATAAACAGTAAGTTTGCCCAGTAGAAACAGGCAGAACCCGGCAATAATCGGTATTTTTGGTAATCCCAAAAACCTTCACAAACCAGGTTTGGAACCGACAATAAACCCAATAGAAACAGAAAAGCGATTCTTAGCGGTTTGCGCCGTGTCACGCTGGGTTATACACATTATTGTGAAGGCGCGAAGGCGCGATGGCATTGTTTAGTATTACAAAAGGTCAAATGTCGTGGCCCATCGACTAGGATCGATACACTTAGCGGTAACTTTTCGCGAGTAGAAACAGGGGGGGATTAAAAACAGACCGCTTGAAACTTAGCGTTTATTAGCGTTTACTTTTTGCAGTGCCCCAGCATTGCCGTTTATTGACGATTATTGCCGATTATTGCCGATTATTGCCGGGTTTTGCCTGTTTCTGCTGGGCAAAATTAGCGTTTATTAGCGGTTTCTTCCCCAGCAGAAACACGCTCTTTAGAGGAGAATGAAATGTATAAAGTGAGTCGACATTATGTGAAAGAACGCTGAAAAAAAATAAGGATATCCCCAGCAGAAACACGCTCTTAGAGGCGAACGAAATGTTTAAAGGAGACCACATTATGCGATGATAGAAGGAGGCCTACCTTGCTGATGTGTATTATGTTACGGACATTAATTTTTCGACAAAGACTATAACTTTGTCAGCATAACTCTACACAACTAATCCTACTGACCAGACATAAATTTGTCAGCATGACTCTACACAACGGATCCCACTGACCAGACCCATCGCTGTCTCAATTTGCTTGTCATTTTTTTACTACTGTAGGTGGGACCTTAACATTCAACATAAGTGACAAGTTCTTGAAGAGCGATCTGAATTTCGAAGATGAAGCGGTGAAGACGTTATTCCAAGCCTACGTTGAAGATGGTAAATGGGTGAAATGGGAGGTAAAGCGTGCCCCATACTGCAAAGGCGAAGAGTGTAACATGTACACTATATTCGTATAGCCGGTGTAAAAGTAACCATGGTCCATGGCTCTAGGGGACAGTCTCCTGCTACACTCTAAATTACAAGGATTTAAATTTAATCCCAAATTTAATCCCAAATTTAATCCCAAGGGATTTAAATTTAATCCCAAGGGATTTAAATTTAATCCCAAGGGATTTAAATTTAATCCCAAGGGATTTAAAATTTAATCCCAAGGGATTTAAATTTAATCCCAAGGGATTTAAATTTAATCCCAAGGGATTTAAATTTAATCCCAAGGGATTTAAATTTAAATCCTTCAGGGATTGTAGGGAGGGACCAATCAATGTGGATTTAAAATAAATCTTTTCAAGGATTTAAAAATTTTAATCCAAAGGGATTAACAAAATAAGTCTCAATGGATTTAAATTTTAAATATTTTTGGATTGAAATCTACCCTCAGAAAGATTTAAAAGCAATTGACAAATGAGTTTTAATCCAAAAGGATTAACAAAATAAGTCCCAATGGATTTAAATTTCAAATCTTTTTGGATTAAAATCCACCCTCAGAAAGATTTAAAAGCAATCTGTTTGGACTTGATTTTTCAAATCCATTTTGTGTGTGTGCGGCGTATGTGGAGGCTGTTTGTTCTTGACCGAGGTGGCTTTGATGCCAGTATCGCTGACATGTTGAAGGATGTGTTTCAGTTTGGTGTGCATCCGAGAGCATTCTGAGTAAATAATGATAATAATACGGGAGCCGATCACGGCCACAGCAAATGAGTGAACAACGCATGTAGGCATATAGGCATTCCTGACTTTTACTCCATCCACCGGCGAGTCAGAACAGAAAAACACAAATTCTAGTAAAGTCTACATCTTATCACCGTGAAAACTGTTCAAAATGCTCTCGGATGTGCACTGGGCTGATGCCTGTCTTTTGGTGTGGCAGTAATGATGGCATTGAAGCCATTTTTGGTCAAGAATTTCTTCCGATGCTTCCCCACAGCCTTCTACGTACGCCGCCGCACACAAAATCGCAAAAAAAGATGGTGTCGTGACAACGTAGCGAAAAGAATCGGATGGATCATGTGCACGCATCATGATAATCTGATTGGTTTAAAATTTAAATCCTAGAATCCTAGAACTAAAATCGAGTCTGTGATAAAATATTCGATAATTAATCTTTTCAGATTAAAATTAAATCTTGTTAGATTTAACTTGTTTAAAATCCTGATTGAGATTTAAAATTTAAATCCCTAAAATTTAGAGTGTAGACCGGCGTGAAAGGAACCATTTTTCAAATTCTTATCCCCTATAACAATGTATAACAATATATTGTTTTTACGATTTCCTGGGTTTAAAGTATTGATTGAATGAGAAACGGAATACCTTAATTGGTATTGTCTTTCACACAAGCTACTTATAACAAGCTGACTTCATAGCGAAAATTTAGATGGTACACTAGCAACCAAAAGTTATTGGACACCTTGCATGCTACAAATTTACAGAAAACACTGGGAACCCATTGAACTACTGTGTTAGCTTTCTGGTATTCTAGATTTGCAAATTGATTAAAAGCTATTATATTATCCTTGCAGGTTTTTTACATGCTGTGTGATTTTTACCTTACTGGTTTTTTATTTTAGTATTATGTCTGTAGTATGTAATATGTATCTTTCTATGATGTATTGGCGTATAACTTGTTGTAGTTTAAGACATTTTGCCATTGTACAGCGCCTAAGGTGTATTTGTAAGGCGCTTTAAAATGCGTTTTTATTGTTATTATTATTATTATTAGTATTATTATTATTTTACATTTACACGGTTTATAGGGAAAACACTTATAACAATATTCAGTGAAATACAATTTTCTCTTTGATATATTTAGTTAATTTAAAAGTAAAATTAGATTTGAAAATAAGTAAATGATGATGAAATGAATATCATTTTGTTGTATGCCCAGTTCCTGTGGGTGCAATGAGAATGTATAAGGAATTTGGAAGATTTACATTATAATATGAAAGTCATGGTGTTAGATAAATGTTTTAAAATTCCCTCCCAAATATTCCATTTTTAAAGATGAATAAAGAGATCAATTCTCAATATCTAGGAAAGATTAAAGATTAGGGCCAATTTGGGGATTAGTTTCATTTGAGTGGATCCATTGACAAACAATTGCGAATGTTATTTTGAAAAGAAGTCAAAATTGACACACTGCCTACCATTGGATTGTCATGGACTATAATGAGCTTGATTAATTATTCATGAGCTATTTTCAATGGGAAATTTGTATGGGGATTCAACATAGGCACATATTCTCTTCAATTTCATGGAATGGAATGAGCAGATGTTGCAGGAAACATGAATTTATTAATGAGAACAGATTCAGCGACACATTTGCTCAACTCATAGTGAAATATGTTAAAAGATTTTGACACCATAACCAAGTGTCCAATGACTTTTGGTTACTATTGAATAATACATCAAAGATAGAGAAAATTGGTGTAGGTAAATTGAGCATGCACACATCACGATCTTGTAAACAACACTATCGGCCGAGTGCACCAATGACGGGTAACTTAATAGGGAGGTAAGCTACCTCCCTATTAGTTATGCTCTAACTGTAGCATAACTTACTAACGATGTAATTCTTAGAGCATAACTGGCGAGTAACACCAGAATAGTAACTATAGCGAGGTAGATATCCACATTAATCAGCATCGTCCCCTTACAAAATTAATTGGCGCATATGCCAAGTGTTAACCTATAGTTTACTGTAAAATTCTGACAAAATGGTCCTCCGTAATATTAAAAACGTGTCGTCACTCGCTAGGTACGTCATAGGTGAGTGTAAATCAAGAATCACGTGGAGTCGGCCTGCGATCCGGAACAAAATAATGCCATTTTATGGCCAAAAATGTCGAAGTTTGTTTACCGCTTTTTCAGAAATAAGGACTATCATGACATTACAAACATATTTTGGGCGAGTGGCACATACTAATATTACACCAAAAACACGATTTTAATGACAAACACAAGCACCCAATGGAAACAATTATATACAATTATAACACATCTCTTAACACAAATACTTCCGTGGCGTGGATACCTTGTCCTTCGCTTGTTAACCGCAGAACCCCGGTTCGATCCCCAGACCACGCACGGCACGATATGCGTTTTTTCTTCTTTTTCGTTCTCTAGTTCTACCTTTTCACTCACAATAATGTTGACACTTGGCTTTATCAGTTTTTAATTAATAAAAACAATAATAAGTTTATTTATTTAGTCATTATTTAAGATCCTTGGACAATTAGTATATTTTGGTCAAAATATGAACCCAAAGTCGGTGCGATTCGATTAGTGTTTGAATGGGCAAAAGGAGTTGATCGACATTTTGACTAAAAGTATTCACCAAATTGCATGAATGGATTTTCAAAAATATAAAATCTTTCAGCTTATGAGGGGTCACATTCCACTTCAAATAGACACCCCCTGGGCATGCAAGCGCAATTGGTCCTTCAGCATCAGCGAATCACCCCTCCAATGTTGACAACAAATTAACGCTACTGCTAGAATCGACTGACTTGTGGCATAAAACGTTATACCCTAACTTACTCTTGGGTCCGTTCAGGTATAACATTTAGCGTAAATTACCCGCCAGTTACTACAGTGCAACAGAGCATAAATGTCCAAACATTGAATTATAAATATAGTGCCTCCTGATTGTTGTACAACAATGAACATTTCAATCCTAAGTATGTGTATCATGTATTAATCAAAACAGCTTTGTTTTAAAGTACTATTTCGTGTCCTTGTATGATTATCAGCATTGTTACATTTCTTATTAAACCTGATTTCAGATTGGCCAATACTTGATTATCCATACACGCTAATCCAACCAGCTACTGCCTACTTCCTTTCATGGCCTTGACTATTTAAACTTTTCTTTTTTATTTAGACTTAGTGCAGGCCTTTAACACGATACCTGTTTGTACACCCATGCATGTCAGCACACGGTCACCTTAAAGTAACATACACCATTATGACTGCACACTGGCGAATTGCATTTCAAATTTCATGTAGCGCGAATTTTAAACCACTGGTCCCTTTAGCATGGGCATGTCCTTGAATATTCCTTCCATTGTTTGCGTGCATGGCTGCACAAGTATTAATAGACTTTTGCCAAGTCTGTGTATAGTTGTATGAAATAGTGGTTACATGTGGTTTTTTCTCTTTTTAAATATACTAAATGTTTGGAGGACAATATTTTAAATACTTAAGGGATATTGAATTATCTGCTCAGACCATTCTTTTAAGCACATCTTTACCTTTAATTTGATACCATGCAAGTATGGTTTGGATACACAGTATTACTTAATAATTTCAACGAGTTTGGTCATGAATTAAGCTTAATTAAGACAGATTTTGGGTTTTTGTTAAAAGTAAAGATAAATGTGAACTTTTTCTCAGACAGTATTATTGGCAATGATGGGAACTTCATTTCCTGTAACTTTAGTGTTTATAGCATTTATAGTTTTTGCTGGAAATTCCAAAAAGCAAAATGCTAATGTATTTCTTTATAATATGCTAATCATATGCAAATAAGGTCAAACCTTTTTTTCTCTATGACATTAAATCACCAAGCTGTATTCTATAATATGATATTGTCTCCTTGTCTTACATATGTTACTTTTTGAATTAGAGCGTAATTTCAATAACATGCACTTTTGGAACTTTATGCTCTGTTGCACTGTAGCCTAGTAGCTTACCCCGCATTGGTGCTCTCAAAATTTTGGGTTACCCCTCAGTTACTAGCGAGGTAGCGCTATTCTTCAGCTACCCGTCACTCGGCCGATAATCATGCACTTAGGCCAAGACAAATTCACTTTTTTAAAGAATATTTTTGTAACGTTTAATAGTTCAGGTTTTGTTCGTGGCTTTAACACACAGTAATCAAACTAGGGCTAGATTTGCAATTGGGTGTTAGAGGATTTACGAGAACAATATCATGACGTTGAACATCTGAAATGAAAAAGAATATAAAAAAGCCAAGATTTTGTAACTGGGTCACTCTGAACCATATTCGAATCCATTAGTCCCATAAAAGCATCAACTATTTATAAACCATCGAATCCATTAAGTTCGAAATTCGCTTCTTCTTTTCCATTGTAATCGCATACGCGCAAAGCAAACAAATGCACTATCCAGAACCCATTATGAAATAAAGTTGCACAAATGCAGCGATTGTTTTACAATAATTGACTTACTTTGGTAAATGGTTAACGCTGCATTTTGATTTATTCCGTATTGAATGTTGTTGCAGCAAGTAGGACAGTTTTCTTAACGTAAGGGGTCTGATTAATGATTGACCAAACAAGCTTGAAAAGCAGGTTTACTGAGCGCCGAAACAACAACGATATCTGGAGTGGCAATATTCCGCCCCAGGCCTCTCTTCTATTGTAAAATGTTATTTTGCCCTGAAATTGTCCGTACGAGTACGACAATAATGTATTATGTTAGTTTTTCCAAATCTAGGACACTAAAGCGAATACTAGTAATTGATTTATCAATAAGTAAACCACCTGAGTAACACGGCAATTGATCAAAGAGTTTCACGGTGCCATAAGGATGATCTGTGATAAGCTATTCCGTTTGAAATCCATACACCTCCCACGGAAAACACGACCTTAATATTGCCCGCAGGGAGTGTGAATTTGAAACGGGGTAACCGGCATAGATACCTCCATTTGAAATGTACACCGCCCTGTTTGCAAGATTAAGGTAATGTCTTCCATATGATTTCAAATGGAATAGCCCAATTCAGCCAACATAAATATTAATACGATGACCCCACATCAATATTGTAGAGGATCTAAATAAGGACTATTCTTATAATAACTAATTTACGTTTTCCTAGCACTACATACATATTTACATTTGGGCACAGTTCACATTCACGGGGGCATGTACGTATGGTATTGCACAATATTACTCTGATGACTATCGTTGATCGTATAATACTTACGTACAAATCACTTTTATACTTACATGTATATAAAAGCCACGTACTTGATTTGTGGCCTGAATCATTACTGTGAGTAATTTAATCAATGTTGGTCGATTGTAAGCATCCAGAAAAGGTCACATATTTTGTCTTCAACAACTTATGGTCCATTCTGAGACTAGTATACCATAAGAGATAAGAAGCACTATGGTCACGCGTTATGAATTCGCCTCCCAATAGGGTAGTGCCGTTACATTTTTTAGTTTCATGCTGTCATTTTACTCAAATATTTCTAAAACAACAAAAGCTAACTCAACAAATTTGGTATCATTTTAAAGCTCTAATAACAAGCTATCTGCCTGCAAAATGGCATTGGTATAGCTAATAAAGAATGGGAGATACAGCTGTTTGATGTTTGGGGACCAGGGGTGGTGCTGGAAGGGGTGCCGCCGGAAGGGGTGCGGCCTGTACAAACTCAATGGGGGATAATCCCATGTTTTGTTCTTTTTACAATAACTAGTCATCCCCTAATGTTACAAACACCATTCTGGTCCCATTTTTAAGGATAATTAGTAGTCTTTAACTATGTGTTTCAACAGACTTGTCAACTATTTGTAACAACTAATTAATTACGGATAAGACCATGAACATCAGCTTTCTTCCTATTTGCTACACAGGCAACATGAATAATCAGCCTCAATTTACCGGATTTATAAAAATGACTATAACAGAAAAAGTTTTCAACCTATGATTGCAAAAGTATATATTTTTGGAAAGCTTGTGACTAGAGGAATCTAGAAATGCAGTTTATATCAGGGAAGGATTCATCCTTAAACAAATATTTCTGAAAATTCTAAAAATATATAAAATAAAAATTGAAGATATTCACTAGCCGGTATAATTACCATACCGACGTAGTAACTTTGACAATTATATATCATCTAATGGGTAATTTCATGAGGAATTCAAATATGTAAAGTAAATAATGATAGGGGTAGGTATAAAAAATATATGGATCTCAAATTAAAAATTAAAAACTCTGATATTTTCCCGAACATTTCCGATCATACCATTTCAGTTCTTGGTTGTACTATAATTTCAATGGCATATTTGGTTTTCTCATGCAATTTCCCTTCAGAAAATGTATACTTTTACTACCTCAGGGGGTATACAAGCAAATATAAATGTGTAAAGTTAAAATCATGTCGTGAAAGCCAAAATCCGTGTGTAACGCGAAAGGAGGCGAGCTTAAAACACATGACCCTATTCATTCCATGTGCACCGATCCAGGTCTAACACGGTATTGTTATAGTTGATGGCCAATCGATTATCCATCATTCAGTTCAATTTGTAGCACGACCTCATTATGTGAGTTACCGCGCTATTTAAAATTTAGTGTTATCCACACGTGTGTTACGGTCTCTTAACAACCTGAACACACTGTAGTATGGGACGGTTACCGACATACAGACTTGATCGATTTTTAAAATAATTACGCATTTATATTGCTAGAATTATGGCATTTCAGAAGAATTATGCCAATTAAAATCTACTAGTGACCTGCTTCAGCACATAAACAATGTATTATGATATTCAAAGTTCATGGTTTGTGCTTAGATTTAATATGAACTGAAACAAAAATATTCAGATGTGGTTGAGCTGATAAACTTATTTTATATGTATACAAATATCGAATTTGTGTTTCAATTCACATACAATCTAAATTTCCACTACTTGTTGTATCGTGTATCGTTCGTACATTTGTAATGAGGGGACGCAGCGGTGAAAACTGCTGTAGCCGGGTGCGAATTTATTTACCGTATACAAGTGTTTTTGCACTTGTACTTACATTACATATATCCATTGTCGAAAAAATATCAAACAAGGTTTATACGCAAGCCCTGTTCGCTAGCCATTATACCACGAGGAGTTGGCTGACAACGATTGGAATTTTAATCGATATGATTTTACGGAATAAAGCTAATCTGTTTTAACAATATAATACAATAAAACGTGCGTAAGTCGAACATGTATAGCGTACAGCGAGCTTTTTGTGAACTACGCCCGAGCTACGATGTTATTATTACGCATTTTAAGTAGCATATACAAATGTTGGTTACGGTTAATTATTTTGCAGCCGGCGAGGTAGACTAAGAAAACAATCGTTAGCGAATAACAATAGACTGTGCTATCTGCTTTGTATCTCTTATTGCTTATGGTATACTAGTCTCAGGGTCCATTTGTCTCTGATTAGGATAATCGTTTTGTATCTGTTTATCAAATTAACATAAAAGTCTAAATAGTTTGAAGGAATAAAACATTTAAAACCAGTATTTCTATACATACACGTTTTACGTCCGTCACCGAGCAACCCACGCTGGTCATGATTGACCATGCTACGTCACTACCAATCAAATGATCAAATGGAACGCTGAAACATTTATTAACTGAAACTTCAAAACTATCAACTAGGCGGCTCTGCAAAACAAGTACGTATGACTCATACGTATAAGTTACGTAAGACTTTTATTGCGTATGAATCATACTTCTTTATCTATGATTTGTACGATAGGCGCATAAGTAGCACATGGCATCACCAGTCGTACAAACTTAAGGGCTGAGCGGACTCCACAACGCTCGAACTCTTTGCGCTCTCACACATGCATAGTAGCTCCACCACAACACAATGACGCAGCCTGATTGGTCAATTACGGTGGTCAACGCTTGCGCTCAGCGTTGATGCGTTGTTGAGTCTGCTGTGCCCTTTAGGCAAATATTTCCATAATATTATAAATATTTGCATTTATCTCAGTTCTCTACTTCGGTACCTATCGTAAAGGTCTTACGTATAATTCACTTATACGCATGAGTCATACGTACTAGATTTGCAGTGAGACATTACTCCGGGTGCTCTATGCAAACAAGGTGACCAGCAACTTTGTGGCTTACTTGTATGTATCCGGGGGAAATCTGAATGCAAATATTATTAGAACCATCTTCACTGCATTATCTTTGATCTTTTATCAAATAAATAGGAGGACAAAAGTTTGGAGCCACACTCTACTTTCAGTATTATTCCTTTTTGTTTGTTTACACGGTCAGTCGATGCGGACACACGCTTGTGTCCTCATGGGACCAGACTCAAGCGAAATGATTAGGCCATACGTAAATTGAACCTTTACTTCAGGAGCACGCTTGCAATATAAATTGAGAGTCAAGAAAACGAATGATTAACAAATTAAGTGTCAGCCTTGTAGGACACGAGTAAACAAGTTAATCCAATCTACGTATTTCGCGCGCTATTTTGTTCTGACCCGCAGGTTCTTGAACTCCATCAGATATTCCCAGATGATCCTTCCATTTAAAAACTTGATTATATTTCCTATTCGTAGTTCATTAATTCTGGGATTGGGAGTTGTATTTACTTGCCTGTTCTCATCTGGGAATCTTGGCACTCAATGTTCATACATTAAGATGGTCACGTCCATATAATGCTAATTCCAAAGGGAACAATGTTTACAACACGGACGCATCTTCTTAATAAAAGTTTGAAATTATGATAAGCTTAAGAAGAAAAATCTTCTCCGGGTCTGATCGATTTTTTTAAACTGTTTTTTTTAAAAACAAATTGTTGGTTTGACAATTTGAATTAAGTTTAAAAACGTGTGTACAATTTTGAGATTTATTTTTTTCTTTTGTTAAATTTTGAGCAATTTTAAAATTAATTCATTAATTCAAGTTGGTGTATTAAGGCTTGATTTAATTTCTAATTACATACTCGAAAAGGTAAGACTTGATTAAATCTCCAATTACAACTTGACTTGACTCAATTCGAAGTCCTTTATTCTGTAATTGGGAGTGGCACTGATCAACGCGGGAATGCTCGTCTTCACTTTCAAATACTAATGGTCACGTATGTAAACTAGTTCAATTCTGAGGGGACAATTCTTTTTACAACACGGACAACATCAGCAGACGTCAACGGACAAAAGTGGACATTGCTTCAACTCGCGCACCGATATCTGTCGACGTCGGCCGATGTGCACCTTTAGTCAAACACTGAGATCCCATAATTTCCGCCAAACTGTTTTGCCGATATACTAAAGAAACTGTCATAATGCTATGGACGAAATTCAAGCTATTTCACGCGAGAGTGTTTTGTTTTTGTTCGCGTAGCTGCTGCGTCAAGATGCATGAAATGCACGAACAACTACAGCCTGCTCACGACGCTCTAAAATTGAAGCCAGCTACCGCACGGGTACAAATCTGCTTGAGCCTAAGCATGATTATTATTCATCTTTACATAGCCTAAAGACCAGTGTGGGGGGGGGGGGGGTAAAACCTTCAAAGATTTGGTAAATTGGACTCTAAAAAGTCCATTTTGAGATAACATCCTGTACTAAACACTTCAAAAGAAGTAAGTTCCCCTTTAGGGTTTCCCTTATATTTTCAAAAATATACATTGGGTTGAAATGGGTTTTCTGTCAAATTGTTATGAGGTTCATACCCGATACTTTACCAACATTTCAAATCCACAGGTTCTGTCATGCTTGAGTAAGCTTGTATTGAATGACAGAATGTCCCATTTCAAAAGTTGTTAAAATAATGTTTAGTAGTGTGTGTATTCACCACGTTGGTGTATCAATTGACGACATCGATTTCTCATAGCTATAGGAAATGGATTTGTCTTGATGGACGGCAATGCGCGCCCACATAGGGGAAGAGTTGCTAATCAGTTCTTGGAAGATGAAGGTATAGAGCGCTTGGTTTGACCCGCGAAATCCCCAGATCTCAACCCAATCGAGCATCTGTGGGATCAGTTAAAGCGGGCCGTGGATCGTAGAGTGGATGATCACACTAATCTTGCTAACTTACGTCTTCTGGTACAACACCAGTGGGATGCCATCCCACAGCATCGAGTGGCGCGCCGCATCAACACGTCGATGTCGGCAAGTCATACAGCAACGCGGTGGATACACTGCTACTAAACATTATTTTAGCAACTTTTGAAATGGGACATTCCGTCATTCAACACGTACTCACTCGAGCATGACAGAACCTGTTGATTTTGGTTACGTATTGGTATGAAGCCTATAATCATTTGACTGAAACCCCCATTTCATTCCAATGTATTGTTTTGGAAATATAAGGGAAACCCTTAAGGGGAACTTACTTCTTTTGAAGTGTTTAGTTACTTCGCTTTACCGTTGCGCAAAGGCTAATTCGTGTCACATAAAGAGTGCACTACACTAAATATGATATCCCCTACCCTTAAGAATGCTGCTAAATTAGAATGACAAAGTATGCATGACAAAATCCTATATAAATTGAAGATACAAAAATTGAAAGTAAAAACGGTTCAAAAGTGATTTTTTAAACTAGAGACAAGGGCGATTACGGTGACATTTCCAAGCTCGTCGGACTAGTAGACTCTTCAGGTCAATCGTTTTGGAAAATGACTACCCTACCTACTGTTTGCAGTTTTTGGTGAGAAAAGGTAATCATCTTGAAGCAAAACTCACTCTAAAAGGTCCCATTTCAAAATTGTAATGGTCTAAAATATGGCTGTATATCACTGATTGTATACATATCCTTATAGGCCTCTATTTAGTAGTGTGCACCCAAAAGTCGATGAACAAATTATTTCCAACGAGTACAATTTGCTGGCTTGTACCGCCTACCTTTATGCCAAAATGCCTTCACCTATACTCTAGAAATTAGAAATTACCAACTATCATTGAATCACATTTTTTAGTTGACAATTCCGTTTGCTCAGTGCGAAATCGTGTCACACTAGGGCGATAAACAAATCTATTCTTCGCATGGAATTTAAATCAAGAGATTGAGGTCACAGCAAGGTACCTTCATCCCGTGTCCCAAAACGGTCGTTTGAGTTATAGGTCGCATCACTTTAAGAAAAGGCTAATTATTCAAATTTTCACAAGTAAGTTGTCAGTTAGCATTCACCTCACCCAGTGCGAAATTCGTGACACATAAAGGCGATGGACAATTCATTTCAACATTTGCCTCTGTAGATTGAGGTTAGTTCCATAACCTTCTACACTTGTGCAAATTAAACTATGATTGATTCAAAGTTTTACGGGTTAGTTTTTAGCAGCTGGCATTCACATGGCTCTCTCGTGCGATTTCATCCCGGTATCGCGTCCAGAAACCGGGTGGCGAAAAACCCGGGTTTTGAGTAGACACTAACTGGACAAAACCCGGGTTTTGCGCAACAACACCGTACTCAGGACAGTGCCACTCAACTTGCCGATGAAGCTGGTGTCCCATTGTTGGTGGTGCTGTTTGTACCCGTGTTTGTATTGTCTGCCATAGAAATCCTACAGCTTACGGGTAAGCCCCGTAAGGGTTATCTATGTCGTCTGCTGTAGGTTATTCGAACTTTAATTGAAAATTATGATACCGCGTGCTGGAAGATATAGGCAGGAGGGTTCAAACAATCGGCTCTAACTTGAGTTATGCCATACGTCCATGACATTTACAGGGTGTCTCAAAAAAAACCGTGCACGTGTTTACCCAACTTATTGACCATGAACTTCTAAAATTGGTGTAACTGGTGTAACAATTGTATACATCTTGATAGACCAAATGCTAGCTTTCATATGCCGTTTATTTCATCTGATTTGGTTTTGTCAATCTTGAGATATGACCAATTAACTAAAGCTACCTAAAATCGACTTTGTGCCACTTTACAGTTTGCAATGAATAGAAAGGGTTGCTCCGGAGATGAGGTGGTGTGGGGGTGGGTTGTTACCACCCCCTACAAAATCCAATCCGAAATGCAGAGTATGCTTATTTGGGTACCATGGTATAGCCAAAGGTTCCCTCTATCCATACATACCAAAACAAGTACAAACATCCCACGCATGACGTCATAATGACCCCGTCACCAAACATGGCCGACCTCAAAATCCCGCCGTATTCGCTGGACAGCGAAATATAGGCCAAAATAGAAATATTCTCTAAAAAAGTTCCAAATATCAGAATTTCACCCGGTTTTTTGCTTATAAGTGAGGGAAATGGTGTTTATAACATAGGCCTATGCTATAATAATCAGGACCATACCATTCAAATATTTTTCAAAATGGCGATTTAAAAAAAATGTAAGGTGGCAACCCCCCCTACTATCGGACTTTGACGGCTTACCCTACCCCGGGTAAGGTGGCACCCTCAATTTGTTTTCGTCAAAATGAGCGCAGGGGATGTAAAAGCGATCACCTGTACGCCCTAGGTCACTGTTCTTTGCGTTTTAGCGCAATCGGCGACCACCCTCCCTTAGGAGGACGAGGGTTTTAGTGCTTATGTCTTAAGCATTCTTCTGTAAAAGTGGCACAAAGTCGATTTTAGGTAACTTTAGTTAATTGATCATATCTCAGGATTGACAAAACCAAATTAGATGAAATAAACGGCATATGAAAGCTAAGCGTTTAGTCTATCAAGGTGTATACAATTGTTACACCAAATTCTTGAAGTTCATGGTCAATAAGTTGGGTAAACACGTGCACGTGTTTTTTTGAGACACCCTGTACAGAGAGTGCTGGGAAAAGCTGTTTTCGAACCGTTGGTGCGATTTGGTGTGTAATTTTGACCATTTATTGAAAAGCAATCACTTCATTCCATTTTGCCTGTTGCCATCACATACACTAAATGAAAAATCAGGGGGGATGATCACATTGACCACCCCTACCCCAGGTTGAAAAAGGGGAGGGGGAGGGATATCCCCCGGTAGGGATTTCCGCCCTACATGTTAGGGACTCCCTTTTTTCATGTCTTATTACAATAGTTGTACGAATTACAGGGACTCGATCGACTCCCGCACTTAGACCCCCTCTTCAACATTGTACGAATTACACAGAGAACCCCTCTTCTCTTCAACAATAGCTGTACGAATACAGGACAGAGAGGACCCCTTCTCTAACAATTAGGCGAATTACAGGGACTCCCTCTTATTTTTACAATGAATGAGAAGGGACTCTTATTACAATGAGTTGTACAAATAATACAGAGACTCCCCTATTTTTACAACAGTTATACTAACCTAATCCCCCCCCCCCCCGAGTGCAAAAAAATGCTAATCCTACGTCCCTCTCCTAACGCATGCGCCGTCGGTTTTCGATGACGTAGTCAACTGAGCCTATATAGTGAGCGCAGTATACTGCGCGAATGTGTAGCTGAGGAGGGGGGGGGGGGGGGGTAAATCATCCAACAAGCAGGCAAGTGCCCCTCCCAGATAACACCCATTTGAATGTTGCGACTATTTTGGACTCTTACCCATTCCTCCCACTCCAATATTGACAATTGACTAAACATCGAAAATTCGGGGGTTTAACTCCGTAGAAAGTTTCCATACACGTTTGTCATAAAAAAAAACCATCCACGTTTTAATCTGAGTGCCACCCCAACCCTAGCTTTAATTTTAAGTAGCCTACAAGTTAACCAGCATAATATAGGGCCTAATATTTACACTCACTCAACACACATCAGGAACAATTGCAAAATGTGTCTCACGGCCTATTGAACCATTCATTAATTCATTAAACAATATAAACAATAATAAAACCAATGTCTAATAGAAACGGCAGTCACAACAAGATCACTGATATTCCCCGCTATTCACGGCCTTATAAAAGTAATTCCCGATTTACAACCAGTATGCCATGCATGAACTATACACGACGTATTTCTGCGCAAAACCCGGGTTTTTTCGTAGTCTGCGAAAAACCCAGGTTTTGCGCAGAAATACGTGCACAAAACTCGGGTTTGTGCACAAAACTTGCACAAAACCCAGGTTTTGTGCAAGACCCCGTTTTTGTATGCGTAAAACTAGGGGCTTGCGCAAAACCCGGGTTTTGCGCAGACCCTAGTTTTGGACGCAGCACCGGGATTACATGTCACACAAAGGCGATAAAGCCATCGTTTCTAACGCACAAGCATTACGATTGCAAGGATGACGCGTGGTCTGATACCGTCCCTTGGTACCATAGAAGAGCTTTTCTCATATACCAGCATGTTTTAATTTCGTAACGTCACAAGTCACAAGTGTCTACTGTTTCAAGTGTCTATAACGTTGTCATTGTAAATTTACATTACGATCGTTTACGTTATAACTCTAGTATATATATTACTAGTATTACACCTCATAATATGTATAAGAATATCCTCTTTTTTTGATTGATTCATTTCAAGAATAGTACGTAAATATTAAATGGTTAAGCCAAGTGCGAGTGGGTAGTTTTCAAGTTTATGATGGTTTAAATGATCACAAATAACGAAAACAAAGTTGCACTAAAATTAGGATTATATCGTTCTTGTTCTGACATACCGGCACATCACAACAGAATTAAGTAAAGTGATGTGCCGGTATGTCAGAACAGCGACGAAATGGGATATCATCGTGTGTGATTAGGCAGTGAAAACGTGTGTGTATAAAGACTCCCTGTCATTCCTGTTACCCATTCATCCAGATACCTGACTGGTTCAGATAGCTCACAGTGGACAATACAAATCAATGATGTCCCATATGCAACTTTGATGTCGTTGGGCGTGTTTATTGAAATCACCATAACTTTAAAAGTATCCATTTGATTTGTATGAATGATGTATCAAACTACGTAACATATTTGATCATTTAATGTACATTTATATCTCAGATGACTTTGTATTGCCTCCTTTCCCGACCGCCAACCCCGGCTTGTTTTCTTTTATCATTATTCACGTATACATTTTTCCTGGTGTCGACGCCCTTTTCAAATGTCAACTACGGACAAATATCGCTTCTAGGCTACATTACCGGATGCACTAAAATCCGGTTACAGTATTAGAGTTTGATCAGTTTCAAATTGGCGAAGCCTCCTTACAGCAGCGAATGAATGCAGAAGGACGCGGGCGCGCATGAAGGAAACAAACACACTGTGCATCACGTGTGACGCGTGCGTGCGGCAAAACGCATGCGTATGGGCATAATCTTACGAGTACGCTTGAATTACCTTTGCGCGCGGATAGAAAAAAACCCGAATATTTTTCTTGCATTCTTAGTGCAACAATAACTTTGGATGCGATACATTCCCGAATGCAGCAGTACCAGTATTGCAATGTCCCTGTTTAAAGCGGTGCAGTAATCTTCTCTGCCTTTCTTTGCAGTTGTGTAGCCTGCGTGATCAAAGTTCGGGGAATTTCCCAAAACGTGCTACATAAAGGTTGCGACTGAATTATTTGCAACAAGATTATAAAGTATTGACTTTGTAGAAGTGTCCATAAGTGTACAAAGTGAAAACTGATCAATCTTAATATTGATTTGTTCACCTAAAAAGATTTCCCTTGAGGCCATAAACCTGTCGCCATCTTGACACCAAGGAAAAGGCTTTTGAGAACTGAAAAGAAAAAAAGTGATTTATAAACAATAGCGTGAAGTGTGATTAACACCAGCTTACGTGATTTATAAACACCAATCGCGTGAAGTTTGTTTAACACTAACTAACGTGATTTATAAACACCAATCGCGTGATTTATAAACACCAATCGCGTGACTTATAAACACAGCGTGAAGTGTGAAGTGTGAAACATGACGGGAGTATTCGGTACAAGCCCAAAATATGCGTTCAACGCAGTAATAGTTCCAGCATAATCTTTTACAATATATATTTCATAATATCCAGAATATTATTATATGTTTGAAATTCAGCTTATTATACCCAAATTGATGATTTCGTGACTTTACATCTACTAATCACACCCTGTTCCCTTGTCCCCCTGTACTTAGCCTAAAAATACCCAAAACCTAGGAGAACGGGGTTTTTTAGAGCAAAATACAACTCCGAGCCAAAACCCCTGACTCTGACGCAGCTAGGCTTAAGTATAGAGGATGCCAACTCCCAAACTGGAATTTGCTCTCGTATCTCCAGCACTTAAATACTTGATAGCTGTATTAGATAAAACTATTATTTACTTAATATTGCATTCTATCCATGAATGTTTCGTTCAAACTTGCGTTCTTAATAAATAATCGGCGTCGCAAATGTTATGCCAAGGGATTTAAATAAGCGAGTATTTACCCACCCGTGGCTTACAGCATAATACATCATTACCATGTCCTTGTTTAACCCAGATACCGTATTTGATGGAAATTGATTCATGTAATAGCATACCCGTGTTCGATCATTCTTGTCTCAGTCATGCCCTCTGCGTGTAAAAGCCCCTGGGAGTGAAATGACAAAAACACTCCGCGTGAAAAACGAAAACATCATTAATGTTTAAAAAGGGACGATTTTGTCTCGTATTTACCATTTACGTGTAGTCATGGTAGAGCTAGGTGACATAGTGTCAAATTTATAAATATATATTTTGGACTATTGACTGACATCCAGTCCTCAAAAAAGTAACTCACCAGGTAATAAATGCGCTCATAACTCTAAAATATAGTTACTTCTTAAATTACAAAACATAGATTAATTTCTCCTTTTCAATTAGAGACATTTCAAAATTTCGCAAAAGGCAATTTTCACACTTGGGTTTTGAACACGCATGATAGTAGTCTGAAGCGTTTGTATATATGGGCTGCAGATTTATTCCCATTTGTTCTTTCACAATTTGTTCCATTGCTATTTGGTCCTCTCCCATGTGGTCCTTTCCCATTTCATCCTTTCCTATTTCGTCCTTGTGCTAGTTCGTCCTTATTACAATTTCGTCCTTTCCTATTTTTTCATTTGCCTTTTCGTCCTCTTCCATTTCGTCCTTTGCCACATCGTCCTAACGTTATTTAGTCCTTTGCCATTTTGTTCTTATGCAATATACAGGTCTTATCAAATCTCTCATGGAAAAGAAAAAAATATTTTTCCAAAAAAGATAAATCTTGAGGCGTGGTCGTAAACAATAAAAAATGATATGAAGGTAGCATCATGCCAAAAGGTAAGCAAATTCATAGTAATCAATACCGACATGATACCTGCCACAGTTAATTGTTTCAATACCAGTTCAACCTCATGCTAGGGGATCGAAGTATTGTCTTGATTGATTCATGTAATAGCATACCCGTGTTCGATCATTCTTGTCTCAGTCATGCCCTCTGCGTGTAAAAGCCCCTGGGAGTGAAATGACAAAAACACTCCGCGTGAAAAACGAAAACATCATTAATGTTTAAAAAGGGACGATTTTGTCTCGTATTTACCATTTACGTGTAGTCATGGTAGAGCTAGGTGACATAGTGTCAAATTTATAAATATATATTTTGGACTATTGACTGACATCCAGTCCTCAAAAAATTTAGTCCTTTGCCATTTTGTTCTTATGCAATATACAGGTCTTATCAAATCTCTCATGGAAAAGAAAAATTTAGTTTTCCAAAAAAGATAAATCTTGAGGCGTGGTCGTAAACAATAAAAAATGATATGAAGGTAGCATCATGCCAAAAGGTAAGCAAATTCATAGTAATCAATACCAACATGATACCTGCCACAGTTAATTGTTTCAATACCAGTTCAACCTCATGCTAGGGGATCGAAGTATTGTCTTGGTATAATACATACACCTATATGTATCGACAGGAACAGATCCGAACACCAACTTGCTACTTTTTGACATAACCATTCTAGGCTTTCGCTAGAAGACCTATTATTATAGTCAGTAACGTTAATGGTTCGTGTGAAAAAAATGGTGAATGTACGACATCTATAGGACGAACTGACACATGGAGGGAATGGCATAGGAAGAAATAGTATAAGGACAATTAGTAGAGGACGAAGTGGGAAAGAACCAAATTGGAGAGGACGAAATGGGAACATACCGGGTTTGCATTGATCCACTCAAGCATCCCCAATCCTCATCTTACTATCGACCGGTAAGTTGTCGAAACAAGTTTTATCAATAAACCTATATACCGAGGCTTCATGTAGAGGAACCAAAGGCTAAAACGAAAAACGGACTTTGTTTTGGTTTTCGACACATATCTATGGGGCTTTTTATTAAGTCAATCTTGTAATCGTGTAACATCTCAAATAAAAAAAAAGACAATTCTATATAACATTTAAAATAATGTTCAAGTTTTACGGAAGAGCTATAGTTTTGGAGATATGAGTGTATTAATTGTTACCTGTTAAGTTCGTTTATAGGACTGTATTCCAATTCTGCGTTTAAGATTAAATTACTATTTCTTTATCACATGATGACGGCGAAAAAATACCTGTTTTACGCCAGGAAGGGTCGACTGGGCGCGATTCTGTCCGTAGTTGACATTTGAATAGGGGTACTTGTACGGACATACATGTATTAAGCTTTAGTCCGTGATTTGACCTTCTGGTGTCGAAATATTAAACGCCATATTGAAATATTGATTACGGTCAAAGATATCGCTGACCGGGTGGGCTTTATCTCAATTTCCTTGATAATTACGATAACACTTTCCAAATGATTTCGACAATTTTCTTAAAATCATGAACAAATTTTCAATCATTTTCAACATCAATTACCATAATTGTTTTGAAAGTTGGATACAAAACAATTATTAGCACAAACTATCAAATTCATATATATAGGTCGATCGAACATGGTTTTACCTATGCCATATTTCCATCTCTTATAATACACTAGGCTTGTAGAAAATTACGCGTGCAGTGTTGACTATTAGATAGATAGATTCTTAACCCGATTTACTTCACGATGATGGCTCGATGCGTGTTTTTTTGTCGTTCTATGTTATGTCGTATTTCATGTTCAAAGCGTGTTGCTTTGCGGTATTATGTTGGGGAAACATCTACGAATATGTTATTGTGTAGTCCAGCATGCTTAGCATCAATACAGTACCAACAGGGATATCTCCAAAACAAACAGTACCATTACGCTACAAGGCCCGCTTAGCAGCGCTATAAATTGTTGGCCTAAAAACCGGCACCACATTTAAATATTCGCCTTCCATCAAAGCTGGTTGCTATAAATGACATAATTCTCGTGTGCAACCAACCGGTTGTATTGCATTGAGTAGTTTAAACACTTGAGCATGGATGTAATTTGCAACATAATGGAAACTCACCCATGCAGTTAGCAAGAAGTACTGCTCGAATTTAAATATACAACCAGGTAATCCTCTCGTAGTAATTGATAACAATAGGTTTACTAGACCGAATTAATAGCGCTCCTAAGCGGGCAATTTATGTCATGCCAAAATAATTAGCAGCTGACTGTCGCCTGACAATACTCTCTAAATGTAAAAGAGTGAAAAAAATCACCATAGCACAGGAGTGAAATTATTTTCACTCTAAAAGAGTGGAAAATCACTCTATATAGAGTGATTTATTCAATTCTTATGTCACTCACCGAGTGATGAACTATTTAAACAATAATACATTAATTAATCACACGTAAAATTGCATTATCGGACTTTCTGCCAATCACGTCAAAGATTTGAAAACGAGAACGAGGCTGTAGCCATTTTCACTTTGCTGGTGCTGGCTTCAGAGTGCAGGCAGAGATCGACAATTCGACAACATCATAGTTGATGCATTAGCCCAGTGCATTAGTTAACACCATTGGAAGTATTTGTTAGATTTGATAGTCATATTTTTCCTCACTGAATGTTTAAGACGGCACTACCTTAGGGAAGTGATTGTACACAAATGTATGCATATTTACAGTTGCAGAAATGGTTTCCCCTGAATTAAATGGTTTAATCACCAACTTCTGTTTTGTGTTACCATTCATTAACTTCCACTCCGTGATTGGAGAGAAGTTCACTCCACGAAAATTCCATTTTTTTCTCACTCTAACAAGAGTGGTCACTGTAGGCAATCTTTAAAGAGTGACTGTTTACTCCTAGCAAGAGTGAATTTCAAGAGTGAACTTAATTCACTATATTTGTAGAGTGAAAACAGTTTCACTCTTTGAAGAATTGGAAATAACTCCATTGGAGTGGTCACTGTAGTCAATCCTATAATAAGTGAATATTTACTCCATAAGAGTGGAATTTTACTCTTTTACATTTAGCGAGTTCATAACGCGTGACCTTAATCAAATCACGTATTTTGTGCCCAAAGTTGGGTCATTTAGTGAGAACCGCCGTATTGTTGTCAACGCCTTTTTCATAATGTGGGCAATCGGTGAGAAAATAAACGAAATATTCTATTGACGGATTAAAGGATTATACAGATTTGTTCCGTAATGGGTCTTTACACTAGTCTACCTTATGAGTGTCTTACACCAAGAGTATACCGAGAATAATCTTACAATAATGGGTTTAATTGTTGACTAGTTAAAAACAGGAGGTCATGGGGAGGATAGATTTAAATGGGAGAAGATACACATGCGCAAGAAATATTTACGTAGGGGTAATATTATAGAAATCCAATTTACTAGCAATAATTTATTAGTAACTTTATCTAGCCTGGAATTCCCAAAGACGGCGACCCTGAGCAATGACACACAAATGTCTGTCATTTCACTGCGTTGATATTGAATTTTATTTATTTATTTATTTGATTTTGCATACAATATGATGAACATAACATGCAACAAATATGAATTAATAAGGTAGAAGTATAAATTGCGCATAAATTCTGTGTTTTTGAAAATAATCAAAAGCTGATTCATTGAATATAGATTGAATTTAGGATATAAAACAAGCCCAAGAACTTTCCGCCCAGTGTGAGGATTATAAAAGATGTTATCCAGTGACACAATTTTCAAAAGGGACACGTATTTTGACCAGATACCCAGGAGGGAGGGGGTGGTCCTCTCAAATTAAAAAAATTAAAAAGTCCAAACAATTTGTGTGTGCGAAGTTAATCGGATCAAAAAATCTGCCCGTTTCTAATGTTTCCCCAAAGAAGATTTCTTGAGCAACACCAGCATGCTTCACTTTCATCACATGACTTATGGTTTCTGTCACCAGCGTCTTCTGGTTTCCACTGACATTTCGTTGTAATGAAAGGCTTACGATGTTGTTTAACGAGGGTCTTTAAGAAAATTCTGCTGCAAATACTGTACAATTGGTGTGATTTCAAATCCGTCCTCTCGTGATTTTTCTTAAAAACCCTTTGGGCCGTGTTCTCGCACGTAGTTAAACACGGTTTTAAGCTAAACACGATTTTAAGCTAAAACCGTGTTAAGTACGAGAATACAGCCCATGTTTTCGAATGACACATACATTATTTTAGTTTGGATTGAGAAGCACCTTCTTATTACAAGTTATGCATATCTGTTATCCGTGTACTCTCACTTTGAGATCGCCTCCCAATAGGGTGGTGCGGTTACATTTTTTAGCTTCATGCTGTCATTTTCCTCAAATATTTTTAAAACCACAAAAGCTATCTCAACAAATTTGGTATCATTTTAAAGCCCTAATAACAAGCTATCTGCGTGCCAAATGGCAATGGTATAGCTAATACAGAAAGGGAGATACAGCTGTTTTATGTTTGGGGACCAGGGGTGGTGCTGGAAGGGGTGCCGCCGGAAGGGGTGCCGCCTGTACAAACTCAATGGGGATAATCCCATGCTTTGCTCTTTTTACAATAACTAGTCATCCCCTAATGTTACAAACAAAATTTTGGTCCCATTTCAAAGGATATCTAGTAGTCTTTAAGCATGTGGTTCAACAGGCGTTTCAACTATTTGTAACAACTGATTTATTATGGATAAGACAATAATAATCAGCTTTCTTCCTATTCGCTACACAGTCAACATGAATAATCAGCCTCAATTTACCGGATTTATAAAAATGACTATAACAGAAAAAGTGTTCAACCTATCATAGCAAAAGTATACATTTTTGAAAAGCTTGTAACTAGAGGAATTCAGAAATGCAGTTTATATCAGGGATGGGTTCATCCTTCAAACAAATATTTCTGATAATTCTAAAAATATATAAAATAAAAATTGGAGATATTCACTAGCCGGTATATTTACCATACCGACGTAGTAACTTTGACAATTATATATCATCTAATGGGTAATTTCTTGAGGAATTCAAATATGTAAACAAAAATAATGATAGGGGTAGGTATAAAAAATATATGGATCTCAAATTAAAAATTAAAAAACTATGATATTTTTCCGAACATTACCGATCATACCATTTTCATCCTTGATCGTACTATAATTTCAATGGCATATTTGGTTTCCTCATCCAATTTCCCTTCAGAAAATGTATTCTTTTACTACCTCAGGGGGTATACAAGCAAATATAAATGTGTAAAGTTAAAATCATGTCGCGAAATCCAAAATCCGTGTGTAACGTGAAAGGAGGCGATCTTAAAACACATGACCTTAACTACTACTAGTTACCACATTGTCTGTCGCCTTCTCACACAAAAGGTGTATCACTTATTCTTAATAAATGACACAAGTGTTGCGTCATCTTCAGATCACCCCTCTCACTCTTCTAACGTTTAGAACCCACAATTATGTCATGCCAATGTCTTCCGTTATTCCCAGCAATTGACAGTGAGCATGATGAACGGTTTTCGCCAAGAGATTCAAAGTGCGACCCTTTAGCAGGGACCTATATTCACATCAAAACGGGTTTGTCAAAATCCTGGCGCTCTCGCGCTTATAGAGCTCATAGCTCGGCAATAAAACGTAGTTTATTCTCCAAGGGTTTCCTTAATGTACCCTGTTATTTGATGGAAATTGATTCATGTAATATTATACACGTGTTCGATCATTCTTGTTTCAAACATGTCCTCTGCGTTAAAAAGTCCCTTGGAGTGAAATGACAAAACATCATTAATGTTTAAAAAGGGAAGATTTTGTCTCGTAGTCGTGAGCTCGGTGAGAGATTGTCAAATGGTCAATTGTTTATGATCAAACTTTTCATATATGATCAAACCTTTGAACTATTGACTGACATCCAGTCCTAAAAAAAGTAACTCACAACAGGTAATACATGCGCTTCATAACACTAAAGTGTAGTTATTTTTGTATTACAAACATATACAAACATAAAGACAGCAAAAAAGTAACTCGGCTGTTGTAAAAGCACCTATAATTTTAAAATTGTTACTCATAGGCCTATTCTAAAAATGAAAATACTAGGAGACGGAAAATTTAATTACGGTGATTTTGACACCTTGTTTGTTAAAATCGATCGAGTATTGTTGTCGTGGTATGTGCTTACAGATGAAAAGTGCCCATTTCCATTGTTGCAGTAACTCCTATTGATCTCTCTGATTCAGCGTGAAGATATAAGGCCATGTGTTTTGAACTGACCACCCAAAAAGGGTGGCGGCCGTTGCATTTTTGGTGACGAATCATCCATCTCTCTCTATTAACTCAACAACTATATGTGGTAGAGCTATGGTTTAGGTGTTATTTCAAAGCTTATTTATCTAGCTACACTGTGTGAATAAATCAGGTATTTCTATAACTGTTTGGCTGAGATATGATTGATTATATTTCGAAAGTCAGGGGTGGCGGCGGTGGCGGTGGCGTCGTGTACAATCTCTATGGGGAATATAGAAAATGTTCCCAATTCTACGTTCAAATTACAATAACTCCAAATTTCTTGTGAGATTACCGTTCAGAAAATATATACTTTTTATGGGGTAGAACAAGTAGTTATTGCGATATGCTAATTCGAATCTCAGATGGTGTAAAATGTAAAAATCTGGACATGCAACGGGAAGGGTGGCGAGTTCAAAACACATGGCCATAAGCGGGAATGTTGATATCAAATCTGACAGTTTGCCCATGGCGATGACCTGTCCTGTCTGTCTTCTCGGACCTTCTGAGCATTTGGAGTTTTAAATTCATCCTTTTAATTGTAAAGAAGTACGCCTGTCATCCCCATTAAATTTATCCCGGATTATGCTAATTAAGTTTACAGCACAACAAGAGCAGCTAATCAAAATTCCCGCTATTATCTTCACGCTGAATTAGAGATATCAATAGGAGTTACTGCAACAATGGAAATGGGCAATTTTCATCTGTAAGCACATACCGCGACAACAATGCTCGATCGATTTTAACAAATAAGGTGTCAAAATCACCGTAATTAAATTTTCCGTCTCCTTGTATTTTCATTTTTAGAATATGAGTAACAATTTTAAAATTATAGGTGCTTTTACAACAGCCGAGTTACTTTTTTTACGCAAGCCGCGAGAAAATGCTGTGCGTGGCACTTTGAATGGCCGGGAATGAAATGGATATTGATCACACATGAACAGGTAACATGTGGTCTTTTCTTCCCGCGTATGTGTATTGAAAATGTGACTTTTGAAAAGTGACTAATTTCTTTAAATGGTGCTAATCATGGTTTATCTTTGTTGTTAGGGGGCAAATTTGGTATCAAATTATGCATAAAATATTCATCTAAATGCCTATATAGCCTGTTTGGTCCAAACATATTATATGTTACTCAAAATGACATAAACAAAGTGGTATACTTTCTTTTGTTGAACCCTTTATTATTTACTTATTATTGCATTATATCTATGAATATTTCGTTTAAACTTGCGTCCTTAATAAATAATCTGCGTCTCAAAATATTATGCCAAGGGATTTTAAATAAAGCGAGTCTTTACCCACCCATGGCTTACAGCACAATACATCACTACCATGTTCTTGTTTTACCCATGCATTTGATGGAAATTGATTTATGTAATAGCATACACATGATAGATCATTCTTGTCTCAGACATGTCCTCTGCATGTAAGAGCCCTGGGAGTGAAATGACTAAAAACTCCGCGTGAAAACATCATTAATGTTTAAAAAGGGACGATTTGTCTCCATTTAAGTGTAGTCATGGTAGAGCTAGGTGACATAGTGTTAAATTTATAAATATATATTTTGGACTATTGACCGACATCCAGTCCTTGAAAAAAGTAACTCACCAGGTAATACATGCGCTCATAACTCTAAAATATAGTTACTTTTTAAATTACAAAACATAGATTAATTTCTCCTTTTCAATTAGAGATATTTCAAAATTTCGCAAAAGGCTATTTTCACACTTGGGGTTTTGACCACGCATGATAGTGTGAAACATTTGTATATGGGCTGCAGATTTATTCCCATTTGTTCTTTCACATTTTGTTCCATTGCCATTTGGTCCTCTCCCATTTGGTCCTTTCCCATTTCACACTCTCCCATTTCATCCTTTCCCATTTCGTCCTTGTATTAGTTCGTCCTATTACCATTTCGTCTTTTCGAATTGTTGTCATTTGCTATTTCGTCCTCTCCCCTTTCGTTCTTTGCCACTTCGTCCTAACGTTATTTAGTCTTTTGCAATATACAGGTCTTATCAAATCCCTCATGGAAAAGAAAGAAATAGTTTTCCAAAACAGATAAATCTCGAGGCGTGGTCGTAAACAATAAAAACGATATGAAGGTAGCATCATGCCAAATGGTAAGCAAATTCATAGTTATCAATACCGACATGACACCTGACACTGTTAATTGTTTCCATACCAGTTCAACTTCATGCTAGGGGATCGAAGTATTGTCTTGGTATAGTACATACACCTATTATATGTATCGACAGGATCAAATCCGAACACCAACTTGCTACTTTTTGACACAACCATCCCAGGCTTTCGCTGGAAGACCTATAGTCAGTAAAAACGTTAATGGTTCGTGTGAACAAAAATGGTGAATCTATAGGACGAACTGACACATGGATGGAATGGCATTAGGAAGATATAATATAAGGACAATTTAGAGGTCGAAGTGGGATAGAACCACATTGGAGAGGACGAAATGGGAACATACCGGGTTTGCATTGATTTACTTAAGCATCCCCAATCTTCATCTTACTATCGACCGGTAAGTTGTCGAAGCAAGTTTTATCAACAAACCTCTATACCGAGGCTTCGTGTAGAGGAACCAAAGGCTGAAACGAAAAACGGACTTTGTTTTGGTTTTGGACACATATCTCAGGGGCTTTTTATATAGTAAGTCAATCTTGTAATCGTGTAACAAACTAAAGAAAAGCCTAGAGCGGTTCTCGGGTTTCGCGGTTCGCGGGTTTCGCGGTTATCGGGTTGCATGGTTTTTGGTTGAGCGGTGGTTGGTACTTAAGGATCCCAGGGGAACCAGATTCGATGACTGTTACATTGTTAGCGATGTGTTGTTATAATAGATAGTTTGATAGTTTGTACACATGTTTACTAAAAAGAGGTTTTTATTGTTGTGGTGCGCCATGTTTTGTTTTGTTTATACGCGCTCGCGTAGCAACAGTTTGTTGTCTACATGGGGCGAAGATCCCTGTGCACAGCGATTACATGGGATTGGACGGACAGACAGACGGACGGACAGACGGACAGACTCGCCACAAATAGTATTTAGATGATGTAGTTAAAAGAGAGAGGCTATTAGTAAAAAAGGATGGCACTAGTAATCGGAGGTTTTACCCGCATAAACAGGACAAATGCAAGGTCACGTGTTCTTTGTTTATATATGATTGTGTCAATCATCTTGGTTAATCCTGTGGCTGATGAATACAAATGTATAGTTTAGTGGGGTCACTGTAATATTTTTCACAGCAATTTTTAAAATAATCAATAAAACTGGTGTACAGAAATGTTATCAGTAAGGGGTCGTCAAAAATTATTGCCTTTTTCACATGCGTACAGGTCGTAACTTGGTACCCTAGGCTAAATGCCCGGAATTTTTTTTCTCCATCAAATATGTTGCAGTTTGACCGGTTAGCTACACAGATTTTATACGAAGCTCAAAATGTGAAATCATATCCAAAAATCAAATCGGGACACATTTTATGGTGTCCGTTATTTTAAGGCTAAATTGCCCGATTTTCTTTTCTGCGTCAAATGTGTTGCAGTTTGACCGGTTAGCTACACAGACTTTATAAGTAGCTCAAAATGAGAAATCATATCCAAAAAACAAAATTGGAACACATTTTATTGGTGTCCGTCATTTTTTTAGGCTAAATTGCCGGACATTTTTTTCTCCCTCAAATGTGTTGCGGTTTGACCGGTTAGCTACACAGATTTAATACGTAGCTCAAAATGTGAAATCATATCAAAAATCAAATCGGGACACATTTTATGGCGTCCGTCATTTTTTAATTTAAATTGATGGCAATTTTTTTTCTTCGCCAAATGTGTTGCGGTTTGACCGGTTAGCTACACAGACGTAACTCAAAATATGAAATAATATCCAAAAAATCAAATCGGGACACATTTTATGGTGTCTGTTGTTTTTAGGCTAAATACCTGGCAATCTTTTCTCCGTCAAATGTGTTGCGGTTTCGACCGGTTAGCTACCCAGACTTTATATAGCTCAAAATGTGAAATCATATCAAAAAACACAAATCGGGACACATTTTATGGTGTCCGGCATTTTATAGGCTAAATTGCAGCCAATTTTTTTCTCCGTCAAATGTGTTGCGGTTTCGACCGGTTAGCTACCCAGACTTTATATAGCTCAAAATGTGAAATCATATCAAAAATATTCAAATCGGGACACATTTTATGGCGTCCGTCATTTTTTAATCTAAATTGATGGCAATTTTTTTTCTTCGCCAAATGTGTTGCGGTTTGACCGGTTAGCTACACAGACGTAACTCAAAATATGAAATAATATCCAAAAAATCAAACCGGGACATATTTTATGGTACTATAAAATGTGTCCGATTTGATTTTTTTATATTATTTCACATTTTGAGTTACATATAAAATCTGTGTAGCTGACCGTTCAAACCGCATCACATTTGACGGAGAAAAAAATTGCCAGCAATTAAGCCTTAAAATAGCTGACACAATAAATTGATTTTTTTTGGATACGATTTAACATTTTGAGCTACGTATGAAGTTTGTGTTGCTAACCGGTCAAACTGTGACACATGTAGCTCAAAAGGTGAAATCATATCTAAATCAAATCGGTCACATTTTAGGGTGTCCGTCATTTTGTAGGCTAAATTGCCGGCAATTATTTTCTCCGTCAAATGTGTTGCGGTTTGAACGGTTAGCTACACAGATTTTATATGTAACTCAAAATGTGAAATCATAATTTTATCCAAAAAATCAAATCGGCACATTTTATGGTGTCCGTCATTTTTATGCTAAATTGCTGGCAATTATTTTCTCCGTCAAATGTGTTGCGGTTTGAAAGGTTAGCTACACAGATTTTATACGTAACTCAAAATGTGAAATAATATCAAAAAAATCAAATCGGACACATTTTATGCTGTCCGTCATTTTTTACGCTAAATTGCCGGCAATTATTTTCTCCGTCAAATGTATTGCGGTTTGAACGGTTAGCTACACAGATTTTATACGTAACTCAAAATGTGAAATAATATCAAAAAACCAAATCGGACACATTTGATGGTGTCCGTCATTTTTTACGCTAAATTGCCGGCAATTATTTTCTCCGTCAAATGTATTGCGGTTTGAACGGTTAGCTACACAGATTTTATACGTAACTCAAAATGTGAAATAATATCAAAAAAATCAAGTCGGACACATTTTATGGTGTCCGTCATTTTTTAGGCTAAATTGCAGGCAATTATTTTCTCTGTCAAATGTGTTGCGGTTTGAACGGTTAGCTACACAGATTTTATACGTAACTCAAAATGTGAAATAATATCAAAAAAATCAAATCGGTCACATTTTAGGGTGTCCGTCATTATTTAGGCTAAATTGCCGTCAATTATTTTCTCCGTCAAATGTGTTGCGGTTTGAACGGTTAGCTACACAGATTTTATATGTAACTCAAAATGTGAAATCATATAAAAAACACAAATCGGGACACATTTTATGGTGTCCGGCATTTTTTAGGTAAATTTCCCGCCAATTTTTTCTCTCCGTCAAATGCGTTGCGGTTTGACCGGTTAGAGACACAGACTTCATACGTAGCTCAAAATGTGAAATCATATCCAAAAAATATCAATTTATTGTGTCAGTTATTTTTAAGGCTTAATTGCTGGCAATTTTTTTCTCCATCAAATGTGTTGCGGTTTGACCGGTTAGCTACGCAAACTTAATATGTAGCTCAAAATGTAAAATCATATCCACAAAATCAAATCGGGACATATTTTATGGTGTCTGTCATTTTTCAGACTAAATTGCCTGTAATTTTGTTTCTCTGTCAATGTGTCACAGTCGGGGTCACAATTTGACCGGTTAGATACACAAACTTCATGCGTACTTCAAAAATTTAAATCATATCCAAAAATCAAATCGGCACATTTTATGGTATCCGTCATTTTTTAGGCTAAATTGCTGGCAATTATTTTCTCCGTCAAATGTGTTGCGGTTTGAACGGTTTGCTGCACAGATTTTATACGTAACTCAAAATGTGAAATAATATCCAAAAAAATCAAATCGGACACATTTTATCGTGTCCGTCATTTTTAAGGCTAAAATGCTGGCAATTATTGTCGTAATCCCGGGACCCGGTTTTTTTCAGGTGGGACCCGAGATTCCCGAAATGTCTATAAACATTTCATTCTGAAATTATCCATAATTTCATTTATCAAATTATAAAAATATAATGACTAAATAAGCTTACTTAAAATAAAAAAACACCTTGTCGGCTAAATCCCGATTATTGTATGGTTATATAAAGAGACAGAGGTGAGAGGATCTTAAACATGTCTTATTTCTATATTTTGCTCTAGTCTAATCTGCACGTACAGCTCCCGGTACAGCTATTTAGCTCTGGAAATTCTTAGCTCTCTATGACAATGCTTCTCAGCACCAGGCCGCCAGGCCGCACATTGACGCAAAAATACAATGAAATTATGAGACGTAAACACAGGATTACCGTAATATAGGAGGGCCCGCTCAAGACACCACCTCCGGTTCGCTTGTTCCCCTATACGATTTGCCATTATTCGAGGTAATTGAGCCTGGAAATATATCCCAGCATGCGTCACCATTAGGCAATCTCTGACATAGGCTAAAACTGGAGTTCACAGTGCACATTCGTAAACACGTAATAGTGTTACTCTAGCGACTGTGTAAGAGATTATTATTTACCAAAAAACATCAACGTATTATATGCCCATTCTCCGGACTTATAAATGCTTGTAACTAAATTACCTTGAAAGATAGAAAATAGTCACGTATACAGAAATGTAGGTATAACTCTAAGGAAAATATTTTGGCTGACGACCATATATCGAGGCCTACTTGTAAAGCTACAATTTTAGTCCGAACGGATGGCTATTGTATACAAGATAATCGCCATTTTGAATTATTTGTCTTCAACTCATTTAAGCGTTTGCGCAGTAGTATACATTTGCGGCATACTTTTCCATTGTCGCAAAGCATTTCGGGATATTGAAAACGGACAAAATTTGAATGTAAATTTAAATATGTATACCACGCTCAATTCAAAAAAAATAGAGGGCCGACCACTTAAGCATGGTAATGCCAAAAAATGGCGTCACTCGTGGGTGAACGTGTATGCAATATCAGGTGGCTTCACGATTATTTGCGTGAAACCTAATGTGAACAAGTCAGCTGGACAAATTTCGATTCTCGAACACCAATCGATATAGACACCGAGCCGCTTCACTTGGATTACATAAACATCCGCAACATTTTTCCATCACAATTAAGTCAATAACTTTAAATTATAGCATCAAAATGGTGTAGAAGTAAGAACAAAAATAGGTAAATTATTTAAAAATCTCCGAGACAAATCAACGATAAGCCCGATATTTATTCCATGAACTTCGGGTCTACTTCTTCGTGCGCACGATACACCACACCCTAGCACATCCACACAATTGCAAAAATCAAAAATCGATAAGCATCTCACTAACACAGCAGTCCGGAATGTGACGTAAACGACAATTTGGAACCCGGTAGTTTATTTTAATGGTTTAAATCGTATTGAAAACTGGAACCATAGCTGATGAAATCAAGAGCACAAGGCTGCTGTTAATGGCCTAGAATTTTATTCTGCGCTTAGCGTGAGACTAAAATGTGAAACAGAGACGTGCCTTCGATACGGGCCCAAAAACACCTTAGTAACGCCTAATTTTAAAATACATTAGACCACAAAAATATGCTCATGCAGTAGGTATCAATATAATACACAACTTATCAAAATTTCCTTCAACCAACGCCCTTACTTTTCAACATTTTGTGCCACAAACGAACCACGATATAAGGCAGTAACTGGTCCGTGATAACACAACACATACGGACAAAACCCCCTAAAAATGGCTAAAAATGGAGCTATCAGAATCATGCTACCAAACACAGTATTCGAGACTGGTAGTCATCTCATAAAAATTCTGTATAACCTTTTAAACTAATAATATTGAGATTTCTTTGTGTACAAATCCAAGGAAAGTGAAAGATGTTACTCACTGTTTAATGACGTTTCACTACCACGCTGTAGCTTCATCAGACTGGCAACTCTGAATTCTGCTCACTGGGTTTTTATAGCTACTGGAACCCGTCGTAGAGGGCGTGGTCAGAATGAGTTGATCATAGATGTTATGCAGTTTGTAGGCCCCCTCGTCCTTGTTAAGTGTCTTTGTGTCTCTCCTCCTGATCCAGATAGCTTCTTTTAGCCATCTAGTGGTCTTGTGCGATTCCCTGTCAATTATGTGTCCCTCCTCCCAGTCTATGTTATGATTTGTGGCCGCTACATGTTCGGTGATGGCAGACTTGAATTTGTACACAAAGAAATCTCAATATTATGTCTACAAACAATCCAGATGAACTTATTCAAAGACTTTTAAACTAATATTTAAGTTTTACGTAGGAACTATAGTTTTGGAGTAATGAGCGTATTAATTGTTACCTGTTAAGTTCGTTTTTAGAACTGGATATTATTATATGTCTTGAAATTCAGCTATGTAAAACCCAAATTCATGTTTTCGTGACTTTACATCAACTAATCACACCCTGTTCCCTTGTCCCCCTGTACTTAGCCTAAAAATACCCAAAACCTAAGAGAACGGTTTTTTCAGAGCAAAATACAACTCCGAGCCAAAACCCCTGACTCTGACGCAGCTAAACTTAAGTATAGAGGATGCCAACTCCCAAACCGTAATTTGACCTCTTATCTCCAGCACTTAAATACTTGATAGCTGTATTAGATAACGCTATTATTTATATACTTAATATTGCATTCTATCCATGAATGTTTCGTTCTAACTTGCGTTCTTAATAAATAATCTGCGTCTCAAAATGTTATGCCAAGGGATTTAAACAAAGCGAGTCTTTACCCACCCGTGGCTTACAGCACAATACATCATTAGGGGCCATATCCAAACTCTCAAGTGATTCTATAGCGTTTTATACCGATTTTACCCCGGTATTAAAACGGTATTTTTTCTATTGTTAAAAGCATCGGAAAAAGATCGGTGATTGACTAGAGCCGCCTCTCTCCCCCTCTCTACTTATCTGGCGTTAACAATAGAACTATTGTAGTACTTTCGATGGCTCAATTAGTGAAGCAGACAGATGAAAGCGCGAGGAAGGTTGTGTTATTAAGCTGACCAGTGCTCTAGTTAATCACCGATCTTTTTCCGATGCTTTTAACAATAGAAAAAATAACGTTTTAATACCGGGGTAAAATCGGTATACAAACGCTATAAAATCACCTGAGAGTTTGGATATGGCCCTTACCATGTCCTTGTTTTACCCAGACATTTGATGGATTGGATTCATGATATAGCATTACACGTGTTCGATCATTCTTGTCTCAGTCATGTCCTCTGCGTGTAAGAAAGTCTTTGGTGTAAGAGCCCCTGGGAGTGAAATGACAAAAAAACTCCGCGTGAAAACATCATTAATGTTTAAAAAGGGACGATTTTGTCTCGTATTTACCATTTACGTGTAGTCATGGTAGAGATAGGTGACATGATGTCAAATTTATAAATTGTTTATGATCAAACTTTTCATATACAGGGTGAGTCAAAAAACTGCAATAGTAGAAAGAAGCCATCTTGTTTTCAAAACTAAGTTGAATTTTGAATTTTTTAAAACTTTATAAGAATACCTTATTTGTTACTAAATTTGTGTGAAAAAATGAAGTCAATATCATTTTCCGTTTGCCTTTGGTGAACCTTTTTACCATTTCACACGTTTGTCCACGAAGAACCCAAAATATGCATCAGATCGCAAAATGTGTCTCTCATTCAAATTTGGAAATTTGAGTACATTTGTGATGTTATTGGAATTTGATGCATCCTTTCTTGTTTACATTTGAGTTAGCATAATAAATTTACCATACCCATGCTATGAAAGTTTATAATGTTCTTAATTTTAATAAACAAACTGACATTTTCCAAATTTTTGTTGGCGGGATATTCAAACATGAAAATGCAATGTGTGCCATTTCAGTTGAAAATCACTGTGCTCGTGGACAAACATGTAAATTAAGTTATTTTAGAGGGTCACCAAAGACAAACGAACAATGCGATCGACTTCATTTTTTCACACAAAGTTAGAATTAAATACGTCATTCTTGCAGCGTTTAAGAAGTTTTAAAATTCATTTTGGTTTTGAAAACAAAATGGCTTCTTTCCATTATTGCAGGTTTTTTTTACTCACCCTGTATGATCAAACATTTGAAATATTGACTGACATCCAGTCCTCAAAAAAATAACTCACCAGGTAGTAAATGCTCTCATAACTCTAAAATATGGTTAAATTACAAAACATAGATTAATTTCTCCTTTTCAATTAGAGACATTTCAAAATGTCGCAAAAGGCAATTTTCACACTTGGGTTTTGAACACGCATGATAGTGTAAAACATTTGTATATGGGCTGCAGATTTATTCCCATTCGTTCTTTCACATTTTGTTCCATTGTCATTTCGTCCTCTCCCATGTGGTCCTTTCCCATTTCACACTCTCCCATTTCGTCCTTTCCCATTTCGTCCTTGTGTTAGTTCGTCCTATTACCATTTCGTCCTTTCCAATTGTTGTCATTTGCTATTTCGGCCTCTCCCCTTTCGTTCTTTGCCACCTCGTCCTAACGTTATTTAGTCCTTTGCCATTTTATTCTTATGCAACATACAGGTCTTATTAAATCTCTCATGGAAAAGAAGAAAAATAGTTTTCCAAAACAGATAAATCTCGAGGCGTGGTCGTAAACAATAAAAAAGATATGAAGGTAGCATCATGCCAAAAGGTAAGTGAATTCATAGCTATCAATACCGACATGACACCTGACACTGTTAATTGTTTCAATACCAGTTCAACCTCATGCTAGGGGATCGAAGTATTGTCTTGGTATAGTACATACACCTATAATATGTATCGACAGGAACAAATCCGAACACCAACTTGCTACTTTTTGACATAACCATCCCAGACTTTTGCTGGAAGACCTATAGTCAGTAACGTTAATGGTTCGTGTGAACAAAAATGGTGAATGTACGACATCTCTATAGGACGAACTGACACATGGATGGAATGGCATTAGGAAGAAATGGTATAAGGTCGAATTAGTAGAGGACGAAGTAGGAAAGAACCAAATTAGAGAGGACGAAATGGGAAAGGACGAAATTGGCATCATACCGGGTTTGCATTGATCCACTTAAGCATCCCCAATCTTCATCATACTATAACCGGTAAGTTGTCGAAGCAAGTTTTATCGATAAACCTCTATACCGAGGCTTTGTGTAGAGGAACCAAAGGCTAAAATGATTTTTTTTTTTCAACATCAGTTACCATTATTTGTTTCGAAAGTTGGATACAAAAAAAAACAGGGTTTTACCTATGCCATATTTCCATCTCTTATATACTAGGCTTGTAGAAAATAGCGCGTGAAGTGTTGACTATTAGACGGATAGATTCTCAACCCGATTTACTTCACCATGATGGCTCGATGCGTGTTTTTTGTCGTTCTATGTTATGTCGGATTTCATGTTCAAAGCGTGTTGCTTTGCGGTATTATGTTGGGGGAAACACCTACGAATATGTTATTGTGCAGTCCAGCATGCTTAGCAGCAAAACAGTGCCAATAGGGATTTCTCCAAAACAAATAGTATCAAAATAATTAGCAGCTCACTGTCGCCTGACAATACTCTCTAAATGTAAAAGAGTGAAAAAATCACCATAACAAAGGAGTGAAATTATTTTCACTCTAAAAGAGTGGAAAATCACTCTATATAGAGTGATTTATTCAATTCGTATGTCACTCACTCACCGGGTGATGCACTATTTAAAGAAGAATAAATCAATTATTCACTCCGATTCATAGATTGATATCCTGTCTAATCGTAAAATTGCATTATCGGACTTTCTGCCAATCACGTCAAAATTTGAAAACGAGAACGAGGCTGTAGCTATTTTCACTTGGCTGGTGCTGGCTGCAGAGTGATAGCGGAGATCGACAATTCGACATCATCGTAGTCGATGCATTAGTTAACACCATTGAACACACTAAAAACGACGGGGTCAAAATATTAACCATTTTACGGGGTCAGTTTTATTTCGGGGTCATTTGGCATCATATTAAAATGACCCCTAAAAGGTTCATATTTAAGTGACCCTAAATATAGTCATGAATGACCCTAGTCATGAATGACCCTAAATATATATGACTCTAAATATAGTCATTTTCAACCACGTTCCGGAGTCATTTTCTAATCGGGATATACCGTTATCAAAATGACCCCTGAATATGGTCATATTTTGACCCTAATAGGGTTATTTTTCAAAAGAGAGAAAAAGAGAAATATAGTCTTTTGACCCCAAATATAGTCATTTTAACCACAATTTGGGTAACATTTTTCACTAGATCACCGGGGTCAAATTTGACCCTTTTTAGTCGGTGCATAGTTGACTCAGTAAGCGGGGTTAAAAATGACCCTTTTGGGGTTGAATTTTGACCCCGTATTTTTAAGATTTTTGAGTGTGAATGTATATTTATAAGATTTGATAGTGTTTTTTTCTCACTGAATGTTTATTAAGACGGCACTACCTTAGGGAAGTGATTGTACACAAATTAAATGCACATACATTATTATTTTTCTTTACAGCTGCAGAAATGGTTTCCCCTGAATTAAATGGTTTCATCACCAACTTCTGTTTTGTGTTACCATTCATTTACTTCCACTTCGTGATTGGAGAGAATTTCACTCTGAAAATCCATGAAAATTCCATTTTTAAGAGTGGTCAATGTAGGAAATCTTTAAAGAGTGACTGTTCACTCCTAGCAAGAGTGAACTAAATTCACTCCTAGCAAGAGTGAACTAAATTCACTCTATTTGTAGAGTAAAAACAGTTTCACTCTTTGAAGAATTGGAAATAACTCCATTGGAGTGGTCACTGTAGGCAATCCTATAATGAGTGAATATTTACTCCTTAAGAGTGGAATTTTACACTCTTTTACATTTAGAGAGTACACGGATAACAGATAGGCATAACTTTTTATAAGAAGGTGAACCCCAATCCAAACTAAAATAACATTATGTGTCATTCGAAAATATAAAGGGTTTTTTAAGAAAAAACACGAGAGGACGGAATTGAAATCACACCAATTGTACAGTACCTTGCAGCAGAATTTTCTTAACGACCCTCGTTAAACAACATCGTAAGCCTTTCATTACAACGAAATGTCAATGGAAACCAGTAGACACTGGTGACAGAAACCATAAGTCATGTGATGAAAGTGAAGCATGCTGGTGTTGCTCAAGAAATCTTCTTTGGGGAAACATTAGAAACGGGCAGATTTTTTGATCCGATTAACTTCAATTTTATCAATGCGTGTTTGTTTCTAGTATTATGTTGAGAATGTATTTATAGACAAGACGTGATTTGCCCCCAATTAACTTCAATGTTCAATGCGTGTTGTTTTGTGGGGATAACAAATTGTGAATAAAGATATGGATAGATTTGCGACCCATTTACTTCAAAGCGTTCAATGTGTGTTGTTTTTTCGGTCGAATGTCGGGAATACATTATTTAGGGTCACGCGTTATGAACTCGCCTCCCAATAGGGTGGTGCCGTTACATTTTTTAGTTTCATGCTGTCATTTTCCTCAAATATTTTTAAAACCACACAAGCTATCTCAACAAATTTGGTAACATTTTAAAGCCCTAATAACAAGCTGTCTTCCTGCAAAATGGCATTGGTATAGCTAATACAGAAAGGGAGATACAGCTGCTTGATGTTTGGGGACCAGGGGTGGTGCTGGAAGGGGTGCCGCTGGAAGGGGTGCCGCCTGTACAAACTCAATGGGGATAATTCCGTGCTTGGTTCTTTTTACAATAACTAGTCATCGCCTAATGTCACAAACACCATTCTGGTCCCATTTTAAAGGATATTTAGTAGTCTTTAAGTATGTGGTTCAACAGACTTGTCAACTATTTGTAACAACTAATTAACTATGGATAAGACCAAGATCCTCAGCTTTCTTCCTATTCGCTACACAGTCAACATGAATAATCAGCCTCAATTTTCCGGATACAGAAAAAGTTTTTAACCTATGATATCAAAAGTATACATTTTTGGAAAGCTTGTAACTAGAGAAATTCAGAAATGCAGTTTATATCAGGGAAGGGTTCATCCTTAAACAAATATTTCTGAAAATTCTAAAAATATATAAAATAATAATTGGAGATATTCACTAGCCGGTATAATTATCATACCGACGTAGTAACTTTGACAATTATATATTATCTAATGGGTAATTTCATGAGTAATTCAAATATGTAAAGTAAATAATGATAGGGGTAGGTATAAAAAATATATGGATCTCAAATTGAAAATAAAAAACTCGAACATTTCCGATCATACCATTTTAGTTCTTGGTCGTACTATACTTGTAATGGCATATTTGGTTTCCTCATGCAATTTCCCTTCAGAAAATGTATACTTTTACTACCTCATCATCATCATCATCATCTTTCGGCTGCGGAGCAGGCGACCACAAGTTTTCTCCAAGCACGGCGATCTGTAGCAAGAGTGGCTATCTGCCGTTCTTGAAACATGCCTTCATTGTTACCAAGTAAGCGCTGTATGTACTTCAAGTATGATGTGCTTGGACGACCAGGTCTCCTTCGGCCATGTGTTGGTATGTAAGTGGCATACATTCTAGCAGGCTCTTCATCAGGGAGACGGAGAATATGTCCATATGTTTGGGACATGATCCATGCGTTGGATGTTAAGCATTATCCTGTTGCAAGAGGTAGCATAGGCATTTATTTTGCACTCCATTGATGAGATATCACCCAGGATTCACAGCCATACAGCAAAATCGTCACACAGGTGGTGCTAAATAATTTCACTTTTGTTGCGATAGCTACTTGAGGACTCTTCCAGAGGTGTTCCAACGTCCAGAATGCGCACCATGCCAATGCCCTGCGTCTTTTAAGGTCACTTGCACCCGATGCCATCATAGAGCCCAGATATCTGAAATCCGTCACATGGCTGATGGTTTCCCCATAGACCTGTAGTGTTGGGTGAGGATTGCAGTTGGCCGTCATATACTCTGTTTTGGGAACGCTAATGATGAGGCCAAGGTCTTTTGCTGCTGCAGCAGTTTTTGTCAGCTGGGTCTGAGCTCGTGGAATTGTGGTCTCAAGTAAGGCAATATTATCAGCAAAATCAAGGTCATTTAGAACAACGGCAGGATGACGTCTAGAGTGACGCTGATGTGTCACAACTCCTGTGTCAAGGTCAGATGTCGCTTTCTTCAATAGGTAGTCTACCAGTATCACAAATAGGAATGGAGCTAGGACATCACCTTGTAGCACTCCAGTGGAGACAGGAAAAGGATCTGAGATGCTTTTTTTCTCTTTCCAGCCCGTTTATAGGGACTTTTTTATTTTATGACATACAACAATAGATTAACAAAAAACAAAAATAACACTACACAAAATACATCAAATACAGACAAGGCATCAACATTCAGACGCCACAAGTGCCAGACAAAGTTTTACTATTATATAGGCACTTAAGGGCCTAATGCTTTTCTTTTCTTTTTTATAAAGAAAACATTATGAAAACAATATTATGAAAACAATATCCCCCATCTTTTGTTATGGGATGCCATTCTATTATTCCTTTCTGCAATTACTTTCTCTGATCTTTCAGTCATGTTCACCAATTCTTTAAAGACATCGATACTAAGTTTCTTTTCTTCAACTCTGCATCTATAAATATAACGTTTTGCCAAAAGAATAATTATATTTTTGAAAAAGTCGAAATCTTCATTAAATAAGCCAAGACATATATTCTGATAATTCACATTGAAAAAGATATTTAGCCCAGTATTCATCCATGCACTAAGATTGTTCCAAAAATCTTTTGTTACATTACACTCCCACATGAGATGTTTTACTGTCTCTCTATTCACTTTGCAGAAACTACATATATCAGTATCTATTAAACCAATTCTAAACAAAAAATGGTTTGTTGGTAGAATATTATGAATATAACGAAACTGGAAATATCTTGTATATGAGTCCATACAGCATTTCAAAGCTAATGAGTACACTTCCTTCCAGTCAGTAATTGGCTGTGATAAATCAATATCAAATTGAGCCTTGCCTTTCCAATACTGCTTCGCATTTGGTATTACATGGTACCTTATCTTTTCATAGGCAAATTTACAGACTCTTTTTGTTAATAAAATATCCGTTAGCAGCTGTTCATTCCTCTCATAATTACCAGTCAAAGTAAACAACTTAGAACATGACTCCTTTAAATTCTTTTTGATACTTTGAACAATTCCAAAATATTCAACAAAATTAGTTTTCACAGCATGATACTTCTTCTTGAATTCCATGAAACTCATCAAATGGTCGGATTCAATTAAATCTGATAAAAAAATAATATTACTGTTACTCCAACTTCTATAAAAGACAGTTTTTTTACCAATCTTAATTTTGGAATTATACCATATAATTTTATCAACAATCTCGTACTTTTTACGTAACTTCAACCATCCTTTCAAAATATCTTTCAAAAAACTGTTGCTAATTTTATTTACATTTAGATCACACACGTTAGCTGGCTCACATTGCCGAATCCAATCACCACCAATTTTCTTAATTTCATTATCAAACAAAATCTTCCACTTGCCCTCATTATTAGGGTCAACAAACCTTTAAACCCATGATATTTTAATAGCATCTTTATAATCATAGATGTTAGTCATATTCAAACCACCTTCCTCAACTTTATTGTACATGGTATCCCTGTTTATTTTGTCTTGTTTACCATTCCAAATAAATTTGAAAAACACCTTTTCAATTTTTTTCAAAAATGAATCAGGAGGATTTGGTAGAACAGATAATAAATATGTGAGCTGAGAAATAGCTAAAGATTTAATAACTAACACTCTTCCAATAGGGGTAAGACCCCTTTGTAACCAAATGTTTAAGATTTTGCTTAATTTCTGAAACTGGACCTCATAATTTAACTCAAAAAGTAGTTGTTTGTTCAGAGAAATATTCACTCCCAAGAATTTGACAGGGCCCTTAGACCAGATTAGATTAGCATCTGGATGTAATATGGTCTCATCATTCTTTAAAGAACCTATCTTTAGAACAGATGATTTAGAATAATTTACACTTAAACCAGATATTTTGCTGAAGGATTTAAGAACCTTAAGGGATTGCACGAGGGAATCCTTTGAGCCATCCAAGATAAGAGTGGTATCATCTGCATATTATGTTAACTTAACAGACTCATTCCCCTTAATATTAATACCTTTAATACACTTTAATACACTTATTTTTACGGATTGCAATGGCCAAGACCTCCGCGCAAATTATGAAAATGTAACAACTTAAGGGGCATCCTTGACGAAGACCCCGTTGTAAATCAAAATAGTTTGAGACAACGCCCATGTTTGTAACACAACTTCTGATATTGGTGTAAAAAAGAGTGACCCATTTTTTTGCATCACCTCCAAAACCAAACATACCCAAACAGTTTTGAACAAATTTCCACTCAAGTTTGTCATACGCTTTTTCAAAATCCAAGAACAGAAGCAACCCAGGAAGACTCTCATTATCTACATACTCAATAATGTCAAGTATTAACCTTACATTTTCACCAATATATCGATTTGACAAAAAAACAGTTTGATCGGGTGAAATAACTGAATTGAGAACTTTTTTGAAACTTTTTTGAAACGATTTGCAATAGCTTTAGATACAACTTTATAATCTACATTAAGCAGGCTGATGGGTCTCCAATTTTTCAAGAATTTATTATCCTTCCCTTCTTTTGGAATAAGAGTAATTATTCCTCTACATTGCTCATCCGTCATGCAACCCTTCTCAAAACAGTAATTAAAACAATCAACAACAACTTGCCCAATGACATCCCAAAAAAATGTATAGAACTCAATTGGATATCCATCAGACCCAGGACTTTTACCTTGTTTCATCTCTTTGACAACATCAGTACATTCTTGTATATTCAAGATACCTTCACATTCGTCTTTACAGTAACTTTAGGAATATCTTCCAGTGATAGACCAAGCTGTGTCAAACCTTCCTGAGCATTTAGATCAGTATTACATTGAGAAGTATACAAAGTAGAGTAGAATTTGACCTCTTCATTCAGAATATTTTCTGTACCTGTAACCTCATTACCTTCATCATCAACCAACTTGGTAATTGATTTATTATTAACACGGTACCTTTCAAGATTGAAAAAATATTTTGAACTCTTTTCACCAAATTCAGTACAATCTGCCTTGGATCTGATTATTGCATCTTTAACTTTTTCATCATAAATTGAATCCAATTTGTGTTTCTTGATTTCAATTTCTCTTAAAATCGGCTCACTAGGATTTTCAGCATATTTAATCTCCAGATTATTTATGTCTTGTTCAAGACACTCTTCAACTCTTTTAGCCTGTTTACGTTTCCGGCTGGCATAATTGATTGTATCACCTCTTATAACACATTTTATTGTTTCCCATAAAATGTCCGGACGTGCATTAGCATTATCAATTTTAACATTTTCAATTGTTTTATGAATCAAGTTAGTAAAATCCAAATCGTCCAGAAGTGAAACATTAAATTTCCACATACCTTTACCATGCTTATCCTGTTTACTGCACATCATTAATGTTAACAGTGAATGATCTGATTTTAAACCGTGTTTAATATCAACATTAGTAATATTTCCCTTTAAACCATTACTTATGAGTAAATAATCCAACCTACACATGATTGGTGGTTTGTCATTCGACTTCCATGTATACTGAAATTTACCTGGATTATTATACCGCCAAATGTCAACAAGATCTCTTTTTGCCATTAAATTAAAAAATCTCCTTTTGTGATTTGAAATTAGTATGACTACGGCCACCCTTTTTATCCAAAGATAAGTTTAACACACAATTTAAGTCTCCACCATAAATAATATTAACACAATGAAAATTATGAAGCTCATCGTCAACCTTCTTATAAAAATCAGGACAGTCCTTATTTGGTCCATAAATATTAGCAATTGTATAAATAACATCAGATATTTTAAAATCAATGATCACATTCAACGAGCATATCTTTACATCATCCATCTGGGGGAAGGTCTAATTTTTCATGACCAAAGTATTTTCTTGAAAAATATTTTGCACTAGAATTTACTGGCAAACACACACATTTAAACAACATTGTCAAAAAATAAACACAACAATAACCTATAGAACAATAAAAAAAAAAGGTGCAGGCTTGAAGATGGCAAAAAATTACCTGCGATACGATTTGTTTTCTTTTCAAACCGTATTCTTCAACAGCTTCCGACAGCGCTGAATCTGAAGCAATAACATAATAAAAGTTAAAGTTTATTGTTTACAAGTCTTTCTCTTCCATACGCCACACTGCTCCACTTGTTTACAAGTCTTTCTCTCCCATACGCCACACTGCTCCACCCGGCTCGATGATTTTCATACTTGCAGGATAGTTGATGTACACTTTTCTTCCTGGATTTTCTCGCAGGAGTGTCTTTCGATGCTTCCAGAGTTTAGCCCTTTCAGCTTGAAGTTTAGGTGTTACATCCTCTATGATAACTAACTTGAACTTTGCATCTGCCGCTGGATAGGGATTAGTCTTTAGGTTCTTTGCAGCCCGGAGAACAGATTGCCGGTCACTGTAGTAGTGAAAGGCTACGTGGATAGGCCTGGGCTTTTCTCTGGGGACATTCGGCATTTGTGTTGGAGTTCGGTGCACACGGTCTAAAATAAAACCGTCAGCATTGATTTTCAGGTTTTCAGTGACTATGGCTTTAATGAGCTCAGAACATTTTCCATTATGTTCAGCCTCCTTATTCTCCGGCACATTTAGAAAAACAAGATTGTTTCTCCTAGATCTATTTGCGAGATCCTCTACCTGAGCTTCAAGTGTTTCAAGTGCAGTTTTATCGGCTTTCTTTTGTTCCAGGGTCTCTATTTGAGCACTAGAAAAGTTATTTGCTTTTTCTAGATCTCCAACCTTTACTTTTACAGACGTAAGTTCTTTTTCCATGTCGATTAGACGTTTATTAATTGTATCCAATATGTCTAATTTGTCAAGTCTTTTGAATATGTCCGCAACCTGCTGTGCAGTAGCCATCTCCGTGTCGAGGTTTCCGAATTCGGCTGGATTACCAAATTCGGCAGGCTCGTCGTCAGGCTCGTCACTTCCTTGTCGTTTACATTTCTTTCCGACTTTCCTGTGTTTATTTCTTGGCATAATACATCAACTTACAGTTCATCTTAGTGGATACAGCAAATGATAGTTTAAAATAAATTATATTTCAGGCAAAAAACATAATTTTTCTTCAGCGCTGTCGTCGCTGGTTCTTGCTTCTACGGCATACCGGTTGTCGAGTTGTTGTACATCACACCAATGGCACCGACAAGAGGTTCTGGTATTCCGTAATGTCGCAGCACTGCAAACATGACTTTCCTGTTTATTGAGGCGAAAGCTTTCTTGAAGTCTATGAATGTGACTGTGAGAGGTAACTGATGGTCCTTGAACCCTTCCATAATCCTCCTGAGGATATGGATTTGCTGTGCACAGCTTCTTCCAGAACGGAAGCCAGCCTGGTTGTTTCTCAAGACTTTTACCACCTCAGGGGGGTATACAAGCAAATATAAATGTGTAAAGTTAAAATCATGTCGCGAAAGCCAAAATCCGTGTGTAACGCGAAAGGAGGCGAGCTTAAACCACATGACCATAGACGTTGTGAGATTAGTGTCATGTTGCGGAGACGTGATACTGATCTTCTGTAAATAATCTCACATAAGTATGTACATTTGGGATACGACTATCCCTTGGTTAATATATCGCGTTGATCATCTTGGCGACTCATATCGAGCAGAAAGCGCTTGAAGCACAAGAACACTGAACGGACACTGAGAGATACAATATAGAAGTGCGCCCTCAATTTCCCTGGAAATCAGGGTTTTTTTGCACCTACGTAATACTTGGGCATATATATGACCAAGTATTACGTAGGTGCAATACTAACTACCATCTGGAACCGTTGACCTTAATTCGTCGTCTATCTTGTGAAATGTAACGATTTGGTAATTTCGATGTAATGTATATCACATCAAAATTGTCAGCACCACTCGCCACATAAATTGCTTCAACCGAATCTCTATATAGCGCTATCTTTTAACCATATTCCCATACATGATTACACTTCAGGATTCCTACGTACCTAATCTGTTGAAACAATTAATATTTAAAAAAAAAAATCATTTGCCTCGGCAATCTCTCAGATCCTTTAATTCCACTATGATGGATTTGTGATGACTTGATGTATGACCGCCCCCCCCCCCCCCACCCTAAACACCAACACAACAATTATTTTATTGTGAAACACCTTTATTGTGAATTGTAGTTATGACATTTAAGAAAGAAAATACAAGTCTCAGGGTAGGGGTCAGTCATCGAACAAACTCCCTACCACAGGGGCGAACCCATGGTCTGAAGTTGAAAGGCGTGGGATCTAGGACAAAATAAGGGCTATAACAAATCGGTGGGTCAAGGAAAAACTAAAATGAGGGTAATATACGCGCGAAGCGTGCGAACATTTTGTCTATCGGTATTTTCGATTGCATTTATCTTTAGTCATTTTGTAATAATAATGTCCGGGTATATGGTTGGCATAACAACTTCGGAATTTTTCTATTCAGCCTATTGAAGGAGCTATGTGAGCTTTGGTCATATTTCATCGTATAGTGAGCTCATGGAGCTAGAACTAGAACTGTTCGGTGTACAGTGTAAGATGAGAGAGGAAATGTTCAGATTGTTGATTGCAATTACTCGGCGACTGATTCAGGCGGTGTTTTGTTTCTCAGTACACATGATTTCCAGCCCTTTGGTACACAATGTTGATTGCAATGTGTTTTAACTTATCAATTCATCATCTGCTGCTAAATTGATCCAGACCTGTCTGTCTGTCTAGACTGTACTTTGTTGAATCCGCACACCATTGATGTCACTAAATATGTGTCCAGGTGACAATAAATCATAAGTTGTTCAGTGGCAAGTTTGGACCCAAATTGTGACTAACAGATGCATCCAAATGTCTATCTAGCCTGTTTGGTCAAAACATAATCGGAAGTCACTCAGGAGTCAGGACATAAACAAAGTATGACTTTCTTTTGTAGAGCACATTAGTTACGTACACAGCAAGGGTCGCATTATGACGCGTCTGCGCGTCCTAGACCTCTCACTTTCGAATAGTGACGCGTCAGATTTCAAATTGGAAAGCCTAGCGGGTCCCGATCAAAATTGAAGGGACCCCTCACATTTGACGATATATGGAAATGGAAACCTTAAGAAATTCTGTAAATTACATATCCATCCTTTGCTCACAATATAAATTCAATAAAACTGTCCTCATCATCGATCATACCCGTCGACCCCTAACTAACCAAACCATAAGTCATCGACTCATAGTGTGGCCTCTAATTTTCCTAATCAGTTTCATCCACTTTCAAATACCCATACTTCGGGACCTCTCATTTTCTTGGGGGATCCCTTAAATTTGTTTTTTGAAGTCCTACGGGGTCCCGAAATTTTTTATGGGACCTCTCACATTTTTGATCCAGTGCTATCCCTGGTACACAGGCGTTGCAGTGCATAGAAGCGTGGATCAGCCATGTTGAGTGTGCAGATAAAAAAAACCCAAAAACAAACAGATTAGCAATCCTATATAAAATTCAAAATGACCAAATTGCCATTCCTATCCCGCACTACCTGTGCAGACAGGCTGTTCAAACCAGGCAATTCCATACACAGAGATTTAGTATCGTTCCAACTCACACCGACTCATATAAGTTCAGCTTCTATCCCCGCACAATTAAGGACTGGAATTCAATGACACCCTCAATGTACAATGTCAAATCTCTGGACATTTTCAAGCACTGTATTCAAAAATTATAATATATTGCTCATATCATGTGTACAGTTGTACATGTAGTTGTAGATTAAGATTATGTAATGTTACTATCCTAATGCGGCCCAGATCTGGCAAAAGGGTGTATCTTAAAATACACCCTTTTTGAGTTTGAATCATTACTTGGGTAAACCGAGGGCGCTCTTTCCATTTATCAAAGTTTTAGAACACCATCATGCCCCGTTTTAAAGATAGCAGGTGCTATCTCAAGGTAATTTTTACATTTTCTTTCAGTTGCATCTGGCAAAATGGTGTATCTTAAGATACGCTGCATGTGGTCAGTGTTTTTCACGGTAAAACAGCCTATCTGTATGATACATTGTTCTGCCATAAATGAATAACAACTGCTTGATTTTAATTTTGTAGGCAAAAGGGGGTATGTTTAAGATGCACCCTTTTGCCTAAAAAATCATTTTGATTTTACACTGTGTATGTCAAGATAAGCCCTTTTGCCAATTTAACCACTGAACCACAGAGGGCGATTGTATGTTGTTACACCCTATTAACAGCTAGTTGCTAGGGGTGCCAGCAGCAAGCAGCTGCATCAGCAAAAATGGCCTTCAGCAGGGGTAAAATAATGTTGGAACTATACCTTTAAAAAGAAATGTAAGTAGTTATTATTAAGTCTGTAGCTCTGATTTTGTGTACAGATAAATGAAGTGTTAAGTTTACATGGCATGGTAACATGAGCGTCTGTAAGTTGTACATGCTATGTTTTGCACTGTCATGCTACATCATGTGCAGATGCATAAGCCTAGGCCAGACAAGACTAGACCGTACACAATAATTATTGTATTATATGTAGGGGCTAGGCTAGGCGAGTTCAATACCAAACGTATCGGGTACAACGTGGCAACTAGGCCACATGTATAGGCCTGTATCAATATTACACCTAGGCCTATGCAGATGCATAAGCCTAGGCCAGACTAGACTAGACCGTACACAAATCGACTAGATCTTGCACAATAATTATTGTATTGTATGTAGGGGCTAGGCTAGGCAAGTACTAGACCAAAAGTATCGGGTACAACATGGCAACTAGGCCCTATGTATACTATAGGCCTGTATCAATATTACACCTAGGCTTTTTATATGCAGATGCATAGGCCTAGGCCAGACTAGACTAGACCGTACACAATATTGATTATATTATATGTAGGGGTTATGGGGCACACATTATTGTCAAGTTCCTTTCTATTAAAGAGTAGACGGGCAGATGGGCGCTCAGTATCATGGAATACATATTGGAGTACCGTAATAATCGCATGAGTATTCGAGGTGGGTTAAACCTATATTAGGACAGAGGTACCGTAACATACACCCTTTTGCCTAATCATATGATGCGAAATAATGCGATGTAACTTAACATACACCGTTTTGCCTAACACACAATACACTTGTTGATGTGATTATTTTGGCAAAAGGGTGTATCTTGATAAAAGTACTTTTTGCAGGGAAACCAAAACCCATCAACTCATTAAACAAACTTGCTGTTTAAATTTAAAACACAATTGAATCATTAAAACAAAAATCAAGACTAATGACCTTTTTAGATAAAAACGCCAAGTGTTTCAACTTTCAAGGTCATTTTCTCAAAATGCGATTTTTGAAGATACACCCTTTTGCCAGATCAGGGCCGAATGTCTATTTTCAATTGTCGCCATTATGCATTCCTCTGTTAGATATTGCATTTTGCAACTTTGCAGAGTATACGTTATAGATAGATAGATATAGATAGATGGAGGGCGTGAAATCCTATGTGTAGAATGCCAATTCTTTGTAACACGTTCAATTGTATTTAGGGGATTTGAGACCCTAGGATGTTATTAGAAAGTATGTTGACATGCAGATTTCTTTATCAATGTAATAACATTGAAAATAAAAAAATCCCAATTGAATTTGGATATATAATGCCAGAGATTTTGCCTTGCAAAGTTACTTTTTTTCCAAGCATTTTTGTCAAAAAAAACACATTTTCAAAACATTATTTAGGCATTTTATGGATCGAAGTCAGGTATGAATTTGATAAATAATCCAAGTTTAGGTACTCCTTTAAAAAGATGTGCAGAGAAATCTGAAGAAAACATTGACCTTAAATTAGTTTTAGATGATGGAAAGTTGGCATATTTGGCCATTTTATGTTTTCAAATTTTAACAATTTGAGAAAGCAAGGTCGATTTCTGAGATTTAAATGATTTGTTTTCTTTCTTTTTTACATATTTCAATTATTGATAATGTAGACATATGAATTGTGCATCCATTATTTTATTAAAAATAAACTATGAGGTTTGATTTCAAGTTCTACAAACTTTACTTTCCAAACACGGCATGTTTAATAATTGAAATCAGACCCCAAATTAAAGACCAGTAATATGAAAATAAGAAAATGGAAGTCGAACAACATTTTTACTGTGATGGCGAGCTGAATATCTCTATTTTATTATACAAAAAGAAAAATGAAAGAAAACAATTGGTCTTATGTGGAAATGTCGGTGTAAAATGCCAGCAGTTCTGTATGACGGAACTTAAAACGTGATCGCCAAATAAGTTATTTGTGTAGTTTTATCACGATTGAAAGTTTATCTTTACTCATACTTGCTTGATTATTGAGGTCAGTATAGTTCCCAATAATTTAATTACACATTTAGGTCAATAATTATCTCACAAACTAAATAAAACCCATCATTTTAGCTTTAACATTTCAACTTACATCATCTCTGCTGATATTCTATCATGTTTCAGTGCTAGAGTACCCTATTGTATGTGTGCAGTGTGTCAGGGAGCACAGCAAAAGAAGGCAATGTTGTATCATTAGAAGCAATTGACACCAATCAATAATAAGTACTTCTCATGATTGACCTCACTTTTTGGACCTTTTCAACGAGCTCAAGATGAGGAAGCGGTCAAGCGAATAAATGATCAGGCATAACGCCTGTGCGCATTGGAGCATAAGGTTCTTTGCACGTATCAAGTCCAATGTGAGCTACTTGGCTTATAAACCAATACTACACACACCGAGACCGCTCATAGCCTCCTGAGATAAATCGTATAATGCTTTCGTACAAGTCACTTATACGCATGAGACATACGTACTAGTTTTGCAGTGCAACCTAAGGTTCTTTGCACTGTATCAAGTCCAATGTAAGCTGTTGGACGTGTAAACCAATACTTCACACCGAGACCGTTCAAAGCTTCCTGCGATAAATCTTGTCGAGTAATACCGTTTAAAACAACACACTATCGGCTATTCACGTGGCTATACCGTCAGTCTAATGATGGTTATAACGCACGGTGGCGCAATTTACCTTTTACACAAAGTGACAGAGAGGCACGAATACGCATGTATTTTGCAACGTAAGTCCGTAAGTCACCGGCATAAGGGATTGTGAATATGCATCTTTATAAGATGCATATTTCAAGATATATGGAGGTGATTCATTTATATGATTGTCATCGGGGTGCCGCCTTGTATTTGCGAAGACGATGAACCAGCAACCAGTGATATTGTTCTGTCACTGGATCAAGGTGTTAGCGAATAGCATAGCAGACACTGACTTGCTCCACTACAAGAACCATTGATTATTTCATCTAGTATCACTACTTATCACAACTGAAAACGCCAATCTCTCATTTGCTAATATTCCATTGAAATGTATTGCACAATGCTGCTCATCGTGCAATAGGTGTAACTACAACATCAGATTTTGTGGATTAATTGTTAGATCTAACAAGTATCGCCAATCTACTGAATGATATATGAAAACAAACTTGGATGGAATCCACGAAGAATTTGTAACAACATCACCTGTTGACTGTCATCTTAGATGTGCGAGTATCGTTTAATGGGCCACTAGTGTCCGACAATGGCTGTTATGGCAAACACACAACCCCTATAATAGCGGGGCCGTTTCGTCAGCCAAGTTATTTCATGTAAAACTGACGGACAAAATAAATGAAGAGTGCGTTACATAATAACGAAACTTTAACTTGGTGATTTTGGTGATTATCGGCATTATTTACCGTTATCAGACAAAAAACAGATATCTACGCAAGGAGATTAACTCTCATTGCCTATACTGTACCCTGAGAGACCGTAAGACATAGTGCTCGTGCCGTGCCTACATAGCAAACTAATATAATCGCGAATCTGCTGCCCTATATCTGCTGACAGTATTAATACTTTGGTAGAAAGGCTTCTGAAATACAATGGCTTTAGACAAAAACTGTAATGAAACTGCATCCAATAGCAGCAGTAACCCTGATAGCAAACCATGGGATTTTAACATGGGTATCATTATAAGCATTATATGCGGGGAGCCAGCGAGCCTTAATGCTGTCGTTGTGATTATGTTCATAGTGTGTTTAGTGGGTATTATCGGCAACATCTGCCTTCTTCTTGTCATCATTTACAACAGGCGCCTTCAGAACGCCGCCAATATCCTCATAATCAATGTGACGATAGCAGACTTACTTTTCATTTTCAGTAACGCTCCGTTTTACATGAAACATGAACTCGGTAAACCATGCTGGTTTAATGGACTTGTGGCATGTCAAACGCGGCATTATATCCCTCAACTAGCCCAGGGAGCTTGCATATTTTCACTAGCAGCTTTGAGTCGAGAGCGATACGTTGCTATTGTGAAAGGAATGGAATCTCGCATTACTAGGAGTCTCCGAAGGACACTATTGACCACTAGTCTTGCATGGGTGTTTGGTATTGCCATAGCTACGCCCGTACTCTTCTTGACACACACATCGGCATACGGTATGCAGTGTTCTTATTTACCTTTGGGCGCACGATCATCCGAAGCCTACGTGATAATACTTTTCCTGTTTGTCTACATGATACCGTTGATTTTCATAACGACACATTACTGCATGATTGCTCGAAGTCTTTGTCACAGCGCCGTTAGTGCCCTGGCAAGAAATTCCAAGGCGTCAATGGACCAGATGCGTTCGCGAAGAAGATTAGCTCACGTTGTACTAGCCATCAGCATTTTCTTTGGCGTCCTCTGGTTTCCTCATTACGCTTACACATTGTGGTTTATGTTTACCGAGAACACGATTGTCATTGAAGAAAACAAACCAATTGTGAGATTCTTTAGGTATATGGACTATTACATGGCGCTGGCTAACTCGTGTCTTAACCCTTGGATTGTGTTCATCATGAGTTCAGTACATCGAAACACACTGACGCAAATACGTACAAGTATCAGCGCTCTTATCCTGAAATCATACGGTTCGACCGGTCGTAGAAAGGTTTATCAAAACAGAATCACGGAACAGACTGTGGTAAAATCTTCGGCCACAAATGGAGTTAATGTCATGGTAATTTCAAAGATGTAAGGCCGTATGTTCAATAAGCTGACGACCATTTGGTGACACTTATGAAATGAGCAACTTTAAATTGCGAATCGATGGTCATTAATTATTTAAACAAAATGGTAACGTATGTAAATATCTTGGCTTATAAGTGAGAAACATAATATTTCTAACATGTATAAGATTCAAGACTGTACTTTTTCGAAACGGCAATTTTTAAATATTGTAAGGTGGCAGCACCCTACCCTCAGACTTTGACTGCTTAATTACCTCCACCCCTTTGTGGGACGAGGGTTAAGATCGGGATTCTGATAACCTGGCACATGTATTCTAACGTCGATTATTATATTTCGAACAATCACTACGCCACAGAGATAGATGAACTGAGTAAAGCTTTTAGAACTAAGATTTGGTGGTTATAATGATACTGGGAGTAACCAGTATAAAACCTGAACAAAGATACACCCTAAAGCATGCGCATAAAAAATCAATTGTGATTATTTTCAAAGTCAAATCAGTATCGATGCAATGTAATCTTGTAATATACAATGATACATGATGGGAAATACACCTAGCACATAAAGTCTCTGACCATATGCGTTGAGGTTGGCTAATTCAAAATATATAATCGGTACCAAAAAACTGAGATATACATTAAATGATGCAATGTTCCTCCCCGCAGTTTGATACCTCATTCAACAAAATCGAATGGATACTTTTAAAGTTATGGCGACTTCAATGACCGCGCATACCAACAGCAAAGTTGCACTAGGTATAGGAAATCATTGATTTGTGTGTGATTACTGTCATAACTGTGCTATATATGAACGAGCCAGATGAATGGGTCTGGAGTGAGAACCGCAGATTGCGGGACAAAGGATGTGACTAGCTGTGAAGAATAGAAATATTAGCTGATTAGCTGTGAGTTTTTCCAGCGCGTAATCACATACAAATCAATGATTTTCTATACCTAGTGCAACTTTGCTGTTGTTATGTGCGGTCATTGAAATCGCCATAACTTTAAAAGTATCCATTCGATTTTGTTGAATGAGGTATCAAACTGCGGAGAAGAAATATGCCCATTTAATGTTTATCTCAGATATTTGGTAACGATTATCTTATTTGAATTAGCCAACCTCAAAGCACCGGGTCAGGGACTGTATGTGCTAGGTGTATACAGTGTGTGTTAAATAAGCTAATAAGAATATTTGTATGAGACGAAGACTAAAATTGCAAAAAGAAAAATAATCAGCTCACGACTCGACTGCATACAGGTCCTTAAAAATGTTAAGGAGCCTACTCACTCGAACTACTTGATTCATGAAATGAAGTAAAGTGCCTTTCGTGCTTGAGAAAAAAACCCGTAAACCAAACTACGAAGCAGGCCCACTTGAACATTTTCGTCCGGAATCAAATCATCGTTTCGGTTGTTCAAAGTAGTATTATTTTGACTGCATTGAACTCCAAAAATGAAAATCATTACATACACTGCGCTCGCCCATTCCCGGTAGCTTCAATATAAACTGCGCCAATAAAGTATCTAAACACTTACAAATGGACAGATTTATTGGAAGCTGAAATGAAATAGTAGGCCTATGCAAAAAAAAAAAATAATAATTCGATTCACAGTTATCTTCTGCGCATTTTGACACCTCTTTTGTGGCGCTACGATATTGTTTTTCGGATTTATGGGCACTTGGTGGCTTAAGGTCGAATTTCAAAAGTTGCAAAAGCTCCTATTCACCCCAATTCCAGAAGGGAACTCACACAAGCATCACACACAGACAAAATCAAGACAAAAGACAAAAGACACCAATTTGTGCTGATTACTTAACCATGACATGTATTGCTGTATTGATTTATGCCTCCCATCTCTGACCCTTTTGTGGTGTTATTGACAATTATATAATGCTGATGTTCATCGCAATCAATGTATCCAACACGCGACAAACAAATCATTTATAAAAGGCGGGCAAACTCTTGCTCGAAATAGGGGGTTTTGCAACTTTTAAATTCGACCTTAAGCCACTCAAGTGCCCATAAATCCGCCAAACAACATCGTAGCGCAACAAAAGAGGTGTCAAAATGCGCAGAAGATAACTAATTAATTAATTATTTGTTTGCATACTATTTGATATATATATCTGACCATTTGTAAGTGTTTAGATACTTTATTGGCGCAGTTTATATTTACCCTACTGCAGTTAAGCGCCGCGTATCAAATCAATGGTAATGAAAGATTTATTAAAGTAGTTGATAACATGGGACCAAAAAAAAAGAACACTGCGCGATACGTATCTCGATAAGCCTAACGTTGCAAATTCGACTTAATTTTGGAAAAAGTCGAACAAAAGTCAAAAATGTATTAATACTATCAAGCATTGTCAAGGGGCACTACACCGGTGGCGATGTTATTTACCGTAAACAACATTTTATACCTTGACGGAATAAAGCATATAATATACATGATGAGACTGATACATGTATACAGTGTTTGGCCAAATGTTGTTTACGGTTAATAAATTCGCATATCTGCAGTAATATTTTTTAGAGTAGACCACTTCTGATGTTTTGGTGATAGTTGAGGTTTATTTTTAGATACCTGATGTTTGGAAAGGCAATACATTTTACTATAACGGTCACCCTTCAGGAGCAAAATAGAGCGCAAATAGAGTTCTACAAAAAAAGTATGTCAAGAAACAAATGTTGAGAGTAGACCACTTCAGGAGTTAAATATGGCGCACATAGAAACGCTTCAAATCAAAACTGTTGAGAGTCAACCACTTCTGATGTCTGATGTTTTTGAAATATGATATGTTTAGAGACTTAATGTTCGGAGAGCCCATAAATAGAGCGCAAATAGAAAGCTTCAAATCAAGAATGTTATGAACGTCTGTTAAACACATTTAACCAAATGCTGGAAAAATTGAAATAGAGTCGTGCCTAATTTGTGACAAAGGTACATTTTGCACTTTCTACTCATATAACGCATTATGCTTTGTTCTAATAACCCAAATTACCCATACTGAATGCGCTCATTTTTGGTCGTAGTCTGCTGTCTATTAGTTTTACCATAATAATTATACAAAACAGATTTTTCGGAAACCTTTCCCAAATTTCACAGTATATCTCAAGGATTACTGAACCAATACTTATCTTGTTTGTACTTATTTTAATGCATTTATCATGGTGATTCCAAATGAGGTGATGAAACTTAATACTGTTAACATTTTTGAAACATACTGTGAAATGTTAGTACTGTCGTCTGAAAACGCCTGCCGCGTAGAATATGTTAATGTAAGGAGAAGCAATTATAAATTGTACTAACGGCCACTCACTAGGCCTTACTGCAAAACTCGTACGTATGGTTCCTACATATACGTGACTTGTAGGCCTACGTAAGACTTAAACATTTACATTGATCTCAGTTCAATTTTCATTGATTATTGGGCAATGTCTTGCTAGACGTCCCGTAACTGATGTGCGCATGCTCATGCCAATTAAATTGTGTTGTCGTAGTACACGGTTTATTCCGTACGGGACGTCTAGTAAGATATAGCCGATTATTGTAAGTATGGTGGCGCAACACATTACTTTGGCGACTATCGTATAAGTGTTTCGTCACAAGTCACTTATACGTAAAAGTCATACGGACTGGTTTTGAAGTGCGGCCTTAACGCATTGTACACTAGTATCAGTTCTTTACGACCATGTTACGACATTTCAATATTATCATTTGTATAAGTCGTAGTAACATCTGTAATATACTTGTTTGTAAACTTATACAATAAAAGACACTTCAGACATATAAATACTTGATAACTTCTGGTTATATTAAGACACGGTTTTCGTACACGTGTGCAACGGACAGGCTGGTATAAACATATGTCCAGTTGTATGGTATGGGCGTATTGATGTCACAGGAGTGGAGTGTGGACCGGGTCTAGTGTTGGGCTTATTGATGTGAGGACACTACATCCCTCCCAACCTTTAATAGTGACAACATTGAATTGTTTTCTTTATATAAAACGAACTCGAGGCATTGTTCATGAAGCATTAATATGAAACAAACAACATACACTTTAAAGTTGAATAACTAAAGTCTAAAGACAGCGTGTGTGTCTTGCACGATCTGGGCGGCGTCTGTGCCCTTTGTTGACAGCGTGTGTGTCTCCACTTAATATTGACAGCATTTGTGTCCACTTATAACTTCAGATATAACATGATAAACTTTAACATAAAACTGAGTTTTTCCTTTTTTTTAACAACAGCGTTCACTTTCACCACAGCGTAACAATTGACAAACAGTTTCAAACACATAGGGTTCCTCTACATCATCATCTTGCTCGTCCTGCTTTTCCTCGCCACTTTCAGCACGTTCAGTTTCCAAATGCTGAGCTATGGTATTTACCTGCTCTCCGGCATTTTGTCCTTCAACTTGCTTTCGATCAGTGAGTCTGGTCCGGCAAACACGCGAGTAGTGGTTAAATTTGCAACACGTGTTGCATCGCCTAAAATCAGCTGGGCATCTCCCCCCGTTGTCGGTATGTGGGTACTCCCCACCACAGTAGATGCACTCGTGTGCTTTGTGTGCGGTACCAGAGACGATGTGTTGACCGCTGCTGCGTGACCTTTGCCTTACTACTGCGCATACGCTTTCACTCGTAGATAATTCCTCGGTGCAAGACTGTGAAAGTTGCATCGACCTGGCTAAGTCCAAAAGCTCGGTCAAGGCCATCTTCTTCTCGAAAGCTTTGATCCGTACCCGCTCCTCTATACATCCATCAACAACTTGAACTAACAGTTCTCTCTCTAAACTTAAAGTTGGCTGCGATTGCTCTTAACCGAGTAACATATGCATCTATCGGGCGTTGCTTCGTTCGACGAAATACTATAGTCTCATATACAATGTTCTTTTTAGGTGTAAAGTACTCCGTTAGAGTATCTGTCGCCTTCTTGTAATCGTTATCTTCGCCAACGTCCGTCAGGGTTTCAAAAATGTCCTGCACGTCTTCCCCTGCGAAATGAAGGAGCAGCGCACGCTTTCTCTTAGATTCGTTTATATCAGTTAGCTGTAGAACGGGGTCCCGTTTCAATTGAGGGCGCTCTATTTAGTGACGCACTGCCGTCATTTTTTACACGGCAATTCATCAAGTGACGGAAGTCCGTCGCCCGCCGGAATACGAACAAAAACCACTTTTCAATAGAGAGCGGGCTTGGGAACGACTCTGCGTTGCCAAGGGAACGGCCTCATGTCACAGTAATTTTAAAAATTCATAAATAGCCGATTATGCCCTCGATAACAGGGTTTATCAGTCGATAAACAGGTTTTATCAGTCGATAAACAGGGTTTATCAGTCGATAAACAGGGTTTATCGGGAATGATTGTCCACATGGCGTGCCATGGACGGCACAGCCATTTCGGATTACTTTTGGTTCATTTACAAGTATTAGTTTTATTTGTGTACGAGACTTTTAGGAAATAACATTATCTTATGGTTGGAACCTATGTTTATGAATCGAATTGATATGCTCTTGATAAATCATTGACATTTTAACGAGATTAACAATCATATCTATCCAAGATAATTAAACGCAGAACTATATACGTGTTTTGATAACAAATAAAGTGGTGTACAGTTTCAAAATCACGCCTGACCGTAATCTGGTGATAAGATGAATATGGAGTCCGATCTGAGGACTACTAGGCCCCTAAATTGTTCTTTTTTCATGTTTGCTCTACATATTGTCTACATTTCAAATTCTTGAATTAATGTTCACAAAGGTCATTTTAAATCTATAATAATCATAAATGTCCAAATCAGACCCGTAAAACATGTTTATTTTTCTTCATTTTTCTCCCTCGCTAAAATGACAGTGTGTCAAAGGTATTTGGAAAATATCTCCAGATTTGTTATCCAAATCTGGCTTCGTGACATTACCCCGTAGTTGTATTAGGAAAAAAACTAGTTTATATGCACCACATTGATTGCCTAGATTTACACACTTTTCTATTTCTTTGTCTACATATCCACCATCTGAGTTGGAAATGGATTGATCTGTAATTGCCCATTAAAACTAGCTCTATCTATAGAGCCTTAGACGATCCCTTTACTATTATTAACTGTAGAGGCATCATCTGTCTTGTAATGCTTGTGCATGCCGCGTAGAAAGTGTTAATGACACTAATGATCTTTACTAAATATTTAACGTTGAATTAAGTTGAATTATCGTCGTGGGCCGCGGTTTAGAGCACACTTGGGCCGCGGTTTGGAACATCTCGGTTGGCACTGTTTGAGACTTTTTTGAGACTTTTTTGAGACATGTTGCCAACACCGCGGTTTGGCCGCGCTATTAGGCTACTTTTGTCCCCTGCGCCGCGGGCAAAAAAACGGGGGCCGCGGTTTGGAAAAAGCTGAGACTAATATAACTATTAGTCTCAGGGAAAAGTCAAGCTACAATGTATTTTCTATGGGAAAACAACAATCGGGCTACTTTTTGTCGCGAGTCGCGGTTTAGAGGACACTTGGGCCGCGGTTTTGTACTAATCTGAGTTGGCAACACTGCAGTCCTTGAGCCATGACTCAGAGCTCGTAAGACGAATTCAATACTGGGATGGACCCAGTAAAGATGGCACGTTTAGCTTGTTTGGTTCTTCAGATATGGTTCATTACAGAAAACATGTACAAAACTGACGTGTCCACAGGGGCGTTATTTAGTTTTTGTCTTAAACAAAACAGCATGCTCAAGTTTCAGAATTGAAAAGCCCGCCCTGACAAAGTATCCCAATCTCTATGCTTATGTGCCATTCACATTCAACAAAGAAACGTAGATACGTATAGGTAGGTAATGTCAAGCACCAGACAGATGTCTCAGATGTCTCCTTGTTTCTTTTTCTCCTTTTTTTACAATTTGTGACCAATCGTGTGTAAGTCCACTTTGGCAATTCCATCTCTACTATAAAGGACACTCCCGTGGCCAAGGCAGCTTTGTGCATGCTTTCTGTAATGAACCATATCTGAAGAACCAACCAAGATAAATGTACCATCTTATCAGGATAATTTCAAAACTTACTGCTGATTAAGACTAAGCAAACAGAAATTATCTGAAACTTTAAATGTGGTTGAAAAATTACTTTGAACTTGGGTCAACTTCCTTTTGAACCACCCGGTATAGTAAATCCGGAAAAGAAGGTTAAACAGATAGAGGGATGAAGGGAATGGTGATTGTATAGATATCCTTCACATAGCCAACAAACAATCTCCAATATAGTGTATGTAGCAGTGGTTTTTCTTCAAGGCGAGTTGAGAATATCGATAAGCCAGTAAAAGTAAAACATACGTCTGAAGGTTCTAGAAATGTGCTCTAAATCTACCCAAATCTACCTATATTACTTACTACCCAGGAGACCACTCTGACGTTAGGTTGTTATTTTTTTGTTAAACTTTTGTTAAAACCAATGAAAATTGAACTGTAGACCAATAAAAATAGTTTAGATATGAAAATGAATACATTATATAAAAATAGCACAGTCTGTTTTTTGAACAAGCAAAATTGGTGGGATATATACTTATGGTATTAGAAAAGATGTCATGTTCACAATAATTTCATATTCCATTCTCTCCATAGCTGTATATAAATAGCTTCAACCTTCGATAATAAGTTGGGTGGAGCAGCAAGCCCAACATGTTAAGTTTATCCTTTGTTATGTTATACAAATATTATACTTTGATATTCTATACATAGTTATATAACATAATACCAATATATTAAAACATACTGCTATCAATAAGTTACAAATATGAACAACAACAAAAAAGACTCTACCATCGAACAGTATGTACCAACAATTACCATTAGCATGAAGATAGATGGCTAATGATCATCAACGGCACATGATCTTCGCAGGTGAGTTGACAAACAAAGCAATATATAATATGGGCTGTCATGTATATGTTTTTTACAAGAAGAATAACATAACCTACTATTTACTCTGTGCCTTGTAGGCTTTTGCCAATCATATACCACATATTTTCACTATGTCTCAAGATACTGATTCTCCATCTTAATTCATATAGAAACCATTTAAATGCATCAACGTTTTTATTATCAGTTATCTTCATATGTCTGGATCTATACAGAGTGAACGACGCCAAACTAAGCATTCTATTTAGCATTACATTCAATACACTTTGATTATCTGGTTTATAACCAAGTACAATGATTTTTAACGATATCTCTGGACATGGAATATTGTTAGAAATAATAAATCTTTTAAAATGAACCCAAAAGCGTTTTGATAAAGGACAGGCAATAAATGAATGTAGATAATCATCTGACGTGTTGCACTCAAAACAATTAGGTGAGTTCGCCTTATTCCATTTATATAAGTTTGCTTTGGTAGCGATGATTCTATATAATAATTTGTAATTGAACTCTGCCAATTTTCTCTCTTTTTCAAGAATAGTTTTCATAGTCCAAATATCGTCCCATTTTGGTGACGTTGACAGTTCCTGTGCCCATCTGTTCTGAATTATTGGCACGACTGTGAACTTTTTAACTACATGAACGTAAATATACCTTGATTGCCAATACATCATATTTACACGTTTTTTATTTACATATATACACGAGGTTCTTAAACGAGTACTTATTTCAATAGGCATATTGTTGGCGTTTAATAAAGCAAACCAATTCTTTGGAATTGATTTGAAAATAATAAATAGCTCTGCAATCCAGTTGTGCTTATTTTTAAGCTTGTCAAGTATATATGTAGTGGAAAAGATACCATCATTATTTATAAGGTCATTGATATATATTATATCACTATCAATCCAGTGTTTGAAATACAAGGTCTTGCCATTGTGCATGATCAGTTCATTTCCCCATATAATATGACTTTTGACCCTTAACGAGTCGTTGATTGGTAATTTTCTATAATCATTATCTAGATTATGCCATGCTTTTACCAAATCTGAATAAAATTTAGGTAGACCAATTAACGATGGGCCATTCTTTGCCTCCACAAAATTCATATTTAAGATTAAAAAGTTTGAACCATGAGCATTTAAATAACGTTTAAAAAGAAATTTCCATTTACTATCATCATCATACATATAACGTTTTAACCATATACATTTCAAAGCTATACACTGAGATTTAAAATCACACATTTTTATTCCTCCCATATTGTGATTTCGAATGAGAGTTTTTCTCTTTATTTTCTCCGGTTTTTTATTCCATAAGAAATTGAAAATAATTGAGTTCACTTCATTCGTGAAGTTTTCAGGAACGGGTAGACAAGACATTAAAAATGTTAAATTGGATATACCAAGACATTTTATAATAGTTGCTTTACCATACAGAGTTAGCTTTCTTCGATACCATGAGTTCAAGATTCGAATTAGTCGATCTTTTTTCTCTTGCCAAATGCTCTTGTAACATTCTATCATATTGTGTCCAAAATAAACACCAAGAGACTTAACCTTTTCAGTTGGCCATTTTACAGATTTATGTTTTACAAAGTGACCAAATGCTAAACCTTGAGTTTTTTCCACGTTAATTTTTGGTCCTGCAAAAAATCCAAATGTATTAATGATTTTCAACATGCTATCAAGAGATTCTTTCGTTGAGCAGAAAAGAGTTGTATCGTCAGCAAATTGGCTAATACGAGCTTCACAATTTTCTTCGTCATTGTCATCAATGACAATACCTGAGATAGTTTTATCTTGTCTTATGTTCAAAGCTAAGACTTCGGAGACTACAACAAACAAAGAGTGCAGATAACGGGCAGCCTTGACGCAAACCTCTGCTCAATCTAAAGAACTTTGATTTCCAACCAAGATTCAAAACAGAACTCTCAATATTATTATACATTACTGTAATCCAATTGATAAACGATGGTCCAAAATTAAACTTCTGTAATGTTTGTACTATAAAGTTCCATTCGACGGTGTCGAAAGCTTTTTCGAAATCTACAAACAAAATCGCAACCGATTTGTTCTCATTTATACATAAATTAATAACATCATCAATTAATCTTATATTTGTACCAATATATCTACCTTTTATGTAACCAGTTTGATCTGTGTGTATGATTTTACTTATGACTTTCTTCAAACGATTTGCCAAAACCACTGACATGATTTTGTAATCAGTGTTTCAGATTTTGCCAAATAAAAAAAAATCAAATTTCGAGAAAAATCACGATACAGTATTGCTAGAGCAGATTTTAGTTTTAGTAAAAAATGAACCAAATTAATGTGGACTTGATGACCCCATGTGGCAATACTCTAGTGCCGTTTGGTCACGCAAGCCCGCAAGCAAGTTCCCCAGCATGTGGGCATGTTGTCGATGGATGATTGATCTGCCAATTGCTGGTTGAAACAACACCCAAACTATAAGGTTTTAGCATGTTTTATCGTGGTTGTATACATAATTTCTAGCTTTGAACCTCGATTTGTTATAAAAAGTAGTGCTTAGTATTTCAGATTCTATCAAATACAAAGTTTATATTTTGAGAAAAGTCGCGATATAGCATTTCTAGAGTAGATTTTAGTTTCAATTATTAGCCCAATTTGGCTATTTGAAATGCTAAATATAAAGTATGGCAATATTGTCAATTTCACTTTTCAACCCTAAATAGTTGCATACAAATTAAACATCTTAACAAATTGAGGGCAGCCTAGGTACCAGATATCCTCTCGGCAGCTAGTCCGATGATTTTATCTCATCTTTGAACACACCATATCGCAATATAGGTCGAGCCTCAATACCGCGATGAGCCTACCATTTTTAGGCGAGTTTACACCATTTTAATGAATTGTTATGGTAAGTGTGATACTTTTTACATTAAATATAAGCCTTGTAGTATTGTTTAGTGCTGATATTTTAACATTATCTTATAGATAAGAGACTTATTTTATGGTTCAAAATCGGCAAAATCGGATATTTTAAATTCTGTGCCAGGAGGCCGTTCCCCTGGAAACGCAGTTCCGTTCCCAAGCCCGCCTTCTATTGAAATATCAAACTTATTCGTCACCCGGCTGAAGACGGACCCCGTCACTTGACGCGTCGCCGTGTAATCAAATTGATGGCAGTACGTCACTAAATGATACGCCTTCAAGCCGAACGCACTCCCGTTCCGGAGCATACTGATGATGGTAGTGATGGTAGTTAATTATTTCACCTATTTTTTTAATTGTTTTTTTTTTTTTTTTTTTTTTTTATATTTTTTATTTGGGTAGATCTTTACAGTTAAGGGATTCCATGCTTTGTTTCTATTTAACAAGTGTTTCAGGATTTTTGAATAACGAAATAGGTCGTATTGGATGAATTAGCAGTGGCTCACATTTAATATTTACATTGGGGATGGATTGGTTGATCTTTTTCCACTTTGGGATAATCCAATACCTTTCAATCTCAGAACAATTTCGATTTGACCAATGAATACAAATCCTGCTAAGAATTTGTCAATGTTGATGCTTAATGTCAACACAACAAAAACTGATTCAAATTGGAGCCCATTCTCAAATCTGTTCGTTTTCGTTCAAATGGTCAGAGTTTAATTTGACGAAATAGACGATCTAGCACCAGCATTGGCATGATTAGAGATTATTGTATAGACCATCCTTCATCAATATCATCGTGGATGTATACAAAAATCCTCCCACCTACAACTTCAGTAGAGATTGAGTGTTGTATTTGCTTCTTTCTCACATACTTTGCATATACATTTCTTTCTCATTGCATGAATTATTTATTTTTTAGCAAAATCAAGCGTATACTCATTTGTGTGTGGTTATTAAACACGTAAGGTTTTATTTAATGTTGACCAATGTTGTCAACAACTCCTCCGCGATGTGAAAAAGAAATCTATCTAAGACACTGCTATTATAGTCAGCGTCGTAATGCAATGGACAAAATTCCACTAATTAATGCGCACATGCGTAAACACGGAGGTGCGTACCGGAAGCTTTCAAAAAAACGAACGCGCGTCCTGATTGGCCAAATGCGAGTCCTGATTGGCCAAACTTGCGTCCTGATTGGTCAAACGTGCATGCATGCATCGGTGCTAGTAGTTCGCGCGTATCATGCATTTGGACACAGCTTCGGGAGAATAACTACAAATCACGCGTACGTTCCCGCGAAATAGCTTGAAATTCATCCAAAGCATTATGACAGTGACTATTATAATTACCAAAGATCATTTATTTACTTATCAAAAACTAGCCAAAACATCGCTTCGCAAACTGTTTCATCATAACTAGATAGTTTATTGCCAGTATCATTTTGTCTTTAATATGATACCATCAAACATAATCAATATTATTACTATACGAACAACCATCCACAGCGTCACACGGTATAAAGAAAACATACAGCGGTTGATATACTTTCTCAAACATAATAATCTTTTTGAATCTATTGATAATTCCCGTTGGTGAATAATCGTCTACATATCTGAAACTTAAAGCACACGATAAATAAACATACGAGGGGCATTCAGTAAATAATGAAAGTGATCATGGTATTGGATGCATGCGTGATTCTATTGATGGATAATGTGATCAATACAAAGTATGAACCTTTGTCTTTCAAACAATACACTTTTGGAATGTTAGATACCTTTGGTTATGTAATGTCATTAACATAAACACAATAGGTTTCAGACACTGACTGAAATCTGTCAATTATTTGGCTGGATATGTAATATGTTGAAAATGGGTTGATCGATACATTTGCGTATATCTCGGCAATGCAAGCATAAAAACAGATAACACTTGGCACATAGTTAGAACACACACTTATCTCCGCTTGACATTATTTTTTAGACCTGAATTCCTTAACACAAATAAGAAGGGACCATCTCAAATGCGCTTTTATTTAGCAAAATCCGCAATAATATACCTTTGAAAACAACAAAGGATAGGGAACAATGGAGGGATTATAATTTAGTAAATTTGTGTGGGATGTAAAGCAATAATAGTGGGGATTTCAGAAGGAGCTGTTCATAAAATTTCCTCAAACCATTGAAATTATGTGACGATTACTTTAACAATACATATATAGTAGCTCTAAAGATAACAGTAATAAGAGAGGTTGTGGCAGCCATCTTTGATTGATACATTCATGTATATCTTTATTTTGACTATCACAATATTTAAACATATTGATTTAAGCATTTTTAATTATTTCTGATTAGAATTTGAAGGCACAGTAAGCTTTTATCTGGTAAATTTCTTGATTTTAGCCATTTGTGGCCCTGTTCAAAATGATCTGCCGTCTGCGCATGCGCACATTTTCTGTAGGTTTCATGCGAATAAGTTCAGAAAATTAGTTAACTATCATATGGAATCTCCCAAACTGGTTAATTGCTTGGATTTTTCATTAATTGTTTGATTTTCCGCAATATTAGTGATTCGCTGACTGGGCATTTTTCAATGAAAATTGGCTATTTGAAATACTGATATTTGGATACTTTTTATTCGATTGCCTCTCCTTACTTTTTACTCCTATACTACATACATCAAATTACACAGGGATTTAAGTTATTGTCTTTTTATCATACTTACGTGAAAAAAAATGGGATTTACCTGCTTCTGGTGTCATGTTATGCAATCTTCTTATCACATGTTTCATACAAATAATTTCCCGCCAAATAACTGATTAAGTAGTGTCCCAAGTGCACTTACTTTGAGACAATGCTATGACGTCATAGTTCACAGTTATAAATCCAAAACTGTACTGTTTGAAAGATAAAGGTTCATACTTTGTATTGATCACATTATCCCCTCAATAGAATCACTCATGCATCCCATACCATGATCACTTTCATTATTTACTGAATGCCCCTCGTATATTATGAAAACTCACTCAGGAGAATATTTGAGTAAATCTTTTAAAGCATTACGTCATTTGTTTTCGTCTTTGTTTTTGTTTTAGGGTTTTCCGTTATTATTGTTGTGGTATTGGATGGTAATGACATCAACACCAATTTGGTCCCTGATCATTGTTTGTTTGTTTGTTGGTGTTGTTGTGTGTTTGTTAATCTACACGATCGGCCCGTGCGAACACACGCTTGGGTCCTAATGGGGTGGTAAGAACATTATCATCAAATCATTAACATTATAAAAGTGATTCTATATTTTCTGAATTAACGCTTTAAATCAGGGGCCTTTATTATAATCTAAACGATTGTGTTTTGTTCGATGCAGAACACGTAAATATCTTAGCATAATGTCATTCTTGATGACGAGTGCGACGAACATACAATGTAGTACAATTGTATAAACAGCAATTAAAACACAAGCGTTACCATTGTGTGTTAACCCCCTGAGAACTACCGGCCGATTGGTTAAAAAGATGGATACATCATTTATTGCACCAATGAGAGACATTGTTAGAATAAATGTATCCCTGATAAAGATGGGAGTGAAACATTTTACAAGCTGGATTTGAATTGGCTATTCATATGAGTACATCGTGTAATAAACCAATCAGAACCACTGTAAGATAGACAGGTAGACCCCAGGGGGTTAAATAATTCAAAAACAGTTATATACAAAAAAAGTCGGTCGAAAAAGACGAAGGTTACCACTTTATCGCAAGTGTCGCTTCACACAGGTTATTGATACCACGGCGTAGCTATATTTAAAATAACTGGATGTCAATAATATTGTGTTTCATGCATTCAACACGTGCGTTGACACATTTACCATAAATCTCCATCGGTTCAAGAAGAAATGGACGTGATAGTTATATGAATGGCCAAACAATTTATTTCTATTAGGTAAAGCACCTTAGGAAAGGCTAAGTATCATCTCTATTACATGTCTATATTTCAGATGCCTTTACTTGTCACTTTACGGCCCATCTCCATTCCATTACCTGTGTAGAATACAGACGCTTTTACTTGTCACTATAAGGCCTATATCCATTACATGTATTTTAATTGTCATCTCAATTTTAGAGGTATCACAATTAGTATACGTTGTCAAGGAACCGATTCTTACGATCATGACTATGGACTCCATCAATAGCTGACCGCAAAGAACGGGCTGAATACACACCATCTCCATTACTTATGTAGAATAGTGATGCTTCTAATTGAGACTTTGCGGCTCATCTCTATTACATGTGTATAATATTTATTACTTGTCACTTTACGGCCCATCTCCATTACGTGTGTAGAATATATATGCTTTTACTTGTCACTTTACAACCATCTCCATTACGTGTGTAGAGTATGGATGCTTTTACTTGTCACTTTACGGCCCATCTCCATTACGTGTGTAGAATATATATGCTTTTACTTGTCACTTTACAACCATCTCCATTACGTGTGTAGAATATAGATGATTTCACTTGTCACTTTACTGCCCATCTCCATTACATGCTTAGAATAGAGATGCTTTTGCTTGTCACTTTACGGTCCCTCTCCATTACGTGTGTAGAATGTATATGCTTTTACTTGTCATTTTACGACCCATCTCCATTACGTGTGTAGAATATATGCTTTTATTTGTCATTTTACGATCCATCGTCATTACGTGTGTAGAATAGGGATGCTTTTACTTGTCACTTTACGACCCATCGTCATTACATGTGTAGAATAGAGTTGCTTTAACTTGTCACTTTACAACCATCTCCATTACGTGCTTAGAATAGAGATGCTTTTGCTTGTCACTTTACGACCTATCGTCATTACGTGTGTAGAATAGAGATGCTTTTACTTGTCACTTTACGACCCATCGTGATTACGTGTGTAGAATAGACATGCTTTTACTTGTCACTTTACTGCCCATCTCCATTACGTGCTTAGAATAGAGATGCTTTTGCTTGTCACTTTACGGTCCCTCTCCATTACGTGTGTAGAATATATATGCTTTTACTTGTCACTTTACAACCATCTCCATTACGTGTGTAGAGTATGGATGCTTTTACTTGTCACTTTACGACCCATCTCCATTACGTGTGTAGAATATATATGATTTTATTTGTCATTTTACGACCCATCGTCATTACGTGTGTAGAATAGGGATGCTTTTACTTGTCACTTTACGACCCATCGTCATTACGTGTGTAGAATAGAGTTGCTTTAACTTGTCACTTTACAACCATCTCCATTACGTGTGTAGAATAGACGTGCTTTTACTTGGCACTTTACGGCCCATTTCTATTACGTGCTTAGAATACAGATGCTTTTGCTTGTCACTTTACGGTCCCTCTCCATTACGTGTGTAGAATATGGATTATTTTACTTGTCACTTTACGGACCATCTCCATTACGTGTGTAGAATATAAACTGCTCACAAAAAGTATCGAAACACTTAGAAATGATCCAATATATAACGGCTCGAAAGGGTATGCATTAATCAAAGCAAATAACTAAGTACATAATTTTGTTCTGCGTATTTTGACACCTCGATCGTTGAGATACGATGTTGCGGAGCGGAGTTATTGTCATTTCAATGATCGTGGGTCCAGTTTCAAAAGTGACACTCTGTAAGTGTAACAATTAGTCGTCTTTGGCAAGGACTCGATTCATTAGATCATTGATCTTATTCAGCAGCTGAGCGCGAAGAACGAGCTGAATTCGGGCCAGCGTACGAAAGTATGGCGAGTTCGAGCGCACTCGCATCGTGACTCGTCCCGACGTGTCCATTGCGATCCCAACATAAACATAGACACCGACAGCTTGCATTGGAAGTAGTTGCAGTGGTACCGAAGTAGTTGTAACATGTGAACACAGACTAGAGAATAAAAGTCAGCAAGCTAGATAAAAGAAGAGCGCCGAATGTAGAGCCATTGCCAGCATATTTACAACGCAACCCTAAATATCATACTCGAAATTGGGCAAAATCTTCAAAACATATGGTAAACATTTATGCTACATAATAGATATCAGCGCCAAACAAAAGACAGCAGATAAGTAATCTGAATCAGGGACAATCGAATGAAGGGACAAGCAACTATTGTACTATTATATAAGTATGCGTGTTGCGGGGGTGCAAACATCATCAGTTGAGCAAGCATATACAATACATTCATGAATGGGCACTGGTACAAATCTCAGCAATCATACTGCACGACACGACTGTGAACAAGATATCCACTTGACTACATACCTGTGCATTTCCTACTGAACTACTATACTCTAGAAATGCAAATATATGTCATCAAAGAACATCATTTTCCGATTAATTTGGATATTGGAATCAATAGGAACAAAATGTCTATAGTTTAAACTTCCCAGGAAAAATATTAATTACTTTGTTCTAGCATGTTTTCACATTTTTTATAAATCTAAAATTATCACATTTTTCTCAAATATACCGATTATTATTTACACTAGAACGTTATCTTTTGAACAAATCACGTATAAATTGTATTCAGTTTGATCTAGGCCTAAGTTTTTTGGGAAAATATATTTTGATCATTTTTCGAAAGATTATAGGGCAACCTTTAAGTTCCTTGAATAAAAACTCACCCGCAACTCGCATGTTTTGTAATTGAATGCGATGATGTAACGATACAATAGGCCGTTTCTTGTCCCTTCATTCGATTGTCCCTGTCTGAATACAGTAAACTATTTCAGGAGCCTGTTGCCACGAGTTGTGTGCATGATGCCGGATGCGGATCAATATTTTCACACCACTGGTACATGTATATCAACCAGTCACTGGGATGTGGAATATATCGTGTGGTTTGACTTTCTTGTCCAAAGGCTCCAATAAATAATGTTATTTAAGCACTCGCGGAAAACGAAACTCACTTCAAACAAAGCGCTGAATTCTCTTCCCTTCCTACCTCCGTAAAATCCCCCGTAGTTAACAACCCTTTAACGGGCTCCGCGCCGTCACCTCTGTCCATAAAATCATCGCAAAAACATGTCCGGTTATGTTTATAATGCAGATCATTTATTTTTCGGCGTGGATTAGACCTTTTTGGGGTCTATTTCGGCCTAAGAATGTAACATAAATCGACTCACTTGCGTTTAAATCATCCGCCATTTTATTTGTTTATTATTTACGTGTCGTATTTTAAGCAACTCTTCCACAGACGCAAACCAATCGCTTTACATTTAACATCTTACCGATCATACCGCGTAAATAATATATACTTTCTTGTTAAACGATATGGATCAGATTTCATACGTGTTAACCAATCAAATTGCAGTATTTACACCTACTAAGTGATAAGTAAATAAACAAATATCCGACCTTACGGTGCTCACAAAAATGAAACCTTTTATCTTGATATGGCTTTCTCGCACAACATGTGTGCATGGAAGATACGTTTAACTACTTTTGTGACCGAGCAATAGTTTAAAACAATGAGAATTGTCATGGGGAATATATCTTTGATATAGAATGCAAACAAAGGATGATGATGTAATGGCTTCAGTTCAAAATTGGAGAAAATTGGAGAAAATCGTGACTGATATGTATCTACTGGCCTATGGAATACCTACTTGCCCACCGCTCGCTGATACCTACTTAATGATGCGCAAAAACGCACACTTTCACCAATCTTAATATGCACAACGACATGGATTCTTTTCGCGCTCGGACAAGTACAAGCCTCACAATTCTCGCCAATTTGGATTTGGTTCAATTAACACATTCCACGCGGCAGGCACGACATTCAAAAAGTTCCAAAATGTTTCAAAAATGTCAAAACTGTTGAATTTCATTACCATATTTAGAATCACCATGAGAAATGCATTGAAATAAGTACAAACATACCTAGCATTGGTTCAGTAATCCTTGAGATAGACTTTGAAAATTGGGAAAGATTTCTGAAAAATCAGTTTTGTATAATGGTAAAACTAGCCGCGTGGAAAGTGTTAAAACTAGCCTATATAGTCGATTGGCGTCTGTAGCTTTCTTCGCGATTAGGGCGCACGACGTTTATAGCTTGTTGTTTTAAGTCTATTTCACTTTGATTATACAGTGAGATCACTGATTATATCAGTACATAAAGACGCGCGCCCGCCTGAGGTTAACGGGGAATTTGCATAATGTTTTAAATATGTCTCTCACATGTCTGTATCGTCTTGTCTTGTCCTCTCTGTATTTGTTTTATTATCTTTGGTTAACACGTCGCATTTGTTTTGTTTTATTGTCTTTATATACTTTTGTTGTGTTAACCTGTTAGCTTTAAAGCGTATTTTAGTATGAAATGTTTTTTATGTTGCAAAATAAAAATAACACATATAAAGGTAATTATGGAAATTATAAGTACATACCAAATGTCAAGAATAAGCGGAAGACGAACAAAAGCATAACAGGTAAAGCCATCCCTTTAAAACGAAAGTTGATCATTTTTATTGGTTCAGAACCACACGTCGGTTATATAATTTCTATTAATCAAATGTCAAACATCCCTAGATGGTGTCACAATTTCTCGAATCTGAAAATGTTGAGATTAGTTGTGGCGTAACAAGAGGGGGCCTGAGGGCATTGCCTTATTTCCTGTCAGAAATCGTGTTCCCCTGATAATCTTTTGAGATAAATGAGACGACAAACCCAGCCCTGTTTTCGTACTCGCCCACTCCCCATAATTGAAGATGCTACTGATTGCGCTTCTGGAAAACAACAATCACAGCTATGCCTAAGAATGAAAACTGAGATATGTTATGATGAGGATAAGAAATTTAAGAAAAAAACACACTCTAACACCTAAATACATAACCACTGAGGCATGATATACTCCTTTTGTGAAAGCACCTTTTGAGTTGTGGTGCCATTTTCGACTTTTGGCAGATAAGATGACGCGAAGTGTAACATACGCTTCAAATTCCTTTGGAATTCTCACGCAAAAACTATGTTTATGTGTAACATTTCCAGTGAATGATATCTGTTGATCCCCCGAGAAATTACGTCATATAGATTCACAAATAATCAGATTTGACAAATCTCACGCGCAGTCACGCATTGAGACAATTCCTGCAGCTCTCAGCAATTGAATTTTAAAGGGGCATTGTTTCAACAGAAAAGGTACGTAGGAATCTGAAGTGTAATAATTAATGGGAACATGGTCGTTGTGAGTTGTGAAATTATCAAATCGTGACATTTTACACGATAGACGGTGAATTAAGGTAAACGATATCAGATGGTAGTTTAATAGTATATGCCCAAGTATTGCAAAAAGGTGCAAAAAACTGATTTCCAGGAAATTTGAAGGCGAACTCTTATACGTAACTCTCAATGCCCCTTTAAGCAATTTGTTCGTCATGAAGTTTTTAATTTTAAAAGCGCTACCCGATACCAAGGGGTAGCTTTAACAGTAAACAGGTTTATTTAGTTTCAGTCATTCAAACCACAATCTTTCAAACTGTGCTATTAAATTTCAATCTTATGGCCAAAAATAACTTTACATTCCATATAAGATATCTGAATTCTGAATCCATTGTCGGAAATTGTGGCTCACATGAATGCCAGCCATGGCACGATTTAGGGAGAGAAAAAAAGTGATGTTTTGGAATCTCACTAAAAAAACCCTTTTGGTTATCAACAATTCCTTCACCCAATGGAATTTGGGGAGCTGAACTGAAAAATGGTGGATGTTACAATCTAAGTGCGGATAGGTTTGCGCTTGCATAAGCACCACCCTAGCTGATGCGATCTGATTCTGATGATTCACCAGTGACAGCGAAATTACAGCGCTTTGATCAGTGGATCAATCTTGGAAAGGCGCTATATAAATCCAGATTATTATTATCTTATACATTAAGACGGAGTTGGTCATTTTGTTTCCGGTTTTTTGTACCAGGCATCAGTTCCACACCGCGCCGCGAAAACTTAAGTTCTTGGTGTCATTTTATCCCGTTATTCCTCTTATTGTGCCCATCGACATTGATTTAGGTAGCATCATCACGTAAAGTGTCAAATTATATGATTTTTCAAATAATTAAAACATGACCGATAGGAATTGTGGGGTTTTAGAGGTCGTAGGTCATCGAGAACTGGAAGATGAAAGGAAAATAGTAACTGCCGACTGTTTTGGAACCCGGCTGCTTATTTTGACGGAATAAATCGTATTCAGAATTAGAAACCAGCGGAGCTGTAGTCGCCATCTTTGATTATGGATTTATGCATAGCAACCAGGTCGTACCGTTAGCGGGATCGATCGCATCTGTATTTACAGGTATGACGAGTATCCTACGTAAATAATTGAATTTTCCAAAAACGTTAACTTACTCGGGAATGATCGTTCCGGAGATGAGATCGGGGTTTTATTTGAAGAAATATAGGCCTAGGCCTACCTATTTGTCGAATTCGGCAGTCGTTGCAGTTGAATGCACACTGCTCTTCTTTCTTGGAGGCCTGTTATTTCCCCTTATGTTTTATGGTTTATTTTAAACAGTTTTACACACGCAAATACACACAGACCCCAGTGTAATGGCATATAAAAAGTTCATTTTGGGGGTGGGACTTTTTCCTACGTCTACGATTCAGGCCCAGAAAAACTTTTTTTTTCAGTACGATTTCAGTCCCAAAAGAAGTCAAAATATCCTAAAAATGAGCCCATATTGTATTTTTGGATATTATATCACATTTTGAGCTAATGGCATATAAAAAGGGTTTTTTTTGGGTGGGACTTTTCCCTACGATTCAGGCCCATAAAAACATTTTTTTCGTACGATTTCAGTCCCAAAAGTCAAAATATCTTATAAATGAGCCCAAATTTGCTTTTTTGTTGTTGATATTATCACATGTTGAGCTACGTATGATATCGCTGTTTAGTAAGTAACCGGTGAAACCGCAAACATAAATGTCTTTCGCCAGAAAAACAATTTTTTTCGTACGATTTCAGTCCCAAAAGTCAAAATATCCTAAAAATTAGCCCAGACTGCCCGGCCCCAGATTTTTTTTTTTTTGTTGATATTATATCACATTTTGAGCTACGTATGATATCGCTGTTAGTAACCAGTGAAACCGCAAACATATATTTATGTCTTTCGCCAGAAAAAACTTTTTTTTTCGTACGATTTCAGTCCCAAAAGTAAAAATATCCTAAAAATGAGCCCCGATTTTTTTGTTTTGTTGATATTATATCACATTTTGAGCTACGTATGATATCGCTGTTAGTAACCTGTGAAACCGCAAACATATATAAAAAACAATTTTGTTCGTACGATTTCAGTCCCAAAAGTCAAAATATCCTAAAAATGAGCCCAGATTTGCTTTTTTTTAATGAGACCAAATTTATTTATTTTGTTTATTTATTTTTCAGACACCCTCACATTGCCAGCTGCATAGTGCAGTCACCAACCAGCCTAATCTGAACAGTCACATGGCCAGCTGTGTAGTGCAGTCACCAACCAGCCTAATCTGAACAGTCACATGGCCAGCTGTGTAGTGCAGTCACCAGCCTCAAGAATCTGAACGGAAAACACCTGCATTTCCTCAAGGTAAGTTGATTAATTTGTACAGAAAATATGACAATCCTACTAAAGTTTATTTAGAAAACGGAAAAGCACACAGAATTTCACTATTAACCATACATAGCCTATAGTGAAACAAATGAATTGTAGTCACATTTGCATCCACATTTATGACAAAAAGTGCCGTTTAAATGATGAAAAATAACCATGTTCCACTATGTTAAAATCTGGCATGCATATTGCGACTCCAGAATTCTGCACCTTTTCTTATATACAAACATAAAACAATATTTATTTACTTATACAGACAATCCACTTCACTCATTACAAAAGGTTTTGATTCCCGTAGCATTCGTCATTTAGATCAATTTAATACACGACCTCCAATACAAGCGCTACAGTTCACAGAATAACCTATACATTTGGCGTGCTATTTTGAAAGCGTGACCGTGCTGTAGTCTACACTAATGGTACACCAGGTGGGTACACTATATCGCCATTTAATGAATTTTTCTACACTTCACTTTTTTATATAATTTTAGAATATACCCAAGAAAATGTCAGCTCCACCACATTGTCAGCTGCGTAGTGCAGTCACCAGCCTCCACAAGCTGAAGGAAGACATTTTGAGCTACGTCTGGTCGGTGTCCTCCTTAGCACAGGCCTGGCCAAGGAAGAGCTCCTTATCTTCAAGATCACAGATTTTTTTCTTCAGCTGCACTGACTCCTCCTTCAACCCGGTGTGCCTCCGGTGCTCACAAAGGACATTCTCTATCTTCTCCAACAATGCAGTTGCCTGTTTTTCAATCAAGTTTCGGCCATGCTGCACTCTGAAACTATCTGCTCTCTGCAGCCCTCATTTGCGTATGTTGTAATAGCTGTAAGGCTCCTCAACATGTGCATTTTTAGATGAATATAGTTGAATAATGTAAAACTGTTATTTTAGTTTGCCTAAATTTGTATGCATCAAAAATGCACATTAAGGGTCTATTATGCGATCTTTTCCAGGGAATGCCCTCATATTTCATGATTTATGATCAGATCTACAAGAAAATCTGCTTCCAAAACAATTCCAGGATTGAGGGCGTCCCCTGGAGAAGATCACATAATATACCTTTAATGTGCATTTTTAGATGAATATAGTTGGATAATGTAAAACTGTTATTTTCGTTTGCCTAAATTTGTTTGCATCGAAAATGCACATTAAAAGTCTATTATACAATCTTTTCCAGGGAACGCCCTCATATTTATGATCAGAAATATAAATCTGCAAGAAAATCAGATTTCAAAAAAATTCCAGGATTGAGGGTGTATCCTGGAAAAGATCACATATATAATACCTTTAATGTTCATTTTTAGATGAAATAGTTGAATAATGTAAAACTGTTGTTTTTGTTTGCCTAAATTTGTATGCATCAAAAATGCACATTAAAGGTTTATTATACGATCTTTTCCAGGGAACACCCTGGCATATTTTATGATTGATGATCAGAAATATAAATCTGCAAGTACTTCCAAAAAATGAGGGCGTCCCCTGGAAAAGATCACATAGTATACCTTTAATGTGCATTTTTGACGCGTACAAATTTACCTTTAAAATGGCACAAACATAAAGTCACAAAACCTATTAGCACAATAGCAAATTATTGAATGAACGAGAACGAGAAAGTTTTTCTCAAACTGTATCTGCTTAAAGCCTGAATTGTTGAAATAAAAAGTAATTATGCATGTTGTATATCTGTAATCCTGCATCTTTTTTTGCAAGGTGTAGTACAGTTTCATTTTTTTTAAAAAAAAGAGACAGATCCCAGTTGCGTCAACCATTGTTTATACATTAACTTAGCTTCACCTGTGCGTAGCACGAGAACGAGATCGTTTTTTTTCTTCTCAAACTGTATCTGCTGAAAGCCTGACTTTTTGAAATAAAAAGTAATTATGCATGTTGTATATTTGTAATCCTGCATCTTTTTTTGCAAGTTCTAGTACAGGTTCATTTAAAAAAAAAGAGACAGATCCCAGTTGCGTTAACCATTGTTTATGCATTAACCTAGCTTAACCTGTGCGTAGCACGGGTTTTTGCTAGTTATTATTATACTCCACTATTAACTGAAAGTTGACAGGAGTATGTTGTTTTTGTTGATTATTGACTTGAAAAACCTACCTTAGTAATTGAAATATCCATCCAATAGGATCAACAAGCAGTTTAAGTTGGCCAAACCAGTATTTATGGCCAACCATACATCTATGGCCAACCATACATTTATGGCCAACCATACACCTTTTTCGCATTTACATTTATTTGTGATATAACTGATGTATATTTCTGCTTTAAACAAGCTTCTACCCAAACATATCCCATTTTGGGGACACATGCACGCGCGAATATTTTGATCAATTGGTGGCCACCTTGGTAAATATTTTGACCACTTGAAGCGGGTAATTTTATTGACCAATTGGAGGTAATTTTAATGGTCATTGTGATGGCCATCTTAATAACGTTGCATTGTAGAAATAGAGTCTATACCATTCAATCATACCTTGTCATATACTTAAAGACAGCGTTCGAAATAGCGGCCATCCGGTCATCCGAAATGACCAAATCTACCGGCGGATGACCAGTTTTTCTTGGCCGATCATCCGGCGGATGAGCAAAATGATGGGAGATGAAAGTGAAGAAAAGGATCACCAGGATGCATTAGAGGCTATATAGACCTGACCGTCATATTGAGAGACGTACTGAAAGAACAAGTCATGGTCGCGAATGAACCAACCCTAGAAGATTCGGGAGATGAGAATGAAGAAGAGGATCATCAGGATGCATTAGAAGCTGTAAATGAGGATGACACTGACACAGTGGACGACACCGACCCTGCAGTTGTGAAACTTGATGCTGAGTCAGATGAGGATGACCTGGATACAGATCCAATGGAGTCGGGAGATGAGAATGAAGAAGAGGATCATCAGGATGCATTTCAGGGCTTACAGCTGGTCGTCCTATTGAGAGACGTACTGAAAGAACGTGACGACTAGAACAAATAAGTGACTGACGAAAAATAGTAGTTAAAAGAGAGGAGATTGTAAAATAAAGAGAAAGCTGTTTATGGAGCATAGAGGTTAATGTGGAGTTGTCAATAGATATATATGTATGTGTATATATATGAAGACTCGCTTAAAATATGATTTTTGAGCTTGCCACTGAAAAAATGCGGATAACCAAAAATATTGGCGGATGACCAAAACCCCAACCTAGGTTATCCGGTGGATGACCAATATATTTTTCTTATTTCGAACGCTGCTTAAAGAGTATGCAAATGCGTTTACTGGGTAGATTAGGGGCTGTAGATATAATAATGTATTAATAAAGTAACACTTAATCAATGAACTAATGCTGCTTTTGAGTTATTTTAACCTTTTGCAGCAATCCGGATATTTTATAAATACTCAAACTAGAAAGAAGAAGAAAAAAAAAAGTTTTTGTTTTTGCGCGGGGCAACTATCAGTTTCTAATAGCTCGAAAACTAATCGACCTATTCCAACTACAATCAGCACACGGGTTTATTTTAGCGACATGCGTCACGACTCTGCTTTACGGAAAAAAAATACGCGCCAGATTTTTTTATTTTATTTCAGCTTACCTCAGCTTTGACTTTTGAGATAATATCTCCCCCATTGAAACAATGGGAAATACTCCCGCGATATCTCACAAACGAATTGAGCTGTTGCCCTGACAATTGGCACACAGGTTGATGATTACAATAGCTTGAATTAATGTGCCACTCGGGAAATGTTGACCGTTTCCATGCAACGGGAGCCATTCTCATCAAAAAATACTAAATTTAACTGGTTTCCATGGAAACCATGCACAAACAAAATGTGTTGAATTCATAAAAATATGCACATACATATATAGAATAATGTTACCAGGTTTTGAAGTCACACATGCAACAATTAGTGCTTTAGAGCTAATTTTGTAATTTTTCACTATTGGTCGTCACGGTAACTCGAAAAGCGACGTCGCACATTTTAAGCGAACCAACCCGAATCGACAATGTGTGGAATAGACCCGACGCTGAAAATGTGGTTCCAATCGCTCCATTGTTTCCGAAGATATTGTGCCCGACAAGGTTTTGGCCCAGTATCGGCTTGCTGATAGTGATAGTCTGCTGTTATAGGCTCCGGCTTACTTGTGGCGGCAATATGGCGCGCAATGTCGCAGTGACATTGTATGCGTGACGCTTGCGTATTCCAAAGTTGCGCTTATATGCTGAATATTTCTCGGCAATTTGGAACTGATTGAACTATAGTAGAGTCATTGAGCACTCCATGATAACATAAATATAAGGTCTTAATAAGGATGTTCCATGCATGCACACTACATATAATAGGCCCTTCAGGCTTTTTGGCTCTTAAGAACAAAAGAAACAATTAAGATACATACTCTCAAGTCTCAATGATGAATAAATTATATCCCAACTTGCTTATTTTACTTCCAAATTCAAGAGATGGTTTATAGGCTCACCGTTGCATTCTGAACTGTACGTGTTGTTGGGATTTTATGAATCCTCATTTAGGATATTCAATATGGCAACCCCATTGTTAGACCTGGCAACTCACTCTCTCCATCATGGCGATTCCATAGATAAGTTCGCTACAATTATATCACTCGTTATTAAAGCTACAATAAAAAAGACGTTTAAAAAACCGAATCTATTTTTTCTTCAAAGTTCTGCCGTCTACCTTCTAGGCTAAACTCCAAAATGCTCAAATGATTACAATGAATGTGATAACCAGCTAACAATAAGAACAACCGTAACAAACTGATAGTGGTCGCTGCGATCTCTATTATATCGAGCTTGGTTTGTGATGATACAAAATACTAGATACAAGATATCTAAACTACTTTTGCCTACGTACAAATGCGTATGTATCTTCATTTTCAAACCTTCTCAAAAATAAAGAAATGCATAAGCGAAAAGACAAGTCAAGTGGTTAGGCCATAGTTTAGATTAGTCATATAGCACAAGTCTCATAATTTTATATATATGAAGTAAAGGTCTGGCAATATGAAAACTTGAAAATTAGACCAAAATATCATTATGAATAGGAAATACATGAAAATTAGTGAAAAAACGTAAAAAACATGATTTTATCTATACTTTTATAACCATGGAAGATATAAGTACATGTACACTGATTTCTGAACTTGATACAAATAAATATATCGATGATGACCGGCTTCTCATCTCCAAATGACCCTCACATTTTCTGTGACCTCCCACAATTAAAAAAGAAGGGGCTCCAGCATTCCATCGGTTTGCACTGTCACCAACCCCGATCTCTGCGTGTTCTGAGAGAATTCACGCAAACAGGTTGTCATCTTGACAAAGCCCACAAAAAAAATCAGACGAATACGCCACTATTGCTGATCATGACATAAATTGCCCGCTTAGAAGCGCTATTAATTCGCTCTGGTAAACCTATTGTTATCAATGCTTCGAGAGGATTACCCAGTGTATATATTTAAATTCGGGGCTAACTGCATGGGTAAGTGTCCATTATGTTGCAAATTACATCTACGCTCATGCGTGTAAACTACTCAATGAGCGTTGCAATACTGTACAGCCGGTTGGTTGCACACAAGAATTATGTCATATATAGCAACCAGCTTGGATGGAAGCAAGGCGAATATTTACATTTGTTGACGGTTTTTAGGGCATCAATTTATAGCGCTGCTAAGCGGACCTTGTAACCTAATGATCCAAAGATATGATTTTGAGTGTGAGCCGTGGTTTGGTTACATATCCAACACAATTTTGGTACCTTTAAATATATTTACTAAAACTGTGCAATAACCCTACTAATTTAAAAAAGAATCCGGGACAACATTACCAAATTGTCCATTATATCAACTTTCTTGATTGTTCATGCTCACAAGGAACCCACGTGGGACAATTATCCAACACTAAACGTGCAATCATAATGTTTTACTGCAGGGCAGGTCCCTTTAATACGGATATCTATTTCAATCAAGGTTTTTTCATTGTTGTGTTCATATGTTCCCCATTATCCCCAGCGTTCTTTCACTGGATTTACATGTGTTTTCTTTATTGTGTATCGATATTGTATGTGTTGTTAGATAATGCTAATAAAGTGATGTGAAATTAATGACATTATAGATTACAATATATTTGATTACATTATATTAGATTACATTAGATTAGATCAAACACCCACAACATCTATTAATACATAGAATAATCTTCAACTAAGTGCTACGCCATTGTGATTGTGCGTTTTGCGTGGTTTTGCCAAAGAGGCAGTCTTATGTACTGCAGGCTGCAATGCATTTCCGTTCCACCATGTAGATAAGCACAAATCATTCATTTCTTTGAAATCTTGCAACTTGGTGAAAACGTAGAGGAAACCCCTCTAAATTCGCCATATGTAATTTGTCATAATCACAAACGATAGAGTTGCATACTGCCGACAAATTCTATAGATTATATATATATCATCTTGTAAATGATTTTTCACGAGTATTTTCAAATGTATTTTATTCTACATTTGGTACTCTTCTTGCATAAAGTGTAGGTGTTCTCCACTCTTTCCATCAACATGTCATCCCATCCCTAGTTGTTGGTCGTCTGGTAGAATTAGTGCGACTTGTCACGTGCACTCATTTACGATTTTGTAAAGCCGACCTTACCATCCCTCTGACACGATCATTAAATCCAAACGACAAAAAAATAAAGACGCCTTGTAGAGAATTCGCGATGACGAAAACATACCACAACGCGTCGATGTTCACGGTGCCGGCCACGTAGCCAAATATCCAAGTGAATCCCATTATACTAGAGATCTGAAACGATTTAATTTACAAAAATATTATTTAACACTTTCCACGCGGCTATTCGATTTACCATTATACAAAACAGATTTGTCATAAACCAGTCCCAACTTTCAATGTCGAACTCAATGATTACTGCACCAGTTAGGCATTTTTGTACTTACGTTAATACAATTCTCATGGCGATTCCAAATATGGTAATGAAATTAAATAATTGAGACATTTTTGAAACATTTTGTGAAATTTTGAATGTCGTCTGCAGACAAAAGCCGCGTGGAAAGTGTTATGATAATTATATACCCACATAAGAGACTCAATTCGCCAGTGAATATCGTTCAATAACATGCAATGTAGTGTTAATAATCGAAACACAGATTAAGTTGGGTTTTAGAAAGAAATCATAACATTTGTACTTCATTCCGAGAATGTTTCTACTGTGTACTGGAAAATTAGCCCTATTTGAAATAACTGTTAAATCACCACATTTATACTCACGAAAACCCACCCTGCCCCTCCTTGACATGTATAAACAAACCATTGTGCATACACCAGTCAATACATCTAAAGATGACACGAGGAATGAAAAGCCATTACAATTATTTTATAGAAAACACCAACAAGCAGGGCTTTTAATGAATGTAATGTCACCTTCCAACAATGTATGCACGGGTGTTTGCAAGTGCGTTTGTGTATGCACGGTATGGACAATGAGGGAACCTTTTAAAAGGTTTTTGTGAGTAGAAGCAGGGTTGAAATACCGTTATTTCAAATATAGTTGACTTTACTGTGCCTCAATAGAAACACGTTCATCTTCCAATGCACGGGTGTATGCACCAGTGTCTGTGTATTGTATGGCGGACGGGAACTTACCGGTATAGTTATCGTGAGTTAGAGAACCGGGGGTGGTTAAAATAGTTAACGGTAAATTCCGTTAGCTTTCCATTACCTCAATAGCAACACGCTCATCTTCCAACCAATATGACCAGTGCAGTGTGTATGCAGCGTTTGGGTATTGCGTTAGCTTTCCAGTGCCCCAGTAAAGCACGTTTTAAGCCCCTGGGGTCTACATGTCTATCTTACAGTGGTTCTGATTGGTTTGTTACAAGATGTACTCATATGATTAGCCAATTCAATTACAGCTTGTAAAATGTTTCACTCCCATCTTTATCAGGGATACAATTATTCTAACAATTTCTCTCATTGGTGGAATAAATGATGTATCCATCTTTTTAACCAATTGGCCGGTAGTTCTCAGGGGGTTAAGCGTATTTTGAACCCGAGCAATTGTTAAATTTTTAACAGAAAGTTTTTTTTTCTTCTCATAAAACCAGTGCATTGAACATGTAAAATCTTAAGACATATATCAACTAAATACCACCAGGTCAGGTGCATGATCCAAATATGGATTAGGTTTGGTGGAAGGTCTTATGGTATGACATATTGAAATGCATTTAAAAAAAATAAAAAAAACGTTTGTTGTCATGGCGACACCCATTTGTATGTTGGGCTATTTGGGGCTGTTTTGGGATATTTTGCCCAAATACATATTTCAAATACAAAATCGATACCCAAACTTCAAAGGCCGATATCTTAAAACGCCAAAATGCGGAATTAGGAAATGTCAAACAAGTGTAACTCATAAACGCAATGTCATATGTCGTATTACCATATGTATGTAGAGCAGACGTAGGCCGAGGGCACTGATATTAATATTTAATAATATTACATTGTTGCAAAATTAAATAATATAATTATACAACCTAGTTTCAACAATTAGATGCTTCAAGCAGTGTGTAAATAATATTTTCAAAATTATCTTAAATATAGTCTCTTCAAAGCAGTACATGCAAACGAATAGAATAGAATATTGTGCATTTTAATGATTTCTGCATTACACTACCTTACATTAGTTTTTTTTAAACGGCTGTTTGACTGTCCGATTTTTAATTAAAATTATGGAATAAATAAATTACATAGTGGCTCCGTAATGGTTTGACCTGATTTAGGTAGCGCTAATGAATACGAGTATACGGTGAAAATTTCAAGAAAATTGTTTGAGCCCTTTTTAAATTATCGGCATTTTCTACTTTACACACATTTTACATGTAACTCTATGGGAAATGTGGCCGATGAGGGCGCTATTATAGTAAATAATAATATTCAAAGCTCTATTTCTCAGAAATGGCACCAACAAATGTTCCGAAACTTCTACAAAAGATGCCCAATATATTCAGGTACTTGAATCAGTTAAAACCAGAACCGAGCCTGCAAGTTACGGTGTTCTCAGAATAAAACGGACAAATTATGTGGGATCAAACCGCCGTGTAGATATTGATATACCAGAATCGACCATCGAATTACGAAACTAACCTTTGCGCAGACGAATAGATCCGTCCAACCGTCTTGCGTAACATTACTCTGAAGTTTATTTGACCTTTTCCTCGCCGAGTGCAACGCCCTGGTAGTAATGACAAAGCAGATTCCATTCACTACGATTGATAATGCAACCGGTGTTCCAAATACTATGATGTTGGCAATGGGATCGGATATCCAGCACATGTCTCCGGTGCCGTATTTAAATGGTACGCTGGTGAAATGAAGCAATAAGCATGTTAGGGTTACCAGTAGTGGTAAGCCCCATCCAAGAAGCGGCTGTATAAAGAGATTCGTCAAGTTGTCTTCCATCTTTAGTAAGTTACTCCGAGCAAATGTTTGGACCAGATTTAGCGCCATAATCGTCATCCATGAAAACGACACTAGCCAAAAGTAATGACTAAGAAATGCGATGGTGACGCAGAGCTTCCCGTCAACGTGATACCCTTCGTTGAACAGCGATAGCAACTGCGCAAAGAACGTGGACGATACAAGGTGCATGACGGCTCTACCGTGCGCATTTCGCAGCTTTGAAAATATACAGTGCGTCATAAATGTGGCCAAATAGAACATCAACGAGATCGAAGTTACCAAATATGTAACAATTGAGAATATATCATATTCGTCGTTCATGGGTACAGATGGAACGGATAGTCCGATGAATGAAATATTCGAATCAGCCAGAACTTTAGATATGATTTGCTCATAGGTGGAACTACATATCTGGAGTTGTTGTTCATTGGTCAGCAACATAAATTCCTCGGGCAACAGAGTATGTCCATTTACCTCTACCTCAGTTCCATTGGTTGCATTTAGCCTCACGACAAACTCCGATGAATTCAGGCTCACCACGGGGCAGGACAGAGTTTCTTCGCCGCATAACGCCACTTTCTCTGCTCTCTTGAAATTACCAAGTTCAATTATGTAATCATAGAAAGCATAGTACACAAGGAAATGTGGTCTGATGTATGTTGCATTTGCTAAACCGTAAATCACCGTTTCGTTGTTGATATTAAGTATAGTCATATCGTCTGCGTTCACGGTATACCATTTGGCCGAGCAGTTGTATCCTTCTACATTCATCTCACAGAATACTAGAACCTCTACCTCTGGTATTCCACATTCAATCAAATGGGTAACATTGCGTTTTCTTAGTTCATGTTGCAGTTGTTGTAAATGCCAATTACTGGTGTTCAGTGTCACCAATCTCTGGGATGCCCCCCATATGTCACTAATAAAAGTCGCTTTGAAGTTATCAATATTGAGATCGGAAACAAACTGTTTGATTGAGCTCTGATTTACATCTGTGTGTACTACGTGGTGTTTCCCAGCAGCAGCGAACACTTTCCACAGCAAACATGTCTCTTCGTTCTCGTACAACTTATTATATACACCTGGCGCTGGGAATGCCAATCTCGAATCTTGCTTCGAACAACTCAGGTATTCGGTCTTCCACGTGATTGGATGGTACGGCAAACAACGTTGAGCCCTACGCAGAAAGCCATCAGGGCACTTGATTCTTCGACATATAGATGCCAACGGATCATAATAGTCATCTTTTGAGCAAATTGTATCCCTTCTCTCGATGTGTGACGTCTTACCTGTACTTCGGGGTACGAAGGTCCATATTGGCTTTACAGTTTGAGAAAATCTGCCTCTAGAAACCATACATCGACGAAAATAGGTTTCTGAATCCGCAGTGGTATTATAATAGGTCGCAAAATTGCACAAATAACAATGTGGATTTTTATATCTGCGTAAAGCAGATTTAGACATTTCATCTTGGCATGCAAAGTTGGCGTCATATAGTTGACATCCTCCCTTTAGAGAACTGTTAGTGTAGTCAGACGGACAAGAATCAATAAGTGAAGGGTTGCAACTTCTTGACGACTTTCCCGCAGTCATATTCATCTTCACAGGAAATACCTTTACATCTCTTTCGTACAGAAATGGAGTTAACTGATATGGCTTTCGCCCATTGCAAATGGCGCAGTAAATATTCTTGAAGTTCAATCCGATGTGATCATAAACAGACCATCGTTGAATAGTTCCCGTGTTATGTAGCTCGTCGTTCGCTATTTGAAATGGCTCGTGGCACTTTGTTTCGATGAATGCGCTAGTCCAGCTTTTAGGACAGCTAGATACAGCGAGGTATTTGTAATGTTTTACACGGGAACTATCGAAAATGAAAGGGAATGAAGTACACTTGTACAGTTGAGCGGAGATGTGCTCTGTAGTGTTTGCCATAATATGTAACAGTTCAGTATCAGTCGGCAAGCAGGTGATATTATAATCAAAACAACAATCATGGAAATGGTTGCAATAAGAATCACAGCGACATAGTTGGCTAAACTCCGTACTGTTACATCGGGAGGCACAGCTATGGCCATTGTCTAGTAAGTCCACTTTCACATCGGAGACAATAACGTCTGAAATAAGGAAAAAAGAAATGAAAAAAACCCCCTTTAAAAGCGAAGGTGTAATGTAGTATTACCATGTGAATAATTTATGCAGCACTTTGGGGTTTTCATAAGTTTGGCAACAATAAATCTACTAGACAAAAACACTAGTGGCACCTATGTTAGCTTTTCGGTTTCTTTAAGGGAAAACATTTATGTACAATGCTTGTAAGTTTGTTTTAACGAATTTGGAATATGTGTGTATCTGTGTATGTGAATATTATTTTACGAGAGAAAAATTACAATAAATTGCAGTTTTTCTAAATTTTCTCTATGAAAAGTTTAGTTGATTAACACGTTGAATTAGCTTGATAATAATACCTAATTATGACGATAAGAATTGAAATGTGTTGTCTGCCAATGTTTATTAAGGTGATATGAAAAAAATGCAGTATTTGGATGGTATCACAAATGAAAATAACGCGGCTGAGTATACAAACATGTCTAGCTTATTATTTACTTACTCGCCATTTGTCAAATGGCGAGTAAGTAAATAATAAGCTAGACATGTAAACAACGAGTAATTTACGCTAAATCTCACAGCTGCCCGGACCCAAGAGTAAGTTGAAGTATTACGTTTATGCTGTAACTAAATGATAATTTCTGTTTTGTAAGATGAACGATTACATAGATATGCCGATCAATGGGAGATTTTTATCATGCAATTCATGATCAATGTGTATACAATACTCAATGAGACATTTAGGCCAACAACAAGAAATTTGTCCCGAAACAATTGGCAAAAAAGTTAATTTCTGTACGATTTCTTTTATTTTTTATTAGAGAATAAGGTATGAAGTGTGCGATTTTTTTTAAATGCATCTATTTTATAGAGGACTATATTCATGGAGTCAATCAATCAATCAATCAATCAATCAATCAATCAATCAATCAATCAATCAATCAATCAATCAATCAATCAATCAATCAATCAATCAATCAATAAATCAATCAATAAATCAATAAATCAATAAATCAATCAATCAATCAATCAATCAATCAATCAATCAATCAATCAATCAATCAATCAATCAATCAATCAATCAATCAATCAATCAATCAATCAATCAATCAATCAATCAATCAATCAATCAATCAATCAATCAATCAATCAATCAATCAATCAATCCAGTTTTGAAATACAGTTTTGAAATAATAAAAAAAATGAAACGAGCGACGGGAATCTTATTAAAAATGTAAGGGACACAGTATCACAGAAATTGGATGGTAGAACCATGGGACTGTTTAATTACAAATAACTGCTTTTTTTCATGAAAATTGTGCCCTTTACAGTGCAATATTTGTAGAATGATAAAACATTCTACATTATCGGGAAAACAACTATCTTTATTATTTTTCTCTTTGATATATGGTTAACATTTGGCGCTGGTTAAACACCTCGCGAGTTACTACAATTCCAGTTTTGATCTCAAAAGTACATTCGCGAGTAATTTACGCTGCAGTTTGGGCATAAGTACTAGCGAGGTAGCTTACATCTCTAGTAAGTTACACCAATTTGGTGCACTAGGCCGACGGTGTCAAAAATAACGTTGGCAAACAATTGTGAACAGTTATCCGCAATAAATTTGACGACAAAAATTAAAGACAAACGTTTTAATATTGGACTTATTTCATAAAAACATACTAAATTGCCTAAAATGCGACCTGGTTATTTACCGATACTTGAACAGTAAAATCGTACAACTGGTATGTTCCAATAGTGAACGTATACCAGTGTCTGAGACCGATAGTACATTTTTATTTCCGAAATGACAAAGAAAATAGGCTTTGATTTTGGCGAAAAAACAAGGATTACATTGCGTAAATGTGTCCAGATTACTTCTTTCATTTCTTTTCTTTCTTTCTTTTCCCCTTAACTTAAACTAGTCAGACACAGGCTGGACTAACTTTAAACTAGTCGAGCAGGTTAGTCAAGCCTGCTGGACTAGCTTAAACTAGTCAAGCAGGTTAGTCAAGCCTGCTGGATAGGTTGTGACCGACTTGACTAGCTTAAGGTTAGTCCGGCTCAGCCTGACTAGCTTGATTTGTTCTGCTAGACTAGTCTGTGGCTGGACTAGCTTATTAGACAAGCTGGCTTGACTAGCTTTAGGTTAGTCAAGCTGGCTGGACTAGCTTTAGGTTTGTCAAGGCACTGAGATAAAATATCAATGGCGGCATGCAGATAAGACGTACTTTGCTAGCCAATCCAGACGTAATTTGCCGTAGTTATTTCATTGTGTGGCCATGTTGTGTACATCATAGTGTTTGCCAACATCTGTAGACTATGTTATGCTACATTTTGTTTGGAATGACGACTCGGAGTAGGAAAAAACTAACTGTAAAGAACGACGGTAGCGCATGCATCTCAAACGCTAACGGGTCGGCCATGGCTGACCAGTCCACTACAGCTAACACTGTAGCCAGCAGCTCCGCCAACAACATGGTCAATACGAGAGCTATTGAACAGACAGCAGGGCAATCACCCGTGGCGAAACCAAGTACTGCTACGCAACGTAAACAATTTGAGTCAGGCGGAATCTACTATATGGTTTGAGCTGGACTAACCTTACATTAGTCGAGCCAAGCCGGACTAACCTTACGTTCGTTAGTCAAACCTTACGTTAGTCAGAATGGACACCATCTGGACTAACTTAAGGGGGGGGGGGGGGGGGGGGGGGGTATGGGGTGGTCGGATTTCAAAATGTGGTTACTTTGCAAAAAATGAGATAAAAGCACCATGGAAAACGGCAATGTCTTTTTATTTGAGCCACATCGGACATTCGGTTCATATGTTACGGTCAATTTAGTTTACGGAGTTTCGAAAATCGGAGGTGATTTGTATTCGTTTGTGTGTAGAAAACGCTCACCCTGTGTTTTTTAGCAAATTCACTTTAAATTACATTTAAATAAACCATTGTAACTTTCTATAGTTTTTTTGTGTAATAATATTAAATTATTTCATTGCGCATAATTATTCATCAAATCTTTAGGTCAAGGGCATTTCTTATGTATTTTTTCTCAACCCCGCTATATTTACGCCCTTATATTTAAAAATGCGATAAAAATCCTAATATACATGCGATTTTCGCCAACATGGACTCAAAATGTGTCTAAATTCAAGCTTGTTAATAAAAGAACAATTATTTTCATCTCAAATATCAATTTATAATTTTTAAAGCAATTTTAATATTTTTGAATACGTTTCGCTCGATATCTAAAAACAAGAAAACACGCAAACGTAATAACGCAATAATGAAATGTTATGACATTTGAAATTCATGTTGCAAATAAGTGGATCTGCGCTTTAACGAAGCCGGATTTTTTTATTTTCGGCCTCAAATTTGAATTACGTCGCAAAATTACGTGATTGGTCGGTTACCGGTTGCCACGGCAACCGTATCAAAATTCCGGCTCCATTAAAGCGTGCGGAATATCATTATACATCATTATCCTAAGAATGGGTACAATAAAAGTGTGCGTTATTGAGTTACATTTGTAGTCGTTTTTGTACGGTTACCATAGCAACCAGAACAAAAAAACCCCGTAATTTTGAAGCGTCTTGTTATGGGCTATATTATGATGTATAATACTTTAGTCGAGCTTAAAGCTAGTCCAGCAGTGATGGACTAGGCTAAAGCTAGTCAAAATGGACACCATCTGGACTAGCTTTAAGTTAGTCAGGCGACCTGTTTAGGTTTTCAGTGAAACCATGTTGTGTACGGGCAAACGGACCTCTCAGGTCGGGTCGTTCGGTCGGTCGGTCGTCTTCTGTCTTATTTTGCCCTGAATATGACCGTAAAATCCAAAGGGTCTGTAAAGCAAAACAACTTCTTTGGGCATTTGGGTCGGTATTCATTTGCACGTGAAAAATATGACATCGATATCTAAAAAAAAGGTCGTTCGGGCCCGTACAACAGGGTTTCTTTTTGTCGTCGCCTAATATGTTGCTTTGCTAGGTCCAATGTCCGATTAGATGACGTAATAGAACGGACAGTCAAACGCCACTGTACTCCGGATCAACCACTGTCAAGAGATTACTTGGTCTGCCTGGTTTGCCAGCGTCATTGCTACTCGCGATTTGGCTTGATATGCACACCTGACGGCTAAGTCCATCATCGCCAACATTCCTCTGACGATCCTTCGACGGGTTACTTTTTAAATCGGACCAATCGCGCGCTTTTGATTTGTTTTCGGGTATAATTGCGCATTTGCAGTTACGGTACAGTCCCAGAAGGATGTATCTTAAATGTTGAAAAGTCCAAGACACTTCCGTTCTGTGTTCGGGCGTGTATATTTCCAACTCCTTTGATCGGTAATTTGTTTTACTATGGTGGCCTCGATCAGAGCTTGCGAATACCAAGCCAAGATGCTCTCTACATACATAGGCCTACATACACCGTACCACAAATTACATACTCACACACATACACGATCAATAAGATTTATAAAAGCGTTATTTCATTTAGATCACGGTGCTTATTGAATGACAGTCAACTGATATCAACTTACCATTTGGACATTGCATCGTTGTATTTACATATATAGCTCCAAGAAATCCACAGGAGTTAATGTAAGAAGAGCGCACTTTATATATCAACATGTTATTTGGGCTGCCGTCTGCGAAGTAGAAAGTGTGGTCATCATTTCCTCCGCTCAGAGATGAAACATTCCTTCGTATTTTATTGCATATCCAGGTAGTTACTAGATCATTTATAAATAAAAAGGATCGACGCACGCATAAAGGACCCCAGTTCGACCGTATGGATATATCCACCCACGAAACCCGCCGTCCATTCGCCAAGATTGCTGTAGTCAAATGAGCCGCTGATACGTTTTCAAAATTGGCTGAATCTAAAGTAACAGAAATAGTTATTCAACATTAAACTTTTGTAAACACATACCCTATTTATTAAATGAAAGCAAATACCGACCATTTTTAAATAGGCATATTCATGATCCATCAATGTATTAAAGACACTACAGCATACATCGATGCGACATGCGACTTTAGTGTTACATTATTATAATACATGTAAATCACACGCAACATATAGAGTTATCAATTGTTATTTTATATAAACTGGGACAAAGTGGCGTGAATTATATTTAATAAGGGAGCGTTCATGGGGGGGGGGGGGTAGCTTTTTTTATTGTTGGTACATCAACTCTTTTTGACCGCCCTTCTCGCTATGCCTACACTTTGTTTGACCCCCCCTCTTTTTTTTAATACTGGACCCGAAACTTCGACCCGATTCTTCCCCCCCCCCCCCCCCCCCCCCCCCCCTTTTCAAAACTGTTTTGATACCCCTTTTTTTGAGCTTCAAAACATTTTGGACCCTCCTCAAATGTAACGTGTGCCCGACGTTTTGGAAATACTAGGTGTACATTCGTGTAAGTTTATCATTCGCTCGTACCATACGGTCAACAAAAACAACTTATGAAGGTAATAAATACGTTCTTAACTCCAAAACTATAGCTATATGAAAATATTAGATTATATATTTGTCGATACAATTCCGTGAAGATTGACTACATTATTAACAAAGTTATGAGTCGTAAACCAAATCACTGATTTAGGTGATCATTGGATTAAAGGTATATTATGTGATCTTTCCAGGGAACGCCCTCAACATCGAAAAAAAAATAGAAAGCAGATTTTCTTGCAGATTTACATTTCTGATCATAAATCATGCATACATTCCAAGTTACAGGGCGATACGATTCTTAATTACTTCAAAATCATGGTTTTAGAGTGAAAATAAACTGTCCGAATCCGGACACTTTATATTTTTCACTCTAAATTCACTCTAAAACCATGATTTTGAGGTAATTAGGAATCGTATCGCTCTGTAACTTGGAATGTATGTATGATTTATGATCGGAAATGTAAATCTGCAAGAAAATCTACTTTCTAAAAAAAATAATGAATAGAGGGCGCCCTCTGGAAAAGATCACATAATATGCCTTTAAGACCCTGTCACACTGTATCGAGTAGAGGTAACGTGTGTAACGTTTGGGTGTTCTTTCCAGGAAGTTTTCATTTGTTCGTGACATATTTGGCATACGTTGTATTCGTTAGAGGTCCGCAGAGGTGCGTTGGTGTTCAGGATATTTTTGTTGAGCATGATCAAAGTTTTGAGCTGGTGATACACTATGTATACGTTGAGCATTCGCTGCGTGAGCGTTTCGCAAGTTGGGTGTACGTTGCTTATTCGTCAGCTTTTCGGCCATATACGGTGCTTAAGAAGAAACCTCTACCAAACGTGGTCAACGTTCACGCAGCGAATGCTCAACTTATACATACTGTATTGATCGATCACTACGTTGTCACTCTCTCAACATTTTGAACAGGCTCAAATAAAATCTTAGACCCCAGCGCACCACTGCAAACCCCTAGCGAACCATCAGCGTATATACGCAACGTATACCAAATATCTCACGAACGAATGACAACTTACACGAACGTACAGCCACATTTCCAAAACGTCGGTCACACGTTAGCTCTATTCGCTAATATGTAACAGGTCCAATAACAAGACTAATTGTTGATAAATACCTGTTGCACAAACAACAAGGAATTCCCGATACCGTACACATTGCTCCTCACTCCACGGTTGAAAAATACACGATTCCCATTGACCCTGATCACAATCCATAGCACCCAAATGTATGTTTGTAGTGTTCGAGAGAGCGCTATACGAGTAGGGTTGCTCATGAAAGAAACCTCCGTGATATCCAAGATGGCGGCAAATTGCATTATGGCTTTCGTCACGGCCGTGGCTCATGTAACCAACGCAGAACACAACACGGCCCCATGGTAAATTATTCGGACGGACCTCCAGGCTTCCCTCTGTCTCATATACTCCACCAACAAGACGAATATCATAATATTCTATTTATTAGATACAAAATAATAACCGAAAAGGTAATAAGATATTTTTCACATTTTTATCAGCCCATCCAAAACCTCTGATACCATCGTTACTTATTTTTAAATGTCTCCAGTATGGCTGCGGTCTCGGTTCTCCGGTGTTTTGTACAGGACTACAGGTTCCTAATGCACTTATCAATTGCATCCCCGGCCCGGGGAACCCGGGGATAGCGGGGATTAGGGCTGGGACGTACAAATTGCCCATGTGACGTCCCGGGTACAATCGTGTACGGTCCCCGCAGGGCCGGGCGCCATTTTTTGTATGTCCCCGCTACCGTCCCGACCCCCCTTGGCCGGGACAACATGTACAGTCCCGGCCACCCATTTCCCAGGAAAAAGTATTCACCCGGCTACAGTACCAAGATCGCTAATTTCTTTCTGCAACCATAACGGAATGCATTTCTATGTGTTCGCTATGTGTTATTAGGCTTATTTCGTCAAGCGCATCCTATCTCTAGCTTATTTATAGCAAGCGCCCGGGTGTACATTTGTGTACCTTTATAGCGTACGTCCCCGCTACATGCTCCGCTAGCGTGGGCACAGTTTGTACGTCCGCGTACACTCCCCCGCATAGCCGGGCATCGTTTTTTGTACACTCGTGTACGGTCCCCGCATGGACGTGGACGTACGTGTCAATACAAGCAGACATGCGCGGCGTCTTATATTGCTTGGAAGCGGGTTTGATATTATAACAATTACATACATTTTAATTGCGATATCATTGTATTAGTGTTGCCATGGTAACCCGGTGATATATGAGATAACGGGGCCTATTGCATACATTATACGTAAGGGCTGTTTGGACGTAGGGCAATTTTTATTATTTCTATAAATTGCATTTTTGGGTGACTTTAACATCTTACAGTGTATCCCAAAATTATTGTGACTTCAGACTATTACCATGATTACAGTGCATCCCAAAATGTTCACTGTATCCACATTTGCGAGTATGGTCAGCGATGTGTATGTGCATGTAATTGATAGCAAGATAATTGAAATGTTGGTTGTGCAACCATGAGACATCCTGGTTGTGAGGTGGTAACTAATCAGCATGATTTATGATTGACCAGGCTGTTTCGAAGATTAGATTGAATTGTGGAAATGTCGTCTGCTAATGTTGCATTGTGGTACATAATGACGGGAATTTTTGGACATTATTTTATTTGACTTTTGATCATGCATTGTTTATACACATTTTCATTGATGGTGATGAATAACAAATGAGTATACATAAAATCTTCAGGCCCTATTGTATGAGCAGATAGATGCCTATGGTACTGTATTGCCTGTTTGTATTTCTTTATTTAAATATCATGATGCTGCTGAGTACAGAATGAGACCTCTGTTGATACTTTGGTTTTGATGGTTATTATTTGTTTGTAAAACAGTGGAACACAAAGACAGATGGGCCAATTAGATGAGTTAGATGAGATGGCCTATTAGGCCTACTATTTATGAATGTTTTTTAAAGATTGTTTTCATTACAAACACGAGAATTGATGGGCCTATTGAATGAGCTGATAGGGCATAATACTTTTGGTCGCTTTGTTTAATTTGTTGTGAATGCGGTATTCAAATTTCGGACTAATGGCTTTGTCAAAAATACTTAGCAGATTTGTGGATATTTATTTATAATTAATTGCATCATTTTGTTTATCTTATTGCGGATGGAGAGTAATTGGTAACTAAAATGATGTGATGGGTCACATAGTGTGTGTGCCATAACCTGTGATATGTGTTTATATTTGTATTAGGTGCTGTAAGAAAACTGAACTCTGAGGATTCGTAGTCGTCTCTTGAATTTGTCCATAGTGTTGAAGAGGTATATAAATGGGGTGTTATGGTGGCTGATAATTTTCAACGTCAGTGGACCTTTTAGTCCTGACTTTGTGACTAGTTGGTTGGCGTAGCATGACCAGATAATGACTAATTTAAAATAAAAAGTAGCCAACCAAGCATCACTCAACAAAGACGGGGTCGATACCGATTGCCGAACATCTATGACCCGATTCTATGAAGGTTAAGACCTTCAGTTCGAGTCATTAGTCTGCTGATGTAGATTTTAGAGAGAATTTTAGTATTTTACTGTGAGGTCGAAGTTGAGTTATAGGTTTTGATATTACTATTTTTGGTACTTATTGATCGAGTAATAACTTGGTAGCGAGGAGTTAAGCTAAGACTAAACGCTATTGTGATTTTTGTGAAGACGAAGTGCTTGTTATTCAACATTCGAAAATGTGGGGTTCTACCCCCACACATAATTTAGGTTTCCAATTTTAATCATAAGTATACCCAAACAAAAAATGGGGGTGTCAGTCGTGTCAGTTTACAACCTACTTGAAAACCGGGTGCACGTGCCGTAATTGTAATTAGTAAGATATAGTGTGCGTCTTGTTTGTTAGAGTCCTGACGACGAAACGTTATTGTTTCGAAAGCTTGACCAGACCCCTTATTGCCGTTTCCCATTATTTTATATGTTTGATTAAATATCATCGTTATTATTTGATCACTTACCCCAGAGACAGTTAAGAGTGATTTTCGGACTATGATCTTTGTGGCACGGCACATTGAATCTCTGTTGTATGTGTTCTGCGATACTAAGCATGCCTATGTTATCCGTACCATCAACAGGACTTAGCAAAAACTCATATCCATCATTAGTTTGATAATGATCTGCATCAGTTGTTACCATGGCCATCGATTTGACATGAGGACAAATCAAAGTCTGCAAATAGTTCAATGTTTTGATACTAGTGGTTCCTTTAACGTAACACACGTATAACCAGCTTTGGTTATATTGTACTTGAAGATCACCGAACAATTTTGAATGCTCGCCATTAGTTAGCCGTGCATTTCGTGAAAGATAGTCAACCGTGATATTACCATCCAAACCTAGAGAAAAGAAAATAATTAATAATGCACTATCAAAATGCTTTCTATTCACCAGTGGCATTCACTTGAACACGACGACACTCCTGAACGGGAGCATGCTAAATTGCACCCTAAAAGAGGTCTTTGGGGATGATATTGAAACATTGAGAGGAAAAAACAGAGACAATAATGGGTTGTTTTGATGAGAGCTAGGATAAATAAAGTATCTTAACCTTAACACCGGAGGCTTTGTTTCGGGAATAAAACTATCAGCGGGGAAATACATTAAATTAGGGGAAAAGGCACCGGGTATCGAATCAGGCTTACTTGCATCACGGAAACTATTTCAAAAAAGATTTTCTTCCGCATAATATAGCCCACCCGATCGCGCCACGAGAATGAGATTATTGGGAACGAAATGAAATAAAAACGAATGATTTCTAAACGCATAAGCGATTTTTTTTTACCGTGTAAATTATATGGCAACAAATGGTTTTGCCTCAAAAGAATAAAACATTTAAAATATATTCATTTTAAATACATTTAGACAAATGGGTGGTTTAATGGTTAAAGGTGCAGTCACACCTAACCGATTTGGCTCGCCGATGCTATACCGTAGACAGAAATTGTCGATTTTCGGCGATCGGTACTAGTACGGTAGCGCAACGGTGTCACATCGTTGAAAAACGGTAGTACATCGTTAGTTAATACATCGGCAGGACTACGGTCAGGGAATTCTGGCCGATTTGGCTTGCCCGAGCTATACCGGAGCACAAATTTGGTGATTGTCGGGGATCGGTTCTAGTATGGTAGCGCAACGATATCACATCGGTAAGAACGGTAGTATATCGTCAGGACATCGTTAGAACATCGGCGAAAAAAAAGCAAGGGTAGAAACGTTTGAACATGCTCAAAAATGTCTGCCGTTGCGCTGCCGAAGCGAGCATCGGGACTACAACGGCAGTAAAACGGCAGTACTCCGGTATGACTTTGTTAAGTGTCGGTAGAGCTGTCACCGGTAGCGCTCCATGGATCGGCGGCTCTTCGGTGGGGTCATAGTAGCAAAGGGTGTGCCACCCAACTTCCCGATCTGAAGTTACTTTTGTTTAACCAGTGACGTCACTGGTGAATGTCCCAATGTTGCTTTAGGTATTAGACTGAATTGAAGTTTACACGGAATTGTTGGGAAAATTCCCCAACAATGGTGCGGTTTTGAAAGTTATGATAAAACGTACGTGCTGTACTGGTTTTTACAAGCCTGACATATATGATACTTCACGTTTCATTATTTATTTTCGGTATTTGAATTCATTCTCTCACTTTACACCATACCGTCATTGTTAGTGTCCTACGGACTTGCTGCAAGACTATGTTCTGACGATGTCCTGACGATGTACTACCGTTCTCAGCGATGTGATCGGTATTGCTACGGCCAATTGTTATTTTTGTGCTTTCTGGACGGAGCTCCACCGATTTGCTCGCCGTTGTAAATTATTTGCTACGGTTTGGCTACGGCGAGCCGCATCGGCATCGTTATTTTCAGCAAATGTTTGCTTGTTCTCAACGTAGTAATCTAAGGCACTCCGAAATTGACGGTACCGAAAACAGAAGTACTGTTAACAAATAAATATAGCTCCAGTAACGCAAATTATCACTAATTCGTATGGTATAATCTTTCGTTTGTATATCATTTTTTTTAAATGCATCCATTTTCGCAGATTATTGCAGAAATATGAGTTTTTTTACACCACCTTCTACAGAACATCACAAGCGTTTTCCGTAGCATTGTAATTGCATTACGCCTTGTCAGACTTAAGCCACGTCTATGTGGAATATTGCGCGAATATTTCAGTCGTTTAAAGTCTACAATACACAATTGACGACATATTCAAACTGTAGAACATTAACATTACCATATTTCAATCAAATATTCCTATAATAAGCAAAATGAGTAATGTCCATGTTTGCCAGAAGCCAAGAAGCGCGCAATATTTACGAAATTCATCCGACTTCGAACAAGTCTATCGATTCTATTGAGAAAATAGTAACACATGGAAATTGCCAATGCGGTTGTCGATTCACGCTCTCTCTCATTGACACTTTCGTGTTGAAATCTTACTTCAATTTACAGCTGCCAAATGCCAAACGAAATTCCTTCAATGATAAATTCAAATAGAAAACCAGTCCCGTTAGGTGGGCGAATAATCCAACCCTGGCGAATATGCAAGGGCATATGCTCACTAAGTGGACATATTTGCCAGTTATCTTTTTCCAAAAGTAGCGCAGCAGCGTTTCTACACAAAAAATGGCATTTTCTATCTGAAATCTGAGATATCCTATATTTATGTTTTTAGCTTCTTGATCAAACCAATGACAGTTCTCACTGGGTACTCCTATTACACTGTGAAAAGAAACACAGATTCTTCACTAGCGCTAGTGATCCATCGATCGCAGCAGTCTCGGCACTGTTTCGTCATAGCTCATGAAAATATATGAGTAATTACGGTCAATATGCCGGCGATTTCCACTAAGGTGAAATGTCTCTCTTCAAACTCCGATTTTATCCTTATGAAATACTTTTGGCAATGTAAACATATGGATATGATCTAAATAATACACACGCGTTTCTATTAACCATTAATTGATTCTTAGTACTGTTCTCCTTTAACATGTTTAAGGATATGGTTAATATGAATTATTCAAAAGCTCTGCACTCCATTAACAATACTATTCCTATGTGGTCAAAGCGTTCTCTGGCCATATACGGAAGAGACACTTTCGTTTAATCCTTCATATTGGCTAATTTCAACTATTTCGGTCAAATGTTTGCAAATCACACAGATAAATATATGATATAATGTGAACGAATGTATATTTAAATTAATGTGGAGTGGAAAAATGTATAGAGTAAAACGTTGCCAAATGATACAGGACTATCGTTTTGGAGGAGTACATTTACCACATGTAATATCACATTAAAGAAAGTTGAAAATAAATTCAAATCGCTTCGATGGACGTATACCCCCTGGAATAGAGTATTATGGTAAATAGATAATTTTCAAAAAGGTCTATACCTAAACAATACTTGAATCAACTGGCTAGAAAGACACATTAGCAGCTAGACAGCAAAAATAATGTAGCGGATATTGTATAACTGCTGATACAGACTATGGCTACCATGCGGTACGGTATAAATTGGAAACATATACAAATAAAGTACGACGAATATCGATGATTAGATGGATATTTTCCGTATGAAACTTGAATTATAATAGTATTTAGCTGTTGATTTGGTTTCATTCAGAGTTCTGTGAAATATTTAAATTCATATGTTAACTTCTAGTACGATTTTTGGTTGCCCGCCGGACATATGCAAAAAGTAAATATTGGTTGTCCGTGGCTAATTGTGGTTGTCCCGGCCAACCGGGCATATATAAAATAAAAATAGTGTCATGTAAAATTAGGATATCGCCCCAAATAGTTTTAGGAACAGATAAACAATCTGGTCAATAATAGCACTCCTTTAGGTAACCATTAAACTTAAAAGTATTACCAGTATAGTTTCCTTAGGCCTATACCTGAGTCATTTTTCATTTCCATCCAATGTTATTATCTATTTGTAGTAATCAATCACCATTATGGATTTTACTCACCATTTGTTTATATCCTATTTGCCTTTTACTTTTTAATCTCCCCTTTGTCTATATCATCCTTTTGTTACATTATCCACTTCATCAATCAGCTGTCAAGTTTGTATTTCCTTCCCCCATTCATCCATCTGTCACTTTACTTCCTGCCCATTGTTCCTCTGTCTATATATATGTTGTGTATATTGTATTCTGTCATTTTACCTTCGATAAAGATTCTGTTAGAATCGAAACGTCAGGTCCTCTTATATTTATTACAATATACTTTTTAATAAGAGTGTGTTTAAACAATTCACAATTACATCCAGGCAAGCCTCAATCCTCCTTTGATCTAGGTGTATGCGTCTACTATGTTATAGTGGATATTATTTTGGTTGCCGCTTTGGTTGCCAAATGCAATATTCCTTGAGCAGTCCATATTATTATTTTAGGAAGCTCTAACGAAGCTAACGATGATGCTCTAAATCTTGATCTTACTAGCCAAGTGTCATATTTATAGAGCCAAAATACGAAACACGCGGCAAAATGTGTTTAAATTACTTTTGCATATAAATATTTAAAGTCCTGTGCAATAAGTAATAATACACTTTTGTTTCAGGCGATGTGATCCGTTGCAACATTCATTAACAACATATACTATCATAAATATTATTCTCCGCTATCACTGAAAGTTAAAGCAGAATTATATTATTTTCTTTTCTTTGGTGTGAGTACTTTTGTAATAACTCGAAAACTAAACTTGGAATGATACTTGATAGACGGAGTAGTTTCGAATCCGTCACGAATCCGCTGTTATTGTGCCTTGGAAATGTAGTTGACAATGGACATATTATACGGTGTCATCCATTCATTACAGTTTGCCAGTAATTGCGTCGCTTTTATGTCAAAAATCGGCCCAGGGGCTTGCGACTCCGTAATGATACCATCGATTTGAACGAAACAATGTGTATGTACTTGCGAAAGGAATTGCTTTTACTGATTATAAAAAAGGAAATAATGAAACTAAAAATAATCATTAGCCATGAGGTTCTTAGAACAAATTGTTTATTTAAGTCTGTAGACTGTGATACTGACGCAAGGGTCAAAGTGGAATATTATTTCAATTTAATATCAAGTAACACAGGTACTCATGCAAATTGATAACAACGAATTTGAACGAAATTTAATGGCAACATTTGTATTTGTCAGCAGTTACCGTATTTCACTTTTTCATGGGTAGCTTTGCGATGGTTAAAGACAAATATCAATTCGGTGTTAGTTTAAAGGCACAAAACTATAACAACGTGTTTAATTTGACATACCTGTTATATCGTTTGCAATAGCTCCTCCTCCAAAATAAAACAGTAATATCAAGAGAACATCTCTCACGCAGTTCAACTTCCTTGCCATCGTGCAGAGAACTAACGCTGTCGAATTAAAAAGTTGTCGCTATGAACCACCAATTGGTTATCAATAACACTACAAAATGGCAGCTGATTGATTTTTAATATTAATTAAACTTTTGCTTATTTTTGAAACTTTCGAGCACAACTAGAGAGGGTAAGAACAGAATAGTGACGAAAAGCCCTAGAGAGGTTCGACTTCCTTGCCATCGTGCAGAGAAATAACGCTGTCGACTTAAAAAGTTGTCGCTATGAACCACCAATTAGTTATTAATAACACTACAAAATGGCAGCTGATTGATTTTTAATATTAATTAAACTTTTGCTTACTTTTGAAACTTGCGAGGACAACTAGAGAGAGCAAGACCAGAATAGTGACGAAAAGCCCTAGAGATTGACAGCTGATTGATTTGTTATTACTATAATATTGTTGTTTACTTTTAAAACTTGAATTGGGAGGATAAATCCTCGGATATGAATTGAGCTAATTAGTATTAACAACTTCAATTGTCAAATACAACCGAGGATTTAGCCTCTCACTTTTGAAATTTCAGTTTTGAAATTTAAAAATAATAAAGTAATAACAAATCAATCAGCTGTCAATCTGTAGGGCTATTCGTCTCTATTCTGTTCTTACTCTCTAGTTGTGCTCGAAAGTTTTAAAAGTAAGCAAAAAATTAACACTGTACACAAGTATTGAATTGGACGATTAATGCAACTACGGCCATGTGTTTTGAACTCGCCTCCTTTCGTGTTACACACGGATTTTGGGTTTCGCGACATGATTTTAACTTTACACATTTATTATTTGCTTGTATACCCTCTGAGGTAGTAAAAGTATACATTTTCTGAAGGGAAATTGTATGAGAAATCTAAATATGCCATTGTAATTATAGTACGATCAAGGACTAAAATGGTATGATTCACAATGTTCGGAAAAATATCAGATTTTAAATGTTGTAATATGAGATCCATATATTTGTTATACCTACCCCTGTCATTATTTACTTAACATATTTAAATTCCTCATGAAATTATTCATCAGATGATATATAATGCACAAAGGTTACTACGTCGGTAAGGTAATTATACCGGCTAATGAATATCTCCCATTTTTATTTTATATATTTTGAGAAATTTTAGAAATATTTTTTAAGGATGTACCCTTCCCTGATCTAAACTGCATTTCTGAATTCCTCTAGTTAGTTACAAGCTTTTCAAAAATGTATTTTTTTGCTATCATAGATTGACAACTTTTTCTGTACAGTCATTTTTATAAATCCGGTAAATTGAGGCTGATTATTCATGTTGACTGTGTAGCGAAGAGGAAGAAAGCTGATGATCATGGTCTTATCCATAATGAATTAGTTGTTACAAATAGTTGACAAGTTTGTTGAATCACATACTAAAAGACTACTAAATATCATTTAAAGTGGGACCAGAATGGTGATTGCAACATCAGGGGATGACTAGTTATTGTAAAAATAACAAAGCATGGGATTATCCCCATTGAGTTTGTACAGGCGGCACCCCTTCCGGCGGCACCCCTTCCGGCACCACCCCTTGTCCCCAAGCTTCCAACAGGTGTAGCTCCTCTTCTGTATTAGCTATACCAATGCCATTTTGCAGGCAGATAGCTTGTTATTAGGGCTTTAAAATGACACCAAATCTGTTGAGATAGCGTTTGTGGTTTTTAAATGATGTATGAAACTAAAAAGTGTAACAGCACCACCCTATTGGGAGGCGAGCTAATAACGCGTGACCCTACAAGAAAACTGATAGACGGATAAGTGAGCGATAACTACAGCGATGTCATTTTAACATGTAAAGGTATTATAGGGAGTCTATTTAGTGGCGTGTAATCTGAAGAAATTTAAAACAGATTTGTGTTCAATTAAAGGTAAAGAACAAACCTGAAGATCTTCAGAGGCATTTTGGTGATCAAATCGCTTGTGACACCTATACAATTTCGTGTTAAAGTACTGGCACGTAAATATACCATGTGTCCCCGAAGTGAGAAATCACTGTTTACACCAAGCATTATAGGCAACCAAAAAGAAGAAGATGTTTGTTCGCCCAAACAAGGAATAAAAATGGGTCGGTCGGTCGATTACCTTTTTGTTGTTGTTGCTATAGACACTTTGGAGTCTATCCTAAAGCTTACCTGACACTTTTTGAGAAGAAAAAAACTATACAATGTTGTTCTCCCAGAATGGGAGAATAATATCAAATGGAACTACATCGCTTGCCATTCGTAATATGGTACGTGGTAATGGGAAGATATATGCAAGCGACACGTTATGTCTTGCGAGGAGTTTGATTCAAACAGATTATTCGCTATCCCTAGTGATCCATTGATCGCAGCAGTCGCGGCACTGTTTCGTCATAGCTCATGAATATTATATGACTAATTATTATGATTATGGTGACTTCTGCTACGGTGAAATTTCTCTCTTCAAACTCCGATTTTATCCTTATGAGACATTTTTGACGATGTAAACATATTAATATGATCTATGTAATACACATGCGTTTCTAAAGGGGTCAAAAAAGTGAACCCCCCCTCCTAAAATTAGATTTTCATAAACGTTTCAACTTTTCTAAACGTCTAATTGCGTGTGAAGTTATGCAAACAAAAGTAATCTAATTTTAGGGGGGGGGGGTGACTACTTTGTTTGACCCCTTTATAACCATTGATTGATTCTTAGTACTGTTCTCCTTTTACATGTTTAAGGATATGGTTGATATAAACTATACAAAAGCTTTGGACTCCATTAAAAATACTATAGCTATGTGGTCAAAGCGTTCTCTGGCCATATACTGAAGTGACACCGTCGTTAAATCCTTAAACTGTTCCTTTAATACTAAACTGCTCAAAACAAGTTCGGAATTTTGGTTCAAATATATCGGGATATGTTCATTTAGTGTAATATATCATTTAAAAGCTGATGTGTTCATCTTTACAATGATATATAATTTGAAGCAATCCCTTGTTCCAGTGCTCAGCCACATGCTTGAGAACATGGGGAGGTCGCAATCTGAAAGCGCCAAAATCATGACTATTTTGTGCTTAAAATGCAATGGATCATCAAACGACAGTCCTCAAAATAAGTAACTGACCAGGTAAAAAATATGCTCTCAACTTCAAAACTGTAACTCCAACGTAAATATATTAGGCAATAAAGTTGTAAGGAAATTTCTTGCCTTTAATTTGAGATATTACACGTGAAGATTGAATGAATATTTACTCAGTTATGTGCCCTAAACCAAAACAAAGTCCGTTTGTTATTCTAACATTTCGTTCGTCTACACGCAGCCTCGGACTAGCAACAGGCATATTATTGATTAACTGGTAGCGACAACTCACTGGTCGATAGTAAGACGGGATTGGGGATGCTTCAATTGATCAATGCAACCCATATAAAGGGTTCAACAAAAGAAAGTATACCACTTTGTTTATGACATTTTGAGTAACATTCATTTATTTGTATGACCAAACAGGCTAGATAGGCATTTAGATGAATCTTTTAGGCATAATTTGTTACCAAATTTTCCCCCTAACAACAAAGATAAACCATGATTAGCACAATTTAAAGAAAAAGTTCCTATTTTCAAAAGTCTCATTTCCAATACACAGCACGAGAAAAAAGGACCAATTGTTAACACACACAATGTCGTACAACCGTTCCTGTCCACTTGTTAAACAAGGAGAAGGAACTAAATCCAGTTTCTTCGTTGCCCACTCTATTGGTCCCAAATGAAGGACAGCAATTACACAAGAATCAAGGTTAGTACCTTGTTAAGCGTACTATTTGTATGTGTTGATCTATTGTTGGTATGAAATCATATACAAATGCACATTTAAATTCACATATCATTAAATGCAGTAGTATCTAAAATCACTCATTTTGTTGTTGATGGAGCTAAGAGAATTAGTAAAGTGCGAGTTGGTTATACCAGTTAATCAATAACCCACAGTAGTTAATCCACATACCGTCTCAGTGCAAAAGTCTGGGAAATGTCGATTAATCCTAGATCTAAGACATGTTTGATTTGATTTGAGATCATTTGGGTCCTACGACCCTGGATAACCCAATAAGTTTAGCTTATTTCCATTGGGGTCCGTTAGATGTGTGAACAGATACAGACCGGAATGATCCCCTACTCTTTACGAAAGAGTCTGTAACTTTTTTAACGTGCTCGGGTATTGCTCTTTGTACATGTACAAGGTCGTAATTCAAGATCACTGTTTGGTTCGAATACGCTCACTGGTGCAGTGTTGATTAGACGCTACGAGTTTAGATATAACCAAGTCTTGATGAGCTATTACTTGTATCCTTATTTCATGTCTAACATACGATTCCTGAGAGGAATCAGAATAGTTCCTGCGAGGAACTCTTTCCTGAGAGGAAAGGAGTGTTAACTGAGAGGAATTAGAAAGGAGGAATAATTCCTGAGAGGAATTAATATTTTTCCAGAGTGGAAATAATTTATAGAGATTATTAATCTAATGATAATTCTTGTGAATTGAGAATTGAGAATTCACGTATATGACATATAATAATGTGTCCGCTCCGTTGTTATCAATTTGTTATAATGCATTAGAAAATAAATTTTTCTGTTGTTCGTTACATCCCGTTCTTTTGATCTTCATGAGGGGTAGGCCGGCGACGGCTCTGAGCTACTGCGGTAAGGATTCCCCTGTTATCAGTTGTTATCAGTGTATTAATGTTTTGCTTTTCAGGGCAAGGGCGTTTGAAAATGTTTTAATAGCGTTTGAGAGCAGCGAATCTAGCGATTGAATGTATTTTCTAACGTGGCTTAAGCCTGTTCAAGATCGGTTGAATGCAGTCATTAATGTAAAATTAGGATATCGCCACAAATAGTTATTTTAGGGAGCCCTAACGATAATGCTCTAAATCGTATAATCTTACTAGCCAAGTGTCATATATTTATAGAGCTTAAATACGAAACACAAGGCATAATGTGTTTAAATTACTTTTGCATATAAATGTTAAAATGTCCTGTGCAATATATGATAATACACTTTTGTTTCAGGCGATGTGATTTGTTATTTTACTATCATAATTATTATTCTCCGCTATAACTGAAAGTCTCTTTGTCTCGTTGGTGTGAGTACTTTTGTAATAACTCGAAAACTAAACTTGGAACGATACTTGCCAAAAGGGCAGTTCCGTAATTAGGTAACCCAAATTGAAAAAAAATGGAAAAAATTGAAAATCGTTGATATAACCTAATTTATGTATCATATCAAAGGTTATGGGTTGTAGTTTCGTGATATAATTTGGAATTTGATCTAACATTCCCGGTTTGGCTGATTTTGAGGTTGTTGCGGACGTATGGGCATTTTTTTAGTAGAAATCGCACCATGGAAGTGCAATTATTTCCATGAATGAACTAAGGCAAGTATTACAAATTGATACAATCCATACAACAATGATCATGTGTTATGTATCATATAAAATAGTTACTTAAAATGACCAAAATATTTAAGAATTATGCTTTTTGGATTAAATTTGGTACCTTCTGTTGCGGACGTACACTTCCCAAAAGCTGCTACTTTTAACCACTCTGTTCAATACTTTGGCAATGTTGGATACCAATGAAGTAAGTATTTTTCTAAAGCTGATGATTCATACTTAATGTTTAAAACTTATTTTGTTCTGTATCTGTTTACAGGTTTAATACATGGTCTCTTGTTAGTGTTGCGGATGTACATCTGTGTTGGACGTACATCTGTTTTCACAGATGTACGTCCGCAACACTAATATGTACGTCCGCAACGGATAAACATCAGTAAATTTTAACTTAAAGATAAAGGTTCTGATAATTTTCTCTGTTTGTTTTCTTTCGGTTTGTCCCTCTTACAAACAAAACAATATTAGTTTTCATTACAGACCTGAACACTTCAGAGAACTTTTGATAGGAATACAGGTGTACTGAAAATATCACTTTCTCTGCGTACGTCCGCAACGGAGGGTTTTCACACCATATCTCTAAAACCGAAATTGGTACAGCAAAGGAATTTTCAGGTTTTATACTCCTACTAGAGATACTTGAAACCCAGGTGTTAACAATCAAGCAACTGGTATACTTAAGATTTTGCAAGCCCTCAAAGTGTCTGAAATGTACGTCCGCAACTACGGAACTGCCCAGAAGGAGTAGTTTTCTCTACACGCGTCACGAATCCGCTGTTATTGCGCCTTAGAAATGTAGTTGACAATGGATATATATATACGGTGTGATCTATTCATTACAGTTTGCCAGTAATTGTGTCGCTTTTATGTCAAAAATCGGCCCAGGGGCTTGCGACTCCGTAATGATACCACCGATTTAAACGAAACAATGTTTATTTACTTGCGAAAGGTATTGCTTTTACTGATTATAAAGAAATAGTGAAACGAAAAATATTTGCAATGAGGTTCTTAGAAACAATTGTTTGTTTAAATCTGTAGATTGTTATACTGACGCAAGGGTCAAAGTGGGATATTATTTCAATTATCAAGTAACACAAGTACACATGCAAATTGAAAACAACGAATTTGAACGAAAATGGCAACATTTGGTTACAGTATTTGTCAGCAGTAATCGTATTTAACTTTTTCATGGGTATCGTTGTGATGGTTATAGACAAATATCAATTTGGTGTTAGTTTAAAGACACGAAACTATAACAACGTGCTTAATTTTACATACCTGTTAGATCGTTTGCAATAGCTCGTCCTCCAAAATAAAACAGTAATATCAAGAGAACATCTCTCACGCAGTTCGATTTCCTTGCCATCGTGCAGAGAAATAACGCTGTCGACTTAAAAAGTTAAGCTATGAACCACCAATTGGTTATTAATAACACTACAAAATGGCAGCTGATTGATTTTTAATATTAATTAAACTTTTGCTTACTTTTGAAACTTGCGAGCACAACTAGAGAGAACAGAATAGTGACGAAAAGCCCTAGAGATTGACAGCTGATTGATTTTGTTATTACTATAATTTTTGTTTACTTATATAACTTGAAGTGGGAGGCTAAATCCTTGGGTCGTATCTAAAGTAATACATTATAATTTCTGCGCCAAAAAGCGTTAGTTGCCATTTGTTTCTTCTTTTTTTCGAACACCACATACACAATGTAAACACACTTATTACCATATTTAGTACCAAGTATATGATTTATACGACTATCCGCCAGTTATATTTTGATAAACCACACTTTTGACTCATGATGTAACAAAATTTCTCTTGAAAAATACTGTTCGTAACTACCAAAAAGTCTTCGAAAACTCATTTGTGACACACTCATTTAAAAACTCTTGTTCACTCAGCAAGATATGCATAGATTCCTTTCAAAGAGAGAAAATTGTCCTCCACTTGATGGCAATGTCGTGTCTGACTAGAAACAATATTTAACAAGAAAAACAAAAACAAAAAACTTTTTTTCTTCTTTCTATTTGTAACTATAGGTCTACGATAACATTACCAAACAGAAGTACAACGATAGTTAATGATTGTTTTGAAATATCGTTTTCTTTGTTATTTACCAAGTCCAAAAGCACACAATTATTTAGTTAATAAATAATGATTTCGATTTGTAGCAAAGATATCTTTAACTATATAAATACTGGCTATGTCTGAGTTTGGCGTAGTATTTTTTGAAGGTAGACAACTAGTAAATAATATGCTAACAGATCGTTATCATTGAAACTATTTATACCATTTCCTCTACTGAACAGTGAACACATTTACGATATCTTGAAGGTTCCACACTACGTAATGATTGTAGTCCTTGCCGACGAAAATCGGATACTGTTTGTTTCTCTAATTTAGAAGCCTGTGGCCCAAGCATAATCATAAGTGATCAGGAAATGTACTTATTGCCACAAATGATTAAAGATGGAATATAATCCTGATTTTAGGACTAATATACTTATATATTCCCACAGTGCAAACACAGATCTTTTCAATCCTTGTTTAGGTTCTTGGCTTTTCTGTTTTGTCAACACTGTTTATGATAAATGAGAGCAATACACCAACTGTCCAAAACAGGGGCTAATTTCTCGCAACTTTCAGGGTTACCCTATACAAATATTAGTACATTTTGGTCAAAATATGACCCAAAGTCGGTGCGATTAGTGTTTGAATGGGCAAAAGAAGTTGATCTAAATTTTGACTAAAAGTATTCACCAAATTGCATGAAAAAAATAAAAATCTTTCAGCTTATGAGGGAATGTGACCCCTCAGCTTATGAGGGGTCACATTCCACTTCGTGCATGCAAGCGCAATTGGTCCTTCCGCATCAGCGAATCATCCTCTATAATGTTCACAACAAATTTACGCTATACTGCTAGAATCGACTGATTTGTGGAATAAAACGTTATGCTCCAACTTACTCTTTGGTCCGGTCAGTTACAACATTTAGCGTAAATTACCCGCCAGTTACTAGCCTAGTAGGTTACCCCGATTTGGTGCTCTCCAAATTTTGAGTTACGCCTCAGCTACTAGCGAGGTAGCGCTATTCTTCAGCTACTCGTCATAGGTGCACTCCCCGAAGTGTGTCCCCGAAGTAAGAAATCACTGTTTACACCAAGCATTAGGCAAACCAATAAATAAAGATGTTTGTTCGCCCAAACAAGGATTAAAAATGGGTCGGTCGGTCGATTACCATTTTTGTTGTTGCTATAGACACTTTAGAGTTCTGTTCGAAAGCTTACCTTTTAGAGATGAAAAAGACTATACTATGGGTTTTTCAATTCTTTAAATGTTTTTTATATGTTTGTTTTAATAGCGCAATGCCAACAAAATGTGAACAGTCTAAAATCTCAGGAAAAGCATTTGCGTTAAATGCAAGGATGACGGGCTTGCAGCTCGTAGTACAAACCCTCAGACCATGTTTGATGTCCTGTTTTGGTATAATATTGAATTTGCACCTCCTTGGTGTTTTACAAGAGATGATACACACTTGTAAAAGATTGGTTAAATTGTCCGTGTCATTTATTTCTAACAAATATTTGTGTCATAATGATCATTTAATTGGTCATTCGAGTGGGCGTAAGTCGGACATGCGTGAATCGGATAGCACGGAGCAGGGTTAAAGGACTTTAACAAAGATTATGTGTAAATCGTTAATTGCATATTTTACTTGGCCTTATATGAGCCGAGTAAATTGTGCAAATATCTCATTAGCATAATCGCAATGGTACACAAATTATTACCGGTGCTCGTTTGTACCATTTCAATTATGCTTATGAGCTAATTCGCACCCTGTATTCAGTTAAAGGAACATTAAGTGGTGTTGAAAATTTTAAATGTTTAAACATTTACTTCAGAATTCAAGATGAACATTAAAAATTGCCATTATTGCCATTACGGTTCCGTTCCCTTTATATTATGAGATTTTTTGACCACGGATATGCCCTGGTATCCGGGGTAATATATCATGACTTTCTTTGGCTGATTTATTTGATTTATTGCACCACGCCTGTGTATTTTCTAGCCCGGCTACTAGGATCGCTCGCCAAGCACTGCTCAAGGCCACGCCGCGCCAGGGGTGGTATCCTGGTTTTGTCCATAGTGGAAGAACTTGGTACTAGCATGGTATTAGTGGGGACTTTAGAAACGTAATTACAGTTGTTGCTGTTTTTCTTGTGTTAATGTTCATAAATGAATAATGTTCATATTGTTTGCTGGTCGAACGAGTGAATTCCATAGGATATTAACGAAATTAGCTATATAAGTATTCTGACAGAAAATGTTCAAAGTTTACTCATACACAAGTTTATTTAGATTCAATTAAATTGGATAATTTTCTGGGAGGAAAGAAGCCCAAAGTCTTACTTTTGAAAGTTGTTGAGTTGAGAAATTCACACTTTAACTTCAATTTGTCATTGGAATTAGTATTATTTCAAATTTGGTTAAAAGTTCAAAATTCGAAAAAAAAGTCACAATATATTATCCCTGGATCAGATTTTAGTTTTAAAACTTCGCCCAATGTGACTGAAAGTCACCGCGTGTGTCAATTCATGTGGCTAGATTGTAGACAGACAGCCTCAGGGTCTTCCCAGCGTGCGGTCAATGTGTTGAATTGAACAATTCTTGGGTGGAATTTGTTTAGCCCAACACGCGACTTTTCAATGTTCTTGCGTTAAGAAACTCAATGTTTGAACTTGAATTTGTTTAAAAACTAGTGTAATTACAGATTTTGTCATAATATAAAGTTCAAATTTAAAAAACCACACAATTATATAGCAGATTTTTGGTTAAAATGTAGCCCAATGGGGCTAAAGACCGACATACTATGCCAATAGCAGGAGTGTTGCAGCGTGGTTACAGCGAGTGCCTTTTCTGGTCGTCTAGACTGTTGGTCCAGGGTGCATCACCCCCATTCACACCATTTTCACACCATGTTCACACACAAATACTAGCATGATAGCCAATTCAATATGTCAGCCCCTGTCAGACCATGGTCAGACAATATCTGAAACTTGGCTCAAACTATACTGGACGATGGAACGTAATGTTGTTGTTTCTACTAACAAAAACACAGCAAAACTTGATCAAAACAATATCATCGCTATTTATTGAAAAACGCCCTCTATGCAAATATGGTTCGCGTTATGTATCACGCGTACTGCAGGGGGTACTGTTGGACGTAAAATGCTGGTTGCGGCTCTACCAGCATTTTTGAATCGACGTTTTGTTGTACAAAGAGGGCTGATTTTTCTTAATCCTTATAGGTGTAAGTTCATACATGTAATACAATTATAAAAATATTCAAATCCCAGTTTTTATCATATATTTTTGCAATTCAGGGCGCTGCCTCCACCACATCTCTTAATGCCCCTTTAATCCTATTATTATATTTTAATTAAGTCGATGCATTAATTTAACACCATATAATGTATATTGATATGTATGCATATGTTCTCACTTGTTTTGAGAAAGTGAAGTTAATGTTCACTAATTAAATGCAATATACATTGTGCAAGAACATAACATGAAAGAGTCAATGCCCCTGCCCCCACCAAATTGGTCAAAGTAAACGACACAGACATGAGTTAAGAGATGACCGAAATCTGTGCAAAACTGACCAATTTCTATGTTAAACTTAACACAGAAATGAATAAGAATACCCATTATCCTTTGTATGGGTCATAGGAATTATACTACTTTCCTTGTTAATTCTAATGTAGAAATTGGTCAGTTTGACCCAGATTTTGGTCATCTCTTAACCCATTTCTGTGTCGTTTACTTTGACCAATTTGGTGTCGTTTTGACCAATAAATGGTGATCCCCCGTGCACTCATTTTCAGTGTTAAATTTGACCAATTTTGTGTTAAATTCAACCAATCATTTACAAGTATGTATGGGTATAAATATAAAGTCGAGAACAGTTTTTAGATCTGTAAACGAGGGTATTTAAGAAAAATCCTGCTGCAAGTAGTGCAATTGATATGACTTCAATTCAATCCTCTCTTATTTTCCTTGAATTTTTGAATACATATCTTAGCTGGGATTCAACTTCTTTTCATATCTATTATCTAGTGTTAAATTTGTCTATATGTACCATGTATTGGAAGTTGGAAAGTCAAGACGACCTCCAGCTGTTTACTTACTTTAACACATAATTTGGCTGTTTGGTTGGGAAAAAGCCCTGTTGCCAGTTTAGTGTTTTCGAGTGTTGCTAAGCATGCTGGACTGCACAAGCAATATTCTTTAGGATATTAGTGTCCTACCTGATACTTCTATTCGTTTTCGAAATTCTTATGGTTTACTTTATTTTGAGAAAAGGTATGGAAATCGTATGGACCAACTCCTTCCTTTTTTTAAAAATGTCTAAGCTTATGTATTTATTTATTTTTTAAGAAAAGGTACGGAAATCGTGCCGAATCCTACATTGTTTTTTAATTTCTAGTCTTAAGTATTTCTTTATTTTCTGAAAAAAACGCCCTCTACCGTCAAGAGTTGTTATGTATTTCTTTATTTTGAGAAAAGGTAGGGACACATTTTGTGTGAAAGTAACATACAAATAAATATTGAATAAAATGGCAAAAAAGTCACGATAAAAATCCGTTCGTTGTAAATAATTGGATCAATGGTTAAATAATAAATGTATCGATTAACTCAGTTTATCACATTGAAAAACAATGTTTTTTCAATCAAAAAACAGTGTTTATCGATAGTTTTTCGACAAACATTATTTTTCGCTCGAAAACATAGTTTATCTTGATAAACTCAGTTTATCAGTCGAATTATTATACATTGAGCTTGCAAGCTCAATGCATAATAATTTATTTATCAATACACTCGATCAGTTTATCAAATTGAAAAACAATGTTTTTCGATCGAAAAACGGTGTTTATTGATAAACAGAGTGTATCGATAAACATAGAAACATAGTTTATCTCGATAAAAGCAGTTTATCAGTCAAAGGTTGAGGTTTTAAATTGTATTTTTTATTAAAGTCTGTATACTGTTACACTGACGCAAAAGTCAAAGTGGGATATTATTAACAAAAGTACTCATGCAAAGTGAAAACAACGAATTTTATTGAAAAGGAAAACATTTGTATTTTGTCAGCAGTAACCGTATTTTAATTTTTCATGGGTAGCTTTGCGATGGTTAAAAAAAATCAATTTGGTGTTTGTTTAAATGCACAAAACTATAACACAATATTTACTTTACATCATCGTTTGCAATAGCTCGTCCTCCGAAATAAAACAATAATATCAAGAGAACATCTCTCATCTCACGCAGTTCAATGTCCTTGCCATCGTAAAGAGAAATAACGCTGTTGACTTAAACCACCAATTGATTGTTAATAACACTAAAAATTGACAGCTGATTGCTTTTTAATATTAATTAAACTTTTGCTTATTTTTGAAACTTGCGAGAACAATTAGAGAGAGTAAAGAACAGAATAGTGACGAATAGCCCTAGAGATTGACAGCTTATTGATTTGTGTTATTACTATAATTGTTGTTTACTTTTTAAACTTGGAAGTGGGAGGCATTCAGATCGTCACTATTATGCTCTTACTCTCAGTTGTGATTTCAAGTTTCAAAAGTAAGCAACAAATTAACGCTGCATAAAAGTTTTGAATTGAAAGATTAAGGCAACTACAAGTAGACTGACAGACGCATTAGTGATTCAGTGTACCAACTACAGCGTAAATTACTAGCGACGTAATTTTGAGAGGACAACTGGCGAGTATAAGAACAGAATAGTGACCAGCGATTAAATATCCATATAAATTAACATTTTCCAACTTCAAAGTTTCGTCACTCGCTACGATAAACTTGGATTTATGCGATATTTCACAACCCGTCCAGTCGAACAGTGAATGAAGTTGTTAACAATTTCAAAAGAATAATTATGGACTATCATTAAATTATAATAGAAAGCCGTATGAGCTACCAAAAACCCTTCAGAAAGGAAGTATGTGGCATGCTAACGCAAATACACCATACTTGAAAATTCATAGGTAACATTTATCCAAACCTTATTTTGCATTTTGACAAAACCACCTCAATACATAATCTCATACCTAAAGAGTCATGTTTGATATCGTTTTAATGGGATGTCTCAACCTGTTATGTTTTATTCTTCTTTCGTTCATTCTTGACATTTTTTGTAAATAAAGACTTTAGACTTTTTGGGGCACCCTTTAATGCATTTATTCTTCCTCCTCTTATTCTTGACATTTAGAAATAAAAGATTTCAGACGTATGGCAAGACTCACAGTTAATTTTCTGTGATGACAGAGCGAAACAATACTAACAATATTTTAAGAATAATATTTCAGATACATTTCAATGGGATGTCTTAGTCAGATTCCCAATTTGGCTTTCGTGTAACACACACTAAAGGCCATGACATACTACCCAATCGCTCGGAGCGATTTGCCGCTGATGCTCCTTATTTGGTAAATAGCACTCTTTATAAGGAGCGTAAGCGGCAAATCGCGTCGCGCGAGTGTGTAGTATGTCATGACCTTGAGGCCCTCATACGCCATTTCTCTTTATTGAGACAGTGATATAACATCATAGTCGCAACACTTACATACTCGTATAAACCGTCCGTCTTTGTACGAGTGGATGGGGGTTAACGAAACCGTGTCGAGGACACGCGAGAGTTTATCACCAATGACGTTGTGACGTAATTTGTTTATAATATGCAAATTTAATCAGACTTCACTCTAGTATGTATACAAGCCTTGTAACAATGCATCCTTTTAATGGTACAGAAGCTTTCGGGGTCCATGGAGATTTTGAGACCGTTTTGACGGCTGTTTTGATCAATTAATAAATAATAAATAAGTAAAATGTATATAATATTTAGGCGTTAATATCACTACATGTACTTCAAATTTAAAAACAAAATAAAAATATAAGACGTGCAAAAGAAGGGAATTAAACCCGTGTTCGCCGATTACAACCAATAGGGTCCTGCATAGCAAGCCACAGCGGTTGCAGTTGTAAGAGACGTGTTATCGCCGTATACATTCATTAATTGATCGAATGTGCCCCTCGCATAAATATCGTTTTTTTTCATGTCGCAATAGTCATTATTTTGACAAAATAATGGTTAAATAATGAACACCCACCCAACCGACCGGCAACCGCTGCGAGCCGGCGGATAGGCCAGGTTTTGCTAAAATATACGTCCATTTGCTGCATTTGCTTTGTATAATTAAAGGTTTCTTCTCTGGGCCACTGTGTATCATAAACCTGCATGAAATTACACTACAACTTCCCTGGGGGCGATATTTGCATAGTTTAAAACCGTGTTTTGTTAAACATTCTGTATAAAAGGTACACTTGCGTTTAACTTTTAAGTTAAACGCAAGTCTAATTGCGTTTAGCTTAAACTTGCGTTAAACTTAAACTTAAATTTAAATTAAACTTGCGTTAAACTTGCGTTTAACATAAACTTTTGCGTTTAACCTTAACTTTAACTCGTTAAACGCGAGTTTAGTTAGCGACGGTTTTAGGCTAAACGCGTGTTTAGTACGTTTAGTAGGCAATACAACTACTGCTTTTCAAATTCTTTGTTTTCGTGTCCTCTGTGAGAGTTGTGAAAGGTTTATCTGGAATTGCTCATTACAACAAACATTACCATGATTACACGTCAATGCATGCGTATATGTTGTTTCGAGAAACTTAGACAAATCAATGCGCGCGAGCTGATGTTGATGTGCGAATAATGGCACGATCCCATAGGGGGAGTGTTATTGTAAGCATATCAAGAATTGTGGATTTGCATTGATTTTATAATGGTTCGAGAAACAAAACATATGCATAGAAAATAATATTTTATATATATATTTTTAGACGCACTTATCTTTGATTTATAAGTGGCTAAATTTTAAATTCCATCTTCAACGTCCTTTTTACATTGATATCAGGATAAGTTTTTCTTTTTCTTTTCTGTGCAAGATTATCAAAATGTACCCATAATTTCGAGAAATCCTTTCTGAAAAGTGTTTATCCCGTCAGTCCACTAGTCACAAATCACTTTAAGATGAAAAGGTCAATGTAAGTTTCCGAATACTTGAATCACCAACGAAGATTATCCTTCATATTGACTAAAGAAGCAAAACAAATATTGCTAGGTGTACACAGTGACTTCTTTGGTGCGTACAACACAGCATGCGATGGCGTGACAATACTGCTAGTCGTTATTGAAGTGAAATTACTCTTGTTTTTCTCATCTCCATTCTAAGAAAAATAATATTCAACAAACTTTACAATAACAGCTATCTGTGTTGCCAAAGTACCGAAAAAGTTGTTTTCCGAACTGTAAAACTTCACTTACATATACTAACGGATAAAAAGGGAACGAGAGAGGTCAGAGGTAGTATTGAAGAAATATATTTTCAATGGTGATTTTGCTAAATTTCAGATTGAAATAAGCCTTATTGTGAACATGAACATGAATGCTGTGTACAAAATGTAATGAGTGAATAAATAGCCATGTTGGCTCGAATGTGAAGAACCTGCCACGTGATTCCTGCTAAGCACATCTGGCTTCCAGATGCAAGTTGATAAATGTATAGTATTGTGGGTTAAGTGACAAAACCTTTGTTTTCTCTATCCATGTTTTCTCTATCTAAATTTGTTTTCAGTTTGATACTGCTAGTTTTAACAGAATTCTGTCAACACTTTTTTATTTATAGCTGTTTTGGGAATAACGCAATCTGAGGCAAACTGAGGATCAATCAATGGCGGTCAATCTGAGGATCTCTACAATGGTGGACTGTGGACAGGTAATATATGGTAGGAGACCAGGATTGTGCGAAGTACATACACACTGTACGTGAAATGGCATTACTTGTTTTGAATCGTTGTTCAGGCAGCACGTATAAGCAAACTTGATACAATGTTTGTATTCGTTATCAATGAGATAAAAGTTTGCACAAATTAGTCAATTTTGATTTGTAGTGAGTGTCCTTGGTGAATTAGTCAAATACATGCGTATGATTTGTTTCTCCGAAAATTAAAAAGAATTTATTCACTTGCGCAAATGTTGACATGCTCAACATTTATTTGTCTAATTTCTTTCAAAACCATAAATACTTATGTATTGCAATGCGTTGCGTTGCATTGCGTTGGGTTGCATTGCGTTGTGTTGCGTGCGTTGCGTTGCATTGCGTTGCGTTGCATTGCGCTGCGTTTTGCGATGCGTTGCGTTGCGTTGCGTTGCGTTGCGTTTCATTGCGTTGCGTTGCGTGAGTCAATTATCCAACTCTCAGCGTGCAATCATAACGTTTTACTGCAGGGCACAGATATCTTTTTCAATGATGTTTTTCATTGTTGTGTTCATATTTCCCCCATTATCCCTGCGTTCGTCCACTTAAATAGAGAACTGATCTGGTATTTACATGTGTTTCCGTTTTTGTGTATCGATATTGTATGTATTATGATGTTAATAAAGTGATGTGAAATTAAAGACATTAACGATTACAATATATTTGATTACATTAGATTAGATTACATTAGATTAGATCAAATACCCATAACATCCATTAATACATAGAATAATCTTCAACTAAGTGCTACGCCATTGTGTTTGTGTGTCTTGACGTAGAGATAACCCCTCTAAATTCGCTATATGTAATTTGTCATGATCACAAACGATGGAGTTGCATACTGCCGACATCAGCGTTCGAAATAAGAAAAATAATTTGGTTATCCACCGGATAACCTAGGTTGGGATTTTGGTCATCCGCCAATATTTTTGGTTATCTGCATTTTTTCAGTGGCAAGCTCAAAAATCAAATTTTAGGCGAGTCTTCATATATACACATACGTAATATAATATACACTGCCGCCCATAAGTATTTCTCCCTGGAAGCTTGCAAGTTATCACTGTGTTGTCGACAAAGTATTAAGCCATCAGACCCAATTACCATTAAAATCGCTGTAGTAAATCACCTCATGAATATCAATTAGCTCATTATCGGCAGTGTAACGCTATGGGAATTTTCAACTGAGATCAACTGGTGATGGAAAACTCCACGTGCAGAAATTTATAAATGATAATTAGCATGCGCAGTTTATTGGAATATCTTTAGAAGGAACCATTCCAGCTATATCAAGTTATTTTTCTGACGTCGAACTATGTTTTTGGCAAAAATTCATATTTTTAAAACCAAATCATATCGGGCCGTAATAACGCAAATTCGGCTAAAAGTTAAAAAAGCACCGGGGACCCATTGACTGTAAATAAGTACTGTTAGAGTATGGACATAATAAGTATCCTATTCATCTGATTGAGTAGGATAGTCTAGCTCCCTATTGTTTGGGATTGAGAAGAGACGGTGGCATAGCAGAAAAATGATTTATTATGTCTTGGTATGTTGTTTATTGAGCGGTCCTTTGTGAAGTTGAAATAGTGGGAAACTCTACTGCTTTGAATCATTCTATTGATAACGTGGTTTGTAAGGTCACTGAACTACGTGCATGCACAATTTGTAATTTTGCTGGTTCTCCATGTTATTTCAGCCCGATTGTATTAAAAAAAAATTTAGATGTGCCTTAAATAAGATGAATATCTGCCAAAAGCATAAACCATCACAAAAAAATAAATTACGCTGGAATGGTTCCTTCTGAAGGTATTCCTATAAACTGCGCATGGCGCCAATTATCATTCATAAATTTCTGCACGGCGAGTTTTCCATCACCAGTTGATCTCAGTTGAAAATTTCCTATAGCGTTACACTGCCGATAATGAGCTAATTGATATTCATGAGGTGATACTACGGCGATTTTACATTGTTTTTTGACTTGCCCGATAAAATCATGAATTGTAAAGCTTTAAAATCATGAATCTGAATAGGAAACATGAATTTATTGGTATAAAATGTACAATGAACACAATGAAATAGTAATTGGGTCTGATGGTTCAATACTTTGTCGGCAACACAGTGATAACTTGCAAGCTTCCAGGGAGAGAAATCCTTATGGGCGGCAGTGTATATTGTTTAATATACTCGTATATTATACACATACAACTCCGCATTTACATGTATATGTCCATAAACAACTTTCTCTTTATTTTACAATCTCCTCTCTTTAACTACTATTTTTTTCTTCAGTCACTTATTTGTTCTAGTCGGCACGTTCTTTCAGTACGTCTCTCAATAGGACGACCAGCTGTAAGCGCTTCCTCTTGTTGACATCAAACACGCGGTCGGATGCTCTCTTCAATTTGGTTCTACTTTCTTTCCTCTTGTCCGCGCCACCAAAGAAATTGTGTAACGTCATTTGTTTTGCCATTTTGCAAACACGGAAGTAAAATAAAGTATATATTTATATATATTTTTTTAAATGATGGAGATTTGAGTTTAAATTAGTAGTACTATTTAATCATTTTATATACAAAATGTTGGTCATCCGCCGGATGATCGGCCAAGAAAAACTGGTCATCCGCCGGTAGATTTGGTCATTTCGGATGACCGGATGGCCGCTATTTCGAACGCTGGCCGACATTGTTGTAAATTATTTCTCACGAGCATTTTCAAACGTATTTTATTCTACATTTGGTACTCCTCTTGCATAAGTGTAGGTGTTCTCCAGTCTTTCTATCAACATGTCATCCCATCCCTAGTTGTTGGTCGTCTGGTAGAATGAGTGCGACTTGTCACGTGCACTCATTGACGATTTTGCAAAGCCGACCTTACCATCCCTCTGACTCGATCATTAAATCCAAACGACAAAAAAATAAAGACGCCTTGTAGAGAATTCGCGACGACGAAAACATACCACAACGCGTCGATGTTCACGGTGCCTGCTACGTAGCCGAATATCCAAGTGAATCCCATTATACTAGAGATCTGAAACGATTTGATTTCCCAAAATGTTATTTAACACTTTCCACGCGGCTATTTGATTTACCATTATACAAAAAAGATTTGTCATACACCTGTCCCAACTTTCAATGTCGAACTCAAGAATTACTGCACCAGTTAGGCATGTTTGTACTTATTTTAATACATTTCTCATGGCGATTCCAAATATGGTAATGAAATTAAATATCTAAGACATTTTTGAAACATTTTGTGAAATTTTGGAATGTCGTCTGCAGACAAAAGCCGTGTAGAAAGTGTTAAGCTAATTATAAACCCACAAAGAGACTCAATTCGCCAGTGGATATCGTTCAATAAAATGCAATGTACGTGGGTCATTCAATAAGTTCTACCTCCTCACTCATAACATCGCTAATATAAATGTCAGCTTCATGACATTTGTCATGAGTATAGCTCTGAATCATAGCTACACATTTATAGTAATTCTAGTTGATACCTATTTCAATTTTGTCATGATGCAATAAATGCCAGAGAGAGATTTTGGACAACGGACACGGAAAATTCCCCCAAAGATAAATACATGTTTTTCGTTTCTCTCCGTGTTGTATGATAAGGTATAACCGCCCGATTTAAGAGCAATGGACTCTACCGATGGAAGATAGGGTGGCCACGGGCCCGAGATAGATTTTCTTTATACTTTCATATTTGATAGACCTTAACCCGAAACTAACATATCTGGAAATATTTTTGAAAAATAATCCTTGTTACCATGGCAATAGCCAAAATGGCATTTTCGGACGATTATTGCCGTTTTGGCATTTTTAATCTTTCAAATTTTCATATTTTGAAGCCTGCGTAACTATTGCACTCAATGGTAATGATTTTTTTTCATTACAAGCTATGGGTAGATAGATACTTAAATGCTTCATTGATTGTATCCAAAAAATTGCCAGGTGTCACGGAGGGTTATACCATTTATTTGAAATAGGGGTGTTTTTCAACTTTTTCAAAGTATGCAAATATACCAATTCTGCATAGCTTACAACCCATAAGGTCACGCTCCGATTTCAACGTGGATCATGTCATGATGAGATAAGACATTAGTCTTATCAAAAATGTTAATTTGAATTTGGGGAAAATACTTCCTGTATATGCAGTGTTGCCAGACATTTTCACAAAAAATCACATTTTGTTCAAAATCAAATCCACTTTTTATTCTATTTAATGATATGAGACTGGAACTTATCATTCACAGCTAAGTTTTAACAATGGGATGTATGTGTTAGACCACTAGAAACTCAAATCTAGTATTTTTTGCTTTGTTAACATACTTTAAAACCAAAATGGCCGCCAAATGAATGGTCAAAAGTGGTCAAAATTCCATACAATAGCATAATATCAACCGAAATGTATGATAAAAATATAATTTTAATGATGGGATGTATGTGTTAGACCACAAGTAACTCATATCCATTATTTGTACTCTGTTAATAAAGTTCAAAATCCAAAATGGCTGCCAAAATGGCCCCCAAAATAGTTCCTAAAGTGGCTGCAAAATTGTCAAATTCCATAAAATGGGATAATATCAACCTAAATGTATGATGAAAATATAGTTTTAATGATGGGATGTATGTATTATACCACTAGTAACTCATATCTAGTAGTTTTGCTTTGTTAACACACTTAGAAATCCAAAATGGCCCCCAATATGGGTCCCAAAATGGCTGAACAAATTGTCGAATTTCCATAAAATGGAATAATATATCAACCAAAATGTATGATGAAAGTATGAAAGTATAGTTTTAAAATATAAGGATGGTATGTATTAGACCACTAGTAGGGAAATCCAAAATGGCCCCCAATATGGGTCCCAAATGGCTGAACAAATTGTCGAAACTCCATAAAATGGTATAATATATCAACCAAAATGTATGATGAAAGTATGAAAGTATAGTTTTAAAATATAAGGATGGTTTGTATTAGACCACTAGTAACTCATATTCACTATATTTGCATTGTAATAACATACTTTAAATCTAAGATGGCCACCAATATGGTCGCTGTAAATGTACAAATAGTGTACAATAATCCACACAAAAAATTGCAAGAGTGTATAGTACATCACATTCACCAAATAGTATGTTCGAAACTGCTAAGTGTTTGCTTTTAGATATAAGGCCCACCTCTATGACAATTTTGACTCTCTGTATCACTTTCCAAAATGGCTTCAAAAGTGGTTAAGTTGATGTTAAATGACCTAAAACAATTGTTTTGTATTGTAAATGACCATACTATATATGTAATAATACCAATACCCCAAATCTAATAAGACATCATTCAATATATGTCTATGATAAAGCCTAGGGGCTGTAGATCTAGTTTGAGTATTTTAAAATATATAAGATGGCTGCAAAAGGTTAAAATAACTGAAAAACAGTATTAGTCTTATTGTTAGTGTTACATTAGATATGAACAAAAGATTATATCTATGGATTTTAATCCACCCAGTAAACGTATCTGTATGTAACAAGGTATGATTGTATCCATATCTTGATCAATTGGTGGCCACCTGTGGTAATTATTTGACCATTTGGAGGTAATTTTATTGACCATTAGGGGTAAGTTTAATAAAATGGTCATTATAATGCCCATCTTAATAACATCACATTGTCAAAATGGAGTTTATACCATTTAAGTATACCTTGTCACATATACAAATACGTTTACTGGATGGATTAAAAGCTGTAGATATAATCATTTGGTCATATCTAATGTAACACTAACAATAAACTAATACTATTTTTCAGTTATTTTAACCTTTTGCAGCCATCTTGGATGGATATTTTAAACTACTCAAAGCTGTATAGATCTACAGCCCCTAGGCTTTATCATATATATAGTGATTACTGCCCCATTACATTTGGGGATATTGGTATTACATAGTGTGGTACAAAACCATTGTTTTAGGTCATTTAACATCAACTTATCCATTCTGGCAGCCATTTTGGAAAGTGATACTGAATCAAAATTGTCAGAGGTGGGCCTTATTTCTAAAAGCAATAGCTTAGCAGTTTAGAATAATACTATTTGGTGAATTTGATGTAATATACACTCTTACAATATTTTATGGAATTTGAACAACTTGTTCAGTCATTTTGGGACCCATTTTGGGGGCCATTTTGGATTTCTAAGTATGTTAACAAAACACAAATACTAGATATGAGTTACTAGTGGTCTAATACATACATCCCATCATTACAACTATATTTTCATCATACATTTCGGTTGATATTATGCTATTTTATGGATTTTTGACCGCTTTTGACCAGTTTTGGTTATTAATTTGATTTAATTTGGTGGCCATTTTGGTTTTGAAGTATGTTAACAAAGCAAAAATACTAGATATGAGTCTCTAGTGGGCTAACTCATACATCCCATTGTTAAAACTATACTCTGATCATACATGTTGGTTTAAATATGCCAATATATATAGAATTTTGGCGGCCATTTTGGCGGCCATCTTGGATATAGGTGTGTTAACAAAGCAAAAGTTCTGGATATGAGTATCTAGTGGTCTAAAATATACATCCCACTATTAAAACTACACTTTCACCATACAATTTGATTGCTTATGTCATTTTATGAGATTTGACCAGTTGTGGCGGCCATTTTGGACGCCATCTTGCATAACCCTTAGCATTATGAAAATATTGTTGGTAACATCCTGATTATGTCTTAGGATCATGATAGGAAGTTTAAAAAATTGGTTTGGGGAGGCCTGGGGGTGCACACTAACCCTTTGTAGATACCCGACTAATATATAAGACTAATCCCTCAGATCATATTCAAATTGGTAAAGACAGCCCGTAGCCAAGGTGTATGGCAAGTCAAACGTGTCATAATAATGTAATTATTTGTATTTAGTTGTATTTGTAGTCTTTACATGTTTTTTTAATACTACTGTGGTTTACCTTTTCCTAATGTTGCATGTAAAGTTGATTTTTCATTTCCGTAGTATTTAACTTACGGTTAGATTTATATTGATTTTTTTTAGTAAATAGGTAAAAGACTGGCAACACTGTATTGCTTTCCACAAACACAAATAAACATTTTGGGGTGAACACCAATTGATTTACAATTAATATGTGATTACAATGAGTACACATGACAACATATTTGGGGTTATAAGGATTTTTCACGTTGAAAACGTATTCTGTAATCATATTACTTGCTATGGCAACACCCGTTAAGTTAATGACTGGCAACACTGACCATTGAAAATGATCAAATTTATTATAATATCAAATTTTCTTCTAATTAACATCTCGCTGTGAATTTAAGGTTCTGGTTTCATATCATAAAACACAGCGAAACATGCGTTAGCTTTTGAAGGAATTGTGAAATTTTGTGAAAATATCTGGCAACACTGCATATTCAGGAAGTATTTTCCCCAAACTCAAATTAACATTTTTCATAAGACAAATGTCTCATCTCAACATGACATGGTCCACGTTGAAATCGGAGCGTTACCATGTGGGTTGTAAGCTATGCAGATTTGGTATATTTGTATACTTTGAAAAAGTTGAAAAACACCCCTATTTCAAATAAATGGTATGACCCATCATGATATCCCATATTTATGTCTATGCACTCACTGACGCATCTACATATTCACCTATTTAGCTTATATAAAGAAAATATTTCATATACTTTTGTCTATTAGAAATAGATGCTTACAAATTTGATAATTTGTGAGGTTAAAAAGGCAAAAATGGGGAAAATAGCCCTAAATTGGTATTTTGGCCGTTGCCATGGAAACGAGAATTATTTTTCAAAATTAATTCCACATTTGTTAGTTTTAACTAAAGGGTCATCACATATGAAAGTATAAAGAAATTCCATTCCGGGGCCGTGGCCAACATTTTAAAAAAATCCTCCATTTTTACAGTCCATTGCACTTAAATACTCAAAATAGAACACAATGTATGATTTCTGAATATAAGGCTATACTATCATGTATGAATCAGATGGTAGGCAATATTAACCTATGTAGCTTGCAAATAGTATAATATCAACTCGAATGTATTGACAAGTCTTTAGCATACTGGAATACTGATATTTAGTCAAATTGTTACAAGTAAAGCCACACTGATGCCTCGAATGTTAAATCTTAACATAATAGTAACTTTATCAGTTTGTCGTATATGCAACATTTAGAATAGGTAATCATGTAGTCAGTGATAGAAAAATATATCTTCCAGAGACTTGAAATATATCCATTTAGTACTGTATAATGAAGATCTCTAAGTTCCTATGAAAAGCAAATATAACTTTTGCAGCGGTTCTCTAGGGTATGGTTCAAATTGATGGCTGTCCTGGTCTAGTTCTGGCTAATTAGAGGGCATTTTTCGCCAAGTCTGTTCAAGAGATATTTGTAACTTAGAACGATTGTAATTGACCGATAGGTACATTTTGTCTCTTAGAATTGGCCAAATGAATAGCACTTAGGAGACATTTGGCTGTTTTTTCCCCGTTTCCGTCGCACTAAATGGAAGTTTGGTTTTGACTGCATATCCAGAAAAGTACAATAAGTATACAGAACATTTACTATGATTTTGTAGCTAGTATTCAAAGCTTCAATCGGGGAATATTTCATACGACTGGCTTGTACAATGGCAACGTTATGAGGTAGGAGGTAGAACTTATTGAATGACCCTCGTAGTGTTAATATAATAATATAATAATATTTAAGTTGGGTTTTAGAAAGAAATCATAACATTTGTATTTCATTCCGAGCATGTTTCTACTGTGCACTGGGAAATTAACGCTATTTGAAATAACTGTTAAATCACCACATTTATACTCACCCCAACATACCCTGCCCGTCCATGCCATGCATACACAAACCATTGTGCATACACCAGTCCATACATTTGAAGATGACACGAGGAATGAAAAGCCATCAACATTATATTATAAAAAAACACCAACAAGCAGGGCTTTTTATTAACGTAATGTCACCTTCCAACAATGTATGCACCGGTGTTTGGGTGTTATGCAAGAATAAATGTGTCAGTGCTTACTGGATTTAATTAGGCATCTGGTTAACAGCTTCAATTTTCAAGACGACGTTCCAAAAGTTCACAACATTTTTTTAAAAATGTCAACATAATAACATGTCATCATTTAAATAAGTACAAACACTCCTAGTATTGGTTAAGTTATTCTTGAGATACACTTTGAAAGTTGTGAATGGTTCTGAAAAATCTGTCTTGAAATGGTAAAACAAATAGCTGCGTGGAATAGCCCGCTTGTTTGGTAAGTGTTAAATACACACGCAATTATGGAGCGCATTCCAGCCATTCAGGTAATTTTGCATTATAATTCAAATTTAGAGCATGATTTTAACAAATCGGCCTTCATAGTGCCCTCGGTCTAAGTCTGCTCTACATACATATGGTAATACGACATTACGTTTATGAGTTACACTTGTTTGACATTTCCGAATTCCGCATTCCACGTTTTAACATATCGGCCTTTGAAGTTTGGGTATCGATTTTGATAATTAACGTTGATTTGTATTTTAAAAAAATCATGTAAATCGTCCCATTCGTTTTCCTGCAATTCGTTTTTAATAATTCTCTTAAACATCGGGGTGAGGAAACAATAAAATACAATAAAATACATAAGAAACCCCAAACCATTGATATTTAATGATATTGAATTGTCGCAAAATTAAATAATATAATTATACAACCTTGTTTCAACAAATTAGATGCTTCGAGCAGTGTCACAGTGTAAATACTATTTCAAAATTCTCTTAAATATAGTGCCTGAAAAGCATTACATGCAAACGAATAGAACAGAATATTGTGCATTTTAATGATTTCTGCATTACACTACCTTACATTAGTTTTTTTTAAACGGCTGTTTGACTGTCCGATTTTTCATTAAAATTATGGAATAAAAACAAATTACATAGTGGCCTTGTTATGGTTTGACCTGATTTAGGTAGCGCTAATGAATACGAGTATACGGTGAAAATGTCTAGAAAATTGTTTGAGCCCTTTTTAAATTATCGGCATTTTCTACTTTACACACATTTTACATGTAACTCTATGGGAAATGTGGCCGATGAGGGTGCTATTATAGTAAATAATAATATTCAAAGCTCTATTTCTCAGAAATGGCACCAACAAATGTTCCGAAATTTCTACAAAAGATGGCCAGTATATTCAGGTACTTGAATCAGTTAATACCAGAACCAGGCCAGCAAGTTACGATATTCTCAGAATAAAACGGACAAATTATGTGGGATCAAACAGCCGTGAGATATTGACAATATACCAGAATCGACCATCGAATTACGAAACTAACCTTTGCGCAGACGAATAGGTCCGTCCAACCGTCTTGCGTAACATTACTCTGAAGTTTATTTGACCTTTTTCTTGCCGAGTGCAACGCCCTGGTAGTAATAACAAAGCAGATTCCATTCACTACGATTAATAAAGCAACCGGTGTTCCAAATACTATGATGTTGGCAATGGGATCGGATATCCAGCACGTGTCTCCGGTGCCGTATTTAAATGGAACGCTGGTGAAATGAAGCAATAAGCATGTTAGGGTAACCAGTAGTGGTAAACCCCATCCAAGAAGCGGCTGTATAAAGAGATTCGTCAAGTTGTCTTCCATCTTTAGTAATTTACTACGTGCAAATGTTTGGACCAGATTCAGCGCCATAATCGTCATCCATGAAAACGACACCAGCCAAAAGTAATGACTAAAAAATGCGATGGTGACGCAGAGCTTCCCGTCAACGTGATACCCTTCGTTGAACAGCGATAGCAACTGCGCAAAGAACGTGGACGATACAAGGTGAATGACGCCTCTTCCGTGCGCATTTCGCAGCTTTGAAAACATACAGTGCGTCATAAATGTGGCCAAATAGAACATCAACGAGATTGAAGTTACCAAATATGTTACAATGGAGAAAAAGTCATAGTCGTCGTTCGTGGGTACAGATGGAACGGATAGTCCGACGAATGAAATATTCGAATCAGCCAGAACTTTAGATATGATATGCTCATAGGTGGAACTACATATCTGGAGTTGTTGTTCATTGGTTAGCAACATAAATTCCTCGGGCAACAGAGTATGTCCATTTACCTCTACCTCAGTTCCATTGGTTGCATTTAGCCGCACGACAAACTCCGAGGAATTCAGGCTCACCACGGGGCAGGACATAGTTTCTTCGCCGCATAACGCCACTTTCTCTGCTCTCTTGAAATTACCAAGTTCAATTATGTAATCATAGAAAGCATAGTACACAAGGAAATGTGGTCTGATGTATGTTGCATTTGATAAACCGTAAATCACCGATTCGTTGTTGATATTAAGTATAGTTATATCGTCTGCGTTCACGGTATACCATTTGGCCGAACAGTTGTATCCTTCTACATTCATCTCACAGAATACTAGAACCTCTACCTCTGGTATTCCACATTCAATCAAATGGGTAACATTTCGTTTTCTTAGTTCATATTGCAGTTGTTGTAAATGCCAATTACTGGTGTTCAGTGTCACCAATCTCTGGGATGACCCTATTCTGTAACTAAGAAAAGTCGCTCTGAAGTTATCAATATTGAGATCGGAAACAAACTGTTTGATTGAGCTCTGATTTACATATGTGCGTACTACGTGGTGTTTCCCAGCAGCAGCGAACACTTTCCACAGCAAACATGTCTCTTCGTTCTCGTACAACTTATTATATAGACCTGACGCTGGGAATGCAAATCTCGAATCTTGCTTCGAACAACTCAGGTATTCGGTCTTCCACGTGATTGGGTGGTACGGCAAACAACGTTGAGCTCTACGCAGAAAGCCATCAGGGCACTTGATTTTTCGACATATAGATGCCAACGGATCATAATAGTCATATTTTGAGCAAATTGTATCCCTTCTCTCGGTGTGTGACGTCTTACCTGTACTTCGGGGTACGAAGGTCCATATTGGCTTTACAGTTTGATAAAATATGCCTCTAGAAACCATACATCGGCGAAAATAGGTTTCTGAATCCACAGTGGTATTATAATAGGTCGCAAAATTGCACAAATAACAATGTGGATTTTTATATCTGCGTAAAGCAAATTTAGACATTTCATCTTGGCATTCAAAGTTGGCGTCATATAGTTGACATCCTCCCTTTAGAGAACTGTTAGTGTAGTCAGGTGGACAAGAATCAATAAGTGAAGGGTTGCAACTTCTTAAAGACTTTCCCGCCGTCATATTCATCTTCAAAGGATATACGTTTACATCTCTTTCGTACATAAATGGATTTAGCTGATATGGCTTTCGCCCATTGCAAATGGCGCAGTAAATATTCTTGAAGTTCAATCCGATGTGGTCATAAACAGACCATCGTTGAATAGTTCCCATGTTATGCAGCTCGTCGTTCGTTTTTTGAAACGGCTCGTGGCACTTTGTTTCGATGAATGTGCCAATCCAGCTTTTAGGACAGCTAGATACAGCGAGGTATTTGTAGTTTCTCACAAGCGAACTATCGGGAATGAAAGGAAACGGATAACAATTATACAGTCGAGTGGGGATGTGTTGTGTAGTGTCTGCCATAATATGCAACAGTTCAGTGTCAGTCGGCAAGCAGGTGATATTATAATCAAAACAACAATCATGGAAATGGTTACAATAAGAATCACAGCGACATAGTTGGCTAAACTCCGATGTACTGTTACATCTGGAGGCACAGCTATGGCCATTGTCTAGTAAGTCTACTTTCACATCGGAGACAATAACGTCTGAAATAAGGAGAAAAGGAAAGAAAAACCTTTTTACTGAAGGTTTACTGTAGTATTACCATGTGAATAATTTATGCACTGCACTTCAGGGTTTTCATCAGTTTGGCAACAGTAAATATTCTCGACAAAAACAATAGTGGCACCTGTGTTAGGGTACTTTAAGCTATACAAATTATGTACAATGATTGTAAGTTTATTTCAAGGAATTTGGATAATGTGTAGTGAATAATTATTTTAAGAGAGAAAATGTACAATAAATTGCAGTTTTTCTAAACTTTCTCTTGGAAAAGTTTAGTTCATTAACAAGACAACTTGAAATTAGCTTGATAATACTACCTAATTATGACGATAACCATTGTAATGTGTTGTCTGCCTAATGTTATTCAGGTTGTATGAGAAACAATGCAGTATTTGGATGATTTCACAAATCAAAATTATGCGGCCGAGTATACCAATGGCGAGTAAGTAAAGAATGGCACTACCACACTAGTAAGTAAGGGGTAAATCCAAATGTTGAAGCACAAAATCGGAATAAGCTAAAATAATGTAAACAACGAGTAATTTACGCTATGTCTTACACATGACCCAAGAGTAAGTTCAATCAATAAATCAATAAATCAATCAATCAATCAATCAATCAATCAATCAATCAATCAATCAATCAATCAATCAATCAATCAATCAATCAATCAATCAATCAATCAATCAATCAATCAATCAATCAATCAATCAATCAATCAATCAATCAATCAATCAATAAATCAATCAATCAATCAATCAATCAATCAATCAATCAATCAATCAATCAATCAATCAATCAATCAATCAATCAATCAATCAATCAATCAATCAATCAATCAATCAATCAATCAATCAATCAATCAATCAATCAATCAATCCCTGGGCCATCATAGTCCATAGAATGAGTTCATTAAAGTAACCACCAAGTTTTGACAATAAAAAATGAAATGAATAATCGACGGGAATCTTAGAACAATCTAAAAGCCCCAGTATCGCGCCATATAAGCCCCAGTATCACGCCATATAAGTTGGTTGGTTTTCGCCGGATACGATATCAAATCTTTAGCTATGTATAAAATGGATCGACCGATACTGGAACAGTAAACTCGTACAACTTTTATGTATTGAATGATACTGGTATACCAGTATACCGTATGAGACCGATAGTACACTTTTTCCCGAAATGACAAAGCAAATAAGCTTTGATTTTGGCATAATTTACGAGAAAAAAACCAAGATTACATTACCAAATGTGTACTTCTCTCATTTCTTGTCTTTCTTGAAGTGGAGGGAAATGGGTGGAGGGGGATGGGTTACTATATCAAATGTTTAGCTATGTATAAGATCGATTACAAACAGTCAATCCGCAATCAATGTGATTCATGTCTTTTACCTGGGCCATCATAGTCCATAGAAATTGACATGAATGATTTCATTAAAGTAACCATCAAGTTTTTAAAATAAAAAATGAAATGAATGATCGACGGGAATCCTAGAACAAATTTAAAAGACCCAGTATCACGCCATATAAGTTGGATGGTAGAACCCCGGAACTATTTAATTACAAAGAACGGCTTTCTGTGAAAGTTGTGCCCAATATTTGTAGAATGGTAACAAACCTTCTACGTTTTCGGGAAATCAATTAACGTCATTATTTGTCTCTCTGATACATGGTTAACATTTGGCTTTGGTACACCTCGCAAAGTACTACAATTCCAATTTTGATCTCAAAAGTACATTCGCGAGTAATTTACGCTACAGTTAGGGCATAAGTACTAGCAAGGTAGCTTACATCTCTAGTAAGTTACACCAATTTAGTGTCTTAGGCCGACGGTGTCAAAAAATAACGTTGGCAAACAATTCTGAAGAATTTTAAAGTTATCCACAATCAATTTGACGACAAAAAATGAGTACACATTACAAAGACAAACGTTCAAATATTGGCCTAATTTTCTAAAAAAATATTCTAAATTGCCTTAAATGCGCCCTGGTTTGTTTTCGCCGGATACGATATCAAATCTTTAGTTACGTATAAAATGGATCGACCGATACTGGCTTTTATGTATTGAACGATACTGGTATACCAGTATATGAGACCGATAGTACACTTTTCCCCGAAATGACAAAGCAAATAAGCTTTGATTTGGGCATAATTGACGAAAAAACAAGATTACATTGTGAGGGGTGGGGGGGGGGGGGGGGGGGGGGGGGGTGGAGGGGAATGAGTGGAGGGGGATGGGTTACAATATCAAATGTTGACCTATGTATAAGATCGATGACAAACAGTCAACCCGCAATCAATGTGATTCATGTCTTTTGCGTACAAATTATAAGGATATGGTGACGAAAAAAAGACACCCTGATGTAATGGCAAACGGAACTTTCATGTCGGGTCGGTCGGTCGGGCTTTATTGTATTTATTTTTTCTTCTTTCTTATTTTCCCTTGAAAATGATCGTCAAAGTCCAAAGAAGTCTGTATAATAATACATGTTGCCGGTTTTTTTTGTCACGCAAAACAACTTCTTGGGGTCGGTATTAATTTGCACGTGAAACATACAGTATGTCACCGATTTTTAAAAAAAAATTGTCGCCTAACACATTTTGTTTTACTGCCCAATGCACAATAGGATGACGTAATAGAAACGGACAGTCAAACAGCCGTGAAAGCCCCGCCGACACTGTACTACGGATCAACCACTGTCAAGAGATGACCTTGTGTCTGCCTGGTTTCCCAGCGTCATCGCTGTTCGCGAATTGGCTTGAACCAGCTCATCCAATACGCCAACAGTTCACTGACGATCCTTCGACCGGTTTCATTTTAAATCGGACCAATCGTGCGCTTTTGATATTTTTTCGGGTATAATTGCGGATTTGCCGCAAAACACTTCCGTACTGTTTGGGCGTGTTTTTTCCAACTCCTTCGATTCGCAGTTTTGTTTACTATGGTGGCCTCAATCAGAGCCTGCGAATACCAAGTCAATATGCCCTCTACACACACCCCAACATACATACACTATGGTGCTTATTGACAGCTCATTGATACTAACTTACCATTTGGACATTGCATCGTTGTATTGACATACACAGCTCCAAGAAATCCACAGGAGTTGATGTAAGAAGAGCGCACTTTATATATCAACATGTTATTTGGGCTGCCGTCTGCGAAGTAGAAAGTGTCGTCTTCATTTCCTCCTCTCAGAGATGAAACATTCCTTTGTATTTTATTGCATATCCAGGTAGTTACTAGATCATTTATAAATAAAAAGGATCGAAGCACGCATAAAGGACCCCAGTCCGAACCTATGGCTATATCCACCCACGAAACCCGCCGTCCATTCGCCAATATTGCTGTAGTCAAATGAGCCGCTGATACGTTTTCAAAATTGGCTGAATCTAAAGTAACAGAAATAGTTATTCAACATTAAACTTTTGTAAACACGTATCCTATTTATTAAATGAAAGCAAATAGAATACCGATATTTGTAGATATAGGCCTATTCATGATCCATCAATGTATTAAAGACACTACCACAAACATTGATGCGACGTGCGACTTTAGTGCTACATTATTATAATACACATAGAGTTATGAATTGTTTTTACACGCTTAGAAATGAGTGTCACATTTTGTTGGGTACAAAAGAAATGTGTAATTTTTTACCCAATATTGTGCTAAACATCGATTTCGTAAAATAACTTTTTACACATGCAATAGTTTACTATTGAATTCCGAGTTTTACACTCTGGGAGTGTAGAAAAGTGCCCGTAATTGGGTAAAACATGATTTGACACCATGAAAGTGTAAGATTGTTGGATAAAAATGAACACAACAGTGGTTGTGTAGAGTCTTACACAACACATAGTGAACATTTTACCCATCAAATAGCTAAATTTTACCCAACAAAGTTACTCTACACAACCGTGTTCATAATGTTGTGTAAAGTGTTACACAACAAAAGGGTAAATTGCCTACACAGAATTATTGGGTAAAGGAAATTTACCCAATTTATGTGTACCAAAATGACACTGTTGGGTAAAACCTGTTCACAACCCCGGTTGTGTAAAGTGTTACACATAATCGGGTCAAAATAGGGAACATGGTCGTTTTGGGGTAAACATTTCTGTGTAGAAAGCCGCGTTACCGATCGATGTAACTATTGTCCAGTCAATGTAAAGTAAACTAGCCGTGCGTGTAGTGTCGCGCGAGCACAATATTATCAAAGTCGATTTTTCGACGGTTTGCCGGCAACCTGACCTTCACACATCGGTCTCCCTTAAGATAATATAGCATTATAATTTACTAGTTTCGTTATATTTATATGCTTTTTTATTTAAATCTCAACATTTACCAACTAATTTCAGCAATTTCTATCTTGTCATATTTAGTCATACAAAATAGTTTATATTAACACAAACCACTTCCACGTATCAACTACTTCGTTAGCACAGTGGCTACAGCGTCAGTCTTCGAATGCAGAGATTGTGGGTTCGAGCCCCGTTCCGGTCAAGTTAAGTTCTTCTAAAATCTTTAATTCCGTGGATAATAAAATTGCGAAAGAAGATTGGATTGCAAATATGACACCCAAAAGATATACCTGCATTTTTAAAAATTAATTTATGTGTACCAAAATGACACAAGTAGTGGGTAAAACCTGTTGTATAAAGTGTTACACATAATTGAGTCAAAATAGGGAACATGGTCGTTTTGGGGTAAACATTTACCCAACGATTGCTGGGTAAAATGTTCACTATGTGTTGTGTAAGACTCTACACAACCACTGCTGTGTTCATTTTTACCCAACAAACAACCATGTTCCCTTTTTACCATCCTGAAGTGTAGTATTTTACCCAACATTGCTTAATTTTTTCTAAGAGTGTATATAAACTGGGACAAAGTGGCGTGAAATATATTTAATAAGGGAGCGTTCATAAATATTTTTTTAGGGGGCTAGCTTTTTATTTTTGGTACATCGACTCTTTTTGACCGCCCCTTCTCGCTATGCCTACACTTTGTTTGAACCCCACCCCCATTGTTTGTATTACCCAAAAACTTTGTTTGAAGTTTGAACGCCCTTTTCTTAATACTGGACCCGATTATCTCCCCCCCCCCCCTTACTGAACATTTCTCTGACCAGTTGTCAAGGTCAAGAAACATTGTTATAGTTCTACTATTTTACATGAAGACCTTTGCTATGATTTTCTACAGCACTGATTATCTCAATTTTATCAGAAATATATACCGGTCCATAGTATTCCATTTTACACATGGACACAGCTCTGAGGGCAAGGGGGAAAAATGTGGAGTGAGTTAGGACTCGCACTTAATCTTGTTTACCAGTGGTATGTGCAGGCTTTATGTGGTGTTTTTTGTGAGGGGTGGAAAGCAGGGTCTCCATTCCCCTGGATAACTTCACACCAATGTGTACGATAGTGTAGCGTGACATTTTTTCTTTTTTGCTATAATTATACATGAAACTAGCCATTTTCTGGTTGAAATGGGCTTCACATAATATTCTTAGACATATACGTGCGTATCGCGCGAAATAAATAGCTATGTTAATACTACATTTGTTTCGATTCCCCAAATTGACGTTTCAAAATTGGATGTATCGACTGTATTGTCTTTGTTCTGTTCTGTTTGGTCTGATTTCGTTTTTTGTGTTCTCTTGTCCATATAGTTCTTTAATTGCTATCATTCATTTGTCTGTATTAAGGCTCCTCATTTTATAAATAAGCCCGTTTATCAGGGTTTTCACTGGGGCTTCTAGTCTCTTTCCCCCACACCGTGGAAAGGACTGGTAGGGCTGCTGGCTACCGCACCTGCCCTGGCACCCACCCGTACATATGGGAATCCCTCTCTATTTGAATGTATGCCGACACGACATTGTTAATGAGTAAATGTTAATGAGTATTTAAAGCTTATTGACCCCCACTGCGTTGATACCCCTTTTGTTTTGAGCTTCAAAACCTTTTGGACCCTCCTCAAATTTAACGTTTTGGAAATGTGGGTGTACATTCGTGTAAGTTTGTCATTCGCTCGTAACATACGGTCAACAAAAACAAGGAACTTATGAAGGTAATAAATACGTTCTTAACTCCAAAACTATAGCTATATGAAAATATTAGACATTTGTCGATGAAAATATTAAACATTTGTCGATGAAAATATTAAACATTTGTCGATAAAATTACGTGAAGAGTGACTAAATATTGACAAAGTTAAAGTTATGAGTCGTAAACCAAATCACTGATTTCGGTGATCACTGGATTAAGACCCTGTCACACTGTAGCGAGTAGAGGTAACGTGTGTAACGTTCGGTTGTTCTTTCCTGTAAGTTTTCATTTGTATGTGACATATTTGGCAAACGTTGTATTCGTTAGGGGTTCGCAGAGATGAGTTGGTGTTTAGGATATTTGTTTTGAGCATGATCAACGTTTTGAGCTGGCGACATCGTAGTGATCAATACACTGTGTATACGTTGAGCATTCGCTGCGTGAGCACCTACACCAAACGTGGTCAACGTTCACGCAGCGAATGCTTACCTTATACATACTGTATTGATCACTATACGTTGTCACCCTCTCAACAATTTGAACAGGCTCAAATAAATTCCTAGACCAGCGCAACACTGCGAACCCCTAGCGAACCATCAGCTAATGCAACGTATACCAAATATCTCACGAACGAATGACAACTTATGCGAATGTACACCCAAATTTCCAAAACGTCGGGCACACGCTAGCTCTATTCGCTAATATGTAACAGGGCCAATAACAAGACTGATTTTTAACGTTTAATAAATACCTGCTGCACAAACAACAAGGAATTCCCGATACCGTACACATTGCTCTTCACTCCACGGTTTAAAATTACACGATTCCCATTGACCCTGATCACAATCCATAGCACCCAAATGTATGTTTGTAGTGTTCGAGAGAGCGCTATACAAGTAGGGTTGCTCATGAAAGAAACCTCCGTGATATCCAAGATGGCGGCAAATTGCATTATGGCTTTCGTCATAGTCGTGGCTCATGTAACCAACGCAGAACACAACACGGCCCCATGATAAATTATTCGGACGGACCTCCAGGCTTCCCTCTGTCTCATATACTCCACCAACAAGACGAATATCATAAGATTCTATTTATTAGATACAAAATAATAACCGAAAAGGTAATAAGATATTTTTCACATTTTCATGAGCCCATCCAAAACCTCTGATACCATCGTTAATTATTTTTAAATGTCTCCAGTTATGGCTGCGTTCTCGGTTCTCGGGTCTCGATAAATTCAATTGCCGTTAATTCACAAGTACGTACATAGTATACATCAGTGACGGGTCCAGTGGGGTGGGCGGGGGTGGGCAAGGAAAAAACGAAAAGAAAAAGAAAAAAGAGGGGACAAACGAAAAAGAAGAGGGTGTGGGGTACGAAATGGCGAAGGACATGATCGAGAACGTTTGGGCGTTATTGCATGACATAAAGTGCCCGCTTAGAAGCGCTATTAATTCGCTCTGGTAAACCTATTGTTATCAATACTACGAGAGGATTACCCTGTGCATATATTTAAATTCGGGGCTAACTGCATGGGTAAATTTCCCTTATGTTGTCAATTTGGTGCCGGTTTTTAGGGCACCAATTTATAGCGCTGATAAGCGGGCCTTGTAACCTAATGGGACGTCGATTGGGATATATACGCGTACGTTGACGAGAAAAAATGAATAAAATGGGGGGGCACGTCCACCCTCAGAATCCTCCATGTCTGAGCTTTTCAACCATAAATCAAGAAAATATCAGTATAAACTCAACTTTCTTGCATTGATAAAAAACAATTTATTGGAAATAAAGAGGTGGCTTTTCGATAAAATATTGGTCAAAAGTATACACCAGATCAAACCAAATGACTAGTTCGAAAATTGAAGAACAAAATCCACTTGCAAGGGGAATGTAGAACACTCACACCCCCACTGTTTGTGCTAGCGCGGAATCGTTACACTTTGGCAAATATTCAAATACTGGGGTGCGCGGCGTCTTTTATTGCTTGGAAGTGGGTTTGATATTATAATAATTGCATACATTTTAATTGCAATATTATTGTATTAGTGTTGCCATGGTTACCCGGTGATACCGGTGATATATGAGATAACGGGGCCTATTGCATACATAATACGTAAGGGCTGTTTGGACGTAGGGCAATTTTTATTATTTCTATAAATTGCATTTTACAGTGTATCCCAAAATTATTGTGACTTTTATATTACCATGATTACAGTGCATCCCAAAATGTTCACTGTATCCACATTTGCGAGTATGGTCAGCGATGTGTATGTGCATGTAATTGATGGCAAGATAATTGAACATGTTGGTTGTGCAACCATGAGACATCCTGGTTGTGAGGTGGAAACTAATCAGCATGATTTTTGATTGACAAGGCTGTTTTGAAGATTAGATTGAATTGTGGAAATGTCGTCTGCTAATTTTGCATTGTGGTACATAATGACGGGAATTTGTGGACATTATTTTATTTGACTTTTGATCATGCATTGTTTATACAAATTTTCTTTGATGGTGATGAATAACAAATGAGTATACATAAAATCTTCTGGGCCTATTGTATGACCAGATAGATGCCTATGGTACTTTATTGCCGGTTTGTATTTCTTTATTTAAATATATATGATGCTGTTGACTACAGAATGAGACGTTTGTTGATACTTTGGTCTTGATGGTTATTAAGTTTTTTCGTAAAACAGTGGAACACCAAGACAGATGGGCCTATTAGATGAGTTGACGTTGGCCTATTTTGTCGGACTAATGGCTTTGTCAAAACTACTTAGCAGAATTGTAGCTTTAAATCTCAGCTACAAATCCATAGTAATTTGGTCTGAGTACTGGTTTTACTTTTATGTAGATGAGATGAGTAGGCCTATTATTTTGGAATGTTTTTAAAAAAAAAGAGTTTTCATTACAAATACGAGAATTGATGGGCCTATTGAATGAGCTGATAGGGCCTAATATTTTTGGTCGCTTTGTTTAATTTGTTATTTTGTGAATGCGGTATCCAAATTTCGGACTAATGCCGGCTTTGTCAAAAATACTTAGCAGATTTATGGATATTTATTTACACTTAATTGCATCATTTTGTTTATCTAATTGTGTATGGAGAATAAATGGTAACTAAATTGATGTGATGGGTCACATAGTGTGTATGCCATAACCTGTGATATGTGTTTATATTTGTATTAGGTGCTGTAAGAGAACTGAAATCTGAGAATTAGTAGTCGTCGCTTGAATTTGGCATAGTGTTGAAGAGGTATATAAATGTGTTGTATGGTGGCTGGTTATTTTCAACGTCAGTGGACCTTTTAGTCCTAACTTTGTGACTAGTTGGTTTGCGTAGCACGACCTGATCATGATTAATTTTAAAAACAATCAGAGCCGACCAAGCATCACTCAACAAAGACGGGGCCGATACCGATTGCCGACCGTCTATGACCCGATTCTGACGTCACATTTCCGAAAGGTCAAGTCCGTCAGTGTGAGTCGTTAGTCTGCTGATGTAGTTTTTAGAGAGAATTTTAGTATTTGACTGTGAGGTCGAAGTTGAGTTATAGGTTTTGATATTACCATTTTTGGTACTTATTGATCGAGTAAAAACTTGGTAGCGAGCAGTGGCGTGCGCAAAGGGGGGGGGGGGGGGGGGGGGGGGGCCGGGGGGGCCGCGGGCCCCACTATTGAGTCAGTCGGGGGAAACTTAGGCCAGTCGGGGGAATTGAGAAGGAGGCTAGGTCAGTGGCATCATGGAATTATGATAGTCAAAAAAACAGATGAAAAATTTTCGCGCGCTATGCGCGCATATTATGTCTTCCAAAAATGAAATATTCTTTGGTACAAGCTTGTTTAGAGCCAAAATGTAGCTCAATCGTGCAAAAAAGGTGTAAATTCGAAAATTTTCGCACGCTACGCGCGCAGTTCTTTACTCAAATAGTCGGGGGAAATTCATTTATGGCAAGGTGGCCCCCCCCACTCACAATATCCTGCGCACGCCACTGGTAGCGAGGAGTTAAGCTAAGACTAAACGTTATTGTGATTTTTGTGAAGACGAAGTGCTTGTCATCCAGCAGTAGAAAAGTGGGGTTCTGCTCCCACAACTTATCCACGTGATCTTTAATAATTCAGGTTTTCAATTTCAATTATAAGTATATCCAAACAAAAAATAGGGTGTCAGTCGTGTCAGTTTACAACCTACTTGAAAACCGGGTGCACGTGCCGACCCGCGGCACTTGTAATTAGTAAGATATAGTAAGACAATCGGAGTCATTGAAACTGATAATGGACGGATATTACGTAATCAAGAGAGTATCGATGCAGAAATAACAAGCTTTTATAAACAATTATATTCTAAGGTCGATAACAGTGATACGGAAACTCTGAATACTTTAAATGGAACACAGTTGACAAATGAACAAGCTCAGTCAATTGAAGGCATTCTAACTTTAGAAGAATTAACAGCCTCATTAAACACCATGAAGAATGATAAATCACCAGGCCCAGACGGTTTCACCGTCGAATTTTATAAAGCTTTCTGGTTGCTTTTGTCTCAGTTTCTCTTACGTGCGGTAAATACGGCTTTCACAACTGGGACTTTTTTAAAACCAAGAACAGAAGGATCTATAATTTTACTACCTAAAGGAAACAAACCCAGGAAATTCATTCGGAATTGGCGCCCAATATCTCTATTAAATGTATCGTATAAAATTGGTTCCGCCTCGATTGCAAATAGAATTAAAAACATGCTACCGTTCGTTATACACGAAGACCAGACAGGTTTTGTACCGGGTCGCTATATTGGTGAAAATATTAGGTTAATATATGATCTAATGCATTATGCAGAACTAAGAAATATACCAGGAATGCTCCTGCTTATTGATTTTGAAAAAGCATTCGACACAATATCCCATGATTTTATCCTGCGAACTTTGAAATTTTTCAATTTCGGACCTGATATTATACAATGGTTCTCTTCTTTTTATAGTAATGCTTCTTCATCAGTTATCATAAATGGCCATATATCAAAGTCTTTTTCCATCAACAGAGGTTGCAGACAGGGCGATAGTCTCTCTCCGTATCTCTTTGTTCTTTGTGTGGAAGTGGTAGCAATAATGATTAGAAAAAATGAAAGTATTAAAGGATTTCAGATTGATGATAGTGTTTATAAATTAACACAATATGCAGATGACACGACTGTAATTCTGGATGGGTCAAAACAATCACTAGAACATGTAATAAGTACTTTAGATACATTTCGACATATGTGTGGTTTAAAGATTAACAAACAAAAAACATCAGCAGTATGGATTGGTAGCAACAGAACCAATATAGAACAGATTTGTCCAAATCTAAACTTAGATTGGAAATTAAACGGTGTTTTCGAAATGTTGGGTGTAAAGTTTAGTACAAACCTTAAAGATATGGTTAATATGAACTATACACAAGCCTTAGATTCTATTAAAAACGTAATTTCTATGTGGTCGAAACGCTTCCTGACAGTGTATGGAAGAGTAACCGTGGTTAAATGTTTCATGTTATCAAAATTTAACTATATCGGTCAAATGCTTCCAAACCCTTCAGATGAATTTCTGCGAGAAGTAAATGAGTATATATTCAAATTCATATGGAATGGAAAACCTGACAGAATAAAACGTAGTCAAATGATACAGGAATATCATTTTGGAGGAGTAAAAGTTCCTCATATTATTTGCCACCTGAAAGCTTTAAAAATAAGCTGGCTAAGACGTATTGAGCTAGGTGATCAAAAATGGATTAAACTCTTTCACCTATTATCCAACTTGAATAAAAATGACATCTATGAATTTGGAGAAAATAGATGGAAAAAAATAAAGAATCAAATAAAAAATAAGTTTTGGTATGATGTATTATATGCATGGGCTAATGTTATTCACAACCAGATGTGTGACCCAAATTTGGATTATAACTCCATAGCAAGGAATTATCTATGGTGGAATGATAAAATAACGGTTGGTAATCAATCTGTAAGATATAAACATTGGTATGTTAAAGGCGTAGCGTTCATAAATGATCTGTTGAAAAGTAATGGTAAATTTCTTTCTTTCCGTGAATTTTGTAACAAATATCATATACGCTCAAATATTATCGAATACTCTGGTATTGTGAATTCAATCAAAAGTAAATGGCCTTGTATTGGCAGAGGCAGAGCAAAAGTCCTGGAACCTTTTACACCTATGGCGTATGACCTGCTCTTAGGAGCGAAGAAAGGTTGTAAACCGTTCTATAAACTATTGCTAAAGAATGTTAAGACATCTTGTAACAGTCCGTTGAAATGGCAACACGAACTAGGTGTTTCAATCGACATAAAGGAATGGCAACGAATATGCTATCGACCAATGCAAATTACAAAAGATGCAAAACTTCATTGGTTCCAGTACAGAATACTAAACAACATATTGGGCACAAACCGTTTGCTTTATAAAATGAAAATAAAAGATAATGATCACTGCAGCTTCTGCAACTCCAAAACAGAAACTATTTTTCACTTGCTATACCAATGTGATATTGTTACAAGTTTCTGGAAACAAATCCAGCTATATATTAGATGTATATTTGCCCCAACTCTAAGAAATATCAATATAACGCCTCTAATTGTTATTTTAGGCACACAGAAAGATGACGCTCTTGACCTTGTACTGTTATTAGCTAAATTCCATATATATAGGGCGAGAGTACAAAATACAAAACCAAACGTAATAACTTTTAAACATGAAATTCTTTTCCATCTTAAGGCCGAAAAATCTGTAGCAATAAGCAATAATAGACTTAATCAATATGATAAAAAATGGGCTAACTGGAATCGTCTATTTGTTTGAATAGGAATGACAAATATGATTGTGTATATAGTTGGATTTTGATTTTGATTTTGTTTCGTTTTGTTTCTTTTCCGTTTTGATTATTTAATATATTGATATGGAGTTGTTCACACCTTGCTTTGACTGTGTTTTTCAGGTACACTTGCAAACGTGTGCAATGCACACACTATGTATATATATAAACATGTAAAATAATGTATAATATGTATATGCTGTAAAGAGAAGTGATGAGATGTTGTCAATAAAAAAAAAATCACCTCTTGCTTGGGGGAAGAAAAAAAAAAAAAAAAAAGAAAAAGAAAAAAAGAAAGATATAGTGTGCGTCTTGTTTGTTAGAGTTCTGACGACGAAACGTTATTGTTTCGAAAGCTTGACCAGACCCCTTATTGCCGTTTCCCATTATTTTATATGTTTGATTAAATATCATCGTTATTATTTGATCACTTACCCCAGAGACAGTTAAGAGTGATTTTCGGACTATAATCTTTGTGGCACGGCACATTGAATCTCTGTTGTATGTGTTCTGCGATATTAAGCATGCCTATGTTATCCGTACCATCAGCAGGACTTAGCAAAAACTCATATCCATCATTAGTTTGATAATGATCTGCATCAGTTGTTACCATGGCCATCGATTTGACATGAGGACAAATTAAAGTCTGCAAATAGTTCAATATTTTGATACTAGTGGTTCCTTGAACGTAACACACGTATAACCAGCTTTGGTTATATTGTACTTGAAGATCACCAAACAATTTTGAATGCGTGCCATCAGTTAGCCGTGCATTTCGTGAAAGATAGTCAACCGTGATATTACCATCCAAACCTAGAGAAAAGAAAAGAATTAATAATGCACTATCAAAATGCTTTCTATTCACCAGTGGCATTCACATGAATACGACGACACTCCTGAACGGGAGCATGCCAAATTGCACCCTAAAAGAGGTCTTTGGGGATGATATTGAAACATTGAGAGGAAAAAACAGAGACAATAATGGGTTGTTTTGATGAGAGCTAGGATAAATAAAGTATCTTAACCCTAACCCCGGAGGCTTTGTTTTGGGGAAATACATTAAATTAGGGGAAAAGGCACCAGGTATCGAATCAGGCTTTCTTGCATCACGGAGACTATTTCAAAAATCTAAAGATTTTCTTCCGCATAATATAGCCCACCCGATCGCGCCACGAGAATGAGATTATTGGGAACGAAATGCAATAAAAACGAATGATTTCTAAACGCATAAGCGATTTATTTTACCGTGTAAATTATATGGCAACAAATGGTTTTGCCTCAAAAGAATAAAACATTTAAAATATATTCATTTTAAATACATTTAGACAAATGGGTGGTTTAATGGTTAAAGGTGCAGTCACACCTAGCCGATTTGGCTCGCCGATGCTATACCGTAGAAAGAAATTGGCGATTTTCGAGGATCGGTATAGTACGGTAGCGCAACGGTATCACATCGTTAAAAACGGTAGTACATTGTTAGTACATCAGCAGGACTACGGTCAGGGAATTCTGGCCGATTTGGCTTGCCCGAGCTATACCGGAGCACAAATTTGGTGATTGTCGGGGATCGGTTCTAGTACGGTAGCGCAACGGTATCACATCGGTAAGAACGGTAGTATATCGTCAGGACATCGTTAGAACATCGGCGAAAAAAACAGGCAACAGTAGAAACGTTTGAACATGCTCCAAAATGTCTGCCGTTGCGCTGCCGAAGCGAGCATCGGGACTACAACGGCAGTAAAACGGCAGTACTCTGGTATGACTTTGTTAAGTGTCGGTGCTCTAGCGCTCCATGGATCGGCGGCTCTTCGGTGGGGCCATAGTAGCAAAAGAATGTGCCACCCAATTTCCCGATCTGAAGTTACGTTTGGTTAACCAGTGACGTCACTGGTGAATGTCCCAATGTTGCTTTAGGTATTAGACTGAATTGAAGTTTACACGGAATTGTTGGGAAAATTCCCCAACAATGGTGCGGTTTTTAAAGTTATGATAAAACGTACGTGCTGTACTGGTTTGTACAAGCCTGAAATATATGATACTTCACGTTTCATTATTTATTTTCGGTATTTGAATTCATTCTCTCACTTTACACCATACCGTCATTGTTAGTGTCCTACGGACTTGAGGCAAGACTATGTTCTGACGATGTCCTGACGATGTCCTGACGATGTACTACCGTTTTCAGCGATGTGAGACCGTAGTACTACCGGGGTCTACCCGCTAGTCATAAGGGTCGCTAGTCATAACGTGTATTTTCCTATACCAAGAGTGCGCTAGTCATAAAAGTATCTTAGGGTTAGGGTTAGGTTTAGGGTAGAGTTAGGGTAGGTGTAGGGTTAGGTTTATGGTTATGGTTATGGTTATGGTTATGGTTAGGGTATGGTATGGTTAGGGTTAGGGTTAAGGTAGGATTAGGGTTAGGGTTAGGGTTAGGGTTTATGACTAGTGACCCTTATGACTAGCGACCCTTATGACTAGCGAGTTTGACCCGTACTACCGTGCTGCTACTACATCGGTATACAAGTGCTTTCTGGACGGAGCTCCACCGATTGCTCGCCGTTGTAAATTATTTACGAAATTTATCCGACTTCGAACAAGTCTATCGATTCTATTGAGAAAATAGAAACACATGGACATTGCCAATGCGATTGTCGATTCACGCTCTCTCTCATTGACACTTTTGTGTTGAAATCGTACTTCAATTTACAGCTGCCAAATGCCAAACGAAATTCCTTCAAGAATAAATTCAAATAGAAAACCAGTCCCTTTAAGCATGTTAGGTGGGCGAATAATCCAACCCTGGCGAAAAAGATAACTGGCAAATATGTCCACTAAGTGGACATATTTGCCAGTTATCTTTTTCCAAAAAGTAGCGCAGCAGCGTTTCTACACAAAAAGTGGCATATTCTATCTGAAATCTGAGATATCCTATATTTATGTATTTAGCTTCTTGATCAAACCAATGACATTTCTCACTGGGTACTCCTATTACACTGTGAAAAGAAACACAGATTCTTCACTAGCGCTAGTGATCCATCGATAGCAGCAGTCTCGGCACTGTTTCGTCAGCTCATGAAAATATATGAGTAATTACGGTCAATATGCCGGCGACTTCCACTAAGGTGAAATGTCTCTCTTCAAACTCCGATTTTATCCTTATGAAACACTTTTGGCAATGTAAACATATGGATATGATCTAATTAATACACACGCGTTTCTATTAACCATTGATTGATTCTTAGTACTGTTCTCCTTTAACATGTTTAAGGATATGGTTAATATGAATTATACAAAAGCTCTCCACTCCATTAACAATACTATACTAACTATTCCTATGTGGTCAAAGCGTTCTCTGACCATATACGGAAGGGACACTTTCGTTTAATCCTTCATATTGGCAAAATTCAACTATTTCGGTCATATGTTTGCAAATCACACAGATAAATATATGAATAGGAAACATATACAAATAAAGTACGACGAATGTCGATGATTAGATGGATATTTTATAATAGTATTTAACTGTTGATTTGGTTTCATTCACAGTTCTGTGAAATATTTAAATTCATATGTTAACTTCTTCTATGTTAAAGTTTGGTTGTCCGTGGCTAATTGTGGTTGTCCCGACCGCGTATTTTCTTTATGCCACTATAATGGGATGCATAGACGACAGATTGCTACACGGAATAAAGCGTAGTAACACATTAATGGGATGCATCCCGTTATAGTTGCAGAAATAAATAAAGCGTCCCGGCCAACCGGACATATAATAAAGTAAAATAAAAATAGTGTCATGTAAAATTAGGATATCGCCCCAAATAGTTTTAGGAACAGATAAACAATCTGATCAATAATAGCACTCCTTTAGGTAACCATTAAACTTAAAAGTATCACCAATATATTTTTAAATAAGAGTGTGTTTAAACAATTCACAATTACATCCAGGCAAGCCTCAATCCTACTTTGATCTAGGTGTGCGTCTACTATGTTATAGTGGTTATTATTTTGGTTGCCGCTTTGGTTGCCAAATGCAATATTCATTGAGCAGTCCATATTATTATTTTAGAAAGCTCTAACGAAGCTAACGATGATGCTCTAAATCTTATGAGCTTACTAGCCAAGTGTCATATTTATAGAGCCAAAATACGAAACACGCGGCAAAATGTGTTTAAATTACTTTTGCATATAAATATTAAAAAGTCCTGTGCAATGAGTAATAATACACTGTTGTTTCAGGCGATGTGATCCGTTGCAACATTCATTAACAAAATATAGTATCATAATTATTGTTCTCCGCTATAACTGAAAGTTAAAGCAGAATTATATTAATTTCTTTTCTTTGGTGTGAGTACTTTTGTAATAACTCGAAAACTAAACTTGAAACGATAATTGGCAGAAGGAGAAGATTTCTCTACACGCGTCACAAATCCGCTGTTATTGCGCCTTGGAATTGTAGTTGACAATGAATATATACGGTGTAATCTATCCATTACAGTTTGTGTCTCTTTTATGTCAAAATCGGCCCCGGGGGGCTTGCGACTCCGTAATGATACCACCGATTTGAACGAAACAAAGTTTATTTAGTTATGAAAGGAATTGCTTTTGTCGTTATAAACCACCAAATGGTTATTAATAACACTACAAATTGACAGCTGATTGTTAATATTAATTAAATTTTGCCTACTTTTGAAACTTGCGAGCACAACTAGAGAGAGTAAGAAAAGAATAGTGACGAAAAGTCCTAGAGATTGACAGCTGATTGATTTGTTATTACTATAATTTTTGTTTACTTTTAAAACTTAAAGTGGAAGGCTAAATCCTCGGATGAAATTGAGTTAATTAGTATTAATAACTCCAATTGTCAAATAAATCCGAGGATTTTGCCTCCCACTTCAAGTTTTAAAATTAAACAAAAATAATACTAATAGAAAATCAATCAACTGTCAATCTGTAGGGCCATTCGTCACTATTCTGTTTTTACTCTCTAGTTGTGCTCTTAAGTTTCAAAAGTAAACACAAGTTTAACGCTGTATAAAAGTATTGAATTAACTACAAGTAAACTGACAGACGGATAAGCTACCGAGTGCACCAACTACAGCATAACTTATTAGCGATGTAATTTTGAGAGTTCAACTGTCGAGTAAGAACAGAATAGTGACCAGCGAGATACATATCCATATAAATTAACATTGTCCAACTTCAATGTTTCGTCACTCGCTACGTTAAACGTTGATCTAAGTTATGCGATATGTCACAACCCGTCCAGTCGGACAGTGAATGAAGTCGGTAACAATTTCAAAAGGTTATTATACCCTAAAATATGGACTATCATTGATTTACTAATAGACCACCCCTAACAAAAGTATACGAAACATCACAATTCATAAGGCAACATTAATCCAAACCATATTCTGCATTTCCCCAAAATTGAAAATGGCACGTTTTCATGAAATTTGCCTCGAAAGTTTGCGTTCAGATTGCGATGTCTGTCAAAATTCGGAAGCTTTGCAATTAACACGGTGAAATGTAAATGCAATCCATTCCCTAAAATCCACAAAAAAAATGAATAACACAAACTAATTTTTCTGCATGAAACAATGCTATTTGAATATGAGATGATGATCAGGTCGTATCTAAACTAATACATTATTATTTCTGCGCCAAAAGTGTTAGATGTCATTTTTTCCCCCGAACACCACATGCACAATGTTAATACACGTATTACCCTATTTTAGTACCAAGTATATGTTTTATACGACTATCCGCAAGTTATATTTTGTTTAACCACACTTTAAACTTATGACATAAAACCGTAACGGAATTGCTCTTTAACCTTGACAAATACTATTCGTAACTACTACAAAGTCTTCGGAAACTCCTTTGTGACACACTCATTTAAGAAGTCTTTTTCACTCAGGACTGAGGAAATATACATTTCCCAGCAAGATATGAATAGTTTTCTTTCAAAGAGAGAAAATTGTCCTCCATTTGATGGCAATGTCGTGTTTGACTAGAAACAATGTTTAACAAGAAAAACAAAAACAATAAACTTTTTTCTACTATTTGTAACTATATAATAGGTCTACGATAATATTACCAAACAAATGTACAACAATAGTTAATGATTGTTTTGAAATATCGTTTTCTTTGTTATTTACCAAGTCTTCAAACTCCGATTTTATCCTTATGAGACACCTTTGACGATGCAAACATATTATAAATTATGATCTAATCAATACACATACGTTTCTATTAACCATTGATTGAATCTTAGTACTGTTTTCCTTTAACATGTTTAAGGATATGGTTAATATAAACTATACAAAGCTCTGGACTCGGAATACGGATAGTGACACTGTCGTTATAAATCCTTCATATTGGCAAAATTCAACTATTTCGGTCAAATGTTTGCAAATCCCTCACATGAATATCTGATATTATGTGAACGAATGTATATTTAAATTCCTGTGGAATGGACTAAACCGGACAGAATAAAACGAAGCCACGTAGATACAGGACTATAATAAAACCACGCGTGGCTATGATTTAATTAATTAATTAATTACACGGGTCCAGGGCTTATAAGATTTGTAAGAACTACTTTGTTTAAAAGAACTACTTTGTTTAAGAACTGTCACGCATCATTATTAAATCCGGTGTACTAAATGTTTATATGTTAATGTGTTCATATGCGTTATTAAACCAATCCAAATCTTGCCTATGATTCACAATTTATCTTATTGTAAGTATTTTATAGTCAGTAAGGCCCAAGTAAAATTAAAGTAATTTCTAGTCCCCTCGAGCATCCATCCCTTTTCAAGAATAATGTTCTTGTTTTTCTTTATTTCTTCCATTATTCTTTTACTGTTAAAATATGAAAAAAATGATATCTTGGTATTTTATTTACTTTAGTCCATTGAGCATTTTAAAGCAGTTTTTGTGTTGACCAACCTCCAGAACGATGAAATAAAAACAAAAATTATCCTCCTCAAATTACGCAACTATATTATGCGGGTAATGGTCATGTCGCATTGTTTATTAAACAAAAAGGGAAAAGGTGTCCTCATCCTCTTTTTTTATCAAAGGTTATAAGGAGAAACTAGTTTTTATTTTTATTTGGCCAAATGATTGAATTTTGTTCATTGAAGACAACATAGGTTTAATATAGCAAGAAAATTCAAATTATACAATTAAAATCCCACTAAAAGGTGGTGTTTAGTTGCAAATTCGCAAAATTGTAATGCCGTAAAATTTCAATATGTTACAGTATTCAATCTGGAGAATGATGTATTCAAAATGTCCTAATTGTTATGAAACTTGTTGGCTATCATCTCCACACCCCGGAGTTACCAGTTATACATTAGTAGGACAACTGAGAGTGTATTGATCGCAATGGGAGTTCGATGGGGAGATCTGTAAACGGTCAAATTCACCCACTGGGGGGGGGGGGGGGGGGGGGGGGGGGGGGGGGGGGGGGGGGGGGGGGTAACGGAGATCGTTCTGTTGGTCGCGGCCGGTAGTACATGTATGCCCACTGATTAAAGCGTGTACATTTGATGAAGCCAACCTGGCGGACTTGACTTAGTGGAAGAGCCAATGGATGTCTACGCAGCGGCGCGTTTAATAGACACACTTCCGCCTAACAGGGCTATTGAAATATGTTTAGATTGAATAGAATTAGGAATAACCATACTTGTAAGCAAATAGGGATAAAAAGGCATATTAAGGCACCATTTTCAATCTTAAAAAAAATAAATCCTGACAACGCTGAACTTATAGATCTGGAAGGGCAATACATCCAACTACTCGCAGCAATACTTTTGGTCAATAACAAATACCTTTTCTTCTTCAAAACTGTAAATAGCAAATCTTTAAAGACCGAACATGTACCCTTAAGAGTCGGTATTCACCCTTTTAATTGTTGCAGTCAATAGGGAATAGTTGTCCTTTGAGGTAATTGTATTGTAACATTCCAGTAGGATACAGTGTTTGTATGGTGAGTACTATGACTGATGGTTTTGAGTTGTTCCAGGTCAATTTGCACTGTTTTTTTTTTAAAGTCACCCTGGTTAACAATGCACAAGGTTTTTTTCTTTCACTGCATTTTGACAAATATATAAGATATGTACAAAAATCATATAATATTACGGTATTGTGAACTCAATCAAAAGTAAATTGCCACATATTGAATCTTTTAAACAAAATGGTGTATGACGTACTTTTAGAATCAAAAAAAGGTTGTAAAACTGTTTTATAAATTATTGTTAAACAATGTAAAGACATCATGCAATAGTCCGATGAAATGGGAAATAAATGGAAAATTACAATCACGAAAAGGACTTTACAAATATTCTACCAATCTATGCAAGTCATAAGAGATACAAAACTTCATTGGTTTCCGTTCAGAGTAATAAACAAGCTACAAGAGGTTTGCTATTGAAAATGAAAATAAAAGATAATAACCAATGCTGCTCACACATGGATGGAAACTATCCTCCATCTGCTTTACCAGTATGATATTGTAAACAAATGTCGGAAACAAATCTAATTATACGAGAAAAAAGGTAAAATAGCGTCAAGTAATATTAGGATATCTCCCCAAATAGTTATTTTACGAAGCCCTATATAATGATGATGCTCTCAATCTTATGATATTACTTGCCCAGTGTCTTATTTATAGAGCCAAACTACAAAACACACGGCAACAAATATTTGAATTACCTGTGCAAATAAATGTTGAAAAATCCTGTGCAATAAGCAATAATACACTTTTGTTTCAGACGATGTGATCCGTTGCAACATTCATTAACAAAATATAGTATCATATTATCCTCCGCTATAACTGGTAGTTAAAGCGGAATTATGTTGATTTTGTTTCTCTGGTGTGTAATTTTGTAACTCGAAAACTAAACTTGAAACGATATTTGGGAGAAGGAGTAGTTTTCTCTACACGCGTCACAAATCCGCTGTTATTGCGCCTTGCAATTTTAGTTTACAATGGATAAATACGGGGTGAACTATTCATTACAGTTTGCCAGTAATTGTGTCGCTTTTATGTCATAAATCAGCCCACGGAATTGCTTTTACTGATTATATAAAAGAAATAATGAAACGAAAAATATTTGCAAAGAGGTTCTTAAATTGCATTTTTGTTAAAGTCTGGAGACTGTTATACTGACGCAATGGTCAAAGTGGTAACGCAAGTACTCATGCAAATTGATAACAACGTATTTGAAATAAAATGGCAGCATTTGTATTTGTCAGCAGTAATCGTATTTCAATTGTTCATGGGTAGATTTGCGATGGTTAAAGACAAATATCAATTCGGTGTTATCAGTCCGGGCCGATTTCCCGTTCAGGAAGCATTCCTGAACTGGAAGTATTACCCATAATCCCCTGCGAATGTACATATTGCAAAGTATTTGTAGTGGTTATACCAAAAAGACCAATTTATTTATTTTAACCAAATATGATGGATCTTTGAATCAATGACGATCAGTAAATGAGTCAAACTATAAGATAAACTGTTTAGTCAAAATTAATAAATATTATTGTGGTGATTTTCCTAATTTATTGTAATTAAGACATTTGGCTAATTACCTCATTAAATATTCAAACTCTTTTTAAAAAAAAAGTACACGTAACACTTTTTTTTCCTTCGAAGGAAATTTGCATAATTGTATGATCTTCCATATTACCAAGTTTGAGCATGTCGCAAATTAAAATAACGAATCGATATCCATTTTAGCTTGTAGTCAACTTCATATACCCTCAAATCAAAATAACGAGATTAAAATGAGCCACTGAACACTGAGAACGACAATAAAATCTATCATTATATTATACAAAATGTTTCACCTATATTGAAATAGGTCTAGGTTTAATTTGTATGCTACAGTTCTCTTAGCCTTATGAAAAGCGGGTTCCTTTAGAGGACTACCCAAACATATCGCATTGCAGTATGGGTAATACTTCCAGTTCAGGAATGCTTCCTGAACGGGAAATCGGCCCGGACTGGTTATGGTCCCTGTCATAATGCCTTGGACATAATTCAAGCTTTTTTCACGCGAGCGTATTTTGTTGTTGTTCGCGGAGCTGCATTCAAATGCATGAAATGCGCGAACAAGTACAATGCATGCATGTGTCGATTTCACGATTGACCAATGAGAATGCGCGATCATTTTTAAAGCGCCCGGTACGCACGCACGCTATACGCATGTACGCACGCACATACGCACGTATTAGTGGAATTATGTCCAAGGTATTATGACAGAGACTATAGTTTAATGGCACGAAACTATAACAACGAGTTTGATTTTACATACCTGTTATACCGTTTGCAATAACTCGTCCTCCAAAATAAAACAATAATATTAAGAGAACATCTCTCGCGCAGTTCGATGTCCTTGCCATCGTGCAGAGAAATAACGCTGTCGTCTTAAAAAGTTGTTGTTAAAAACCACAAAATGGTTATTAATAACACTACAAATTGACAGCTGATTGTTAATATTAATTAAACTTTTGCTTACTTATGAAACTTGCGAGCACAACTAGAGAGAGTAAGAACAGAATAGTAACGAAAAGTCCTAGAGATTGACAGCTGATTGATTTGTTATTACTATAATTTTTGTTTACTTTTAAAACTTGGAGTTGGAGGCTAAATCCTCGGATAAAATTGACTTAATTAGCAATTAGTATCAATAACTCCAATTGTCAAATAAATCCGAGGATTTAGCCTCCCACTTCAAGTTTTAAAATTAAACAACAAATATAGTAATATAACATCAATCAACTGTCAATTTATAGGGATATCCGTCAGTATTCTATTCTTTATCTCTAGCTGTGCTCTCAAGTTTCAAAAGTAAGCAACAGTTTAACGGACACTGTATAAAAGTATTGAATTTGAAGATTAATGCAACTACAAGTAGACTGACAGATGGATAAGCGTCAGAGTGCACCAACTACAGCGTAATTTACTAAAGGGTTCAACAAATGAAAGTATACCACTTTGTTTATGTCATTTTGAGTAACATTTGATTTCTTTTTGACCAAACAGGCTAGATAGGCATTTAGATGAATCTTTTAGGCATACTTTGATACCAATTTTTTCCCCTAACAACAAAGATAAACCGGGATTAGCACCATTTAAAGAAAAATATCCCATTTTCAAAAGTCGCATTTCCAATACACAGCACGAGAAGAAAGGACCAATTGGGGTCTCTCGGGGTGTGTGTATTAGCCAGGATTTACGGGGCTATCGATCGCACAGTGCTAAATGCGTTGGGTCTTACGACATTGTGTGTGTTAACAAATGGTCCTTTTTTTTCTCGTGCTGTGCATTGGAAATGCGACTTTTGAAAATGGGATATTTTTCTTTAAATGGTGCTAATCATGGTTTATCTTTGTTGTTAGGGGGCAAATTTGGTATCAAAGTATGCCTAAAAGATTCATCTAAATGCCTATCTAGCCTGTTTGGTCTAAACAAAAATGAATGTTACTCAAAATGACATACCAAAGTGGTATACTTTTTTTTGCTGAACCCTTTAGCTAAGAGAACAACTGGTGAGTATAAGAACAGAATAGTGACCAGCGAGGTAAATATCTATATAAAGTAATATTTTCCAACTTCAATGTTTCGTCAATCGCTACGATAAACGTTGGTTTATGCGATATGTCACAACCCGTCCAGTCGGAAAGTAAATGAAGTCGGTAACAATTTCCAAAGGTTTTTACCACAGAATATGAACTATCATTGAATTACAAATAGAAAGCCGTATGAGCTGCCAAAGAACCCTGCAGAAAGGAATTATGTGGCATGGTTAACGCAAGTTCACCATACTTGACAATTCATTAGGTAGCATTCTGCATTTTGACAAATTTAAAGGTTGCGCGTTTTCATAAAAATTCGGAGACTTTGCAATTTATTACTAAGTGACATTTTGCGACCAATTGAATTATACATTGAAAATGTCTGCGCCAAAAAGGTTACGTGTCATTATTTTATAGAATGTTACATGTTCAATGTAAACAAACGTGTTACATATTTTAGTACCAAGTAGATGTTTTACACGACTATCCGCCGGTTATATTTTGTTTAACTAATGATATAAAAACAACCAAAAAACCGTAACAAAATTTTAAACAAAATACTGTTCGTAACCAACTACCAAAATGTCAAGATGTAAATGTTAATATAGAAATAATTTCCTTTCAAAGAGAAAATTGTCCTCCATTTTCTGGCAATATCATGTTTGTCATTCATTTACGGAATAAACGTATTACATTTCGCAGCTTATTCCGTTGGCGTGTTCCCATTACGGGACGGGGCACAGAACATGATATTGCTCAGTTATTATATTTTATTCAGGGGATTGTCTTTAGTAACAGAACAGAACCAAAATGTCCCTCCAAATGTTAAATGTATTTGTAATGAGCCCCTCCCCCACACAATTTCCTCGTTGTTTTAATTATTTAACATTTAAATTCATATTACAAATATCATGATTATACTTTCAGAATTATGAGCTCAGCTGCTTATTTTCAATGTTAGCACTCTTAGGCCAAACAAAGAAGAAGGTCTGTCTCAGAAGCCCGCCTGCATTGGTATGTGAAATGAGCTACGGCGCGTAGGTCTATGCGCTGGGGGCTAAAACAAAAAAATCGCATACCTCACAGCCTATTGTCTAAAAAAAAAAGCAAAAAAAAAAAAGGCACAGCACTTACCTTTTTTTGCATAATGTTTCTGAGACAGACCTTCTTTGTTTGGCCTTATTCCGAATAGCGAAACTTGGAACGGAATATAACGTTAGAGTTCATCGCGTCCATAGAATCCAATCCACATCAGTAAAGCCCGTCTCAAAGTCCCGATTAATTGGGAGTCCGGATCTTGTCTTTAATTTGTTCGAAAATATATATTTCACAATGTTCTGAAATTATATTACGTGAATTCAGGTTGGACAAAACAACAGCATCCAGAGCCTGCAAAATGTTAGATTCTTTTGTTATGTTATTCTTATACAAATGGCATATAAACCACTTCCTGATAATTATACTAAATCCATAATTGACACACAGTCATAGTTTGTGCAACATGGACACATGAATCTACAATCTAATATGTAAGTATTAAGATTTTATTAATGTTATACTTTCATTTTCATGTTTTCCATGTTAAAATGCATGTGTATTAAAAATAAACATAAATGTACACTTATCGGTCTTTAATAATGTATTCCATTGTGTTCGATTAGGCAAAGAAAAAGGCATTCCATTTTGTTTTATATCATGAAAGCACATCATTCGTCCAGCCATAATGATAGTAAAAACGATCACATAGTTGAAATAAGGCTTATCATGATATAATATCATCTCAAGTCCCGTTAACCAAAGATTATTGTCACCAAGTTTGGTTGAGATTGAAGTTTGACTTTTCATATGAGAGGCCTAATTAAGGGCAATAAGTGCAGTTTAATTGTCGACAAATTGGGCTTCTCATATGAGAGCACTGAACAAGCCGAACTAACCAAAAAGGCTAACCAAAAGGGAACATGCAAATATTACATACATACACCCCTACACCCACCCACATGCCATGATCACAATATCCCTCCGGCTTTTTTAATCCGGGGGGGGGGGGGGGGGGGGGGTTATTAGCATACCATTCCTTTAACCATAACCAGCCAGACTATTTTTTGTTAACCGGGGGAGGGGGACAAAGTATAAATTGTTTACCCACAAAATCTATCCACTCGGCCAATCTGCCAACGGTAGCCCGTGCAGCGATTTCGTATATAATTATATACATAGCACTTTGGTTGATGACATTAACCAATCGAATGCTGTAGCACGCACATGAACACTGGTTTTTTTTTTGCCGTAGTGAATCGTAATGCTACGGTAGGTTAGGAATAATGATTCGTTTAGTTTTGCTATGTGGCGTTGCGCAAAACACAGTAAGCTTTGATAGCATAATGAAGCAGCTATCAATGTCAGCTATCAATGCAAAGCAGCTATTTCTTATTAACATTAACATTTACGCCACTGATACCAACACCACCACCACCAATACCATTCTTATCTCTATAACATCGCAAATATAAGGAACTCGCAACTCATATTTGACAACTCGCAAATATTAACTCGCAACATCCATCTCTCAACTCGTACATTTCAACGCCCAACTCGAACTTGCACTCGTTACTCGTAACTCGCGGAAACCTTCTCCCTCTACCACTCTCACTCCCTTTACTTCATTGGTAAAGCTCATTACTACACGGGTATGTGAAAGTCCAGTTTTACACTGCAGTACGAAAATCTTTCTCCTACTCTTAAGTTATGCAGACAGCAGTTATTATAAGTTTGGAATCAATAGTTCTACCAAAATAACTCTACAGTTAATCTTCTTGATACACAGCCTGCCTGTAAGCTGGAGGTGGACATACCCAATATTAATGAATTCATTGTTTGTTTGGATATGAGTTTGTTTTGACTCTCTGAAATGTTTTAACTTTATGTTGCTGAAATTGTTTGCTGTGACCTGTGATGCAAGACGTTGTCTGAGTCGGTGCACATTTCTCTTGTGTCATTGAAGCAAACAATTGGTCATTGACTGCCATTTGAAGCAATACATTGCAGCAATATTGTATCCAAATATGGTACATTTTCATGCACAGAATTGTATTTGGTGATCTGTTCAAATTTTATAAGTTTCTTTTTTGGCTCAGTGCATTTTGCATTCATGTACAATTGTCACGAACACTCAAAGATTGAAATGAAATGCAATTATAATTAACACGGTTTGACAAACAGAAACTACTTATAAATATCATATAGATATACTACGAGACCGTCAATTGCCCAATAATTGGCCTTTCAATATTTGTTTAATTTTTTTTATTTATTCAAACATGACTTATACATCAATGTTATAATATTAAATATCAAAATTAGATATCTTAAGACCATTTTTGACAAATAAGATAATTAATTAGTCACTTACTTAATTATTTAAGACTTTTGCTTTAAAACATATCAAACCTCACTGTCAACATTTATGAGCCTTGGTCAGAACTTAGATAATTAATGTATGAGCATGATTCATCAAAAAACCGTGATTCCCTAACTTAAAATGAAGACTCCAGAGGCAAGTAACTACTTAATTTTGCGATCTATTTAATTTCACGAATATATTATAGGCTCAAAGTCGTAAAATAAAAATACCACTTTATGATAAGTGGTTAGGATTTTGACTTAATTAAATTAAGTAACCGCTTAACTGAACATGCAAAAGTAGTTTTTCAATCCACAAAAATAACCAATTGCAAAAAGAGCAATTTGGCCTGATTTGGCAATATGTTTCCAGATACATAAACACAACACCAACAGTAAGTTCCCCCTAAACAATTCGTCATAACATCGTAAGATAAAACATTTTACCAATAAAACTTAGTTAGAAATAATCCTATGACTGTTTCCTAAGTGATGTTTGAAAATGAAAAGATTTCCATTACTTCATGGCTGAATGAGGTCAAATGGAAGACAAAAACTGCCCTTCTCAAAAGTCACAAAAGTTTATGAATTGCTTCTCACTAAATTAGGGCTATTCCATTTATTAATGGTACACCCCCTATAGAAGGCATGGGAATCCCAAAATATTTGACACTTTTTGAGCGTGGGAATTCCCAAAAAATAATTCCATATTCCTCTCGAAGGTATAGAAGGCATGGGAATTCCCAAAAAACTATCACATCTTGGCCGTGGGAATTCCCAAAAAATAAATCCATATTCCTCTTGAAGGTATAGAAGGCATGGGAATTCCCAAAAAACCATCCAATTTTGGCAGTGGGAATTCCCAAAAAGAAAATCCATATTCCTCTCGAAGGTATAGAAGGCATGGGAATTCCCAAAAAATCATCAAATTTTGGCCGTGGGAATTCCAAAAAAAAATCCATATTCCTCTTGAAGGTATAGAAGGCATGGGAATTCCCAAAAAATCATCACATTTTGGCCGTGGGAATTCCCAAATTTTGGATTTTGTCGGTGGGAATTCCCAAGAAAAAATGCCATATTCCTCTCGAAGGTATAGAAGGCATGGGCATGGGAATTCCAAAAATAAAAAGAGTTTTGGCCTTTGGATATTCAAAAAAAAAAAAAGACCATGTTCCTCTAGAATGGTGTGTTGAAGGGATGGAAAATAAAAACAATTTTTTTGTTGTTGATATTTATGGCGAATCTGGTCATAATTAAGGTACATTTTTGGTTTTACATGGGCTTCTGAAAATGTAGTCCTGTACATATGCGTGTGAAGCGTGCGAAATTCTGCCATCTTTATACTTATTTGGATTCGATTCCCCAACTGACCCCAATTGAAATTGGATATAAATTAAGCAAAACCCGTTCAATTCCCTGAATGGGTGCAATTACCAATGATAGTCCCCCCCCCCCCCACCCCCCCCCCCCCCCCCCCTTCCGACACGCCACTGTCTCGATCCTTCCCCAATTTTTATTTTAACAAACAGATTTTCTGCTGATTAATTTTACCAACTGAGTCTGATCAATTGATGTTACCAACTTAATTTTGCGGACCAATTTTGCTGACTGGACTACAATACAAAGAGCCAACTCATGATCCACCAATTGTTCTACCAACTTATTTTGATGGCTGATATTGCCAATGGATCAAACTTGCTGTTTTACCAATTGATCAAACTTATTTTGCTGACGGATCATTTTGGTAACTGAATTTGTTGTTAACCAAGTGATTTTGCCGAGAAAATAATAATACCAACTGACTTTGATATATTACCAACTTGTTTTCTGAACTAATCTTGCTGCAACTGGCTTTAGGGACGCACCATTCGATTTTCGGGGGGGGGGGGGGGGTTAAAAAAAATGCCCCTCTATCCATTTTGAATTTAAAAAAAAAGGAAATTGTATAATCATGCTCATACAAATATTAGTAGGTCGATTTTTTTATACCTCACAGTTCAATTTTTGTTCTTGATTGATCCCTGGTGGTGGTTTTTTTAATTTCTGTTTTTTGTATTCCCTTCATGTAGGAGTCCATGCCTGTACCTTACAGGACACAATACATGACTTTATTGTTCCCCCTATACAAAACAAAAACCAAGCCCAGTGAAAAATTATCAAATTAGCAATCGGTCTCAATTTTTAATATATTTTTGCAGTAAGCTTTTTTCGTGATTTGATTAATTTCTGTAATACCATGAAAGTTTACTAATTGTTTGTTGAAGAGAAAGTATGTCAAACCTAATAAATGAATTGTCAATTAAGAAATACAAGTGTCAATATAAAGAAATGCACATGAACATTTGTGCTATCGAATAATATGAATACTATTAAATACTGGAAGTGCGACCATAAAATACCTAAAATTTCACAGCAACTTAATTTAGCGAATTAGCATTTAGTCAACTATTTGCGGCAATTTAATTTCACTAATTTGTAACACCTGATCCTATTATGATTATAACCATTATAAATAATATAACTGGCAGCAATCTAATTTGGCGAATTGGATCGCTTAGCGAAATCATGGCGAAATTAAATTGCTAGCGAAATTAAGTTGTTTTACAGTATATGATTTTTAGCACTGCCAAGCCTGTGTGCAGGGCATGGGGCAGGCTACATGTACTATACTATGTATGTAGTCAGTGATGTGCAGTAATCTAACACCAGTCTGTTATGTAATCAAGTAAACATGTTAATTATCTATGCACTATACTCACAGCATGTAGAGTGTACTGAAGTTTTCTTTGCTGCACATGTACACTGGCAGAGCATCCCATTGGATGTATTCTACAGTGCATGTGATGCTTATAGTGTATTAATCTGGAGCTGGAAGAGGCAATTGTTGTTCCTATGTATTAGAACTTTGAGATATTTTATTATAAATGTGTAGCTATGATTCAGCGCTAATCACGACAAATGTCATTCAGATTAGCTATGTTATGAGTGAGGAGGAGTAGAACTTTATTGAATGAGTTTCGTTTATATAGGCCTACATAAAAAATGTCAATACTGTATTCTGAATTTTAAACATCAATTTTTTGACAGAATAAGGCGCATCATATAATTCACAAAGTTGTATTTTGATGTGCAATTGATGCATGCCTAAAACTTAAAGTGCACTTTATGTAAAATTAAGTTTGTGCTTCAACACATTTGGTCACTTAAAAGTGCAAACTTTTGGTTAGTCTATTATTATTAACCCATCATTTTGACAATCCATAAAAATAATTTTAAAAAAAAACAATTTCTCAGCACTCGCCTGCTCCTTCTCATGAGCGATGAGAGATGTGTGTGTGGAGGCAATCGAGGATTACAAAATTGGCTATTCCAGATAATAATAACCCCCTATAAAAAGTATGGAATTCCAGATCAAACTTTAAAAAGTATGGAATTGGTGGGAAAAAAGTCTGGAATTCCCACAGAATTATAAAGGAGAAACCAGACGATTTTTTTTTGCCCTATCTCTTTACGTGTAACGGGCGCCATTTTGGATTCCCACTATGGGAGGAAAATTAGAGGTATGTCGGTATTTTTCGGAACTGCACGGAAAAGAACGAATGCAGCATCGTGCGTGTACATGAGCCGTGACTTTATCCGCGTAAAACGCAATCGTCGCGTGTGTTTTCGCGCCGGGCTACTTCGCGCGTACCACTGCGTACTTTTTGTGAACGTCACACCGAAAACGCCATATTTGAACCAGGGTAAATACCGCGCTACACGGGCGGTGACTGTGAGCAGTGGTCCGGTGCTGTTTTATTCAAAAGGTAACTTGCTTGAAATAATTGGTTCCGTATTTTGTTGAATCTTCACGTACATAGACAACAGACAATGATCATTTTGAACGTTTATTTTCAATTATACCGCAGCAGTATAAAATTAAAATGTTGACGGTCCAAAGCCGCCAGAGAAACCGTCACTCAGGCTCATCGATTTACGCTTCGTAGTTCAAATCACTCTCCTCATAGTTGCGCTTTGATTATTTAAATATTGATGCTTTAGGATATTTTTCATATGTTTTAAACAAAATACATTTTGCTTATTCATACCGTTCAAATAGGTTTCATGATTATCGTAATAACTCAAGTTGTATTAATCTCAAGCAGACCAAATAAGTGCGCGCTCCCTTGAAGTCCATTTTTGTCAAAACATTGGTACTATTATGTTGAATTTTATTAATGACGATAACTGTCTTTGGCTTATTCATGTTAAATTGTTAATATACATGCATAATAATAATCTTCAGTAAGGTAGCTATCATCGCTAGCTAAGGTTATTTTAAAGATATATTATAGCATATAACTAGCAAGCGCTGATCCAGGATTATATTTTGAGGGGGGGGGGGGGGGGGGGGGAGGGGGTGCACAATAATATTTGAATATTTGTTTTTTTATGAATGCTAGATGGGTCTTTTGTTATACAGGGTGAGTCAAAAAAAGTTTACCCTAATTGAAAAAATCCAACAAAATATTTCTGACCACAAAATCCAGGCAAACAAAACTTTAAATTATTGCGCCATTTCTTTGCTATCATCTGGAAAAAAATCACGCTATTTGATGATACCGTTAAGTAAATACGGTTTTTAATTTCAAGCTTAACGAGCTTAATAATGTTTACTAGGATTATGATGTAAAGCATTACACATCTTGTTTATTAAAAGAATTAAGTAGACAATAGACTTGTTCAAAATTGTCTACTAATAGATTAAAACATGAAATATGGATTAAATCGTATCACCACTGTCAGTTAATAAATAATAATGGATTAAATAGTCCGTAAGGGATATTCATAAACATAATAAAACTAGATGAGGATCTTGAACAAAAATTGTCACCAGTGACTATCTGATAATGTGAATAATAAACGATAGTATTTTGATAAAATCAATAAACATAATATTGCACTTATTTTTCGTAAATATGTCCGATTTAGTAAACATTATCCTT
>CM069447.1:18785042-18815042 GCA_035610835.1 Ophiura sarsii
ATAATCAAGGAATGTGCAAGGTTCTTTAAAATATGAATACCATTCAATAAAGTTTTTAGGTCTAATATATCTAGGGGAGGATGGGGCAACTGGACCGGTTAAGCATGTTTCATGATATAAAAGCTTAAAGCTCGTGTAAATCCAAACAAAAGGCCAATTACCACTAACTAAAAACTTTACTTGGCACGGTCCAGTTACCCCATCGTTGGGGCAACTGGTCCTATATGTTCCAACGGTTAGAATACACAGAAATCATTGATTGACAACACGGTAACAAGTAAGCAGTATTTTCTTTACAAACTCATTTCCATATTATTTAACGTGTAAAAATGATACAGGTCTCATGAAACCCATGTTTTATACAGTTTTCGTGGTTAACGTGTAAAAAGCAGTAATACTAATGGTGTACAAAGCAAGCGCAATTTTCGACTGCACGTTTATTATAGATAAAACGGTATGAACCTAGTTAAATGGTTACATGGTTGTGATATTATTATAATAATTCAGACGCCCCATACATTTGTCTATATATACCCCTTTCTTTTATGATTTTATTTACTTCATATAATCATCATTTAGTACTTATAATAAACCATCTTGATATTTAGCCAGCTTGTCATGTTACAGGGGAAGTTAGTCAATATGACAATGATGACCCAACGGTTGATATACACAAAAAGCGGTGGATAAAATACATAAATCATGATATTTCGTCATAGCAAATACCTTTACAGACACCATTCAAAATATAATAAAGATGTAATTCATAATACCGAGGTTTTAAACCATTCTAAAGCAATTTCATGTCATATTGTAATCCTTCAATATCAGAAATAGTGGTATTAGACCCGAAATGCCCCAAAATGTCTAAGAACTTGAAAGAATGTGAATTATTTCATATTCTATTCACATTTCAATACCGAGTCATGTTTTATTGACACTAACAACTCATTTTCAAAATGAATCTTACAATTTTGATTAAGTTTTTGCAGGCGATCCAGTTGCCCCACACCCCTTCGGACCACTTACCCCAACAAATGACGTAGCACTTTGTCGAGATGAAACGTTATTAAAACACGCCTGTGACGTTATACATTTTACGCCAAAATGTTTTAAAACAAACCACCATTTGTCATAATAATCAATCAACTCCAATACATTTCAGGAAAAAAAGGCAAAACTGCATTTTTGTTTTTAGCCATTACACAGATTTCTGAAGCCAGTGAGTATCTTTGAATTCGCAAATATTACGGCGTTCGGGTCCTACAAGTAGACGAGTGTCTTTAGATAAGTAAGAAATGGTGTACTTTGTTATTTGCAAATTCATGAACTAATAACTCTACCAAATGAATACCCATGATAATGATTTAAGTTGAAGCATTCTTTAAATGATATATTGATCGGAAATCCAAACCACCAATGTCCCAACTTAGCAATATGCGCCAATTGACGGTCATTTCAACCACAACCTATGGTTTTAATCATATTTCGGAAAGTCCCTAAGCACACTACAATATTGCACCCAGCAAATGCAATATGCACCTAGTATCTTAAGACGACTGTACTGCATGTATATATTTACTGTTGCATATCTGTCAATCATATAAAGTACATTAAACATGATCTAAACCCATCTTCATATATCGCCCATACTATCTGTGAATTTTCAATCAGTCACTCAAGGAGTTAGCTTCAAAGATATGGAAAAAAATCACATGTGTAAATACCCTGAAGTTCCAAATGTTTTGGATTGTAGAAGGTAAAGATATATGTCAAGTATCAACAAAAGTCGTATTGTTCAAAAGAAAGCAGTATGCCCATACAATTACAAAATCCTTAATTTCGGTCAGCTTGCCCCACGGTCCAGTTGCCCCATATTCCCCTACAATATCACAAAACAATATTAATTTATTAATACATTGTATTTTCATACAAATTTATTGTTTGTCCATGAAGAATCACTTATTTAGTGTGCTAGAACTGCTATGGGCAAATAATAAAAAAGACTTTGGAAAGTCCCCATTCAACATTCAATTATCCAGAATTTTTAATCAAACTTTAGGATAGAATTACTCATTTAAAGGGTCACCTACGAACGTGGGAGAAGTTGAATTTGTCTTTAGGAACGTATTTGCCATCTTTTGGTAATATATTTGGGTTCCTCCACGACGGGGAGTACAACAAATAAAACTGAGAATTTTTTGAACGCCGTGCCATGGTCTAATAATAATGATATTGAAATGGAGAAACTTTCTATGGGTATGCAAAAAAGTAAAAGCAAGATATACCAACAGGGTGTGGGGAAACAGGTAATAACGAGGGAGAATAACGCGATAAAACAGATAACTTCTTAGAAAGTGTCTTTGAAATGGTAAAAAGGGTCAAATTAGCCACATTGTAATGCCGTCAAACACTAGGGCTAGGGGGTGTATTTCAAAATCCTGGAACGATAATGTGTTACCCCTCTGACTACGAAGAGAGAGCACTGGGCATGCGTGTAATGCGTGTGTGCCGTATGGATCCACCAGAACAATACGGCTGGCCGACTAAACCCAACAACCTGGGTATCGACGGGTGAATTGGCACTACCACTACCAGTAATCAAAATGCGAATATGACAATCGTAGTTGACCTTACATTGACCTTACATTTGGGATTGTAATTTGCTCAATAATCATCCATTCTCAGTATGCAATATCTCACATGTTGAGAAGAAAAAAACGCATTTGATGATTTGATTCGGTTCGGCGCAGGTGGTTACTCATTCTCCGATCTATTAGCCACCAATGTTTCTTTGATAATGCATTTGGTTATATCATCAGATTACGTAACATTTATAACAACCACAAAACAAAACACAATACAACGCATTGCAAGTGGAGAGATTGCGATAAAGTCTCTTGAGAAAGTAAATAAGCCGTTTGAATTGAAGTCCAGGCTACTTACGCATTGGTGTACCTATTTGTGTTCAAATATTTATCATAAAAATGGATTAGACAATTGATCTATATTTAAATTATAAAAGGTATGGTTGGAATGAAGATTTAAAATTCCCGCGTCCTAAATAATCATGTTAAATAATATAAATCATGATGGTTGGTTAGCAATATTCAGCTTATGAAAGGGCTTAATGGTGTCTAAAACTTGGTTAACAACTGGTATATTATTTAGGACAAAATACGAAAGAGACTACAAGAACAAAGGTTAATGAGTGTTATCTTCGAGAGAAGTATTCATTCATTTCTTGCCTGGGCTGACTGAATCATTCGATATGAGCAAACTTGGATGGTTGTGTTATTTGACTAAATGTACTTAATCGCCAATTTCTCCGCGATTACTGAACACTTATATTGTGTTAGTTATAATCTTTTTGGATCAATTTATGGAGAAGAAAGTTAGTAACTCTATACAGTGGCACTGACCAAATACATTCTACACACTACAACGTAATTTAAATCTGCGAAATAAATACGTTGTAGTTAAAAAAGGCGAATAAAATACAAATACAAAGGGAAATGTTTTCTGTCGTATAAATACTCATACTCAATTCTGAGACCAATGCAATGCTGTTCTAAAATATCTGTAAGCTGGGCGATACAAAATAGCTCAAAATATCACCATCACACTTAAATGTTAAACTGCTTAATTATATTATTTACAGCATTATTGTAATATAATTTGTTAATCAATTGATGAAGAAGAACGTTAGTAACTTTATACAGTGGGTGTGACTATAGCATACTATAGCGTAAGCAAAATCTGCAAAGTAAATGCGTTGTCGTTTTTTTGTGAATGAAACTGATGGTATTTTGGCCCTATTTAAGCAGATGATTTGGGTCACGTGACCACAATTTAACACAATTTTTAATCCACTACCATACCCCCCCCCCCCCCCCCCCCCCCAGGCCTCCTCGTTTCTTCCACATAAATCACTTATTAGATACCCCTAGAACACTACAGTAAGCTATAACCAACCTGTATGTTCATTAAATAATAGATAACTGCCATATCTGTTGGGCTAATATGCATTTCGTGCAATATTGCACCATGACATATATTGCCCGCTTACCAGCGCTGTTAATTCGCTCTGGTGAACCTATTGTGACTTCGTTACTAGGTGTACTAGACTTGTATCACCTCTATGCATGTATGAGCATGGACTTATATGGTGATCTGTGTTTAAACAGTGACAGTGTTAACTACGCAATGGGCGTTACAATGCAGTCGGTTGAATGCACACGTTATGATGTTATGTAGAAACAAGTTTGATTGAAAGGCAGATATTTAAATTGGTGACCGTTTTACCGTCACCATTATTAATAACGCTGGTAAGCGGGGTTGTAACGTAATGGACATTGGCCTGGGTGTAGTAGATTAGGAATAACTGTCCTACAATGCAGTAGGAGTGTAGAACCCGTGTATTTATCTTTGTATTCTGCGTGTTCTGGTTCAATATGATGTCTGCTGGAGCCATTACATCCGCGTCCGCTGGTTCTATAGTTCAGTTCCAAATTGGCGAAACCAGTTACAGCAGCGAATGAACATTACATTCCAGTTGCCTGTAAGGTTTGAGCGCAAGTTTGACAGGTTGAACTGGCCATGACGCTAATATTATTAAGTTCTACCCAAGTATTACATCCATCCAACACCATTGACCGCATGCTGGGGGACCTTGAGTGTAGCAGCGGCGGAACTAGAAACAAGCTTGAGGCGCTGCAGTATTGCTACATGACTTTCAACACGTGGTGATTTTCCGCCAGATTTGGGCTAGTTTTAAAACTAAAATCTGCTCTTTGGAAGATTTTTTTTCTCGAAATGTTAACATTTGTTTTTATAAAATATGATATAGCACTAGTTTTTATGACAAATTGAAATTTAAAGTTGGAATTTCTTATCGCAAGAACATTTTAAAAAGTAGTATATAGGGCTTCTAGTTACACCAACACTAAAGAGCCTTGAGCTATGCTAGGACAGCGGTGGAAATGGTAGCACGCATGCTGGCAAGACACAGTTGGTGTAAAATAAATCAGATAAATGGCGTAGTATGGCTCGCAAAGACGCAATGTCAGTGTGCCAACATTGCGCTTATAAATACGCTTGGATTACTTTTGCGCGCGAATAAAAGCCGAATATTTCTCGCCAATATGGAACTGATTGCACTATAGCTCTCGCTTGATTTGTGGTATGCAGTTTTTGAATCAAAGTTCAAACTGTCATTACCATCGCCGGACTATTCAATATAATAATAAAAGTTATCCGCGCCTCTACAAAGATATAACAATTTTACAGAAGCAAACAGTCGATAGCGGCTTTGTCATTGTACTATTTCAGATGTCGATGAATCACTCCTCTTTCAACATGTTCAAGGCAACGGCTATTTCCTTCTCCGTTTAAATTTAGGTTCCTGGTTACCGGCTTGCCGTTGCAAATTCCAAATATATGTATAATGCAAATGATTTCAGATCCAAGAAATCAAAGCGTCTTCATGAAAATAATACTCTTTTACAAGTTGCCATAGATTGCATCAGACCTAAGATGAGCTTCTATGGCTTTGTAACAGAACGTGTATTGCACCTGGGTAAACAAAAGAAAACGGATCTTTTAGGAAATAATAATATTGGACACAGTTTACAAACATATACGGGCACAAAGAAAGAAAGACAGAAATACAGACGGATAGAAAGTAGCGAGGAAACAAACAGGCAAACGAATAAGCACAAGAAAAAACAACAGCCACTATACAAAAGTCAAACAATCGAATCAGCAGACAAAGATAACACGACCAAACAAATAATCAAACAAACAAAGCAATAAACAAACAGACACATAAGCAAGAACAAACATTAAACATACAGACACAAAATCCCCCACCCTACAAACAAACAAACAACCCTACACTCCGACGAAAAAACCCACTAAAACACCTAAACATGCACACCCCACACACAAAACATAAATACACCAAGTCACAAATAGCGAATTCTCCTGGTTGATTAATTCACCTAAATGGGGTCAATGGTCACATTTTTTGTCATTAGAAGTCAATCTGGGTACACCCTATGAGTAATCTCAAATCCCACAAAATGGGAATAAGTTCATGTAGGGGTTATAACAGGTCAATCCAGGTACCCCCACTACCCAAAGATCTGTGTCGCCAATTTTGGCCAAGATTGAAGTGTGACTTTACATGAGTGCACTAAAAAAGTGCCGTTTAAAGTGTTGACACGATTTGGGTCAAAGGTCACGTAGGGGGTAATTAGAGGTAAATATGTGTACACCCCATGAACATCTCAAGTCCCGGCCCTTTACCTAAACATTATTGTCACCAAGTTTGGCTGAGATTGAATTCTGACTTTACATGAGAGCCAAAAAAACACCCAAAACAGCAGCAGTAAGTGCAGTTCAAAGTCTTGGCAAAATGGGGTCAAAGGTCATGTAGGAGTCATTCGAGGTCAACCTGTCTACATTTAGATGAGTCCCCTTTACTCAAGGATTATTGTTACTAAGTATGGTTGAGATTAAAATCTGACTTTTCGTATGAGAGCACTGAACAGGCTGAACCTTACCAAAAAGGCTAACGTATTGGCAAATGAATGGGGTCAAAGGTCATGTAGGGGTCATTATATGTAAATCTGTCTAAACCCGAACCTAACCAAAAAGGCTAACCAACATACCACACAGACATACATAATAGACACACATTACATGATCACAATTATTTATCCCCCTCCGGCTTTTCAAGCCAGTGGGATAAAAAAAAAACCAGAAAAAAAAACACCCCAAGGTCCCCAAGCAAATTCTTCACCTACCAAATTGCGTACGGCTTGAGGTCTGATTGTCCGTAATCTCCTCACAGTTTGGAAAATGTCAATATTATTTGGATCGCAATCTAGCTTTTCAAGAACTAGCATGATGGCACAAAAGGTACAGGACGCACCCACACCATCTCTGTGTGTGATAAATACATACAGTGGCATTAAAACACAGTGTATCAACCGGTACCTGGTAACGTTATCAATAATTATACAACATAAAATAATATTATGTTCAATCACATGAAACTGCTTTTTGTAAGAAACTGTCTCCTATTGTGCGAGACTATCCTTGCAATTTATTGGTTCTGATTTTTGTCTTCTTTTGGACACCTACATTGAAGCTTTATGCGTTGAGTATAGATTCTCGCCAGAAATTTCGTTCGCAGGGATAGTCAACTGTATTCAAACATCCACGGGTAATGTTACAATAATCCGTATAATCATTGCGCGAAGTCCCAACTTATTCTTGATTGGAAGTAGCAGTTGACGGTTAGCTAGCATCATAACCCTAACCCCGGTTTAGGATTTTTGACCGGGATCACAATTTTCGAGGAAAAAACACCAACTAAATCTCCGGGAACCTGCCGGGATTCGATCCGGGGACCCTCCGTTCTCAAGCCCCACCTTCCAACCACTAAGCCACGGCCCTCAGCTACACATTCGTGCAGTATACTGCACTCATTATAATGGCTCGGTTGACTACGTCATCGAAAACCAACGGAGCAAGCGTTTGGAGAGGGACTTTGGATTAACATTTTTTAGCACTCAGGGGGTTAGGGTTAATAACGTGGCATACAATCTTACATGCATTGAATAACCACACGTTTACTATCTGCACAATCCTCCTGTTTCTGCCACATCTTCAAGCTGTTCATCAGTGCTATAACAGAGTCTACCGATCCTGGTTCATCCTCCGTCGGTAACCAGTTGCGCAGAGAAATTTGAGAAATCATTCTCTCTCCATCCTGAAAGAGAGAACAGGACACTATCTATCAATGTTTTGCATTTCCATATAAAGGGGAAAACAGTTTGCCCATAATGCCTGTTAAAATTAAGCAAGCATTATCGATTACCCTTGTAACTTCTATTATCCAACAAAGAATTATTTTAATGTACAGTTTAACAAGTGAAATACAACCGATTATTTGAGTTCCTAGTTGCAATAAATGTGAACTACACTTGATGTTGATGGTTAAGGAGAGAGGCTCTAAAAGATCTCAATCTTTGCTTTGGGCTAAATCATCCATCATTTAAAAAAATATTTGTCCCGACGCTTTAGAAACACGACAAATTGTGAAATATTCTACACATAATTATTAGCTAACTTATCCACGAGTTATACAGTGAGTCATACTTTATCTTGTTGGTTGAACACTTGGAATGTCCTAACCGTTACATCATGAGGACGTTCGTCTTCTTTAATGCATGTTACTGTGTAGGGTCCAAATGTGAGAGTCTGTCCTTGATCTGGCCAATACTTGGCAATAGACTGTGTAGTGAGAAAAGAAGATCGTTATTTATTGAAAAAGAGGAACAATATACATGAATGAATGTTAATGAAGCATTCTTTTATCTGGTATCATTTTGGGAAAGTGTATTACTTTTATTATCATGTCCCTAGTGAGAACTGTGTGCCGCACTCACAGTGAAATACTTTATCTCAACATTAACTTATTACCTTCAAAAGTTCGAATTTTCGAAGATAATCAGAATATGGAACAAACGGGTTGTATTAGTGATGCATTACTGCACAGACTTAGGCATTCTTATGGTAATCGGGGCTTCTAATCAATGGAGTATATAACATAATTACATATACAATACAAATCTCTCGAAATTCGTTAGACTCACTGGGTCTTTGTAGTCCAATGTATTCACCATGACAATGGTGTGAAAGTTGTAATCATATACCATTCGCCATATGTCAGGTACCGTTTCGGGAAGCGGTATCTGTGTTACGATGTGCTGGTTTCGTACCTGATAACTCTGATAAATAAAGAACAAAAATACAGTTTGGAATGTGTTATATCCTTTCTCCTTGTCAATGGAATATTTAACCCTCTGGAAAATGTCTAGGGTACTATGTGCATGTTTCGTTCTACACGATAACTCTGATAAGTAAAGAACAAACATACAATTTGGAAAGGTGATATAGCCTCTCCTTTTCAGTTTTCAGTGGAATATTTAACCCTCTGGAAAATGTCCATGGTACGATGCGCTGGTTTCTTACCCGATAACACTGAACATACACAAAACCCACTTTGGTATAAACGTTTAGGAGTTATGCTCGAATCATAATAGCTGGTCGCTGGTCGCAACAGGTCGCTTCACCAATAATCGCTAACTCGAAGTATTTCGGTGCGAACTAAGGTCGCCTCTACCTACTAAATCGCCGGTAGTCGCACGCCTTTGCAGGTCTTTTTTTGGTCACGCAGACGACAACCTTGATTATGACTGCTGATTGGATATGCTAATTTAGAGAAAAAATACCCCCCCCCCCCCCCCCCCATTGGTTGAAAAAGTGAGATGTTCATTACGTCATGAGCGACCGATCTTTCGAGTTTAAATGAAGTCAACTAGCCGCGACCGGTCGTTTCCAGTCAAGCGATCTGTTGATCGATGTATCGGGTGTTTGAACATGACGTAAACTCATTGAATTGAAGTTGGGTAGTCTCTGCCGTATATCATCAGTGTCTCAATTTCAACAGACAACCCTCGGAGAAAAAACCCACAACGTTGATAATTTGTTATTACCAATCCACAATATGCGACCTTATCATTTTGACTCACACACCAGTTCGACTTACTTTACTTACTGATACCTGAACTTTATCAGATAAAGAAGACACGCATGTCGAATGCAAATATGTTAGCCTATTTCTTTCGAAACCGTTGAGCAAGATTTTGTGAACTGACGTTAGGTCGTGATACCATGATAGAAACCATTTGTGGAGTGGCAATATTATAAACGCAATCTGTGCAACACAACATCTGCCAACATAACCCTTGATTTCCATTCTGTTGACTGCCCGTTATAATTGCAATAATGTTGTCTTAAGCAATATAAAGTCCTCAAAATAAGTAACTGACTAGGTAATAAATATGATCTCAACTCGAAAACTATAACTCCTATGTAAAAATATTAGTCAATAAAGTTGTAAGGAAATGACTTGTCTTTAATTTAAAATTATTACACGTGAAGCAAGAATGAATATTTACTCAGTTATGTGCCCTAAACCAAAACAAAGTCCGTTTTTCATTTTAACATTTCGTCCGTCTACAGTCTACACGCAGCCCCGAACTAGCAACAGGCAGTTTATTCAGGGTAGCAGCAACTCACTGGTCGATAGTAAGACGGGGATTGGGGATGCATCAATTGATCAATGCAACCCATACACATACCTGTCACACTGTCCCGCGTGTCCAAATCCCAAGTGTTAAAATGTAAACTTCACTTTGTTCTATCCTTTCCAATGTTGCTTTCTTTATTAACTACTAATCTTAATGAATAATGTATCAAGTTAAAGAGGAGAAATTTCTTTACAACTTTATTACCTAATATTGTATGTAGGAGCTATAGTTTTACAAACTCACATCTATGTAGGCGGCATTAATGTAGTTGGTACTGTGTTCGTCCACTTCCGCCATTAGATACGGTCGTGATCGGTCCGCTGAAATAAGATAGGAAGTGCAATGGAAAATCAACATAGGTCATTTTATGTGATCATCAAATAATTTGAATGTGGTATTTAAATATGGATCTTCTGTACAATTTGATTTTGTCAAGGTATAGGCCTATAACATCGTGGAGTTAAACTGACATACACCTATCATTTCGTAGAGCACGTACAATGTAAAAACAGATCTGAAACGTCATTAAAACGGACTGTTAATACGATGGCCCCGGTTTGATTCCCAAGGAGGTTTATTGATTACCTACATAGTTTTCAAAATAACTAATGTCCAACCTGTTTTATATGTAATTGACATTTTCTTTCATTGAACTACTTCACAAATATGGAAGTGATATAAGATCTTGATTGTCAAAATTGGCTGAAGAAAAAAAGGTGTCATTTATAAAAACAACTACGCGGCCAATATAAGCCATGGTATATGGCAAACTTTGCACCCGACTGCTCGCTCCAAGAAGAAGACTCTCTTCGGTGTCTACTGCAAAAGGTTTATGTGGGCCCTAGCCCTGGTGCGCTAGCTGAATCTATATTGATGAGTTTTTTGAGTGAAGTAAGTAACACCTTGTTATTGATTTGTAATTAGTTTTCTATTGTATGAGTTAATATAAACAAAGTTCGTAGGTCGGAAGACTTAATACGACTAAGCTATAAGGCGATAGAATTGAGACTTTTAGCCGATAGAATTGAGACTATTAGCCGATAGAGTTGAGACTATTAGCCGATAGAATTGAGACTATTAGCCGATAGAATTGAGACTATTAGCCGATATAAATGAGACTATTAGCCGATAGAATTGAGACTATTAGCCGATAGAATTGAGACTATTAGCCGATAGAATTGAGACTATCAGCCGATAGAATTGAGACTACTTGCAGATAGAATTGAGACTATTACCTGATATTGAGACTATTAGCTGATAATAGTTCGTCTTTTAAACTTACTTGGTATAATATCCGGGTATCTATTCTTCCGCACATTGATGGGATTCGTTCCACCCTGGCATTTGCTTTCGCTAGGCCTCACTGTCACCTTTTCCAAGGCCTTTCAAAATAATTAAAAACATTATGGTGTGTGATGGCAATGTCTTTTGAAATGGCTCGTAACACTAGGTCCGACCATATGTCAGTTGCCCTTGCATTTTTGTATTGCGTAACAATACTGTCTGACTACTCCCTTGTCCTAGAAACACTTTAAAAGTAACGCTATTTAACATTCTCCACTCAGCAGGCGTCTGCAGACGACATTCCAATATGTTACGGAATGTTTCAAAAATATCAACATTATTGAATTTCATTACAATAATTGGAATCACCTTGAGAAATGCATTGGAATAAGTACAAACATGTCTAGCTAGCATCGGTTTAGTATTTCTTGAGATACACTTTGAAAATTGTGGTAGGTTTCTGAAAAATCTGTTTTGTATATGGTAAAACTAATAGCCGGGTGGAAAGTGTTAACTTTCAGTTAGGACGTACTTGCATACCAACATTTTCTAAACATATGAACATATTGTTTTGTTGCTGTGTATGATTTACCTTAAACTGCTTCATGAGACCAGACTTGCCCGTCTTGGGGTCGATCTTTTTGAGTTTAGAGAACTCGGATTCGAAGGATGTGCTCGGATAAGATGTATCGCCACAAAATATTTCCTCAAGCAAAGCATCAAATATGAACTGGTATTGTTCCTGTAGTGTTAACAAAGAAGCATTCCCGCCGAATTTCAATGGCGGGAAAATATTTTGTGCAATCCGCATTTGTTAGACCAAGTCAGAATTTGTATATGAAATTAATGGTGTCATTTTCCGCCCCTGGAATATTGTGCCCATTATTGGACCAATATTGGTTGCCGACATGATGCCAATTGAAGAGCGACAATGTAAAACCAATATTGGTTCAATATTGGTTGGCAACATGATGCCAATTGAAGAGCGCCAATGTTAAACCAATATTTGACCAATGATGGGCACAATATAACAGGGGCGGACAAATTACACCATTGATTTCATATACAAATTCGGACGTGGTCTAACAATTGCGGATTGCACAAAATATTTTCCCGCCATTGAAATTCGGCGGGAATCTTGTTATGACCTATTGTTGGTTAACATTATGATGCCTTAACTAATGTTGAATAAACTAAAAATAAATTATATTTTTACTCTTTAACCAACGCAGTATTAAAAGTAATTTTTAACCAACGCTTCATTTTTAACCAATGTAGTATACTTTGTAACCAACATTGTTTAACCCATGGTTTTTCAATACCTGTTCTGAGAGTGTAAATAAGAATTAGGATAATTTATAGTTTAAAGTTGAACTCGCTTTGCAATTCACGTTGATCTAATGATGCATACATCTTTTTTCTAAAGCTGACACAATGTCAGCTAAATCAAAACACGGATAACGTCTATCGCAAAATAATTGCATAAATATAAGAGATGCCTTATAGATATTGTAAGACATATGCTTACCGATGTTTGTACCATATTCATGCGGTTCCGCCTCATGTTTGAAACAAATCCAAACACATCCACAGCGCCCTCTCTTTTGCCTTGCTCTATCAGAGAATCAATAGCGATGTACGTTCCTGTTCTGCCTACACCCGCGCTGAAATGATAGATATTTGAGAATGATACTATAAAAGAGTATCCCAAAAGTGTCAATACCTTTTTTAAAGCTGTCTCCGGTAACATAATTCGCACTCAGAAACTAAAAACATATTTGGATTAAGAAGCTATTGTACAGCACTAATTGGCTCAAAACAGGTTGAAGTGCCTATTGTACTCTGTTACTAGGGCCAACAAAACTCGGCGTTACGATGTAAATAAAAGGAATGAGTTTCGTATGGGTGTGCACTCAAGCAGAGCTCGTAGCAACCGGGTGTGAAGCTGTGTGCTATGGCGCTCAGTTAGGGGTCGGCTAAAATAGTGGTGACGTGTGCGCGCCTAATGCTTTCATAACGTAGAATGCCTGACATAAAGTTCTGTATAGTGTATACCTTAGGCGCAGGTGACAACACATTGTAATATACATTTTGTCTTCAATTTCTCTTCTTTTTTTGTACAACTGTAACAATGTCAACCCTTACCTGCAATGGATAACAGGAGGGCCAGCGTCTTCTGGTATATATCCATTGACAAGCTTTATGAAATTCAACACAGGACCAGGGCAATCCGGTACTCCCATATCAGGCCACGTGGTGTAATGGTACTGACGTAATTCACGTCTTTCACCAGACTAAAAAAAGAAAGAACAAAACTGCGATAGTGAAAAGAAGCCATTTTATTTTTGTTCCTAAATCAGTGTGAAAAGATAAAGTCGATCGCATTTTCCGTTTGTCTGTGGTGACCCATTTTGCTGCGCAACGGTTGTGCTGTCCCAATTTTCGTGATTGTCTACGAACATAGACATAATTTAAATTTAGAACATTATAAGCAATGATAGCATGGGTTTAGGTAAATTGATTATGTTAACTCCCAAGAAAGGATGCACTAGATTCCAATTAAATCATACATTAAATTAAATGAGAGATGCAATTTGCACTCATGTCTCATTGACAAACACGTGACATGGGTGTATTCACCAAAAGCAAACGGAAAATGATATTGACTTCATATTTTCACACAACGTTAGTAACAAATACTATAGTAAAGTAGTCTTATAACGTTTTAACATTTTAAAGCTTCAAATTGGTTTAGAAAACAAGATGGCTGCTTTAAACTATTGCATTTGTTTTGACTCACCCTGTACAATAATGTTTCATATCTTAATTCCTGTATAGACTAGTATTCAATCTATAGTTTATTGTGTAATAATTTGTACATTTTACTGCCCTTTTTGTGTAATACTTTATACCAAAATACTTTTTTTGGAATGACACGTGCGTCTAATGCACATTATTGTCATGAGTAAAATTAATGTCATACCACCAGACTGTTGCATACATTGTATATTGCAGCGCCCTCTATTGTTTTAACTGGTCGTATAACAGATTGGCTGAATCACGCCGCCTGCGAAATTATTGAGTCAAATTATTTGATTGTGTCAACTATAGTTTTTTTACGGAAAATACAGTCAAAGTAGATTGATGAGTCGAGGGAAGCCTTTCCTGATAATCAACTCCATTATTACAGAGAAAAAAATATGTATAACATAAATGAAAAATATCACATAATATTGCTTTAAAAGAAGTAAAATTACCTTTTCACAGGCAAAGAATCTGATGAGATATCCAGCGTATTCTTCCTCGCGTAAAGGAGTTACTGTCACACCGCCCATCTCGGTCACTTTGTCCGGCCAGTATTTCTCACACTTTCCCTATAAATGCAAATGAGCGTCATGTTATCGTTGTTATTGTTATACACGCAAAAATGGCACTAAATCTCATAAGCAGATCATAATCTTGTGCACCAAGACACGGTAGCATTTATTGTCTAAAATGTTTGTTAATTTTATGGACAAAACCAGCCATAGCCAGTGAGATTTAGTGCCACTTTTTTTCTGTATACAAATTGATAAATGGCACAATTTCTTATCGTTGCATTGTCTCAAGGCCAACAAATTTGGTATCAAAATGTGCCTAACAATTGGGTGCATCTTTCTAGCTGCAAATTATTTAAATCCATCAACAAAAAAAGTGGAAATATTCTAGTATATGCTAGGGGGGAACTCACATGTTTTGTTGGGTTTATTGTAGAATGTGACGTATTGATACATTGCAAGTAGATTGTTTTAAGTTACATCGCCTGTTGCTAGCGGGAAACACAGACAGTGCCTGACATGGGCTTTTTAACGAATATTCACGGTTTGTGACGGATCGGATACAATTCAACACATGATACTTGTGGCGATTGGGAGTCGCTCGTGTAGACTATGAAATGCAGCAAATCGTTCACAGCAACTCGACAGATAGAAAACGACTAGTCATGCAACCGTGGCGATTTATGCCTAGTGACCTGGGCCAATGGCTTTAACTTTATTTTCTTAAAATGCCCAGTGATCACAGAAAACTTCCTGAATCTTCCAATTGCAAAGAGTAATTTTGAAATTCATAGACATGATTGACAATAAACGAAAACATGATCAGCTGTGATTGAACACTGTTGACGTACTATTTAGAGAACTTGTCCCATGAATACTTTCCACGCAGCAGTAGTCGGTAGATGACAGTTCAAACAATTCAAAAAAATGTTTCAAAAATGTCAAAATGATTGAATCTCATCACCATATTTTGAATCACTATAATCAATTCAAATACGTTCAAACATGCCTAGTATTGGTTCAGTCATTCTTGAGATAAGGTTTTGAACGTTGGGAAAGGTGTCTGAAAAATCTGTTTCGTATGGCGAAACTAACAACCGCGTGGAAAGTGTTATTATTACCTTTGCTCGTTCCACCAAATTGGTAAGCATCACAATCTTCATGATTCTATACTGCCATATCATCCGCCAAAAATCATGCAACGATCTCGTATTTGGCCCTGTGAAATGTATCAATTGATTAATTTCAAAATGACGTTAACATGGTTAATATAATGCTAACATTTCATCGCAATTGTTCAGATGGGTAATATGCGTATGGGAAAATCGTCGGCTTAACGGAAGAGTGTCGTAAGTGACATTTTGGAGAAATAGAGGTTTTGATTTACTAAAATATAGGCGTATACATCGTGACACTCTTTAGTCTATTTTTTATTAATTTTTAAATTTATTTTTTAGTTCCCGAAATTTTATCAAAAATAGGTGTAACAAGGATCGTAAGAGACAGTTCTTGACAAAAGCAGAAATCGATTTTCTTTAACAAGAGTGCCATAAGTGCCACTTACGACCGTCTTGTTACCAACACGCGTTATTGTACCATTTTATCGGTACATATATTTAATTTCCACACCAATTATTTGTAAACAGAGGACAAAGGCCACATGAAAAACATCAAAGTTATTAGATTATATATCACAAGTTCCTTTGTGTTTTATAACGCAAATATGTTGTATACACATCTTTGTGGTCGTTATTGACATGTTTGCTACAAAATGTTTTGAGGTCGAGGTTCCTTCTCGTACTTTTATATTTTGAACTTTTTAAAGTGAGGCATTACAAATTGGTTGGCGAGAAACGCACACTTGCTGTTACTCGGCCTTAGTTGTAAGGTTACATCAATACTCACCTTGGCTCGCTATGTACTTCTCTGTTTCGTATAATCCCTGGGTAAAAATGTGTCACATAATCTTATATGAGTGACATGGACATTATTTAGTGACCAGTAAAATAAAAGGGTAAACTGCATAAAGAAATACACCGAATACAAACAGTTCCTGACTAGGTGCTTTAATGGTAGCTAGTTTAAAGTCAGTAATCGGTATCAAGAATCTTAGATATACATTTCTCTCCGCAATTTGAGACCTTGTTCATGCAAATCGAGTTGATACTTTAAAGTTATAATGACTTTTTAAAGCGAAATGAATCACATCGTATCATTCATTTATTTATGCCTGACTAGTGTGAAGGAGCCATTGTATCGCTAGGGCCATAGTCCGGCCTCCATAGACATACACGGAATGATGCGTGAACAGTCAGCTGTAGAACGGGGCCCCGTTTCAATTGAGGGCGCTCTATTAGTGACGCTTGGCCGTCATTTTTTTACACGGCGATTCATCAAGTGACGGTAGTCCGTCGCCCGTCGAATACGAACAAAAAACACTTTTCAATAGAGGGCGGGCTTGGGAACGGGACTGCGTTGCTAAGGGAACGGCCTCACGTCACAGTAATTTTCAAATTTCATAAAAAACTGATTTTGCCGATTTTAAACAACGAAATAACTCTCTTATCAGAGATAACCGTTACAAAGGCATCACTTCTGAATACTATAGGGCTTATATTTAATGTAAACATTATCACACTTACCCTAAAAATTCTATAATATGGTATAATCTCATCTAGAAAATGGCTGCAGACCGGTCAAAAAAGACATAATTTTAGTTTGTTTCGTGTGATGTTGGGGTCAAAGGTTAAATTAAATCATCGAACTGAATGTCGCAAGGAGTTCTGGTACCTTATGCTGCCCTCAACTCGATGGATAGTTACTTTTTATGCAGATAATTGGGGGTAGAAGGCGAAAATTAAATCATTGCGCAAATTGACGGGTATGCGTTACCTTGGTTACGTACAACTGTCATTTTAGAGCACCCTCAATTGAAACGGGGCCCCGTTCTACAGCTGACTGGTGAAACTAATGTTGCATTTATATAGATGAGTGCCCTATACCAACTCATACTTTACTGTGCATGACGGACTATGGCTCCGTGGGGACTACTGTGCCTCCTATACCAGTTTCCACGGCCGCTTTCTGTAGCGTCCACTACAAAATAATGACATCCCATCAAGTAGCCACTCATTTTCTTATGAAGAGGTGCAATAGTGTGGAGAGGAAATTTGCTCGTTAAGGGGGGGGGGGGGGGGGGGGGGGGGGGGGGGGGGGGGGGGGGGGGGGGTCTATGTTATTTTCACCAATTTTGGAAACAAATTTTCTCAATGTTACCATGGGTTTACCCCTTAGAGTCATATATCAAATTGAAGCTTAGGTAACAGCGTTTCAAAAACTACGCGTTATTTTGATCTGGTTGCTATGGTAACCAGACAAGGCCTCTGATTGGCTAAACACTGGTACAAAGATATCTAGAAAACTAAATGTTGCATGTTCACCATACTTTGGTAGATGGTGTATGGGAACAATGCGCACAAATTAATGAAGCCGGATTTTTTATACGGTTGCCATGGTAACCAGGAACCGACCAATCATGTAATTTGGTCGGTTCCTGGTTACCATGGCAACCGTATAAAAAATCCGGCTTCATTAATTTGTGCGCATTGTTCCCATACACCATCTACCAAAGTATGGTGAACATGCAACATTTAGATTTCTAGATATCTTTGTACCAGTGTTTAGCCAATCAGAGGCCTTGTCTGGTTACCATAGCAACCAGATCAAAATAACGCGTAGTTTTTGAAACGCTGTTACCTAAGCTTCAATTTGATATATGACTCTAAGGGGTAAACCCATGGTAACATTGAGAAAATCTGTTTCCAAAATTTGTGAAAATAACATAGACCGCCCCCTTAAGTGTATATCTCTAATTTTCGATAGTGATTACTGATTTTAAATTAGCTAACATAAAAAAACCTGGTCATGAATATTATAGTTATTAATGTTATAGGCGTAAAAAAACTTTGAAGTGATACCGCCCTCTTTACATGTAAAGTGCAGTATCTCCAGCATGAACGTAACATGTACACGTATTCAATGGGCTGAAATTCATAGAACGTTTAATCTAGCATGTAATTACAACAGTGTACTGATGCTATATAACACAATATTTCCTATGCAATTTCCAGATTCTTCAGCTTATATTATTTCCGATTGGTCTTGGGTATTGGCCATCGACCACAATCGTATCAAACACGTTGTCGAATAACATGAGATTTACCATTTTGATAATATAATTATTTGTTTCAGCTAAGGCCTAAAAAAAAAGGTTTTGATTGGCGTAACAAAGAAAAAAAATAGGGTAGGTAGGTCGGATTTTTTTAAATCTATAAAACGTCTATGAAATATTATATACCGGCACACATATACCATACAGACATAAACAAATGGCACAAATACACATTTTCACTGGTTTTTTCTTTTTCTCACACAAAAAAAAAATGAAAAAAAAAAAAAAAATGTTTAGGGTCGGCAGTAAAAATAGGGTCGGTCGGGTTACGCCAATCAAACCTTTTTTTTTAGGCCTAATGGTAGTCTACCGTGTCTAACTACCAAAATGGGTAGCGGTTTGGTGTAGCAGTCACTGATTCCAATTGCAAGCTTTACCACACAAATAATACTCAACAACGGAATAAATAGCATAATCCTCATTTGCATTGAAGGGACTTCAACCGGGACTTCAACACCAAAATTCTCATTACGTTCCCACGTTTCTATTACGTTAATACAGTTGGACCTGTGAATTTGACATTTCACCGGTAATAAATCATCTAAGATTTTGTCTACCGCTGAGTATGTGGTCCACTTTCAGGGTTATGAAGGTTAGTTTATATCCTTGAGGCATACTTATGTCCTTTGCAGTTTTTTAATTGGACCACATAGTGGGAAATTGACACATCTTTAGATGATTTATTATCGGCAAAATGTCAATTCACAGGTCTAAAATTGTTAAGGGAGTGGGAACATACCCACGCAGGGTAATACTGAATAGCAAAGCAATGTCAATCAGCCCTCATACTGGATTTTCATAACTTCAATAACATTCTGAATCAGTTTATCCTTGGTGTGCCAAGTTTGAATTATTTCCATTTCAGAGTCCCAGTCAATGCACCACGCTTCTCCACAAATGTTACGTAATGAAAAACAGTGTAATACTCACATCAATGTAGCTGGCGTTGATGTAATCCGAGTGGGGATCGTTCTCTAGTGTTTCCAAAATGACGCGTGCTTTGTCATCTATTGTTAAATTATATAGTGTAATGATACTAGTTACATATAATATAATATGATTTATGAGGCAATATGATATGAAAATAAAAACAATTGAGATATAATTGATATCATTGATAGACAGTTATCGATACTTTTCTAATTCTGTAAATTATAATTAAGCAGAGCCTTTATGAATTCTAATAGTTCCTTTTAAACAGTAGGTATTTTCATTTCGCAGAGTTTGAAATAGAGTAAATGATCCAATGGAAAGGGATGGATATTTGTAGAGCGGTATATTAATTATATTAGTTGTATTATATGTAAACATGCACGCAATGAAATGGGATTGCATTACCCATCCCCTATGACACCGAGTACCTAGTAATCCCATCAAAGGTCGACCCCATATATCTCTAAATTTAAACATTTTAACTTTATATAAACCGCTTACATGTAGTGATATTCGCGTATCTGTTTTTCTTCCTGTTTTCCGGTTTCTTTGCAGCGTCCCACGAATCAAGGTTATCTCCAGGAAGTGTCTATAAATAAGAAACAAAGGAAACTAAAGGTGCAACGGTGAAATGAAATACACAAAATACCATGGGAGCAGATCTTGATTGTGTTTAAGTCAGCTTTTACTCAGTCAAGGTATTCCTACCGGATGTCAACATCCTGCACGGGTACTTTACTTTAATCCTTTTGCGTGTGTGTTGTAATACAGTTGTGCGTGGGAATGGTGACAAATAATAATACCACATCCACACCAAATACAGGTAAACCGGCCATCATTAGGATCAACTATGTCAAAGCTTATTACTGAAGTTGACATATCTTTTTTTTTCATGACGGTATTCGTTATAAATAATAATTTGAGAGTGGGTCAAGCTTTGTTTGATAATGTTCAATAACCCCTCTCCCACCACCCCCACCCCCGATATGGGGTGAGCTGGTAAATATGCTAGTATTCAGATCTTATGGCTTGCACGAATCAGCTTTTGTGTTAGTGTGCGTCTTTAAAACATTTACAGCAGTATCATGTTTTATAAAAAAAAATAGAAAATCTTTGGTAGTAAAATTGGCTGTCTAAATGCAGCTGATTAAAATCAAATTATTTTAAACGTCCATATCAAGTATATTATTTGAAAGGTAATTGTTAAAGGTAAGTTCTTTTAAAGGTAACAAATCGAATACGTTATTTTAAAGGTCCACTTCTATTACTTTTTAAAAGTAAGTTGTATTGTTTAAAGACGATGCAATTCAGGAAGTCTCTACTGAGTGCGAACTGATTTTCTGTTTTTTAACAAATACAATACTCAAAGAAGATTTCTTGATGCACCCAGGATGCTTCACTTTCATCACATAACCACTGATTTTTGTCACCAGTATCTACTGGTTCCCATCGACATTACAGTGCAAGGAAATGCTTATAAAGTTGTTAAACGAGGGTCTTTAAGAAAATCCTGTTGCAAGTAATAATGATGCAGTCCTCTCTTGATTTTCTTAAAGACCTTATATTTTTATAAATACAAGTTTTAGTTGGGATTCATCTTCTTTTTTATATTTGTGGCCAAGTTTACCCTATCTGCACCATGTACTACTATGGTAGAGGTCAGACGACATCCAGCTGTTTTTAAGTACGTTAACACACGTGTGGCACTGTTTGTTTTGGTGATAAGCCCTGCTGGTACTGTAGGGGCGCTAAGCATGATGGGGTACATCAATAAATGTGTACAATACTTTACCTTGAAGTCCACTTTAAATGATTTGCACTGGTTGTCTTTCTTTTCATTTACATATTTTTCTAATACGGTCAATTTGATTGGTCCGACGAGTGCCCCAAGAGAAAGCCTGTTTGTTTGCCTGGATGGGCGATTCGCTATCTGTTTATCTGATGCTTCTGTGTCCGCAAACGCTTTGTTCTGAACACCTTTGGCGCGATCGGTTGTATCTTCTGAAATGTAAGATTTGGAGTACAAACAAGTTTTTAAAATGTACACACTATGCGCAACTATGTAATACCACCGAATAACTAATAAAAATTAGACTATATGTAAATATAACATACCTGAAGTTCCTTGGTTAGTAAGCCCGATACTGTGCGGTGTACTTGTTGGCGATTCTTTAACTTGTCTTCTAATATAATTAAATTAAGAGAACAATCTTATAACTTTATATTAACAAAATATGAGATTCAGAATTACAAGGTGGTGAATATGGTGTAAGATTTCAATCTAATATAGGGCTTATGTAGGAATGTGGTAGTAATATAAACAGGCTTCAATATAAAAGGGACACTATTAAGACAATATTTCGCCGCCAAAAAATATAAGAACCTGTTTGCTCTATAGGCCATATACGTAAATATGTCGTGTTCTTTAATTTCAGAAATTGTGAGATAAGCTTTAAGAGTTTAACGTGTTCGCTATAGGACAAATTCAAAACTGTCAAGTTTTCGTCAGGATAATCTCTGAGTTCTTCAGGACCAGATTATTATAATATTTACCACTTCTCTTAAGAAGTAACGAAAGCTTGACAGTTTTAAACTTGTCCGATGGCGAACACGTTGAACTCTTTAAGCCTATCTCACAATTTCAAGCTATATCGGGTGTTCATGGTTTACATCGTTAACATACTAAAAGAGTACATTTCTTTATATTTACCTTTTATAAACAATACCACCTAGCACAACTGCAACAACGAGTAGCACTACTATAACGACGGTCGCTACTACTGGTCCAATGACCGACGGTGGTGATTTATCTGATAAACAACAACCCGACATATGTTATTGAAGAAAGGGTTTGAAAGAGTTTTTAAAGGTATATTATGTGATCTTTCCAGGGAACGCCCTCAACATCGAAAAAAAAATTAAAAGTAGATTTTCTTGCAGATTTACATTTCTGATCATAAATCGTACGTACATTCCAAGTTACAGGGCGATACGATTCTTAATTACTTCAAAATCATGATTTTAGAGGGAAAATAAACTGTCGGATAACTCCGACAGTTTATATTTTCACTCTAAATTCACTCTAAAACCATGATTTTGAGGTAATTAGGAATCGTTTCGCTCTGTAACTTGGAATGTATATATGATTTATGATCAGAAATGTAAATCTGCAAGAAAATCTACTTTCTAAAAAAAATAATGAATAGAGGGCGCACTCTGGAAAAGATCACATAATATGCCTTTAATAGATTGAACACCGTTCATGTATCAATGCAGGAAACTTGTTCACCGTTTATAGGAAACATTAGAACTAATTTACCCAGATAACAACACATTTTATGTAATTGTTGATAATGTGTAGAGGTTGTTAAGGCAAGCGTTCTAGCTGGCCACGACGACATCGTCCGAGCTAATTTGTGGGCACGAAATCGCTGCCCGGGCAAGCGTTGAAAGCTTAGCTCAGTTGTTAGGGACGCGGATGTTGTGATCGGAGGGTCCGGGTCGAATCCCGGGGTTTCGCGGCGATTTATTTGGGAAAGAAATTCATACAATGCCCCTCCCCCGGTTTCCACCAAAAATTCCCACAAAGCCTGGCTGATTAGGGATAAAGAAGCAATGTTATACTTCAGGGGGAACTATCTGGCATAAATCAGTTGCAAGAATGGGTTTGTGATTCCAAGAGCTTGGTTGGAGTCAGACTAAAATCACGTGATTTTTACCATTTGGGATCGGCTAATAACCCTCTTAGGCAAAGATTGGCATTAATTCAATCTATAGTCTATTTATTCATCACGAGACAGTGACGTAACTGCGAACTCTACTAATGGCAGCACATAAACGCGCGCGCCTACTCGAGGCTCTGGCGTACACACACGAGCGTAGAAAGCCGGAAGATACACACGCGTGGGTAAAATGCTGCACCTGTAAAGTTACGTCACTGTCCAAAGGAAGACAAATAGAGTATAGTTCTATAGTTTGATCAGTTCCGAAAATTAACGAAGCCTCCTCACTGAAGCGAATGAATACAGAAGGACGCGAGCGCACATGAAAACAACAAACGCACTGAGCGTCATATGCGTGACGCGTGCGTCTGACAAAATACGTGTGCGTGCGGCTATAATCGCACGAGAACACTTGGATTACTTTTGCGCGCGGAGAGATGAAAGCCGAATGTTTCTCGCCAATTTGGAGCTGATCAAACTATAATTGTTTTATTACACGTTACCTGTCGACGGCAGAGTTACTTTTGTTCCTTCAGAAATCACTGCTTCGTACGTCTATAAGATAATTAAATTGAAACAGTTGTCATTCTTTTAATTTCCATTCATTTAAAATATTCTCTATATAGAATTGGTTTGGATACATTGACATTGAAATTTGAGGGGAAAACTTAGACTGGTTCCTTCGCCCCTGCACCGTCGGCCTCATTATCTTGTGCTGCGTACTGCGTCCGTGCGCCATGTTAGGAGACGGAAAGAATCAGACTATGGAGACACCCAAAATAAAGTTGGTTTCGTCATTTATCTAACGATCCAGTAGGTTTCGTCATTAAGGGGGGACTTAAGGAAGTTTTTGATTTGATTTTTTGAATCTTGTGAGTGCTGTAATTATTGAACTATTAATCAAATGTATATAAAAGTATACATTTTTGGAAACGAAATGGATCAGAGAATCCAAATTTGGCATCAATTTTGCCCAAAAAAGTAGATTTTTTGAGAAAATCAAAAAAATCACTTTTTTGACCCAATTTTTTTTGAACAAAGCTAACAAAAAATAATTTTGAGTAAAAATTGGCTAAATCACTTTATAATGATGTTAAGACACTAATAAAGGGACCATTTTATTTTTTTAAAACCTAATCTAATATTTGTGTGCAAAGTAGGACAAACATGCTGTAAAATGTGGCATAATGTTTTCCAAGCTAGTCATTGCTCAGAATGACCTAAGGGTGATGGTTTTTGTGTGTCAAGTAAGCAAGGATCACCATTAGGACCAGAAATTATTCACAGGTATTGCAATGGTGCATCGGATTGATTACGCGACATATTAATATAAGTGTAGGAGATGTTACTACATTTCGAGAACAATTGTGTATGGGCTAAATAAAAAACACTGACCTGTTAGGCGTAAACAAAAAAAAAACCTGTTCGGGCAAACGGACCTCTAGGGTTACCTAATGGTATCATACGATAGTTGAATGCTTCCTTTAAAATTATAAACAGGCTATAGTATCAACTTACGGTGTTATTTATCCTACTGACGTACGCTGTGTATAACGTGAAGGTTTCGCCTGGTATTAACGGTGCATTATAGAATATTTCGTACGTCTTATTATCGCCGACAACAAACGCATTGTTTTCGCTAATATTGTCCTTCGGTAGCTCTGCCGCTATGTACGATTCTTCTGAATCACTGTGATGCCCAAAGCTTAGGGTTTGCCTTTTTCCACGCCTTGATGTAAGCTGAACTAGAACTTGATACCCTCTGTTGATAATATGGAAGGGATCAATTGGAATACTATTTTGAATGGATTTGAAGATGCTTTGAAATAATTAATACTATATAATTAGTGAATTGTATTTGCTATTTGATGAATGTTATTTAACACACAATGCATTAATTCGTTCGTTGATTTTTATTATTAACATTAAAACACATTGTCATTTATTATTAAGTTGTTGAATCGAGGGCCTTTTTTATGACTATAGAGCTGCATAAATTGCGATTGATAGCACTTTAGAATATGTATATCGCTGAACTGTGTTACACCGATGCTCTTACCCTCTACAAAATGGTTTGATCTTGCAGGACAGTTTAGTTAATACTCGTGTGTACATTATATTCAGTCAATTGACGTGGGCAACAATCATAGTTGTTTCAATTTATTGTCACGTCCATGTAATATACCCGATACAAAATGCTACGTCACGAATTCCCCAGTGCTCAACGGGATCGATATTCCAACAGTGGTCGAAGTTATATCACTGTTCATTATTTCCTGCAGTTTTTTCGGAGCGACGATATCTATAATAAAATGCATGCATACATTACATTTCAATGGATAATTATGAAGTATAATTACCATGATTTTCTAAACACAAAAGTGACGTTAATTCTAATTCAATACTTGCACAGGATTTGTGAATTACCGTTTTTTCAACCTTTTTGAAACACCTATATAACCCAAGTAATTTTAATATTGAGCTAAAGCATTTTCGCTTGATTTCGATTACTTAATTTGGGTTAATTTACCCTTCTCCAAGAACACCTGCATATTTGATATGCGATAAGATTTTCGACCTGTTTATGTGAGGGGGAGTGGGTTGGGGTGGAAAAGATATCGCATATTGAGTATATAACGACACAATACACAAATGATAAAATGTTTTTGTTGGCATTTCATAGAAATACAGCAATGAACAAAACTGCAAGAGAGATATTGCTTCCAGCCAGCTAAAGGATCGATTTAGTTAGCAGTTAGTTGGGTATGTAGGGGGTTCCCGTGCACCCCCACAGTACTAAACCAAACAACTTTTTGGGATGCCTTTTAGGGTCCTTAAACACATTTTAAATGTTAACAGTGACAAAAACCCGATGCTCTCCAGATATCCAAGATGGCGTCCAACATGGCCGCCAAAACTGGTCAAATCTCATAAAGGACCCTAAAAGGCATCCAAAAAAGTTGGTTTGGTTTAGTACTGTGGGGTGCACGGGAACCCCCTGTACATACCCAACTAAGTCCAATATAATTATACACCTATCAGTTGTAAGACGCACTGTACGACCCCGGAGAGGTCCGTCATGGTGCGTCGTTTAGGCCTACCACCACATTCTTGACGTAGGGTGCGTCAATATCCGTCACTTTACATGGGTGCGTCACAGTGTACATCATTTTTAAGAGAAAAAATACAAACTTATAACCAACCAGGCTTTACTTTAAGGCAAACATCACTTTCCGATATACCACATGCTCTAAAATGCCTGAAATCACTCAATCGCCGTGCAAGTGTGCAAGAGTTTAGCAAACGAAAAAACAAGGAACCGACAGTTGACCGAGAACTTTTCACTTTGAAAGTACTGTTACATTTACTATAGGGGATCAGCACTGCGCTATACCACGCAAGCGCAGAACAGTATAACCACAGCAGAGGTAGGAGGACAGGCCCGTTCATTAGGATCATGTCCGAAAAAATAATCGCCAACGGGGGGTGCGTTCCTATGGTCCGTCAGAATCAACCAATGGTGCGTCCACAAAATTGACTGAGGGTCCGTCACTTTTTTGACACAGGGTGCGTCATGGTACATGAGAAGTTGACGCACCTCGGTAAAGTGACGCACCATTCACGGGGATCGTATAGTGCGTCTTACAACTGATAGGTGTATTAGTCGATCTGTTAAAAGAAGGTATAAAAATGTATAGAACAAGTGATTGTAGGTTGGAAAACATACCATCAGCAGTGGCTGCATTCGTAAACTGATGCATAATACTCGGTACACCTTCTCCTGCTGCAGATATGGCGAACAAAGTCAGTTCATATTCGGTGGTAGGTTTCAGTTCAGTAAAGTTGTACGATAATTGGTCGAGATTGGTGACGTCATATTTCATTTCAATTTCGAGATCGCCGTTAAATGTAGTGTCGTACGGCTTAGCGGTTATCTTGCGCCGTATCTGCAATTTCAAATCGGCATCCACTATTAATGCGTTTATTTATATTTGACAAATGTAAATGCGTTATATATAGATACAATTGATAGACTTGTGTCAGAACGCTCACATTGGTATGACGAACTCAAAACAGACAGGGCAAGGTGTAGGTTTACAAAGCGTACATGACTTAATTCGAGGTTTCATGTTTTATATTTGGTTGATCTGATTTACCTTTAGGCCCAATTATCCTTTGTCCCAAACGATAGTGCCATTCCTACTAAAAGTTCCAGTGACGTCATATTTAACAGAAATTGTATCTCCCCTTTAATAGGATATGCAATGTTCGGGCGTCATGATCATCAACAAATATTATCATTTGGAGCCAGGTATTGATACAGATTATATTGTTAACAAAGTTTGATGTTGATAGCACTCATAAATAAATAAAAGAAATTGTATAAAAATAAGCAATCGTCATTGAAGAATAATAGTCATTCATTAACTGCTAATCACGTTTAGGCAATTTTCATCGTTGTTCACAGAAATCGACGACATTTAAATCATATACACACGACGTATATACAATGAGCGTGACCACCTTCGCGCATTACGTGGTAACTAAAATGATCTTCCATAACGCGCACTTCTGCCGTGCGTCTACTGCAATTTTCCTGCTTGATACGGCGCATAATTTACGCCAACGCATGATGGAAATATAAATATATAAAGTATGCCTCTTAATGGAAAAATAAAGGTATTGTTTTTAGACCGTACCCGTGTTATTATTGTCCCTGTTCTGTATGATTTTTTTTGTTTTGCGTGAAACAACTCCGACTGCGGCGTCGTTGTTCTACCTTAAATAATACAACCGTCCGCATTTATGTCAGACAATATTACACAGAAAAAACAATACATTTATCCTCTAACTATTAATCTTTGTTTGGACGTTTAAGCGTAGAAAGCAATCTTAACAATATTTCTATTTCAATGATTGTTCAGTGTCTTGTCCGAGTGATATATTCAAAAATGACTTACCGAGTACCTTGTGATGATACCATTTGGATACATTGGTTGTTGCCATGTTACAGTGATTGATGTTTTCTGAACCTCGTGAACGTTGAACATCACGGGTGCACTAGGTGCTGAATCACAAAAAAAGTGTATTATGTATACATTGGTAAAATGCGAACCATCACTTGGGATTTCGATCCACATCCAGTTATCTTGAGAATTTGACAAGGTTACAATTTCTCCATGTTAACTACAGTCTGTCATCAAGTGAACAGGTGTATGACCAGTTCGCAGTGGCGTAGCTAGGATTTTTTTCAGGGGGGGCAAGATTTCTAAAATGTTCGTAAAAGGTTGCCCCCAAAAAAATTCTAGTCACTTACCTCGTGAATTTCACGTAAGTGGGGGTGGGGGGGGGGGGGGGGGGGGGGGGGGTGGGGGGGGGGGAGGGGGGCTGAGGTCAAACAATTTCGCACAGTCCCAAAAAAATCGCACACTCCCAACAAAAAACCACAATAACCATGGGTTTTTTTCTCAATTTTTTTCTATTTTCTTTTTTTCTCACTTTTTTTAAATTTTTTTTAGGGGGAGGCACAAATGGGGTTTTTTTCGTCAGGAGGGGCATTTGCACCCCTGCCCCCCCCCCCCCCCCCTGAGCTACGCCACTGCCAGTTCGTCTGTGGTAGGCCAGCTTTAATCTCAGTCGACCATTTGCTTAAGCGGCGTTGTACAATGGATCATGCACAGCGTATCGATTTTGCAGCTATGCCTTGTCACTATCCATCGCACTTTCCAGTGTACATCAGACAATCCGTTTTCCTAATCACAAAATACATTTCACAACTTATACTCTGATACCTGGCAAAATAGCGTGTTACGTCGAATCGTAAATATCGCCGATTCATTTGGGAATTAATGAACGGCCCAGGCATCGTTTAAGATTTTTAGGACAATATTATGAACAATCATCATCTCAATATTATGTAATTTCCTTTTTCACATTGTTTCTCAAATTTAATTAAAGTGCACTCACGTGCTTGAGTAGTCGCAGTCTCATATACAGCTGACGGTGGACCTTCACCGGTGTTCGTAACTGCTGTCACATGGAATGTGTAATTTGTAAATATTTCCAAGTCTGAAATCGTAACGTTCGTTGATTCCGTGTCACCCGTTCTAATGATCGCGTCAGTTTGGTTGGTTAGACGATACGAGTAGGATAATTCACCGAGCCTGTAACCACAAGCCGGTGCCAACCATTGTAAGCTCAAATGAGTTGGACCGACATCAATTTCACTAACATTGGATGGTGCCAATGTTGGCTCTGTGTAATGATAAAATAATCAGTTGAAATCGATGGTATTAGAGATTAGCTTTAGCAAATAATGCAACACGATAAAATCTAATTAACAATCA
>CM069447.1:18820042-18962279 GCA_035610835.1 Ophiura sarsii
TGACAACTAGTATTTTGAATAATTGGATAATAATAAACATGACATATCTATGGCAACATTGTTGAAATTTGCATTGGCATAAAATGGCATAATTTAGATTGGTAGGCATTGGTTCTATCTTAGATTGATAGTCATTGGTTCTATCTGGCAAAATGTGCATTGGCACATCCTTGGCAAAATGTGCATTGGCACATCCTTGGTAATTCATTTCGGCCTTTTGTCTGTACAATGGAGCGAGGGGGGAGTTTGTGCTCTCCTGCCGATTGGTTGATAACTTAGAAGATTATGAAACCAAATTACAGGCCCTACTTGACGATGAGAAAACGTACGAAAAACTTGATAAAGATCCGACCCCCAAATACAAAACGAAGCTAGTGGGGATGCTCTCGAAGCTTAAGAAAGAGGACAAAATTACTGAAGTACAATATAAATACCTCTACCCTACTACGGAAAATGTGCATCGTGTTTACGCGACTCCTAAAATTCACAAACCAAATGTACCACTGCGCCCTATTGTGGATTACACGGGTTCCATTGGATACGCAACATCACGAGCGCTGTCGGACATCCTTGCTCCGCTTGTTGTTGTAACACGGCTCAACATGTTAAAAACTCGCAACATCTAGCAGACGAAGTCTCTGAGATTTTAATCGAGGAAGACGAAAATTTATTTTCTCATGATGTCATATCGCTGTTTGCGAACGTCCCCATTCCAAAAGCGCTGGCAATCGTACGCAGCCGTCTTAATGAAGACTCGACACTCAAAACTCAAAACGCACAAAACTTTCGATACTGGCTGCCTCAAATTCACCTATGAATGTGACAAAGACGGCAAACTCCCATTATTGGACACACTCATTGTCAGAAACCCGGATGGCAGCGTGCCACTTCTCATATACCGGAAGCCGACACACACTAACCATTACTTGAATTTCCAGTCAGCACAACCGATGTATCACAACCTCGGAGTGATAATAACCCTCTTCGATCGAAAAAACAAGGTGGTAACGGAAGACGCGGACAAATTATTCGAAGAAGAGATAATCAAATCAGCGCTCAAAGTGTGTGGCTACCCGGAGTGGTCATTTAACAAAGTAAAGAAATAAATGTCGCAACCCAATGCCAAAACGAAAGTCAACAAAAAGACGAAAGACTCGGTTAAATCGGTAACTTCGGTTACTCTCCCATATATCCAAGGCGTCAGTGAACCGGTTCAGAGGATACTGCGCAAACACAACATCAGCACGTCAGTTAGACCACACACTAGCCTTAAAACATGCTTGTCCACCCAAAAGACAATGGTAGAACCAGACAAACTCTCCAATGAGGACAAGGCTGGAGTTGTTACGAGATTTTTTGTGCCAACTGCCAAAAGACTTACATTGGCGAAACAGGCAGACATTTCGGCACACGTAAGAAGGAACACAAAACAAAGCACTGAGTTAAAATCCTCTATAGCTGAACACGCAGTGAAGGAGAACCACATTATCAAATTGGATGACTCGCAGATCATTGCCAGAGATGAGACAAGGAACACTAGATGGATCCGCGAATAGATTTGGATTCGGAGAAAAGGCGGCACATACCAACAGACGCACCTAATCAATGGCGACGAGGGGGCGTACCAATTCAGTCACGTTTACGACTCAGTGATCCAGAGGGCGACATCATCAATTTCATATGACGTCATCAGTAAACAGTCTAGAAACACTTCTAGCTCTGGATCAAACACAATCCACTGAGGAAGACAACAGATCAGTTGTCGAAACCCGTAGGAAAAAAAGTAAGTTTCCTATTTGGAATTTTCTTAAATATAGCTTTTTTTATATCTTGCTATATACGATGGTATTATAATAACGCATTTTGTTAGATTTACTATTAATTATACAACAAAGAGTTGTTTACCAACCTCCTGCTTCGAATTAATCGCGTTTTAAGCAGACGCACACACCCCCAACGCTGCGTTATTCGCACAACACATTCGCCGGCGACTTTGTGTAGGGCACGTTAACGCAATGACCATACGGACTGAAGGTATTATTATTATTCGAATGAAAAGCCCCGCCATCCCCAAACTATATATTATTGTCTCATCTTATATAGTGCGTATCGGGAAAAATAAACATTAACATTTCAAATTTCCTTTTAACATCCAAAACTACACCCACTATTGCCCACTATTATAAGAATTTTAAACAAATGAAGGTTTGGGTCTTACAGCTGTCCATCAGTAAAGATGCCAGCAGACGCGGCACTTACCTTGACATTGGAAGCCGTACCAGTCTTTATGACATTGCCCATCACTACATCCTGTGTCTGGGAGACAAGATACACCCTCAGCACAATGACATCGATATTGGCAATTGACTCCAAACCAATCTGGATGACATTGCCCACCATCACGACATTCTCCTGTGTCTGGAAGACACGACACACCTTCAGCGCAATGACACTCTGATTCACAGTTGGCCCCGTACGTACCTTGCTGGCAATCTAGTAAATGAATTATAAATCCATGAAGTTAAAATTGTAGATTATTTCAATCATAGTATGATAATGAACTAATTATTGTCTGTTGCACTTTTCAAAATGAAGAACAGCTCAAACTACCGGGCTAAAAAGTGACAGTCAATTTTTGCGGAGGCAATCCTCAACCTGGTAAAATCTTAACTTTAAAAGTCAACCGAAAATATACCCTTGCCCCCACCCCCCTGACGAGTGAACACAGAATACGCTACTTGGCACAGTATGAGACATCGCAGAGAAGTATTAACCCTAACCAACTAGGTATGGTTTCGGAAATAATAATACTTCTCTGCGATATCTCATACTATCGGTGCCGAGAGTCAAATCCGAGCCGCCGACGTTAAAGGTGTATGTTCCGATCCCCATATTGTTCTCATTATGTCTGTAAAATATTAGGAGCCACAAATGTTCCATTTATAAATCATAGGCTAAAATGTGGTGAGTTTACTGTCAAAGGTGGTTAACCACCAGCCAGTTTGTGTACTACTCAATGAGCAACATAATTGTGACCTTTGTTTTTCTGAAATTAGAACCTTTGCAACTCAAACTTTGGAATGTGACAATTTTAAGGATAACCTTTTATGTAAAATAGAAAACATCAAGTTGATGATGGATAACTGATTTAGCAGTGTCCAACGTGTACTCACTTTAAGCTAATGCTATGACGTCATAGTTCAAACTTAGAATCCAAAAGTTCATTGTTTGGAAGACAAAGGTTCATAATCTGTTAATAGAATCACTCCTGCATCCCATACTATGATCAATTTTATTACTTATTGATAGACCCTTGTAACTAACTGCCATGGGGGACTAACTCGATGCCACAACCACGAATAATGTTATAGCTTAGAGCGCTCGTCCGGTGATCGAGAGGCTGCGGGTTCGAGTCCCCATGACAGTTAGTGAATTTAACAACATATCACTCACTTGGTTAATATTTGGCTGCAATAATCTCCCACGAATTAATAGGTATACCCATTCACTCACTTATTCACTAATTTTCTCACTCATTTACGCCGGCCCGTTGGTGTAGTGCGCACTTGATTATCTTAATCATGTTAATGGGATGACCATACGCACTGATGTTATTGTATTCGAATGAATTAAGCCCTGCCTACAACTATATATTATCGGTCTTCAGGACTATTTATTTTGGTCCCTGATTGGTCTTATAATATAGTGCGTATAGGCTGAAAATCAGTCAAAAACACAATACAAGTGCCTGTTGACATCCAAAACAACACTCACTATACAATACTATATATAGTATACCAACACATGCACATACTCAGTACTCACCTTGCTCGCAGTCTATTCCATAAAATCCAGCTGCACATGAGCATCCGTACGGGTGTGGCAGACAAAATAGAATCCCACGACATTTAGTACTGTGAAGATTATTGCCTGAGCACTTCAATGTTCCATCTTGACCCCATCTGTTACTTCCATGAACTGTTAACCAGAGAGAAGATGAATGAAAATAGATCGACGTATTGTCAGCATGTGTTTCCAACGGGTTTCGTGAGGATCAGAATTGTAATAGTCAATCAATGAAAATATGAATCAAAGCAGAACACTTTCATCTACATGAACATGATGAAGACGCGCAGCTTTAACTCCAGACGGTGGGAACGGATCTTAGATTTAACACTTTTGTCAGCCATTGCGTCAATTAGGCGTATGTTTGTCATATCTGCTATAAATGTGAAGAGTGCAAGCGGGAAAAAACTTCAGGAAATAATCGAATCAGCGCTGTAGTTTCTAATAAGTCGGTCCTGGTGGTACTGCATTCGAACATCCAATGAAATCATGGGTTGGTCCTTTCGTCAGTCTGAGCAACAGGCAATGGTGCGGATGGGCCATCAGGGTTGGTATCAGGCGCTGGTTCCTCGAACTTTCGCCTGCTAACACGCTTCCGCCTTCTCGGATGATCATCTGACGTTATCACCACCATCTTTGTTTTGCTCATCATCATCCTCTCACTCATCATCATATTTCTGAACACCATCAACATCAGGAACATTGTCCTCCTTCACGTCTTATTTTGTATCGATATCAGTACAATGTAGCCTCTTCGTCATCATCTCTCTCATAGCTGTTAACCATGCCAAGCAAGTTAGTGATGTCATTTTCAGTCCTCATTCGGAGGATCATCGTCCCCTTCATCTTCGCTTTCATGCTCTCTTTCTTGGGCTGCATCTTCTTCACTATCCGCTCTTCTTCAACGACTGACTCTACTATCGCTCGGTAATTTCCTCCATCCTGTTCTGCAAGGCTCCCCTCACTGCTTGTTTTTTCATCTCTTATTCGGGATTGAATACACTACAGATTCCCTTTGGGTATAAGTGACATTTTATTTAACGTTAGTATTTGAATTGTTTTTATGCTTCTTTGACTTCTTTTTCTTTGAAGATAGGGACTTTGCATGTCTGTCCTTCTATTCCTATTTCTTCATTGCCATGAGAGTGACTTATATCGGACTCATCAGCTGTTGTGACTTATCTCTCCTTTCTTTGGCTTCTTAGAATTTACACCATTGCTGGATACTGGTCTGCCTTCCCTGATAGCACCCCTTCTAGCAGGTTTTCTCCTCCCAGTCAGTATCGCATATTCTAAACGTGTCTCATTATTTCCTTAACAAGTTGGCCTAAGGTTGTTGTACTTCCCGGGTCGCCATATTTGCAAAAGAGGGGTGAGCTCATATTTGCCTAGATTCCGCTTTTAGATAAATATCTCCTGAACTTAATATGTCTACAATTAAGTTGTCTAGAATGAACAGAATACGATGCTCATTTTTCACTCCTTATATACCCTCCGGTGTGCTGGCAATTTACATAATGTTATTAGTAGCAACCTGGTCTCCCTATAAAACTGCTATATATGTACAGTTAAAAAGTTGTTTAATCTGTTTATATATAGCAGTTTAAGGCATAATTATGTTTAATAAAAAAACCTTTAAAAGGGAAGTGCTAGTACAAATGAAAGACTTTGATATTTTTGTATGAAAGCGTTTGGTAGAATAATAACATGTAATTGGGTAATCAGAGATTGGCACAAGATCAGGCAGTGTACGTATTGGCAAATTTGGGCGTGATATCAAGTAATGAATATGAAGACAAATTTGCAGTAGTTGTCCGTATAATGTGAAAATCAGACACAATTAGCCAAGATACCAAAATTGAGTAGTAGAGATCTTCCCCTTAACGATGGTACTCTTTTCTTAAGCGGAGTTATATCATTTTCAAGTTAGTCTTTATGAAAACTCCAAACTGAGATATCATCCTTTAAAGATGTACTTACAATGTACTAACAATGTACTTTTATTTTTATTTGTTGGTTTGAATCTTTAATCTGAAACTTTCACGTTTATGTTATAAACACTCTGAAAATTAATTATTTACAAGAAATTCCCCCAAAATCACCTCCAATTAGGTTTTGGGCTATTTCTCAGTTTGGAGCTCTGCCCAATTCGTGAATTAAAAAGAAATGTGGAAGAATTGAAACGGTCATTTGATCTTGTTGTGTGCATTCATTGGCGGCGTAGCCACGGGTAACCAATCACCAAGGGCCATTCGGGGGGGGGGGGGGGCGGTGCAATTAAAAATTCAGGGGAGTTAAAGGGTTTTATTTACTTTAGTATCTCCAATTTCAGGGCGTTTCTCGTCGCGGGGAATCAATACCAATCCTAATCACCTGCAGAGGATTTGTCCCAGGACCTACCTCGGCCCTTAGGTTAGGTGGGCCCTGGACCCCACGCCACTCTTGTGCCCCCGGGATGACAAGCCTCCTGGCTACGCCCACATGTCGCAAACAGTCCATGAAATCAACTGACTTCAAAACTCAAAAAACGAATGCCAATTTTGTATTTATTTAAGACTACCCAAAGAATCGAAATTAACTACCCGTGTGATTTGTTTGTGCAGTTATAAACGATATCTCCATCTTTGGCAAACACGAGAGTAAACATTTTAGAACCACCCTCTCCATCATGGCTCTATTGGTATAAGTGTTATACAAATCAACACAGATTCTCAGAAGTTTATTTGCTCAATAGTGAAATAAAAAAGTACAATAGTTTGTAACGGCTTTAGTTGAATAACAGACATAATGTCTAATAGTAGTAGTGTGTACCGGGCTGCTAGAGAGTGATTTGTCTCGATTGAATTTTGTGGGTGCTGTAATAGATTAATTGAACTATTAATCAAATCCATGTACAACTAAAAATATACCTTTCTGGAAAGGAAATTGATCACAGAATCCAAATTTGGCGTCAATTTTGATCAAAAAATGCCAAAAAAGTGATTTTTGCCATCTTAATCAAGCAATTTGGGCATTTTTTAATAACAAATATTTTACTTAGCTTTGTTAAAAAAATGTGGGTCAAAAAGGGGATTTTTTGTAATTTCTCCACAAACAAAATCAACATTTTTGGTCAAAATCGATGCCAACTTTGGATTTTCTGATTCATTTCCTTTCTAAAAATGTATACTGTTATAGGCATTTGAGTCATAGTTCAATAATTACAGCACTCACAAAATTCCTAAAGTTACTTCATTGAGCCCCCCCCCCCCCCCCCCCCCCCCCCCATTATTTCGAGAGTGTATTTATTACCTAGTAATTATATAAGTTAATTTTATGAGAACTGCATTATATATTTTGAAATTTGATGATCTATTCATCGGTTTGTTTGCTTCAAGCTCAATAGCAATCCTCACCTTAAATTTATGAGTGATACTTGTATTTTAATACAGATTTTCTAGCCTTTCCTTAACACTTTAAAAACCTTTTCTTAACTTTCAAAGTATTATCTCAAGAATAACTGACCTAATACTAGACGTGTTTGTACTTATGGAAATTAATTTCTCATGGTGATTCGAAATATATGATGATGAACGCCAATAAATTAAAGTTTGTGAAACATTTTGTGAATCGTATGTTGCGTGGGCATAACCACGCGCATGGACAGTGTTAATATATTATATTCTATATTAGCCTAAAACTCTCAGTCCTTAATAATGTTTGCTTCCCCCCTCCATTTCTTTAGAAAAGCTAGTGGATATTTATCGCTTTGTCCACAGGCGCTAAACAACTCAACATATCTCTCGATGCGGATGGACTCGGAGGCGCTTGTAATTGACCCTGATACAAATACACAGTGGTATCCAAGCGTCACACTTCTCGTCCAATCAATATACCCGTATGAGAGTGTCATTTGGCTGGACCCGTTTGATAATTATACCGATTTGGTCACGGTTTCCTGAACCAAGTGACTCGAAGTCATTATAAATAACGCGTACTTGATCTATCGATTGTCAATCCCGGGGATGAGTGCAAGCCACCGTAGTGGCTAGTACAAAAACACCTCTGAAACGCCTATTCATGAATCACTATGTTAAAACACTCAGGGGTTTTTGTTGTCGGGGAGGTAAGAAGAAGGATGGCTCAATCTTAAACAATTAATATGGGCTATCGTACATTCCTAAACAATTTTGTCAATGTTATTGCGCTTTATTCCGTTGAGGGCGCGAATCTGCTATATATGCATAGATATCTTATGCGCCGTAAGGCACTAGATGGGAAACTCCCCGCGTATTTGGTGCGTAAAGTGAAGCCGAACGTTTTGTTTACATTGTACGCAGCCGTGTGTACTTCTGAAAAATATTACGCACATACGCAGCCTTTCCCGCGTTATTTGTCAGGGGCTGCGTATCATCATGCTGCAAAGAGCAAGTATTAATCAGAAAAGAGGCTGTCTCCTTTGTCTAATTTAGATTGAAACTGTTTTGAAGTTATATCTTTCTCAGAAATAAGTTCATCCTTCTGCGTTTTCGGACTGCCTTTGTAACCGTGGCCTGGCCTCATTATGATGTTGAAAGTATTGTTTTTGAAATCAAAATATGAAGTGAGTTTTCAGATTGAAGTAGAAACATTTTCATATCGTTTGGAAGTTTGTTTTTTTTTCAATTTTATTTGAAACTAAACACTTTTTGAATTAGATCTTGATTTTATGATAGGAGTTTTTTGATCGATAAGTTGTTTTTTTCTTATCATTTTTTAACAACAGAATGATCATTTCTGTCTTCACTATCACGCTAGTAAAACAGCCAATGACATGCAGGCAAACTAGATCAAAGAGTAACTAAATAGAAACGAACTAACAGGCCGCGCCTATAATAATAATAATAATAATAATAATAATAATATTAATCATATTATTAATAATAATAATAATAATAATAATAATAATAATAATAATAATAATAATAATAATAATAATAATAATAATAGCGACAAAAGGCACATCCACTCAATTAATAGAGTGCTTAAAGACACGAAACATTTATAATAGAACAATACAAATAGAAAGAACAAACGGCAAATAACGAAAACAAAAGCAAATTTCCCAACACAAAAATAAATAGACCCAAACAAGTTACACCAATTTCTTTGACAAATAATGTGTATTTTTGAATTTGAACAATAAACATATTATTGCCATCAATATTTGTATCCATCCGATATCCGTGACGTAGGCCTACCACAACATATTATATATAAGTCTTGGGATGTATTTTCAATTAATCTTCTAACTCATAGTCTCATGGGACACCTTTTTTGACACACCATACAGAAAATTCTCCCTTTTCAATATCATATTCACCTTTTCTAAAACATTCACATTCCCCCAAAATTATGTTTTTAGAAAAAGTGGCAATTTTCAAAACCGTATGCAAGAAAGTTACACAATGTCTAGTGCCGCTCATTAAAATTCATTTCGATTGTATTTACAATTAAAAGAAAGTTATTTTCTTTCTATATACACCAATGGAGTAAATCAGCCAAGAAAGAATAATGGAAGCAAATTATAGCACCAGGGTTAAAGCCCCTGCAACAACTTCCTCTGACAGGTCTGATCCGCAAGACGGAACATATGACGCGTCTGCCTTAAACCCTTCAGGGAGGGCAGGAGCTGAGAACAGACATGGACGAGGGAGAACTATTTCGAAATTCATGAGATGCAAAAAGTCAGTTAGTTTCGCGTCTTTCAACACCAGGACACTGAGACAACCGCACAACATGGGTGAATTGACGGAAGCAGCCAGCAAATTCAAAATCGATGTGATTTGCGTGCAAGAACACCGAATGGTACACGATGCTGACATAGATTATACAAAGGTATCTGAAAAGTACACCTTGGTAACATCCTCAGCAACAAGGAATAAAAGTGGAGCTGCTACTGGTGGGATAGGATTACTGATGAGCCACTACACCATGAAATGTCTTACTGAGGTCAAGAAACACTCTGATAGGATCATTACTGCCTCCTTCACAGGGAATCCAGCCACAACCATCATGTGCTGCTACAGCCCTACAAACTGCTCCAAAGAAGAGGATGTAATCGCCTTTTACAAGAACCTCTCAGATGCGAAGAGAGACATCCCCGCACACAACATGGTTTTGATTGGTGGCGACTTCAATGCAAAACTTGGTACAGGCGAAGTTCTATTCTCTTACCATGATTCCACCAATCGGAATGGCATCCTTCTTCTAGATTTTGTCAACAGCTTCGATCTTGTTGTCACAAATACCAAGTTCAGGAAGCCGAACAGGAAGCTGTGGACATTCCAGTACCCAAACACCACAAAGGCACAACTGGACTTCATTCTGGTGAGGAAGAAATGGGTAAACTCTGTGCAAAATGTAGAGGCATACAACACCTTTGTAACAGTGGGGTCTGACCACAGAATCATCACAGCGATGGTAAAGCTACGTCTGCGTGCTCCAAAGAAGAAGCCGCCTAATGCAGCACGGTCCTTGAACTTCAAAGCACTGTGTTTCAACAGAGACCTCCAGGATGAATATACCATCAAAGTATCCAACTTCTTTGATCCTTTGGCCCATGAGAAGAGCACCATGCCATTCCAAGAGAAGTACGACCTCCTCCAATCTTCCTGCATCAAGGCAGCAGAGGAAATCTTGCCCAAGAAACCAAGGAATACTTTCAAGAGCATATCACAGACCCAGAAAGTAAAAGCGGCAAGAGAAGCCTACATCTCGTCAACCAAGGTGGATAAAAACATGGCCAAACAAAAGTTGACAGATGCGTACATAGCAGAGGAGAAAGCATTACTGGAGTCCAGCATCGAGCAGGTACAACAAGCTTCTCTCTCCAGCAAACACAGCACTGCTTGGAAAATTGTGGACGACATCAGTGGAAGAAAGGATAGCAAGCGATCTATGCTCTCAGGAACGCCAGATGACAGGAAAGGTTCATGGTTGAAGCATTTCTCTACTCTTCTTGGGAAACCACCAACAGTACCAGACAGAGACTTCACCATCTCCAAGGTGGTTGATGATACACTACCAATCTCAACCTCAGAGTTTACGTTAGCTGATCTGGAAGAAGCGCTTTCACAGTCAAAACCAGGAGGTGCCTTAGGACTGGACAGCATTCCACTTGAGCTCTGGAAGTCGGACACCTTTAAACCCCACCTTCTTCATCTGTGCAACAATCTTCTGCTACATCAAGAGAAACCTAAGCAATGGTCAACAGGTGGAATCATTCCCATCCCAAAGAAAGGGGACCTATCAAAACCAACCAACTACAGGGGCATCACCCTTACCAGTATTGCAGCCAAGCTCTTCAACAGGATGGTATTAAACAGGATAAGACCATTTGTTGACCCCTTGCTGCGTTGGAACCAGAATGGCTTCAGACAGCATAGATCAACCGTCTCTCAAATACTGGCTCTGAGACGTATCATTGAAGGCATGAAGACAAAGAATCTTCCTCTGGCAGTAGTATTCATAGATTACTCAAAAGCTTTCGATTCGATCCATCGTGAACGGATGTTCCAAATCCTACATGCGTATGGTATTCCAGGAGTCATTATTGATGCAATCAAGGCTATCTACACAGATTCATCTGCCTTAGTGATATCTGCAGACGGTGATACCGAACCTTTCGAGATTCTGGCTGGAGTTCTACAAGGAGACACCCTTGCTCCATTCCTCTTCATAGTGGTAGTAGATTACATCATGCGGCATGCCTTGAAGGACATCAACCAATCCACCGGGATCGTTCTTGAGAGAAGGAAGAGTAGACGTCATCCAGAGCTACGCCTTCATGATTTGGACTTCGCTGATGACATAGCACTCTTGTCTTCATCCATTGAGTCAGCTGAAATTCTGCTACAGCATATCGAAGAAGCTTTAAACTGTGTTGGCCTGCACCTTAATGTTGGAAAAACCAAGACTCTGCTAGTCGGCATCCCATCCTCCACAAATGTCACATCTCTGAGTGGTGCCAAACTTGACAACATCAAGGAGTTTAAGTACCTAGGATCGTCAATGCCAGACTCTTTCCATGACTTCAAGTGCCGGAAAGCTCAAGCCTGGGTTGCATGCAACAAGCTGGAGAAGATATGGAAATCTAAACTTGATAGGCCAACTAAAATCAAGTTTTTCCGAGCTTGCGTGGAAAGTATTCTACTATATGGTTCAGAGACATGGACAGTTACAAAGACTTTTGAGGACAGAATAAATGGATGCTACACACAGTTGCTGAGGAGAGTCCTTCACATCAGTTGGAGAGACCACAAAACTAATGAAGAGGTGTACGGTGAAATTCCTCCGCTGGATAACTCAGTAAGGAAGCGACGGCTCCAGTTTGCTGGACACTGCCTACGAGCATCCGATCAACCTGTCTCCCGAGTGCTTTTCTGGACTCCAAGCGAAGGCCATTCATCCCGTGGCAGGAGATCCACCACCTATCCTGACAGCATCTCAAAGGACCTTGATCTTGAACCCAATGAAGTTCAACAGCTTATGTTGGATAAACTTGCTTGGAGGAAATTTGTAACTGCTGCTTCCAATATTCCGTCCAAGGACGACCGATGATGATGATGATATAATAGGTGGTCCTTATTTAAAATAAAAATGATTCTTGTTTATGCATGACTAGTCAATAATGCCCACCTTTCACCTTTCACGTCAATAACTTCCCTGTATCGTTGAAAAGCGCCACTTTTCGGAAGACATCATTTTTGGGAAATGTGACTTTGAGAGAAGTAACCAATGTAAGGGTAAAGTTTGTATGGGCATAGCTGATAAGCATGCACCCCTTTTCAATCTCTGAAAACGCTTAATTTTGCGTGGAGGTTATGGTCATGTTTTTTATACTGGGTACAATTTGTGTTACATGTCCCTTTTTCCATAAATTAGGTTCCTTTTTCAGTTAATGCATTATATCTGAAAAAGTTTACATTTTAAGTTGGTAAAAGTATACAGATTCTGAAAGCATATACTGTAACGGATGCAAATAGCATACAATCAAGTTGATTATACAGGGTGGCCCGAAATTGTACAGGGTGTAACAAGCAAAATGTTCTAAAAAAGAAGGGTTTCAATAATTACTTCCACTATGTATATGAAGTGATGAGAGAAAAGTTCAGTACAGATTTAAAGTAGTTTAATAAAATACCCATCCAGACATATGCAAATAAAATTTCATTATGAATCTGAAATTCTATATACAGGGTGTCTAAAAATGTGTTTATTTAGTTCCGGAAAAATGCTATTTTAACCAAATTCAAGTAGATTTCAAATAAAAATGCATCAATTACATGTACATGAACATTGATTGATTTTAAAAGTCACCCTTTTCGTATGTAAAGGTGTTAATTTAAAACATATAGGGTGTTTAAAACATTAATTTAGGTATACGTGATTATCCATAAATCATTAAATTGAATGAATTTAAATTTGCATCTGAAACATGATTTTACATTCCAATTTGAAGTGACAAATGCTTAAAGCGGTATGATATTCAAATAATGTTCAATAAAAAGGGGCCCTTTAACTACAGGGTGACTCAAATTTTCCCATTGGCACATGTTTAGTGGCATACAATTAACTGCGTTCATCCTTCTTGCACCTTCATGATGTGCAAAGCACATTCAAATGAACAAATTAGGTTAGTTTCCATAATGTTTGAACCCAGTATTCAAATTTCAAGAGTCTGATTTAAGATTGAATTATAAAATGTTATCGTTTTAAGTTGTATTCAACATATAGGGTGATCCAATGTTGATTGGCGAACTAATCAAGCAGCTTATGCTGGTCATCCTATACTAGGTCAGGTCAGTTGCATTCCTAAGAATTTAATAATTCTCCTGAGTTTACAAGCTTGATGAAAACCAGCAGTTTTTTACTTATTTGGTAACACAGTTAAAAACAAGTAATAACACCACACAAACGCATTTAACAAAATGTGCTAATTAACATCCAGACAATACAGAATACATGAGGTTAATTACATATCTTCTTTTAATTTTTAATTAAATAGTTAAATTTATTTATTCAAAAGAGTACCTCAACCTTTCTATACTTTTAAAATGGACAGTTTGGTGCAGGCAAATGTTTGCATACATTCGCAAACGGTGACCAACTTACGTTTCTTAACAATTTTTTGAGCTTCTTAATGCTAATTAATGATTCCTTAATTAACTAATTAATGATTCCTTAATTAACTAATTAATGATTCCTTAATTAACTAATTATATTTTTAATTCAAATATGCTTCAATAATGTTATGTTTTCAATATAGAATTGTACCAAGAGTGAAAACAGTGCATTTTATGTTTGCCCAATGTATATTGCACCATACTTGTTCAACTATGCACTCCTCCTCCTCCACATACTCCTCCTCCACATACTCTTCCACCCCTGACTAATTAGGTTTAACGAACTATTGTAATTAACAGAACCATGGTAGTTTATATTTTTCTTTTTAAAATAAAGGCCAAATACTTTCTCATCAAAATAAGACCAAATTTGAGTATGTGTGATAAAGAATAGCCAAAATATATGCATGCAAAGTAATAATATGTAGTGCAAATGTAACAGATCCACCTTTTTTGGGTACCCAGTATAAAAAACATGACCTTATGCAACCAAACAAAAGGGGGCCCGTTAACATGGATCTTGCAGGTGAAAAAAAATGTGAAGAACACACATTATGGTTCCAATTAACCTTTGTGTTGAGTCGGGGGGGGGGGGGGGGGGGGGGGGTGACCCTCTTTTCAAACATAACAAGGACATTTTGTCTGAAAATGACACTAACTATTTTAGCAATCCGATTTGCTCAAAAACCAGAACATTATTTAAAATATTTCTCTTTCTAATTCCAAAAATTGGTGGTTGATATAATAGGCCTACATGACGCATTACTCATCGTGTTAATTTGAAAGTTGTAAAACTGATTGTTTTAAATTAACTTTAACAAAAGCTTTGTGTTGAACATTAATAATAGACTACCACTGCTATTAGCAGGCTTACCTTTTTCTTTTACGCGAACAAACCATCCCTTATTTGGGGAAATTGCGGAAATAATAACATGTTGGCTGTGAGAGAAAACTGTCAGCGATCGCTGTACCGTGGCACGGTCGCGTATTTCGACGCGGGGAGGTACGCCGCACAATTTAAACGCGTACGCACTTTTCTTACGAATATTCAGCAGGGTACCGAAAAGTACCCAGCTGAATTATTCTTGAGCTGAATTAACAGGGGAAGGATAGGTCGCGTCAAGGTGCGTAAGGGTAGTGCGTGGCTTCATTCTTTTTGGGGGAGTTTCCGATCTACGCTCCGCTTAGATATCTATGTATATGAACAGATTCAGCACCTTCTTTTAATTGTACATATAGGCCTATAGCAAATTAAATATGGAGACCAGGTTGATATGAAGCTACTCAATGGATATCTTTCTTGTAAATTACATAATTTGATAAAACTGTCTTCTTATTGGTGTATTTTGCCGCCATATTTCAATCCTAAAAATCAACTTATCCTATTATATAATTTAACTTGATTGGAGCGGGAAAATCAACCAAAAATATTGTGAACATGTCCAGCAAAAAACATATTATATAACTAACCTTGACTTGGGCGGGAAAATGAGCCTATAAAATTGTCCCAATTTCCCGCCAGAAGTAATTAATTACTTCAACAAGTGTTTCTAGAAAGTGTTATTTTAAAAACATGGGAACATGAAATAATAACCAAGACATGAAGGTACCGGCAATTTTAAAAACACGGAAACATAACATTAAAAAAGAGAGTACCGGCTCTTTTATAAACGTACATGGGAACATAAAATATATTACACTGACATTCAATCATGAGTACTTACATGGGAACGTAATATATATTTAACTTGGTAAAGTTAAGTTTCCCATCAAAACAAAACAAGATTACTAAATTATTTCCATGAAATGAAAGTGTTTCAGTCCAGCCAAAAAGAAGGGCAGCTATAGGTCAAAATCAATCACAGTATTTGTTAGCATGTCGTCTTTGTGCTTACTAGTACATTGTAGTACTAATTTGCATTCAGTTCTCGTACACACTAGTGCATGCTTTATTACAAAGTAGCAAGAAACCTCAATGCTACAAATAACTATAAGCATTCAGAACTTTTGGGGAAAATGCATTTACGTGTTGTTAGGGTTTAAAACAAAATAAATAATGCCCACATTGAAGTATTTTTAAGGAGAACTCATCAATATTGATTTATTTATAATTGTGTATGCCATAGCTGCTTTTGAAGGATTTCTCCTGCTCAGATCCACATTACGGTTCTGTTTTTTGTCGATATAAGAACATTGTAAAATGTGGGCATTCCAATGCACTTGTTTACAATTAAGCGTCGGAAATGACAAAATAAACTACAATTGATACGGCCCGATGAGCTAAGTTAATTAATACTGTTGTACAATCTGAAAGAAACTCATAATTCAAAGTTGCCTGGTCGAATAGTAATATCAGGGAGCACAAATAGTTCGTTTTTGGTATTAATGTTATTATTAGTTATTATTCTATTTCATGTTTACCTATCTCACAGTTGTTCCCACTAAATCCAGGTGCACATACACAGACGCCAGACCGCTCATCACAAGTCCCACCATTGAAACATACAGGACAGTCATTGGTACATGCAGGTAATCCCCATTTTCCGGATATACATGCTGAATTTGGAAGTAAGAATAGATACAATAATAAGATTTGATTTTAATTCAATAGGCGAAAAAAAAGACTAAGAATTTTTAATTTCTATAACTTTCTTCAACTTTCGGATTCGTATACTTTTGTTGATAACTATAATAGTAAAGCATTACATAATACACATACCTCTAATCACTAGAAGAAATATAGCCTGTCGCCCTTCCGCACGTTTGCCGGCCTGTATACATTCATATATGCCACCGTGGCTAACTTCAACGTTAGAAATGTTCACACTACTGAGGTCATTCCATTTTACAATCTGACGTCCATTATTAAGTCTCCATCTTGTATCCTCTATGTCTGTTATCACAGACAATGTCACATCATCTCCAACGCTAACTGTCTGTGAAATTCTTTGAGGGGTAATAACACCTATACATAATATATAAAATAAAATAAAAATAACTACAATTCAATTCAAATATGTATTTTAAACACTTACAAACTGGCAAGGTAAAGGTTTCGATAGGATTTTACATATATTGTGTATACACTTTATTTTACACGCTGTTTTTTACCTAACATGCGCAATATTAGCTGAGTGGCAAGTTAGCGGTGATAGTGCAGAAAATGTAAAAAGAATTAGGGAAATGATATGTTTATGTTATAAGATTGTTTAAATTAACCAATATTATGTGTCCCATACTTCCTTTTGTGGTGGGTTTTTGTTAATTGCCCTATCTCTTTACTGTATAAAATCAAAGGAAGCAAGTTCTGTTTACATGATGTTCGTACTTTTGGGGGTGTTTCAGGTTCCAAAGTGATTTTAACGTGAATGTATATGTCTTCTGAAGCTAAACAAACTAAAAAGTGTATTTTGATTAGAGTGTCCCGTACTTCCTTCTGTCGTGGGTGGGCATAGCGTAGGTCAATTTATCACCAAAACGAAGCGCGCAATTTCGAACTGCGCACTTCGGGTACTAACACCGAGTTTAACTCCCGCGGAAATTGAAGCATCGGTTTCAAGCGTGATCTTGAGGTTATATCATAGTGTCTTTCAATTAGATTAATGTCTTAAAATACTCATTATAAGAAAACCTATCTAGCAAAGTTATTGAATCCAGTCTATGATATCTACAAGCAGAGCATTTCACATCGGCATTTTACAAATTCGTCGATATCGAAAATGAAATGGGTCCGAGTAGTGTCTATATTGATATGCTAAACAGCTGTCTTAACCAGCGAAATTACACAATTTTCATGTATTGAGATCAATGAGGGTTTCAGCAGCTATTATTCTTAAATCTATCTTACGACGTGACCATAAGTCATTTGAAGTGAGAGCAAAATTTGGAACCAATGGCATTTTGTCCATTTGTCCATTCATGTGCGATCGCGTTATATTTTCATTTTGCACGGATTGCGCGCGGGCTATGTGCATGAAAGGAGGAACAACTTTCGAGGAAATCTTTTTCAACTGACTAACTAAAAAAACTGTGATTTCCTTTTTATTTCACAGAATAAATGTTTATGCATTATGTGGCTCTAGACACAGAAATGATAAACGGTTTGAATCTTTACATCGGTCGCAATAGTTCCCCTTGAAAGCTCAGTTGGAAGAGCGTTCGCCTGTAGAACGAGAGGTCCGGGGTTCGATCCTGTTGCTGACCACAATGTCAAAATCAAGGTTGTTGGTTTTTTTGCTATAAATCATATTGTATATTTGTTTATATTTAATTTATTTATGATTGTTTGGTTGATTTCTTTCATAAGTTAACAGATCCCACCATTCTATAATCCCAAAGCGAAAGGCCTGCCTCGATCTGCTCGGGAGTAACATGCTCGGGTTCAGTGACTTGTATTCATAAATATATTAAGACGCGACGTATTACGGTCCATAATGTGAAGTTCTGAAGATGGTTTTTCATAACAATGTTTTTTTCTGCATTTACACCCGATTTGGTTCATTATATGTGTCATGTGTATTTTGAAACTAGTATTTGAGTGGGTGAAGGAATAACTTCAGCACAATCGCAGATGATGCGGCAACATTTTTCTTGTAAGACAAATGTTGTCGCATCTTTAAAACACTCAAAAAACACTCAAACAAATCTCGCAGGGGGAATATGAAACATTTTATTATAATCTATCATCCTGTGAATTGATTTTTTACGACGTTCAAAAATAAGGCATTTACGGACATTTTCCACCTGATTTTGACACCGTTTCATCTCGTTCATGTCAATTCTTACTCTGATATAGCTGCATGTTTTCACACATTTCAGGGTATACTTGACTTTATAAATTACGTACTTATTGAATTTTAAAATATTGAATGGGAGGGATATATACTTCAATGTATGTTAATTGATCAACGATCAAAGGTCTTGTTTGGATTATATTTCGGCATGAATAAACGCTTTTTATTTTGATATACGCAATTTTATCAAAACAGGTAATAATAAGGGAGAATAACGCGATAAAACAGATAAATAACAAAAAAAAACCACAACAACACACGGAAATGCACTGGGACAAGCAATGAAAATTGCTGTGCAATAAAGCAAGTGTTAACTTGGGTGTCTAGTAGTCAACATCTATTACTGACATTGTGCTATAATTACAGTGGTGGACTTGTCTAGTTCAATTATCTTATTTATAGTTCTTAACACTTTTTTTATTTTATATTTTGTCCCTGATGAAGGGTAGTATATCCACTTTAAACGTCAGTCTTTATTTTACCATACATCTTTATTGTTTTATTGCACAGCAATTTTCATTGCTTGTCCCAGTGCATTTCCGTGTGTTATTGGGTTTTTTGTTATTTATCTGTTTTATTTAGCTCTTGATATTAGTTGGAGGTTACACATCACCAACAAGGAACTCTACGGTGTTCTTCCTAGAGTAAGTGAACGAATCAAGAAGAGGCGACTACAGTTTGCTGGACACTCTGTCAGACGTTCTGGGGATGTGATATCAGACCTAGTTCTTTGGAAACCAGTTCATGGCAAAAGAAATGCTGGACGACCGATGTTAACCTATGTGGATATTCTATGGCAGGACACTGGACAAACACCTGCTGAGATAAAGGCCTGCATGGAAGATAGGCGTGTCTGGAGAGCCATCGTTAATGCCCGACAGAAGTCGACGGAGTGAGTGAGTGAGTGAGTGAATCTGTTTTATCGCGTTATTCTCTCTTGTTATTACCTGTTTCCCCACACCCTGTTGGTATATCTTGCTTTTACTATTAGCATTTTTATATATTCGAGATATTCTCTTGTATCAGTTTTCTGATCCTTGGTGTGTTTTGTTCCTGGTTCCGTTTAATTCATCTTTTTACATTTTATACTGCCTAGTTGTTTAAAAATAATTCCAACGTTGGTGGGTATGGTCTTAGAGAATGGTGGATTAAACCAAATTACATCCCGTTTACGTGCATTCATTCATATTTATTAACACAATACAACATCGACAAATATTACAATATTTAACAGGAAAACATAAAATAATCAAGAAAAAGTAACATGTAATAAATAAAATGATACGATATAATGTGTAAATATACCAATTGGTGTTAAAAGAATATACAATAATATTGGGGTTGGAAAGTGTGCAGAGAAGCTATTAAGCTCCATCGCTGTGAAATATCAGGATTAAAAGGCGAACTACTACGGAAGGTCGTGTCAATACCCTGTGCTGGGCGTACACTTTGTGAGCGGGATATTTGATTCCGAACATAATAAAGTTTTCTGACGGACTACTAGGTGAACTAATTTGGTGACAGGAAGTTGTATTTCACCTTTGCTCCCTGGTCATGTCGGAGGGCAGCGTTTCCCGCCGATGAATTTGACTACAACCAGATCGGTCACCCTTATCAGTTGGAGAAGAAACAAAACGAGCTACGAGCTACACCGTGTGTTTGGTTTACATTATCGTTTCGTTATAATGTTAATAACAAACGGTTTTCATCAAAAGAAGTACTGTATTTACATTTTGCTGGTTTTTCGTTGGATTTTTGGTAAGATAATTAAAAAGTACTGCATGTTTACGGTGTGCCCCTCTCATTAATAACTCAAAGTAAAAGATGGCAAGGGGCCGTGGAAAGAAACGGAAGGCAACGGAAAACTTCCGAGCGGCACCATCCGCCGCTCGGCAGACGCGAGCTCAGGCGATTTAAGTTCGCAAGGAGCGAGCGCTGTCATCGAGTGCATCAGCAGCAGCGGGTGCAGCACAAGATAGAGTAACCAGGTAATGATCCTGTTGAATCGAGTGTTTATATCATATCCAAGTAATATCCAAGTAAATGTCCAAGAGATGGGTCAGCCTGTTGTTGTTCTGTGCATGCAGTAGACCAGTGTGGTGTCCAAGAGATGGGTCGGTCTGTTGTTGTTCTGTGCATGCAGTAGGCCAGTGTGGTGTCCAAGAGATGGGTCAATCTGTTGTTGTTCTGTGCATCCATTAGGCCAGTGTGGTCACTGTGAACAAAGGGGACTTGGCAGCCAATAGTCTGTAGTGGGCAGTATTTGTATAGGCCCACATATTTTGATGGGGCTACACTCTCCCCTCACTAGACCGGACCGTCCTCGGTCATATCTTATTTATCGGATCCAAAGAGCTTAGTTTTTAGGTCATGGAAAAATCCACGTCGCAATCTAACATTAGTCTGCGTTGCCGCACTACTTGGTTCTCCTGGCATATTACAGGTGAATCTCGGATTTCTGGTACTTCTGGAGAAGTATCAGAACTATCTATCGCGGGAGCGTCGTCAGTCAGTTCACATGATTGTGATTCGTCGGCAGTAGTATTTCTATCACTTGGAAGAGAAAGATCAAGATCAGTTGGATCCAGTTGCTTCTCGTTGAGAGGCAGTGGAGCAGGAATGAATTATGTTGCTTCTGCCCGAAGAGGAGAAGGTTGCTCATTAGCACCTTTGATCTCTGCTTCTTGAGAGTCAACTGCATCTGCTGACTTCCCTTTGGGAGTAGGTGAGGGAGGACAACTTGAATTTCGGCTAAGGTCGTTAACTGGTGCTTCTTCATCACTTAAAGTCAAAGCTAATGGAGGGACATCCTCTTGAACAAGTGCGTGGATTGGGTACGGTAGAATTGGCATATCAGAGTCCGAATCATCCTCAGATGTAGACGATGATAACTCAGGGTTCTCGCGTTTCTTCAACCGTCCAGATGCCCTTCTCTTAGGTAAAGGTGGCGGTGTCACAAGGCTTACCCACAAGATAGCCAATAGGAAGAATGTGATTTCTGTGAAGTGTCTTCAAAGGACCTTTACCATCTGAATCTACGTACCAATCTACGAAAGAAGAAATCGTCTGTGCTGGTGACATATTGACCCTTGACTCCATACCAACATAACCAGACCATCAAACCTTTTGTACCTTTTCAGCTGAATAAACCCTCTGGGCTCCCGGCCTAAATTGGTATACATGTAGTTTCAGCTGTGAATAATTGTTGATATTAGCTAAAACTCATTAAATCAGGAAAACAAAGTATGTCAGAAAAAAAGTGTGTCAGAGGTGTCAGAAAAAGGGGTCAACTTTTTGAAACACCTTTTTGAAACACCCTCCCATTTCCTAGGCTTCAACACCAAATACCGGTCGTCCCCGTACTTTAAAGTCACCGATGAAATTAAATGACCATAATTTTCAAAGAGAAACACAATAGGGTGGTGCTGTTACACTTTTTAGTTTCATGCTGTCATATTACTTTAATATTTATAAAACCACAAAAGCTATCTTAACAAATTTGGTATAATTTTAAAGCCCTAATAACAGGCATTGGGATAGCTAATACAGAGGGGGAGATACAGCTGTTTGAAGTTTGGAGACCAGTGGTGGTGCCGGAAGGGGTGCCGCCTATACAAACTCAATGGGAATAATCCCATGTTTGTCCTTTTTACAATAACTAGTCATCCCCTGATGTTACAAATACCATTCTGGTCCTATTTTAAAGGATATTAAGTAGTCAAAGTATGGGTTCAACAGACTTTTCAACTATTTGTAACAACTAATTAATGAATAAGACCATGATCATCAGCTTTGTTCCTATTCGCTACACAGTCAACATGAATAATCAGCCTCAATTAACCAGATTTATAAAAATGACTATAACAAAAAAAGTTTTAAACCTATGATAGCAAAAGTACGTATACATTTTCAGAAATGCAGTTTAGATCAGGGATCAATATTTCTAAACATTCTAAAAATTGGAGATATTCACTAGCCGGTATGATTACCTTACCGACGTAGTAACCTTTGACAATTATATATCATCTGATGGGTAAATTCATGAGGAATTCAAATATTAAAGTAAATAATGATAGGGGTAGGTATAAAACATATATTGATCTAAAATTGAAAATTAAAATTATCTGAAATTTTTCCGAACATTGTGAATCATACCGTTTTACCGTACTATAACTTATTGTATAATTTTACTACCTCAGGGGGTATACAAACAAATATAAATGTGTAAAGTTAAAATCATGTCACGTAACACAAAAGGAGGCGAGCTTAAAACACATTTCCTATAGGCCTATAACTTTATGAATCATATTGAAACTCCTATTAAATATACATCACATGTGATCCGACTTACTATTAGAAGCCATAATAATAGCTGGGGTTCTTTCCGTGACGTCGTCTTTCTGAGCTTGACAGTAAAATGCGCCGATTCTCTCCACACCACCCGTCTGTGGCATATCGCGTAGCAGTGCTCTCCCATTTAGGTGATTTCTGTTAGTTGAATCACTTGGTAACCCAGACCCAGTGCCTGTTTCTTTCGCGCGTCCAAATGTCACAGTAGCCCCGGTATCGTCTCCACTCTTATATCCACCGATAAACAAATTGTTGTCCCCGTTAATGTCTATCCTTGGATGATTAATGAAACATGTGATGTCCAACACACCTTCAACACCTGAGTGTGACAAGAATTACACATTGTATACAAGTTTATTAAATCATTATTTTTTAAAATGGGTAACAAAAATTACCATTTTCTTCAAATTTTGTATTAACCAATCAACGGTAGGTGCTTTGACATTAATTGAAATCCCACGACAGGAACCGGTTTCTGTTTCATCAGAGTATGACAACAATCTAAGACAAAGTGTGTTCGAACACGAACCATAATTTACATGTTTCTTTTGGAATTGGAATATGCATGATTCATGTATAAATACAGGGCGTGTAAAAAAGCACGATTTTTTTTTGCCATGACAAATATATTAAAACATTGATATATAATTAGTAATAATCTAAAGGGTGAACATGGTGAAAAGGCTCAAATATCTTTCTCCGTAATTGAAATCCCACGACAGGAACTGTCGTGGGATTTCCCCCCGCCCCCCTACCCGGTCTAAAAACACTGTCGGTCATTCTCTAGGGAAAAGTATAATAAAGGTCCCAAATACTAGCCTGTATCGCTGGTACGATTTTACTGTTCCAGTATCGGTCGATACTGGAACATTGTGTGTTTTAAAAGTGTCATAAGATTTGTCCTATCCATTTTGAAGCTTTCGTTACCAAATTATGCCAATTTTTCGTGTGCAGAGAACACTCTTATTAGAATTGTCATTCAGTGTGTAATTGCACATACTCAATACAATGAATAATACTCGACCTGGTAAATACTGATTGTTAGTATAATGCGAACAGACAAACTTATTTTCATCCATATTATCCATGACAAACACAGCATATTTGAATATTATATGTTTTTTAAACAATACAATGATTTATATGATATAAAGCAGTTTACCAACTCACCCGTTTACAATTAGACAATAACAACACATATTAACAAACATTCATACACTCTATAAAGTAGTGTCGAACCAATCAGAAAGCATGAACCTGAAATACGCAGAGTGAAGTGTCTAATGCACTCCGCGTGTGCGCCGATCAATGCACGCACCACGCGCTTTCTTTTGATTCGAAGTTCAGGAATTGCGGGTTCGCCGATTTTCAGTACGGGTGATAGCAAACTTGTTAACATGATTTTCTTTGTTTTTATATAGATCAAAATGATGATCAAATTGTGAATTTTGATGTGTATAGTGTCGTATATGAATTAGGTCAATACATGCGTATGTTTTGTTTCTCGAGAAATCAGAAAATACAATGCACTAGCGCATATTTTGACACGCTCACATAGCACTCCCCATTCGGGGTCGTGCCATTATTCACACATCAACAATAGCGCGCGTGCATTTATTTGTCTAATTTCTTTCGAAACAACGAAGAATAAGTAAGGACATGCAACATATATTATGTTCCAGTGTTCCCAAAGCCGACAGTGCCAATCTCAACCGACAGTGCCAATTTTGATAGTGGAACACCATAAAATCGTACCATTATTATACTTTCCCCTCCAGAATGACCGACAGTGTTTTTAAACCGGGTAGGGGGGGGGGGGGGGGGGTCGTTGTTAAGAAATCACGGAAAGATATTTGTGCCTTTTCACCATGTTCACCATTAAGAAAATCAGTTTTTGACGCCGAGATTTTAGAGAGCATATTGTTTAGGTTATTCGTTGGTGTCGTCAATGATCCTTACAATTTTGGGGTGCATGTCTTCGGAAATTCCAGAAAACGGGTTTTCTTAGGGTAAACCCCTTAAAAGTTTTCTTGAGCAATGTTTCACTTTCATCATATTATGACCACTGATTTCTGTCACCAGTGTTTACTGATATTTAAGAAAATCCTGCTGCAAGTAGAACAATCGATGTGAATTCAATTCTGGCATCTCTTGTTTTTCTTAAATACACTTTATCTTTAAATAACTCATTTTAGTTGAAATTCAACTCCTTTTCGCATCTTTAGCCACGCTACCTCTGTACCATGTATTTTATAGGGTGGACGTCAGTCGATCTCCAGGTATGCATGCCAGTATCAAAGACATTTTTTCAATGACATAGATATAGATTTTTTTCATCGAAAATAAGAATTTCAAAATCATTACTTCAATAATATTATTTTTCAGCATTGTTAAGTTTTATTTCATTGGTGTGCAATGGAATTGTTGATCTCTGACACACATTTGACGTACACATTTGAGGTAACATGTTCAGCTGAGGACATAATTTACAAATATTAAGAAGCATTGAAATGATAGGGTGGAAACGGCCTTTTGGTAAATTCGAATTGGATGTAAAATCTGCAATTTCCTAAAAACCACCACGATCTTGGTAGATTCTATACCGATATAAACTCTGTGTCAAGTCGACTTGAGCATTATCCAAATTTGATTTATGGTCTGAATATGAAAATAAGCAATTTTTAGTCGCTAGGGATTGTAGGCGTGTTGCACACCGACTACAATAATACAGTTTAAATATAAAATTCTCAAACAAGTAACTTACAAGGTATTAAATAGGCCCATATTTCTAAAACATTATTTCCAACCTAAAAATATCAAATTATGTCTTGCGCAAACGCCCAGCATTCCTAGGTATTTTGGATTTTGAAAATTACATTTTTTTTTTGTAACGATTGTAGATTTCAAGTTTCAAATTGTTTGTTTGTTTGTTTGTTTGTTTGTTAAAGATCCATTATGAAAATCTATAAAGTCACTAACCCTTTTTAAAACCTGAAATTATTTACTGAAATGTTGTTCGCAATATTATTGCATCCACTTATTCTAATTAGGTTTTTGATAACAATTTGTGTGCAAAGAAAACAAAGCTTTGATTGAATAGGGAAGGATTTGTTTAGTTTGAGTTTGAGTGGCTTTGATCTTCCTTTGTATGGCGGGAGTTTTAAATTATAACTTATTAGGTGTGGGGTTCGTTGTTTAAAATGCTGGTAGTGCTAGAGGGGCTAGCTGTAAAGATGAATTATGTGAGCAAAAATATGAAAATACGTTTTTCTTCGATTTGTCTTGCCACAGCGGAACAAATATAAATATCTCAATGAAATTAACGGAATAAGAAGGACACATCTCCACCATCATATCGCAAGTGTTTAAATTTGAAACACTATTTGTTTTATATTGTTTATACACTTTTGAAACCCGGTATAGATCATTCTGGGACACCCAAACTTTCAATGGACAAGATTGGGTTTGATTGTTTCCATAACAACATGTTTTTTTTAAATTTTAAAGTCACCCTGGTGGTCAGTGCCCAAGGGGCTATCAATACACAACGATACTTATACGAGACTTATACATTGAGTCGACATGGTCGATAAGCTATATAGACGGACAGTGTTTACAACTTGTATGTTTACGAGTATGGAGACTGTATGCCTTTGGGCCCAATATTTTGGTTGTTGCGCCTAACTTTAAGTCAACCTTGATTTTAAAATAATTAGCTACGGCGGCCACCAGGACACCCCCATAGGAATACTTATTCTTACAAAAATACAGGTTGATTTATTATGAATACCCATGAATAGTAACGTATTAATATATTACGGTATAATGACGTATTTAGAGAAGAAGAAAAAACAAACATTGATTGACGTATAGGCACCATCGGTAGCCCTGTATGTGATGTATGTCGGTCACAATATTAACTAGCCCTATAAAAACATATGGGATAATGAAACCGAATTGTTTTATAATGGATCAAACAACCAGAAGATATTCGGGGTGGTGGCAGAAATTACAGGAACATAGTATGTTAACTTTTGGCTTTTTAAAAATAGTTTTTTTAACGCCGTGTTTTAGAGTGTATTTTTAAACGGGTAAGAGGTGTTCTAATAGAGGAACCTCTCTGATACATATATTAGTATAGAAAGCCATAAATTACATGGATTTCTAAGAAACAAACCTTTATTTTCAAAATTACCCCCCATTATGTGATGCGATCTGAGAAAACCAGTCGGATGTCGCAAAATGTGAACTAGGGATTATGGGTAAAATTAAATTTTAAAAAAGTCACTTTTATTATTAACCTTATAATGTTATTCTATTGAATTATGTATCTTCTTTGGCCTGTTTTCATGATTTCTTGTTTTGTAGCTTTTTATGACATCACAATCATCATTCACTCATAACTTGTTTTGTAGTGATCGTAGATATTTCATCGTAGCAGTTCTGTATCAGCACAGTTTTCGCTTGCTTATGATATAATTATCTCCAATATGAAAAATGCCACCATGTGGCGGGTTTTCACAGATCGCATCACATTATGAGATTCTTTTAAATCCGATTAAAAAAAACCCTGAAATATATGACAATTCTGCTTCAAGTGTAAAATTGTATGTCTTTGAAACAACCATCCAATGTGCAGTGTTCGCCCCAAAAATCAATGCATGAAGTAGAATATTTAAAATAAACCCGTAGCACAATTTTCAGCTACAGTTGCTGAAGAAATGGTTGACATTATTATATACGTAGCATTGGAATGATAGGATGAAAATGTCTTGTATTGTATTGTATTATTTTCTCTTAAAATAACTGTAGCTTTAAAATTAGATACAAATCAGAAATTGGTTAAATGCCAATCCTAATCTTACTATCGACCGACGATAGTTGGTGTTACAAGCCAACCTAGAATCTCCCTATTGCTAAACCGAGGCTGTGTGTGTATACATTATCTGTATATAAACTGCTCAAAAAAAGTTTGGCATAATTTGTAAATCACAAATTGTTCAAATATTTCGGGATATGTTCATTTAGTATAGTAATATTATCATTCAAAGGCTGATGTGTTCATCGTTACAATGATACCAAATTTGAAGCAATCCCTTTCTCCAGTACTCAGCTACTTGCTTGAGAACATGGGGCGGTCACAATCTGAATGTGCCAAAATCAACACTATTTCGTGCTCAAAAGAACATATTTGTCGTTTGTTCAATGGAGTGTTACATTGACCACTACAGTGTAGTGTGATGATATATTGATTTTAAGCACAAAATAGTGTTGATTTTGGCACTTTCAGATTGCGACCTCCCCATGTTGCTGACACTGGAACAAGTGATTGCTTCAAACTGGATATCATTGTAAAGATGAACACGTCGGCTTTTAAATGATATATTACACTAAATATATATATCGCGATATATTTGAACAAATTCTGATTGAAAAAATATTCCAAACGTTTTGGAGCAGTTTAGAAGAACCGAATGCTTACACGAAAGACGGACCTGGACTCATTATGAGCTCTGTTAATCTTCATCAATATTTATGTGTAATTTACACGTACTAATATGAGCTATAGTTTTGTAGTTGTTATGTTGTATGAGCATATGTATTACCGGGTAAGTTACTTTGTTTGTGGGCCGGCCGTTCTATATACTATGGAATATTATGCATGTCATTTTCTACCAGTAGTACATGTATGTAATGACTAATGATCGCTATAGCATAGCGTAATGTATTACAGCATTACACTAAACCAACTTGGCAAAATAAGATATATGTTTAATATACAAATCAATGATGGAGTATAAATCATCACTGACCATTATAGATGTTACAGGTTTTCCTAACACCTACCTGAAATAGCTTGTAATATCACCGATCCAATTAAAATATATCCCGCCATTTGAAAAGCAGATTTGTATTCCATAAAATCATCAAATCCGAGTCGAAACTACTTGCTTCAACAACGTACATTATACTACTGAAAGTTAACACAATGGATAAATTGTTTGTATTTTTAAAGGGACTTCCCCTCTCGTTTCCGTGTCTGTTTATCCATGCAGTGAAAACCCGCACAAATTGCACAATAACAGGTATAGTACCGGCTAGCCTTGGTGTTGGCTTTATATCCCTTTAACACAGGTAACTGCCACAAGGAAGTAAGTTCAAAACTGTTTGTATTATATTCAGTGACTAATATGCGTGTGTGAATAGAAATATCTCTTTTTGTACTCGACTATTCGAGCACGGATCTACCAACATGGAAACAAAAACGAACTGTTGTTGACCTTCTCTACACGAACCAATGTGGAACACAGTATTAAAAAAAGAAGTAACTTATAAGGTGATAACTACGCTCATACATGTAGTTCTAAAAATGTTGGTCCAACTTAGAAATATCAAATTACAAATTAAATCAAATTATGGAACAATGTCTCCTCTTTAATTGGAGACATTGAATCTGAAGATCGGTCAACAATTAAGAACGCCACACAGAAAAGAATGAGCCAAAGTGCCGCTTCAAATTCGCACTGTTTTGAACACGCGGTATAGATGAGGTGACCGTTGTTTACATTTAGGACACCTTCTGTTTGAGACAAAACACACCGGGCAAGAGTTCCTACAGTTTACATAGGCCAGATCAGGTTTTCTAACTAGATTGTGGTGTCACAGCAAATTGTTATCAAAACTGTCTTTAAACTTGCTTAGGAATGCTATAAGCTATCGCATTTCACAAATCATGTTGTCTTCATTAACTTTACTGTATATTCTGACTGGAGGGAATCAACAGAGGGTGTCCCATTTGTAAATACATGACGTCACCGGTCACACCATCTATAGCGTGACAGGTAGATGCATGGGCTGCATGGATCAATTGAAGTATCCCCAATCCTCATCGACCCGCGAGTTTTCGCTACCAGTTAATCAATAATCTGATTATTGATACACACTGGCTGCGCGTTGAATTAAAGTACAAAATGCTAAAATGAAAAACGAACTTTGATTTGGTTTTGGCTACATAGCCTGCATTAACGTTCATTCAATATTTACGTGTAATATCTGAAATTGTAGCAAAGGAATTTCATTACAAATGAATAATTTGATATTTTACGTAAGAATTAAGATGATCATTTACAACCTGATAACTTATTTTGAGAAAGGTATAATATATCATCCGTTAATACAGTATTTACGTGTCTGCATTATTTATAAGCTTTTGAAATATATTTCTTTTTGAAAGCAAACAATGACATATTGAACGTTATTGATACAGGTATTCACATTTGATTGTACATATCCGGCAACTGTTGGCAGTTCATAATATTGTGTGAAATAAAAGGAACATAATAAAGTTATATCAGGTAATAAATATAAGTTTTGTTCTTGTACATGCTATCATTATAGTATAGTGCTTAGTATAGTAATGGATTTGTGCCTACATCGTCTACCCAGATTGGGTATCATACAGTTAGCCAGCGTACCAAGTTTGATTGCAATACACCATTTGCGCATATTAATTAGCTGGACTTTTTTTGATTGCGGTCAGTGAAACTGGTCAAAATGACCAATTTCACTAGGGTATTTTAGGTTATTTTAGCTTAATATAATGTTACCATTTTTTTTAATTTAACATGGTATATAGATATTCAATTGTTAAGAAATATGTGTAAATGGTGTTTTGAATGTTACATTATTAACAAACTGAGCTCTCTAAATCCTGAACAAATCTATTTTGGGGCATTGTTACTGTTTTTGGCAGGTTTTCAACCATTTTCGAAGTATTTCAAAACACCGTAACACAAGAACGCATTGAACGATTGTCATAATTCTTTATGTAAAATAAATCTGTTATTGCAATCTTTCATTTGACACCAATGTTGTACATGTCTCAATTATTTGAATGTTATGTGTGCTAGCCTAGTAATAGCCGTGTAAAGTGTCAATACATGTACATTGTATATGCGTGTCTTTTCCCAATTGAATACTGACTGTAGAATATAAACATACATCTAGGTTACACGTCCAACACGCATGATTGGCGGAACCAAGGCGGAAATAGTGCCCTTGACTTGCTGTAGATACCAGTCATACAGTAAGTCTTTGACGGAATATAGTAAAGCGCGCACAGCACTAAATCACTCCTCGTTTTGTGCAATGGTAGTAAGTTCCGGCAAAAACAAAAACAGTTATTGTGATAAATTGTGGTCCTTTGGGAATAAGTTTGGCGTGAGGGTAACATTTTATACTTAAAATGAAAGATAATCTCTTGTACTTTGTTCAGTTCAGGATATTGCAAGCTAACGATTTTCGATTGTACCGAAAATGTATCACGTGGATGAACACACGTGCTAGGAGGCGGTCAGAAGGCGAGCGTCCGGGCTGAAAATAGGGGTGGCGCTGTTTAAATGATTAATTGTAAAATCTAAATGGAAGGCGTGTGTTCTTGACGATTTTATGAATTTTTAATATTTGTTTGTTAGAATAAAGCATTCGAGACATTCCAAAAAGAGTTACTAATGACCCAACTCGCGACTCTTTTAGCTCTATTTTACACGTAATCCATTGGGCTGTTTATTTAATGCTGTGCCCCCTTAAAGGGATACGCAGTAGTGTTGAAGAATTATTTTCTTATATAAGTTACTTCAGAATTCAAGATGAACATTATTAATGCTCATTTGTACTGTTGCTTCTCATGAAATCACGAAAGCAGCCTTTACACGGCTGTTTGACAGTCCGATTTATTATGACGTCATCTTAACGTTTCTCAATACTTTCGATAGTTCGATTATCACGCAAACCAGTTGAGTGCATGTACTATGTACGCGTCCTATATCTCAACGTGCAATTATGCGCAAGCCGCAAATCTAAGCACCATTTACACTTATTTTTTTCTCGTTTGGCCTCTCTCTAGAGTCTCTTATTTAACGTTGGACCAGCGGGAAATCTTATGATTCATACACTAAATACAAAAATTTCTTGTGCATAAGATGCTATCATTTTCGTATCCGGGCCTCCAATATTTGGTTTGTATGTTAACATTATTTTGGTAACATCGTTTTCAAGTTTGCTTACGAAACAGCAGTTCCCTATATCTCAACGTGCAATCATGCGGAGCTCCGCAAATCTAAGCACCATTTACACTGATTTTTGTCTCGTTTGGCCTCTCTCTAGAGTCTCTTATTTAACGTTGGACCAGCGGGAAATCTTATTATTTATACACTAAATACAAAAATTTCTTGTGCATAAGATGCTTGCATTTTCGTATCCGGGCCTCCAATATTTGGTTTGTAATTTCACATTTTACTGCTCACACCGTGTGTTTCTTTTAGTATTCGTCATTTGGATTCTCAAAATGGATGCCAGTAACACACACCCTTATAAAAAAGACGCGATCATATTATGATCGTAACGACCATAATTATGGTCGTAACGATCTAATTTAGATCGTTACGACCATAATTATGATCGCTTATGATCGCGTGTTTCGATACGACCATATTATGGTCGTAATTTTACGACCATATTTCATGATTTATGGTCGTATTTTTGATCGTTTTCAAAACGACCATATTATGGTCGTAATATTACGACCATAATTCACAATTATGATCGTATTTTTTGATCGTTTTTCAAAACGACCATATTATGGTCGTAATTTTAGAATACGATCATAATCTTGAAAATATGATCGTAAAATTACGACCATAATATGGTCGTTTTGAAAACGACCAAAAATATACGATCATAATTGTGAATTATGGTCGTAATATTACGACCATAATATGGTCGTTTTGAAAACGATCAAAAATACGACCATAAATCATGAAATATGGTCGTAAAATTACGACCATAATATGGTCGTGAAAATATGGTCGTAAAATTACGACCATAATATGATCGTTTTAAAAACCATTTTCAAAACGACCATAATTATGCTTGTATAAATTTTACAATCATATTTCAGGATTATGATTGTATTTTGGAGAGTTTTCAAAACGATCTTATTATGCATGCTTGTAATTTTGCGATCATATTGCCCAATTATGATCGCAAAATAATTCAATTGAATGAATTAATGTTGATATAAAATTTTCAGATTATATATCATATTATAGGTGGTTTTTTTAATTTTCAATGCAGCTGTCCCACAACTTTGGACGTGGCATTGTAGGGTCAGAATTTCGTCAAAGGTCAATCCATTTAGATTCCTGCAAAGGATTTTCAATTTCTCCTTGAAATTCTGACCATGGAGTTGGTTAGGTTAACCCTGTGGCCCATCCCTATTCAGCTGCATTTGTTAGCCAAATTGATGAAAAAGTCAGACTCTGACAGAGACAGAGATATGTAGATATCCAAATTGATGAAAAATCTTGAAGGATGGAGGATGTCCTACCAGGCTGCGACAATTACGCTGCCCGAATGCCCGGGGCAAGTGCTATTCATTTCGGGCTACTACATTTTCAAGTAGCAGCAGTGCCCGTTCGGGCAATCACATTTTTTCAGTATGCTGCAATGGGTTGACTATTGACTCTTTAGCTAAGCTTAAGATTTCATTCTTACCACAATAAAGTTCATCAAATTGTCGCTGACTTTGTTTAAAAACAGAAATAAAACTGTCCGTAGACTGTAGTAAACAAATACAAACATGTACAATCTTGCATTTCAACCTGGCATGTCAGCACTCGGCATATCTCATGACCTGACGATGACCCCGGCTCGGTTTCCAGTCAAAAATATTTCGGGCAAGATTCGGGCAAGTTATTTTACTCAACAGCTTGCCCGATCGGGCTATTAAAAAATAAAAATTCATCGCGGCCTGTGTCCTACCCGTAATTAACTCGGACGCGATGTAAGATTAAAGATGGATGAGAACGCCATGCTTGAAGATGTTTGACGGGAAAGATGTACTTGTTAAAATAATGTACTTGTTACAAGTACATCTTTCTTGTTAAAATCGGGGTGAATTCCCTTGAAGTATATAATAACTTTCTTAATTTACAACTCACAAAGACTCAATGGTTCATAGTCTAGATCCGATGTGGGTTTAGAACCTTTTGAACAGATATTTTTTAATTTGCACAGAATCTGAGAATATTCACATTTATTTCAATAATTTGTAGGCCTAGGCCTAAAAAATAGATCATTTATTTATCATGTATGTTTATTTATTAATTTCAATTTGAATTTCTTACTTTGATTTGATTGATCGGGATTTGATTCCATGAAATGATGAAAATAGTAAGTTGAGCCCTGATTCTTCACTTGACGTAAGTGCGTGATCAACATGAATTAATAACAAAGCCGTATATCATTGTGAAAATACACACGACTTTGAATTTATTTCAGGCCAGTCACACATGACACACGATGCAGAACTGTCGAATTCCTCAGTCATCCATATGGACCATCGATGCCTGTGTAACTACTTCATACTTTTTCGCAATAATATCTCATCTTGATCTTCTACCATCTAAGCTATCGTTTCAGGAGGTCATCTTTTTCCTATTTTTGCAATTTTATCTGTCGTAACTGTCATCAAAAAGGTTCAAAAATCCATCTAATTACCACGAATATGATGATGATGATCAAACAGTATACAGTGCAAGCAGCGATTGTTGACAGTGTTTCTAGAAGTTATTCCAACTTTTAATTTATAGTTTTTACATCTTTTCATTTGAAACCGTGGTCTTAATAATTCAAAAGAAAGATAGGAGTATAATATAATGTAACCAACTAGTTTTACTTTTATTTTTAATGTTAAATTGTAAGTTTGGCAACCAAATATGAGAGTTGAAATTAAAAACATGTATTTTTTCTAGCTCTGCTTTTTACCCAGAGTGCAACACACACACTTCCTGTTACACAATTATGAAATTTATCAACTCAACCGTTGTTACGATTTGTTAGATGAAAATTCAAAATTGGCAGTTAAATAAAAGGAACCCAGGTAGTTATCATTGTATGGAAAAAAACATGTTGTTCAGGAATTACACTGCAACTTTTCTGTTTCTAGAATATGACTGCAGAGTTTGTTAAAAATGTGTGTGTAGGCCTAATTAATTTGGGCTCTGTGCAGTGCGAGTGCATGGACTGGACTGGAGTGTGTGTCATGTAATGTGTGTTTGGTAGCAGAATTCTTAACACATTTACAAATCCGACTAACTTCACAACAGCCACACTAGTGCAATCTACAAGGACTGCTGAGTGTAAACAATGGATCATGGAAGGCCTTAGAATTAGATGTAGGCCTATATGGTAAGGAAGTGTATATGCTTTTCACAAGAATTGTGCATCATAATAATTAATATTGGCATTGTTTCTGTTGATTTGAAATCAATTGATTTCTTTTTATAAAATAAAAATAATAATAATTGTACAAAATTAAAAAAAAGCTTTTCATTTCACAATCAGGCCTGCACGTTACTACTAGTAGTAGTACTATCGTAAATAGTTTCCACACAGACACAGATAAACAATTCAACTGTGCTGTGGATGTGCTCAACAATAGTAAATAGTAGGCCTATAGGCTAGGCCTATACTGGATATTATCTGGATAGCTTTTATCATGTTTTTGAAGTTATGAGGACCTAAAAGGCTGATTATAATAAAGTATATATTTGAATAATAAATAAATGAGACCTGATCACTTATTATCATGATCCATGACATTATAATGATTGGGTTGCAGATATTCATTTATTTCCAACCAATGCACCACTATTTTATTACTAAAGTAAATAGCTCTATTTCGTCACTAGTATATCATATGCATGCTAAAACACATTCTACATGTAAGTCAACATTAACGTCATATTGCTATCAAGGCACACACATTTGTACACGCATGTGTGTACGCATACACTGTTGTACAGGCAGCAGACCTCTCATCTAGGTTGATCAATCGGTTGGGCCTTTTTTATTCTTATTAGGAGTGGGCTATAGAGGGTCATAGTTTCAGATCATGCTTGCTACATGATTTTTTGATGACTTTATACATACTGACAACATTTTCCAAAAAAAATTGAAAAAAATGCGAAATCCAGGGTGCCCCGGCCAAAAAACCACAAAAAGTCAGCCATTTTGGAAAAACAGTATTTTGATCATAAATCAATCATTTTTGGTCCAATCAATTTAATTTTGGTGGCAATACCCATGTTTGTGGGGACATTGAATAATCTTATGCAACTTTTATCGCATGACGATGTTTCGTTTTCCTGAAACTGGCATTTTTAGTGAAAATAGCCCTGTGGGGGCGCTGTTTAAAAAATACCTTTCGCATCGTTGCATCTCAAATTCTAATGTTGAAATATGATAGGAGTTACATTTTAGGCATTTACTGAAAATCTGAGTAAAATACCATTTGTTGTTTTGAAGCTACACCATTTTGAACATCTTTGAATTGTCTCCATTCAAACGCACACTAATGAAAGTTCGTTGACCCCTGTACTATCCAATGGAAGAGCTTCTAACACGTTCTTGTGGTTTTAAAATGGATGCCACAGTAAAATGAAATGAGGTTCCATGCTCACATCTTCAGACAATGTTTCTTGACACACTCTTAACATATTTCATGTATTCAAATTCATTTTTATTAATGCGATAGCTACTTTTTTGCAAAGCGCCCTCACAGTCCCAATTATACCAAAATCAGCTGTTACAAGATAACGAAGGGGTTATATGAGACAAAACCAGCATAGAATGACAGCTTGTACCCTTAAACATGGGTATTGCCACCAAAATCAAATAAATTAGACCACAAATGACTGAGTTATGATCAAAATACTGTTTTTTCCAAAATGGCCGACTTTTTGTGGTTTTGTGGCCGGGGCACCCTGGATTTCGCATTTTTTTCAATTTTTTTGTTGAAAATGTTGTCAGTACGCATAAAGTCATCCAAAAATCATGTAGCAAGCGTGATCTGGGACTATGACCTAAAAATGACCCTCTATAGCCCACTCCTATTCTTATTTTTTCCTTGAAAATGACCGGGTATAAATAATGAACTAATCTGTATTTTCGTCAATTCTAAAACAAGGTCGGTTGGGTCTGCATTTTAACTAGGTTTTTGGTTTCGTGTGTTGGGATTTATAGTTCATAAATTTAATTTTTGTTTTATAAATATCATCTTATTTACAGCAGGATGCAACTGAGTCTGACTGATGGGGAGATGGATCATCTATAAAAGGTCAAAGGGAATGCAGAATTACAAGAATTAACACACCAAAAACGTACAACTGCTTAGGACTGAAATGGATGACCTACATGTACACATACTTACAATAAGGTACATACTACATACAAATAGTTCTAGTTTAGACATAATTGCGATATTCTCAACACCAATACCGAAACACCAATTTCAAATTATCTCTAACCTTCCCAGAGGCCACACAAGGCTACAGCAAATAATCTTGTGGCACACAAAAGGCTACAGCAAATAATCTTGTGGCACAATTACAGCGAGCTGTCAAATGGTCTTGAAAAAGTTACAAGCTCCTCCGTTAGCGCAGTGAGTTAGACGCGGGCAGCCCGGGTTCGATCCCCTGCGTGTGCGAACAGTGATCTTTCCCCCCCCCCCCCCCAAATTTGAGTCGTGGGTGCGTCGTTTACCAAAAAAAATTGACGGAGGAGGGTACGTCCGTGGCAGCCTTTGGTCCATCAAAAAAATGACGGAGGGTGCGTCAAGGTCCGTCACTTTACATGGGTGCGTCACAGTGTACATCTGTTTACGAACAACAAAATACGACCTTTAAATATACGCTATAGGGCTACTATACCACATAACTCCTTAATACCGCCAACCAGGCTCCACTTTAATACCGCAAACATCACTCCGATATTTTATACCGCATGTTCTAAAATGCCTGAAATCACTCGATCATCAATACAAGAGTTGGCAACGAAAAAAACAAGGAACCGCAGTAGACCGAGAACCTTTCATTTTAAGAGAAGTGTCACGTATACAAGCATCTTCATGGTATAAGATAGGGGATCAGCATTGCGCTCTTCCGCACAAGCGCAGAACAATCTAAGAACACAGAGGTAGTAGGACAGGCCCCCGGAATTGAATTTGGTCGGGGATGTGCGGCAGGAGATTCAAATAAAAAACATAGGCCTACCCGGTCCCGGTCCGGGGTCTATATAATTATTAATCGAGGGCCAGGGTTGACAACATCGAATAAGGGCAGATCCCCCGTGAATTAAAAGTAGTTTCATTTCCAGTAGATCGTGTTTTATCCAGTTATAGTCAACGATATCTGACGACGGGGTGCGTCGTCATGGTCCGTCAGAATCCACCAATGGTGCGTCCAAAAATTGACGGAGGGTGCGTATTTGGAAGGCAATGGTCCGTCGTTTTTTTGACACAGGGTGCTTCATGGTACATGAGAAGTCGACGCACCTCGGTAAAGTGACGCACCACTCCCGGGGGTCATAGGGTGCGTCTTATACAACTGATAGGTGTATTAGGGTTATAAATATAACTAGGTGTTATATATCAGAACAGGAAGTGTGGAATAGTTGGTTTGTAAGGTTTATAATATTTATTAATACATTTTGTGATTGATACTAATTTGTAAATATTTGATTTTTATTTACCATGCAGGTTGATGTTGACGTATACTGAAAGATGAGTGGTGAACTACAGGTTTCCTTCCCAAAAAGATTCTGGAATATACAGCGCCTCTATCGGATTCTAACAGTAACAATCATTTAATCATGACCCAACCTGTCCTGCGCCATTACAAATGTAGTAAAGAACAATGTTTTATTCTGAATTTGCAGACTTACTGCTCATGCTCACTTCACAATTCACATTTGTAATGTTTATTAATAATGAACTGTGAAAAGAAAGGATTGATGATGATAGATTGATATTATGGTGTAAGGTCAAATAAATGTGTTCCTATGCAAATAATTGTGCGATCAAATTTATTCGTTCATTTATTTTATTTATCCTGCATTGATGAAAAACCTCAAAGCTCATATCACTGCATGTTTTGATATGATCTTTGAGGATGGTGTCCTGTAGTTCCTGGTATTATGCTTATGTGATTTATCCATGGAACCACCATAATGTGCTAAATGAATCATAATTTTGATCGTATTATATTGCGATCATAATTTTGATTGTATTATATTGCGATCATAATTTTGATCGTATTATATTGCGATCATAATTTTGATCGTATTATATTGCGATCATAAATTTGATCGTATTATATTGCGATCATAAATTTGATCGTATTATATTGCGATCATAAATTCAATACGATCATAATTGCGATCAATCTTGATCGTATAATTATTATGGTCGCTGGGGTTCCAAATACGATCATAATTTTGATCGTATTATATATTGCGATCATAATTTTGATCGTATTATATTGCGACCATAATTTTGATCGTATTATTTGCGATCATAATTTTGATCGTATTATATTGCGATCATAATTTTGATCGTATTATATTGCGATCATAATTTTAATACGACCATAATTGCGATCAATCTTGATCGTATTATTATGGTCGCTGGGGTTCCAAATACGATCATAATTGCGATCATAAAAAACGACCATAATTTATGGTCGTTTTTTATGATCGCAATTTATGATCGTTCTTTCTATAAGGGCAGGCAGCAGGTATAGGACTAGTAAAAAAATGTGCCCTCCGATTTGCTTTTTGGGATATTATATCACATTTTGAGTTACGTATAATGTTTTTTTATCGAACTGGTCAATCTGCGACATATTTGGCGGAATAACTTATGTTCGCGTTGAAACCGCAACCAAAAAAGTCTTTTTTAGAACGCGCAAGGCTAAAAAAGCTGAATATCCTAATATGTGCCCCACGATTTGCTTTTTGGGATATTATATCACATTTTGAGTTACGTATGATGTTTTTTTTATCGAACTGGTCAATCTGCGACATATTTGGCGGAATAACTTACGTTCGCGTTGAAACCGCAACCAAAAAAGTCTTTTTTAGAGCGCGCAAGGCTAAAAAAGCTGAATATCCTAATATGTGCCCCACGATTTGCTTTTTGGGATATTATATCACATTTTGAGTTACGTATAGTGTTTATTTATCGAACTGGTCAATCTGCGACATATTTGGCGGAATAACTTACGTTCGCGTTGAAACCGCAACCAAAAAAGTCTTTTTTAGAGCGCGCAAGGCTAAAAAAGCTGAATATCCTAATATGTGCCCCACGATTTGCTTTTTGGGATATTATATCACATTTTGAGTTACGTATAATGTTTTTTTATCGAACTGGTCAATCTGCGACATATTTGGCGGAATAACTTACGTTCGCGTTGAAACCGCAACCAAAAAAGTCTTTTTTAGAGCGTGCAAGGCTAAAAAAGCTGAATATCCTAATATGTGCCCCACGATTTGCTTTTTGGGATATTATATCACATTTTGAGTTACGTATAGTGTTTTTTTATCGAACTGGTCAATCTGCGACATATTTGGCGGAATAACTTACGTTCGCGTTGAAACCGCAACCAAAAAAGTCTTTTTTAGAGCGCGCAAGGCTAAAAAAGCTGAATATCCTAATATGTGCCCCACGATTTGCTTTTTGGGATATTATATCACATTTTGAGTTACGTATAATGTTTTTTTATCGAACTGGTCAATCTGCGACATATTTGGCGGAATAACTTACGTTCGCGTTGAAACCGCAACCAAAAAAGTCTTTTTTAGAGCGCGCAAGGCTAAAAAAGCTGAATATCCTAATATGTGCCCCACGATTTGCTTTTTGGGATATTATATCACATTTTGAGTTACGTATAATGTTTTTTTATCGAACTGGTCAATCTGCGACATATTTGGCGGAATAACTTACGTTCGCGTTGAAACCGCAACCAAAAAAGTCTTTTTTAGAGCGCGCAAGGCTAAAAAAGCTGAATATCCTAATATGTGCCCCACGATTTGCTTTTTTGGATATTATATCACATTTTGAGTTACGTATAATGTTTTTTTATCGAACTGGTCAATCTGCGACATATTTGGCGGAATAACTTACGTTCGCGTTGAAACCACAACCAAAAAAGTCTTTTTTAGAGCGTGCAAGGCTAAAAAAGCTGAATATCCTAATATGTGCCCCACGATTTGCTTTTTGGGATATTATATCACATTTTGAGTTACGTATAATGTTTTTTTATCGAACTGGTCAATCTGCGACATATTTGGCGGAATAACTTACGTTCGCGTTGAAACCGCAACCAAAAAAGTCTTTTTTAGAGCGCGCAAGGCTAAAAAAGCTGAATATCCTAATATGTGCCCCACGATTTGCTTTTTGGGATATTATATCACATTTTGAGTTACGTATAGTGTTTATTTATCGAACTGGTCAATCTGCGACATATTTGGCGGAATAACTTACGTTCGCATTGAAACCGCAACCAAAAAAGTCTTTTTTAGAGCGCGCAAGGCTAAAAAGCTGAATATCCTAATATGTGCCCCACGATTTGCTTTTTGGGATATTATATCACATTTTGAGTTACGTATAATGTTTTTTTATCGAACTGGTCAATCTGCGACATATTTGGCGGAATAACTTACGTTCGCGTTGAAACCGCAACCAAAAAAGTCTTTTTTAGAGCGCGCAAGGCTAAAAAAGCTGAATATCCTAATATGTGCCCCACGATTTGCTTTTTGGGATATTATATCACATTTTGAGTTATGTATAATGTTTTTTTATCGAACTGGTCAATCTGCGACATATTTGGCGGAATAACTTACGTTCGCGTTGAAACCGCAACCAAAAAAGTCTTTTTTAGAGCGCGCAAGGCTAAAAAAGCTGAATATCCTAATATGTGCCCCCCGATTTGCTTTTTGGGATATTATATCACATTTTGAGTTACGTATAATGTTTTTTTATCGAACTGGTCAATCTGCGACATATTTGGCGGAATAACTTACGTTCGCGTTGAAACCGCAACCAAAAAAGTCTTTTTTAGAGCGCGCAAGGCTAAAAAAGCTGAATATCCTAATATGTGCCCCACAATTTGCTTTTTTGGATATTATATCACATTTTGAGTTACGTATAATGTTTTTTTATCGAACTGGTCAATCTGCGACATATTTGGCGGAATAACTTACGTTCGCGTTGAAACCGCAACCAAAAAAGTCTTTTTTAGAGCGCGCAAGGCTAAAAAAGCTGAATATCCTAATATGTGCCCCACGATTTGCATTTTTGGATATTATATCACATTTTGAGTTACGTATAATGTTTTTTTATCGAACTGGTCAATCTGCGACATATTTGGCGGAATAACTTACGTTCGCGTTGAAACCGCAACCAAAAGAGTCTTTTTTAGAGCGCGCAAGGCTAAAAAAGCTGAATATCCTAATATGTGCCCCACGATTTGCTTTTTTGGATATTATATCACATTTTGAGTTACGTATAGTGTTTTTTTATCGAACTGGTCAATATGCGACATATTTGGCGGAATAACTTACGTTCGCGTTGAAACCGCAACCAAAAAAGTCTTTTTTAGAGCGCGCAAGGCTAAAAATGCTGAATATCCTAATAAAATCGGGCTTGTATGAATGGCCACCGTCAGAAATAAATAGCTGAACAAAGTAAATGAACAAAGAACGTGATTAAAATGGATCTAGCAGTGATAAAATGTATTTAAAAGCCCCCCGTCCTAACTGGTGCATATCCCTTTGTTCTATAATCCTTGGTTACGGAGCTGAGCGGCACGGTTAGATTTACCTAGTTTTACCCGATAATTGATAATTGATAATCAATCTGTGCTGCCCTCTGTTTTGAAGATGCGATTATAAATCGGACAATTTACACGCGATCAAACAGCCGTGTTTATGCTCAGCATTCGTGGCTGTTATTAAATAGAGCTTTATAGCTGTGGTGCATACAGGGTTTTGAAACACATTGAAACCATGATCAGCCCCCCCCCCCCCCCCCCCCCCCCAACCCAACCCAACCCAACCCAACCCACACCAGGCCTTTGCTTGGATGATTCCAGTTGTTTTATAGGACCTTCTAATCCATGACACAGATTACTCCACCACTTCGTGAAATAAACAGTTTAGAATTGACTCCGTTGTATGGTTCTCTTTAAATTAATTACTTCGGTTGTTGCTTATAACATGTATAATATCATGTGTTCGTGTAGGCCTATATAGATTATCTATTTCAGTAAAATAAGGTCAGACAACAGTTCATTCAGGTGAATCCACACCATGTGTGTGGGAGTATTGTGTCAAGGCCAATGATTCACTAAAAATAACAAACAACACGTGGTGTTAACTTGGGTGTCTAGTAGTCAACATTTATTACTGGCATTGTGCTATAATTACAGTGGTGGACTTGTCTAGTTCATTATCTTATATATAGTTCTTAACACTTTTGCTTTTCATATTTTGTCCCTGATGAAGGGTGGTATATCCACTTGAAACGTCGGTCTTTATTGTTACCATGTATCTTTGGTTTTGTTGTTGTTATTTATCTGTTTTATTGCGTTATTCTCTCTTGTTATTACCTGTTTCCTCACACCCTGTTGGTATATCTTGCTTTTACTCTTAACACGTAGTCAGTTAATCACGGCATATCAAAGCTGTGTGTCAGTAAACCCTATAATATAATAACACACTGCATTGCCGGTTGGCTCGAGTCCTCTGTGTGCCGCGCGAGTAAGCACCCGGCCCGACAATATACATTTTCCCGTCAATCGGCTTGCCGAGCAGTGTATGTTTCGTATTATTTTGCAAAATAAGACTTGCAACGTCCCTCCCTGTTTGTTTACTAATTAAGCTGAATTGTTTACTGAACTGACTTGTTATATAACTATGGCACTCACGAACGTCTCCCACCATTGATACCATTTGGTCTAGGTTATGCCATGTTATTACCATGGTTAGGCATGATGATAACATTTTAAATATAGAAGCATCTCTTTGAAAATGGAATACATGGAAACAAAGTACTTTTCTATAAACATGATAAAAATGATGGTTCAACCATGTCTGCAGCCTAAATAATCACACAGTTATAACCAAAAGTATTTGGCCTCATATTGCTAAAAAGTCGTGCACATTTTAAACCATTTTAGCTTAATAAAGCTTTACTTTCATGATGGATGTCCAATTGCTTCAGTATGTGGTTATTTAGACATCTGTGAATACATCCAGCCCGATCCTTACGACTCCTCTGGATTAAAAAGAGGTAGACATAGAGTTTTCCACGTATTTTTGCCTCCAAATTTTCAAACAAAGGGCGCCCTCTATATTCAATAATATGAACATCCTTATCTAGGTGTGCCTTACTCTAAGTTGGCGTTGCGGCCAGTTTCTTAGAAGCCCTTGTTTCCCCTCCAAGCAAGAGGCTATATTTTATTCTGCACATTTCAACCAATCATAATACATCTACATATATTTACACATTCAAAATTACACAATATTAGTATTACAGATCTGCATAATGAAATTCATGAACAAAAATATAAATACATTTAATTTTCTCTGAAGTTTTCTACTGTTTGTCATGTTACCCAAAGCCAGAGGAAATAACACTATTATTTAGTAGTCGTTTTTCAAATAAAAATGTATTCGTTACTACAAATGTATCCGGACTTGTATTTAGAGAATAAAATATAGCTCTTAGCTGTTTTGCTATTATAGACGATGGTCTTATAATGTATAGGCTGTACCATATTTGGAGTCGTGTATGGCCATGCATACATGACGACACAAATATGGTACAGCCTATACATTATAAGATCATCGTCTAAAGCGAAACAGCTAAGAACTATATTTGATACTCATTCTATTTAGTTTATTGGTTATTTTGATCGTTTATCATAGAATAACGCAGTTGTTAGATTTATTTTAAACAAACAACAACAACTTTTTCCCTTTATAAAATCGGCGAATCTAGCGAGCTGTTTTCCAACTTCCTGTTTCAAATTAATCACGTTCTTCAGCACAAACGCACCTGTCATCGCTGCGTTATACCCACAACGCATACGGCGGCGACTTTGTGTAGGGCACGCTAACGCGATGACGCGTTGATCATACGCGCTGAAGGTATTATTTTCGAATGAATTAAACCCCGACCCAAACTATACACCATTGTCTCATAATGTATGGGCGTGTCGGCTGAAATCAGCCAAAAAGCAATCAAATTGCCTGCTGACATCCCAAACCACACCCTTCCACCAAATAAGAATATTGCGCAATGCATGCAACCTTCCAAATCGTTTCTATAGTTTAATCAGTTCCAAATTGGCGAGAATTGTGAGGCTTATATTTGTCTGTGCACAAAAGAAATCCATATCATTGCGCGCATATGTATATTGGTTATACAGTGTGCGTTTCCCCATCCTAAACAGGTTTCAGCGAGCGGTGGGCCTGCGGACACATATTAACCTTACACATTTCGCCAATTTGGAACTGAATTAACTATAGGTTCTTTTCATTCAATAGCCGTCCAAATAATTATATCGAGTATAGCCTACTTCATGCGAGCTCATGCAGGTCAGTTTAAGGTAGATGACCCGATCACATTTTCGTAACACAGAATTATTTCAAACATACGGAGATTTTCATATCATATGAAAGCTCGTATTTTTCTCATCATCATACTGAAATTTGACGGCCTAAATCGGTATAATTACGGAGAAATCGATGAAATAACGTTAAATTATACACCTATCAGTTGTAAGACGCACCCTATGACCCCCGGGAGTGGTGCGTCACTTTACCGAGGTGCGTCGACTTCTCATGTACCATGACGCACCCTGTGTCAAAAAAACGACGGACCATTGCCTTCCAAATACGCACCCTCCGTCAATTTTTGGACGCACCATTGGTGGATTCTGACGGACCATGACGACGCACCCCGTCGTCAGATATCGTTGACTATATATAACTGGATAAAACACGATGACTACTGGAAATGAAACTACTTTTAATTCACGGGGATCTGCCCTTATTCGATGTTGTCAACCCTGGCCCTCGAATAATTATATAGACTCCGGACCGGGACCGGGATGGACCATGGACGGAACCAAGAGGAGAACTTTTATATGCACAATGTTATGTCTGACTGGTCTGGTCTAAAATTCATAAAATATTTAACTGATTATCATAAACGTCAGGATGAGGATGAAACAATTTCGAGAACATTCTGCCCATTCTGCTTTCGACCCGTTCAGTGGCGTAACCAGGAGGTGGGGGTGGGGTGGGGGACTGGGGGTGGGGGACTGGGGTGGGGGACTGGGGGTGGGGGACTGGGGGTGGTGTGGGCGGCGGGGCCTTCATCCCTTTATGTTATACATGCAATAAGGTAAGTAGAAAATTGGGTTCTCGAACGGTGTATAACCAAAATTGGGTTCTCGAAAGTGTATTTAAACATTTGAACTTCGGATTGGAAATTACACCTTCTATAAACCATCAAAGGATTGTCCGTGAGCTTGATTGACAAATTATGTGTGACCTTTCTTCGGGGGGGGGGGGGGGGGGGGGGGGGGGCGGTGGGAGGGTACTCGCCTAAGCGGTTGCGCTACATGTAGTGCCGCTTAGTCGCTTTTTGCTAAAAACAAACATAATGGGGTATGATTTTGTGATGGAAAATCTCTAAAAATAAAAAAATTGCCCCACTTGCTACAGATGGTTCTATTTTAAAATCCTTACAAATGGGTATATTTTCACGAATTGCGAAGATTGGGTCTAGTTTTCCACAAAGAAAATCATATAAATGGGTGTATTTTCGCGAATGCGAAATTTTGGTCTATTTTCCAGATAATTTGCGAACGGGGTCTATAAATGAAGCAAAATCCTTAGAAATGGGTACCGTTTTTTCAAAAAATCACCTTTTAGAAATGGGTAGGCCTATGTTTTTTTATTTGAATCTCCTGCCGCACATCCCCGACCAAATTCAATTCCGGGGGCCTGTCCTACTACCTCTGTGTTCTTAGATTGTTCTGCGCTTGTGCGGAAGAGCGCAATGCTGATCCCCTATCTTATACCATGAAGATGCTTGTATACGTGATACTTCTCTTAAAATGAGAGGTTCTCGGTCTACTGCGGTTCCTTGTTTCTTTCGTTTGCCAAACTCTTGTATTGATGATCGAGTGATTTCAGGCATTTTAGAACATGCGGTATAAAATATCGGAGTGATGTTTGCGGTATTAAAGTGGAGCCTGGTTGGCGGTATTAAGGAGTTATGTGGTATAGTAGCCCTATAGCGTATATTTAAAGGTCGTATTTTGTTGTTCGTAAACAGATGTACACTGTGACGCACCCATGTAAAGTGACGGACCTTGACGCACCCTCCGTCATTTTTTTGACGGACCAAAGGCTGCCACTGACGTACCCTCCGTCAAAAATGTTTGGTAAACGACGCACCCACGACGCACCTCTCCCGGGGGTCATAGGGTGCGTCTTACAACTGATAGGTGTATTACCGTGAATGGTGGTTACCACTGATATAGTTTGTGTACTACTCAATGGGTAACAGTTCACAGCATCTTGTACGTCTAAAATAAGAACCATTAGCGCTATGCAACTCAAACTTTGGAACACGACTTTTTTAAGCATGACCTTTCATGTAGAATAGAAAAACTTCAAGTTGAAAATCGGAACATCTACCTTTAAGTCAATCCTTTGGGCATTTTCGGCATTTTGAAATCATGTGTAGAGTTTTCTCAAAATGTAGATGTTTATCTCCCTATCTACAATTCTTGGAGTAAACGAATCAGAAATTAGTAGTTTCTTAATTCTATTGTTTTGAAGGAAATTGTACACAAAATCTAGAACTGTTTGTTTTGGCACTGTTTGTTTTGAAATCACTGATTGTTAGTTCCTGTAGGCACTATGTATGAACTATAGTAGATTCACAGACTTTGGCCGGTGTACCATTCATCGTCAAATTGACGTCATGTGGGAACCATCCTACCTTATACCGCGTCATTAATTCTCACTTTAAGGGATCGCTTAAAGTGACACATATCAGGGCGGGGCTAAGGTTAAAGTCAATAAAACCAGCGAGCGGTGCCTTGATACACACGAATTGTCGGCAGTGTTTATTTGATTGCGTAATTGCTGTAAAACGATGCTTTGTAGGCCTATGTGTTTGCGCCATCGATTAAAGTCAATAAAACGAAATGCATTGGTAAACCAGCATGGCTAAATCCACACACATTGTCGTTGTCAGCAGTGTTCATGCATCTGTGGTTCATGCAAACGTGATTGTTCCGGTAATTGCTGTATTAGTGTCAATCGATTTAATAGACCAATATTGTCTCATGAAGCACTTTCTTCTTGGCGCTGGAGTCACGATAAAAATAGGGGGGAAATTTACCATAAAATGCACAAGTCAAATCCTTATGAATTCAGTCTGTAGGCCTATACTGTAAATGTTATCGGTTGAAGTTTAGAATCTGAAACGGGTGTTCTACAAGAACATCAACTTTGGACTATAATATTTAATAGGCAGGGTCGGGATATAAACAGATAATTCAGAACGAGCTCCTTAGCTTGGTACAAGCAAATTTATTGTTTGACAGTGTATGTTATTCACTATTTGTAAAACCAAATTCGCAATAATTACCTTCAAACATGACCGTCACCGTCAGAAATGTTTGACTTGGCCTATTAAACGATGTCCATCGTCGCCTATGTTTACCGGCACAGTGGAGAGAATGTCCTACCGCGACCAGCGCCGCACCGAGCCCTATATGTTGACCCAGCGCAACAGGTCCTTCCTTCCCGCCCGCCCGGGTACCGAGCGCCCTGATCACACCACCACCACGCACCGGCCCGATGCACGCACGGTATACTCATTATCCAAAGACATTCAAAAATTCCATGATGGTTTACAGTGGTTTTACGGCTACGGTGATCACCGAGGTGGGGTCGTGTGGTGGATGGGGGGGGGGGGGGGGAATACTGACGTGTCGCGTGTGTAGGCCTGTTACTACTAGGCCTATACTATTCACTATGCACCGATGTTGGGACTTGGTAGACATTTTTTGTGTGTATCAAACAACGCTATACATAAGTAATTCCCAACTTTTTTTAGCGCAGTTGTTAGTTATGAAATAATAAATGTACTATAATACGTACATGATTAATATTTATATATAGAATGATAATAATGTTTTATAATAAAGTGGGAGGGTATCAAGAGTACCTGCTTTCGGACTAATTCAAATAGCTCTATTTAAATAAATAAATAAATAAATATACTAATAAATAAATAATCGGATGATAAATAAATAAATAAATAAATAAATAAATAAATAAATAAATAAATAAATAAATAAATAAATAAATAATTAAATAAATAAATAAATAAATAAATAAATAAATAAATAAATAATCGGATGATAAATAAATAAATAATGAATGAATGAATGAAGAGCATGTTAATAGTTATTGTTAAATAATAATGATCACTTCCATCATCATCCCCCCACCATCTTTTAATAATTATTATTAAATAAATAAATGATCACTTCCATGTGCCCCCCCCCCCTTCTGAAAATTGATGTGAGATAAATGGTTGATATAATACGCTCTGCATTTGTCTGATTTGTTTTAATATTTTATATTTATAAGATTATAAACAAATATTAGTTTTTAGTTTTATATCCTTCATAATTTATTTTTATATAGAAAATCGAGGAAAACTTATTAAATGATATGAACTTAATTAAATCGCTCATGAGTTTTTTAGATGTTTTAATTATAGATTTATTGTATTTGGTATGATATGATTTATAAAGTTTTGATCTATTGAAGATTTTAGATTCCAATATTGCCATACAAATTTTACTATTGAACTGAAGCTAATATTTAAATTGATTGAAGTTGGAAGTGACGGTTTTTTTCTTCAGATTTGCTTGTACTATATTAAAATGGAAAGGTCTACATGTAGGACTACCAGTAAATCGTCTCAGACACCAGAAAAAGTTGACCCACGGCCAGACTGTACATCTGCTTACTAGCCTTTTCAACCAAAAATAGACAGAACCCCGTGCCCCCCCCCCCCCCCCCCCCCCCCCCTCACGTCAACATTTAATACCACGAATTTATGCACAAACAATCTCGGCAAAAGTTTTTGCTTGGCAAGATGGATTTTCAAGATAGGTGAAAGTGAAGGGAAACAGCGGGAAAATAATTTGTCGTTCATATATTTTTGTGAGGAATAATGATGAATAGAAACCTGCCAATCCTTCATTATCTTTGAATAACAAATATATACATAATGCAAGAGAACTTATTATTAAACCCTTGGCATGATATTTTGCATTAGTATGATATTTTCAAGTTCTTTTTCGATTGTCAAATATTATGTATGCACCAGTGAAAAGTAAAGAGAGATCGAAAGCTGCTAAACATGTTTATATTTTAAACTATGAAAAAATAATATGTATATTCAATAACCACATTTACGTATATTTACCCGGTTTTTTGTCATTTTATCGTAACACTTTATAAATGTAATAAAGTCTGAATTTCTCGTGATGTATTTTGGGCTATTTCCATGGAAAATTTAGTTCATAATTAGTCGTCAAATATCTCCATGCGCAAATTAAACAAGGTATTTAAAAAAAACTGGACGGGGGAGATAGAAGACTGTTGAAAGTAGGCTTGAGTTATCCCGTGCTTTTTCTCTTACGTGACACGGGTCATTCTATACGTGCGTGTCACGGGTACCCGTATCCCGTAAGTCTCACTCTCCGTGAATTCCCAAACCCAACCCACAGTAGAGCCCAAGCCCCGTAATAACCTGCATAGTGCATACCACCACGCAGCGTTCGATTTAACCAATGTAGCATCACGAAATACGACACACTTTTGAACACTAATGCACAAATATGTAGCAAAAAGTGCTACGCCAAAAGATTCCCTACTTGATCTCTGATCACGTACCATCAAAGCCAAACCTAAAGATTGAGTGTCATCTTCAAATAACTAAAACAAAGTATGGTAAATCTTGAAATATCGGCGGTTCATTTTCACTTTCGTCCAGAGTTAAAAATCCCATTGGTTTACACGTACTTGCGCAGAATTTTTCTGTCGGTTTAAAATGTGTACAAAATGGCGGAGTTCTGCGCATCTCGGAGAAGTAATAATCATGACGTCACTTCTAGTCTTGTTTTCGTGTCGCATGGCAAAGGTCGAGGGGTTGTTGCCATATCATTGGGCTAATCATATTGAAGGGTTCACTGTAACTCTCAGCCGCCCTCTTATGTCGCTATCTTGCAGGCTCCGATATTTGTACAGCTTTAGCGTCCGTACGGTAATATTGATGACTGGGGGATGTAGCCTAGGGTTCGCCATAATCATTGGGCTAATTGCGAGACCAAGGCAACACGGAACAAAGAGGCCGTGGACTCAGTGACTCAGTATATTACTAAATCATATAATATAATACAAAATAGCATCCAAATAGCTTAGTTTATTACTAAATGGCATCCAAATAGCTGAAATAACTTACTGTGTCCTCTTACCTTCATATTATAACAATATCAATTACATTTTACAACAAAATCGCTTCAGAAGATGATTAATGCAAGTTATTAATATTAGCAAATGCCGCGAATTTTAGGGGTTTGTGAAAAGGTTACGACTTAGAAACGTCGTTTCAAATGACGGGGTCGCTAATCTCCCCCGTCAAAAATCATAGCCCAACAGACAGCGCTAATGTTAACTTTATTTTAGATGATGTTATTTTTTTAAATTATGAAATGATCCGTGTATAATAATAAACTTCCGTGAAAATCCTTATTTAAGTGTTTGATCCATGTATTACATTTATTATATTCATATGAATCAAGAACAACAACTAAAAATGCGATGAGAGTATTTCCAAAACGGAGGGAAATTAAGAGTACCGTAAAAATATATGAGCCATGTTGAGCAAGTAAACGGAAAAGTCCAAATGCAAGCAGCAGCGCAGCAACAGCGTGGTAACATGTACAATTACAAGTACGGTGCATTGGGTTTTGTATACACGCAATTGAATACGTGTTGTGTGTGTCAGTGAACAAGTGAACCAACCTACACGTATGCAGATACCCCGCGGTGCAATCGATTTATTCAATTAGGTTGTTTACAAAGCGATCGTAATATACATGATGTATAGTAGCTGATTGACAGCTGCCAGACTCGAAGAATACCGAAAAATCAATACTCGGAATGACCTGAAATAAGGAGGGATGGTTTCCACATGGTTGAGGTGCAAGCAGTGATTTGAAATCTTAATCTGATCATTGACACATGGTTCTATGCTTCCCTGTGACTTGAATCACATCGTTGGTAACATTTCAGCAGCTGGAATCCAGGCTTTCAAGTGTCGTGTGCATGGTCATCTTCTCTCAAACTCTTAACTTGTCATAGCCTTCACACTCTTTCATGACAGCCTTCATTCAAGTCCTTTCAACATCCGACTGATACATATAATAGCATGGTGGTCATGGGTTAAGTGTAGGTTAATGCTTGGTTGGGGAGATGGTGGTCCTGTAAAGCATGTAGCCAGCTGGGCTGGTGATACGGTCATGCCCCAACAGGTGACAACAGGCAGCTCCTGGTAGATTTAGTTTCCAAGTTTGTTGTGTAGGTTCTCTTGATGCCCATCAGACCTCCAGATATTATTATTTTTCTATAATTTATATTTTGATTATGTTGTTCTCTATGTTTGGGCTTTTATCTTATTATTATGTCACTTTCATTGGCATTTTTTAACCTCTGCCCATTTGTGTGTCTTGTTTTATGCATATTTTCTGAGTTGCAGTGAACCAATTGATTGGCCTTTCAGAGCTCTCTTTCGGGAGTTACCAGTTTGATTTTTTAATCACTCTGGTCATTAACCTTGTTAATGTCTGTTGAGCTATTGTTCACATTTGCGCTTTATATACAACTAGAGCGGTTCTCGGGCTTCGCGGTTCGCGGGTTTTGCGGTTATCGGGTTGCATGGTTTTTGGTTGAGCGGTTTTCGGTAGACATGTTTAATGTGGTTGGTGCTTTAGGATCCCAGCGGAACCAGATTCGATGACTGTCACACTCACATTGTTAGCGATGTGTTGTTATAATGGATAGTTTGATTCTCGAAATGTCTCTAAACATTTGATTTGAAAATTATCCATCATTTCATTCATCAAAATAATAAACAAAAATAACAAAAAAAGGCTTACTTAAAAACACCTTTTCGGCTAAATCACGATTATTTAATGTAAACTTATATTGGAGATAAAATTTGAAATGCGAACATCATTTGATACGTCAAATGTGTTGCGGTTTGATCAGTTCATTATACACATACTTTACACGTAGCTCAAAAAGTGAAATCATATCAAAAAAATCAAATCGGGACACATTTTATGGTGTCCGTCATTTTTTAGGCTAAATTGCCGGAATTTTTTTCTCCATCAAATTTGTTGCGATTTGACCAGTTAGCTGCACAGACTTTATACGTAGCTCATAAAGTGAAATCATATCTAAAAAATCAAATCGGGAGACATTTTATGGTGTCACTCATTTTTTAGGCTAAATTGCCGGATTTGTTTTCTCCGTCAAATATGTTGCGGTTTGACCGGTTAGCTACCCAGATTTTATACGTAGCTCAAAATGTGAAATCATGTCCAAAAAGTCAAATCAGGACACAATTTATGGTGTCTGTCATTTTTTGGCTAAATTGTCGGATTTGTTTTCTCCGTCAAATGTGTTGCAGTATGACCGGCTAGCTACACAGACTTTATATGTAGCTCAAAATGTGAAATCATATCCAAAATATGAAATCGGGACACATTTCATGGTGTCCACCATTTTTTAGGCTAAATTGCCGGAATGTTTTTTCTCCGTCAAATGTGTTGCGGTTTGACCCGTTAGCTACATACGCAGCTCAAAAAATGAAATCATATCCAAACAATCAAATCGGGACACATTTTATGGGGTCTGTCATTTTTTAGGCTAAATTGCCGGAATTATTTTTTCTCCGTCAAATGTGTTGCAGTTTGACCCGTTAGCTACACAGACTTTATACGTAACTCAAAATGTGAAATCAAATCCAAAAAATCAAATCGGGACACATTATTATGGTGTCCGTCATTTTTTAGGCTAAATTGCCCGATTTCTTTTTCTCCAAGTCAAATGTGTTGCGGTTTGACCCGTTAGCTACACAGACTTTATATGTAGCTCAAAAAGTGAAATCATATCCAAAAAATCAAATCGGGACACTTTTTATGGTGTCCGTCATTTTTTAGGCTAAATTGCCAGATTTTTTTTTCTCCGTCAAATGTGTTGCAGTATGACCGGCTAGCTACACAGACTTTATACGTAGCTCAAAATGTGAAATCATATCCAAAAAATCAAATCGGGACACATTTCATGGTGTTCGCCATTTTTTAGGCTAAATTGCCGGAATGTTTTTTTCTCCGTCAAATGTGTTGCGGTTTGACCCGTTAGCTACACAGACTTGATACGCAGCTCAAAATGTGAAATCATGTCCAAAAAATCAAATCAGGACACATTTTATGGTGTTTGTCATTTTTTAGGCTAAATTGTCGGATTTTTTTTCTCTCCGTCAAATGTGTTGCAGTATGACCGGCTAGCTACACAGACTTTATACGTAGCTCAAAATGTGAAATCATATCCAAAAAATCAAATCGGGACACATTTCATGGTGTCCGCCATTTTTTAGGCTAAATTGCCGGAATGTTTTTTTCTCCGTCAAATGTGTTGCGGTTTGACCCGTTAGCTACACAGACTTGATACGCAGCTCAAAATGTGAAATCATGTCCAAAAAATCAAATCAGGACACATTTTATGGTGTTTGTCATTTTTTAGGCTAAATTGTCGGATTTTTTTTCTCTCCGTCAAATGTGTTGCAGTATGACCGGCTAGCTACACAGACTTTATACGTAAATCAAAATGTGAAATCATATCCAAAAAATCAAATCGGGACACATTTCATGGTGTCCGCCATTTTTTAGGCTAAATTGCCAGAATGTTTTTTTCTCCGTCAAATGTGTTGCGGTTTGACCCGTTAGCTACACAGACTTGATACGCAGCTCAAAATGTGAAATCATGTCCAAAAAATCAAATCAGGATACATTTTATGGTGTCTGTCATTTTTTAGGCTAAATTGTATGATTTTTTTTTCTCCGTCAAATGTGTTGCAGTATGACCGGCTAGCTACACAGACTTTATACATAGCTCAAAATGTGAAATCATATCCAAAAAATCAAATCAGGACACATTTTATGGTGTCTGTCATTTTTAAGGCTAAATTGTCAGATTTTTTTCTTCTCCGTCAACTATGTTGCGGTTTGACCGGTTAGCTACACAGACTTCATACGTAGCTCAAAATGTGAAAAAAATCCCAAAAATTCAAATCGGTACACATTTTATGGTGTCCATTCATTTCTTTAGGCTAAATTGCTGGACATTTTTTTTCTGCGTCAAATGTGTTGCAGTTTGACCCGTCCCTTACGAAAATCGCAATCAATTCTGCAACCTTGCGCAAGGTTAAATTTGGAAAAATACAACCTTGCGCAACCAGTTTGGTTGTTCTGAGAAGGTTGCGCAACCTTGAAGCAATCATCCACAACCTTTGTGCAACCTTGCGACAAACTTGTGCAACCTTACGCAACCGTGCGACAACGTGTGACAAACTTATGCAACCTTACGCAACCGTGCGACAACCTTGTGCAACCTGGTACCACCTTGCTGCAATCACATTTTGGTGATTGCATTTTCGTAAAGGGAATACAGTACACAGACTTTATAAGTAGCTCAAAATGTGAAATCATCCAAAAAATCACATCGGGACACATTTTATCATGGTATCCATCATTTTTTTAGACTAAGTCGATATCCCGGGGCCGCCCATTTTGGGACCCGAGATTCCCAAAATGTCTCTAAACATTTGATTCTGGAATTATCCATCATTTCATTCATCAAAATAAAAATAATAAAAAATAATTATAAGCTTATTTAAAAAAAAATTGTCGGCTAAATCACGATTATTTAATGCACATTTAATGTGGAGATTCATTTGAAATTGATTTATTTTGTATTTAATCTGTGCATTATTTTTACTCTTTCGCTAAAATGTGATTCTTCGCCGGGTATTTTCATTTTCGTAACTGATGTAAGCTCTAGTTTCGATAGATTAGTACCAAATCTATAATTTGGGTATCGGGTAAAAGTACAATGTTGGAAGGGAATCATTTTTTATGGCCCACTTGGTCCCACCGTCCATGGACTCACTCACATTTTTGGAGACTCAAACTTGTCCTTTTATGTTCTCTTTGGAATTCATGACATTGCTATGAAACTAAGAGCTAGCAAAAGTGGTTCAGAAAAGTCGCATTGGATCTTTTATTTATGACTAGCAAGTAAACAACTGTGGTATTAATACAAAATCATGAGAGTGGTATATACGTACTAGTCTCAGACAAAATCTTCGTCGGCCATCTTAAAAAACAATAATCACATTGGTATTTTTTTGTTTTTCTGTGTAAGCATGTAAGGCTACCGGATTGAATTTCATCCGAATAATAGGTGCATATGGGTCAAGAAACAGGTGAGCACTCATTTTTTAAGTTAAACCTGTCCGATATGTCCGTGAAAAACCGAATTTAGACATTAATTATTATGTTAAAATTAGTCACATGATAGCCTTGTCTTTTTGGTATGGTTCCCCCTTATTCATTTGCCTGAAGAAGTACTGAAAAGGACTACGTAAGCACATGGTATCAATGAACTCACGCCAGCCGATTTGCTTGAATTATAATTGACTATAACTATCCGCATTCATTAACGTAGGCAAATAACCTTATAAATAGCGTATAAATGACAACAAACACCAACATATTATGCCAGTGAGAACAATGAGAGGAAAATGATTGATGAAATACAATAAATACAAACACAAACCACATTTTAATTCCATGTAATTCGGGGTCTACTTCTTTATGCGTAGAAACTATCGTAGGGGCGCATCACTGTACATCCTAACACATATACCTAAATGTGAAACAGAGAACGTGCCTTGGTTACGGCCCAAAAACATCTTAGTAACGCCTAATTCTGGACCTCAAAAATATGCTCATGCAGTAGGTATCAATATAATACACAACTTATCAAAATTTCCTTCAACCAACGTCCTTACTTTTCAAGATTCTTGTGCCACAAAAAATACGATAAAAAGCCACGATAAAAGGCAGTAACTGGTCCGTGATAACACAACACATACGGACAAAACCCCCTAAAAAATGGCTAAAAATGGAGATGATCAGAATCATGCTACCAAACACAGTATTCGAGACTTGTAGTCATCTCATAAAAAAAAAATATCGAGAATAATAGCACATACACAGCCAGTCCAGAGTTCCACACATTTCACTTATAGTACAGCTTCAGAGTGCTTTTAATTTGACATCGTACATAACCTGATTATTTCACTGTAATTATATCCCAACTTTGTGTGTTTGTGTTTAGTAGAAGATTATTTATCTTTATCAGTGTTGCTTGAATACAAACTTAAGAGTTAGAGGTGTCCTACTGTGAAAGTGGTGTGTAGTGTATTGACAGTCAGTAAGATCGAATTAAAATATGCGAATTTTTAAATTCGTGTCCGACTATGGGGGCCGCCATTTTGTTTTAAAAGTATATTAGTGTCCCAGATGTACACAGTCAAGTATATAGCAATTAAAGTGTTTTTTTGGCTGCGGAGGGAAATTCTATTAATTCGGGGTATGTTTAAACTTGTGAATCCGATAGTTCAATGTATTTACTAACGTTTCACCTAAGGAAAAAGGAGTAAAAAGTGATTTTAAACCAAAACAAGGAACAAATTCGTTCGTGTAAGAGGTGGTTTTGTCATTAAACATGACGTCATTTGTTTTTCGGGGTCAATTGAACGCACAACATATCATCTGGAATCGAGTTTAAATCAAATTTAGTTTATTTAATGATAAACTGGGCACTCCATTCAAGAAAAGGTAAAAAACAGGCGTTATTAGCAGCAACTATAATGACGTAATTTTAAAAATGGCGGCCTCCATGAATTCGCCGCACGAATTTAAAAATTCGTATTTTTTTATTCGATCTTACTAACTGATTGAGGTGTCCTACTGAGCAGGGGTGTATAGCAGAGTTCTGCCACATAAATCATCACTAAATAGTACTGTCGATGAGTGCTGTTAATTCCTTATAGCACTCGGCAGCTGCGCTGCCTCATGCCAGAAGTCATACTAATAGTTACACAGTTCTTTCGTGCCAAATTGATTATCAATATTGTTCATTTTTTTAGGACGGCACGTTTGAATAGCACGCTGTTAGTTTAAATTAATGGATGGACGAGTGCTATTTTGGGTTATGTTGATTCGACGCTTTGAAATCCAATATATCGCAGCGAAACCAGTAGCATCTAAACAATGCCGATATCGTGGTGGTTGGTCAATTGTGGCTCCTCTATTACAGGCATATTATGTGATCTTTTCCAGGGAGCGCCCTCTATTCATTATTTTTATTTTCAGAAAGTAGATTTTCTTGCAGATTTACATTTCTGATCATAAATCGTACATACATTCCAAGTTATAGAGCGATACGATTCCTAATTACCTCAAAATCATGGTTTTAGAGTGAATTTAGACTAGAGTAAAATAAGTTGTCGGTAATCCGACAGTTTATTTTCACTCTAAAACCATGATTTTGAAGTAATTAAGAATCGTATCGCCCTGTAACTTGGAATGTATGTATGATTTATGATCAGAAATGTAAATCTGCAAGAAAATCTGCTTTCAATTTTGTTTTCGATGTTGAGGGCGTTCCCTGGAAAGATCACATAATATACCTTTAAATGTTAGTTCTAAATCAATAACCGATCGGCTAATTTTATAAACCTGCAATAGTAAGAATTGAAAGAGGAACAAGAGAAACAGGAAACTGGACTGAAATTAAATATAGGGGAAACAAGATAAAAACTATGTGACCAGTGTAGATTATTAAAGTTGTCACTTTTTTCTAGACTTCGTTAGACATTTCTTGTTCAATAACTTGTTTAGTACGTCCTTCTCAGAAGTGCGGAGGCCACGCTGCTGCTAATACACCTATCAGTTGTAAGACGCACCCTATGACCCCCGGGAGTGGTGCGTCACTTTACCGAGGTGCGTCGACTTCTCATGTACCATGACGCACCCTGTGTCAAAAAAACGACGGACCATTGCCTTCCAAATACGCACCCTCCGTCAATTTTTGGACGCACCATTGGTGGATTCTGACGGACCATGACGACGCACCCCGTCGTCAGATATCGTTGACTATAACTGGATAAAACACGATGACTACTGGAAATGAAACTACTTTTAATTCACGAGGGATCTGCCCTTATTCGATGTTGTCAACCCTGGCCCTCGAATAATTATATAGACCCCGGACCGGGACCGGGATGGACCATGGACGGAACCAAGAGGAGAACTTTTATATGCACAATGTTATGTCTGACTGGTCTGGTCTAAAATTCATAAAATATTTAACTGATTATCATAAACGTCAGGATGAGGATGAAACAATTTCGAGAACATTCTGCCCATTCTGCTTTCGACCCGTTCAGTCGTAAAACCAGGAGGTGGGGTGGGGTGGGGGCAAGGGCGCAGATCCAATCTTGAAAGTGAGGGGGGGGGGGGGGACATAGTGAATTGTTTATAATGATGAAATTGTAAAGTGTACCGCATAATGCCAAAAATAGCCAAAAATCATGACGCCCTTCAGGACGTGCCCCCCCCCCCGTCCCCCCGGGATCTGCGCCCTTGGGTGGGGGACTGGGGGTGGGGGACTGGGGGCGGGGCATCCTTCATCCCTTAATGTTATACATGTAGGCTTGCGCTTATGCAATAAGGTATTAAGTAGAAAATTGGGTTCTCGAACGGTGTATACCAAAATTGGGTTCTCGAAAGTGTATTTAAACATTTGAACTTCGGATTGGAAATTACACCTTCTATAAACCATCAAAGGATTGAAGGGAGCACTTTAAAAATACCAAAAACATTTCTAATTTAATCATCAATATCAGCTATATAGGCCTACTTATAAAATGCTCCCACGTTTAAATTCCTTGCCAGTAGTCTATATTAAATGTATTTTTACAGGTGGTGGGATCTTTGTGATATAAGTTGTAAAGTAATTTTTAAATTATAAGAAGAAATAATGCGTTAATTTCAATTACTTTTCTTTTTTTTCTTTCAAGTGCTCATGACAATTGTACATGAAAGCAAAAGAGGTGTACAGTTTGATATTTTTACTTATTAGAATTAAATCAAAAGTAACTAAAATAACACTTTTAGGAAATGAATTACGAGGGTATTCAAAAAGTTCTACCTACTAATCTACAAAACTTTGCTATAAAGCCAGTATTGCAAAATATCTCTAAGAGGTTTATCAATTCGCCAATTCTAAGAGATAAAAATGTATTATATCTAACCATAAAAAATGGAGAAAAAAACCCAAAACATGCTTTATTTTGAGGATCATTTTCTATTTCCGTTTTCCAAAATCTCTCTCTGGCTTCAGCTTTGACCACATCAGAAGAAGAAAAAATATTAATTATCATCTACCATGTGTAACCATGATTCAGAGCTAATTGATTTAAAAACAACGACATTTGACTTAGCGACGTTATGAGGTAGGAGGTAGAACTTATTGAATGACCCTTGTAGTATATGTATTTTATGATATTGAAGTAGTTTCTGTTTGTTACACCGTGTTAATTATAATTACATTTTATTTCAATCTATTAAGTGTTCATGACAATATTGTACATGAAAGCAAACGAAGTGTGCAGTTTGATATTCCAACTTTATAGAATTAAATAAAAAGTGAAGACAATACACAATTAAACTTACGAGATATGGAATGAATGTTATTTTGTTTCGTGTGCACTCTATGAGGATTATGTCCGATCTCAGGTGGTATGGGGGTAGGGGTTATTTTGATCTTTAGATTTAAACCCTGGGGTTAAGGTACTCATGTGGGAATGTTTTTGTTATGCCATTATACAAAACAGATTTTTCAGAAACCGTTCCCAATTTTCAAAGTATACCTCAATTGTATGACAGAACCAAGACTAGGCATGTTTGTACTTCAATGCATTTCTCATAGTGATTCTAAATAGGGTATTGAAAGTCAATACAATATTTCTTTTTAAAAACATTTTGAAATTTTGGAATGTCGTCTGCAGACGCCTGCCGCGTGGAAAGTGTTAAGCATCCGCGTGAATGTTAACAGGTACTTGCAGATTTTGAAAAGGTATAAAGCGTGGATCTATGCCAAGTAATATAGCTCTCGATTTACATTGAAATGTAGGCGTTTTCAAAATCATACTTTTCAAAACCTGTTCTTATAGAAAGTTATTTAAACATAGATGGAAGATATGGATGGGGAAGTTAGTACTTGCTATTCAAACTATATTCGTCTCGGATTAAAATCGCTCTTCATAGAAATACCTGTATATTCTTTTGCACTGTGATGAAGCAAGTTCTCAAAATTCATAAATAAAACGACTCGCCCCCCCCCCCCCCCATATGCGTGAAGTATTGATTTGAAAATAGGTGCTTGTTGTCAATCAAACACATACATGTAGGTTCGAGTTAAAGCTGGCCTACCACATAAACTGGTCATACAAGTTCACTTGATGACAGACTCTACAGAGTTAAAAAGGTAGATGTTCCGATTTTCAACTTGAAGTTTTCTATTCTACATGAAAGGTCATCCTTAAAAAACGTCGTGTCCCAAAACTTGAGATGCATAGCTATTATGGGTCTTATTTTAGACGCACAAGATGCTGTGAACTGTACCCATTGAGTAGTACACAAACTATATCGGTGGTAACCACCATTCGCGGTAATTCAACGCTATTTCGTCGATTTCTCTGTCATTATACCGAATTAGGCCGTCAAATTTCAGTATGATGATGAGAAAAATACGAGCTTTCATATGATATGAAAATCTCCGTATGTTTGAAATAATTCTGTGTTACGAAAATGTGATCGGGTCATCTATCTACCTTTAATTTTCTATTTGAAATGTTTAAATTTTCCCCGGAATTTTCAACTTGGCTTCTTTTCTAAAACTAGTGATAATTATCGCAAACCAAAATTCGGAGGCAAGTGACATTCTAACTATAAATTTGCCTAGTAGTAGGCCTAGTTAGGTAATTAATTATTGAGATAGGCCTAGACTTTTCATTCGTAATACATGAAACTTGACTAGAGGGAAGGGGGAGGTCATGAGTTGTCATATATGCCTATATACACACAACTTCCGGAGAGGTGGGGGGAAAACTGTCAGAGGGACATTTTACACTGCCCCACCACCCCTCGGTAGCTACGCCACTGCTATGCAGCCTACCGCTACCGCTGCATCACTAGGGTCTTAAAGCTGAGTTTGTGGCAGCCGGAGCCGGAAATGATATCGGGAAGAACGCCAATAATGTACAAACGAATTTTTAAGGACATTTAACATGATACAACTTATGACATTCTCCGATCCAAGGAGTTAAAACCATTGTCAGACTGCACATACCAGCTATCTTGATCTTCAATCACGGTAGCGAAACTATATATAAACTATCAATGTGTCTTTATGTTCTTTTTTATCGTTGGATAAGGACCGGGGGGGGGGGGGGGGGGGGGGGTTACTCGCCTAAGATGGTATACGGGGCGTGCCGCTCTATCTAATGGGTAGCTTTGTGGGCACAAAATCCCTAAACATAGAGTATGATTTTGTGCTGGAAATCCCTAATGATGGGGTCACTTTTTACAAGTGGGTCTATTTTCGCGATTTTTGTGTCTATTTTCGCGAAAATTTGCAAAAATTAGGTCTATTTTCCCGATAATTTGCGAAAATTGGGTCTAAAATGAACCAGGATTAAAATTTACGGGGTGGGGGGGGGGGGGGGGGGGGGGGGGGGGGGGGGGCTGACCAAGACTGTTTTGTAATTGGTACCAAATCGTAAAAGGTCCCCAACATGAAAGGTACAGTGGTGCACAAAAAAAGGAAAAAGGTATATTGTCAAATTTTACGAGGGGCGCCCGCCACCCCCCCCCCCCCCCCCTCCCCCGGACGGTGTATCCGCCACTGGACAGGGTGGAAAGCCTGGCAGGGGATGCCCCGGCTCTCTCAGCTGGGCCTGGCCTCGAATGTATTTTAAATACATTCGAGGCCAGGTGTTAAGGGTTGTTAATAACAACCCTTAACACCATTTGGCCTATTTCCGGGCGGCTGGGCTCTATTAAAAATAGTGTTTTGTTTTGTTCAAATCAAATATCTCCCAGTTTTTTTTTCTCTTTTAATACCCGACTTTTTGTTGTTTGATGTCTGTGTCCGTGAGCTTGATTGACAAATTATGTGTGACCTTTCTTCGGGGGGGGGGGGGGGGGGGGGGGGGTGGGAGGGTACTCGCCTAAGCGGTGGCGCTACATGTAGTGCCGCTTAGTCGCTTTTTGCTAAAAAAAACATAATGGGGTATGATTTTGTGATGGAAAATCTCTAAAAATAAAAATAAATTGCCCCACTTGCTACAGATGGCTCTATTTTAAAATCCTTACAAATGGGTATATTTTCACGAATTGCGAAGATTGGGTCTAGTTTTCCACAAAAAAATCATATAAATGGGTGTATTTTCGCGAATGCGAAATTTTGGTCTATTTTCCAGATATTTGCGAACGGGGTCAATAAATGAAGCAAAATCCTTAGAAATGGGTACCGTTTTTTCAAAAAATCACCTTTTAGAAATGGGTAGGCCTATGTTTTTTATTTGAATCTCCTGCCGCACATCCCCGACCAAATTCAATTCCGGGGGCCTGTCCTACTACCTCTGTGTTCTTAGATTGTTCTGCGCTTGTGCGGAAGAGCGCAATGCTGATCCCCTATCTTATACCATGAAGATGCTTGTATACGTGAGACTTCTCTTAAAATGAAAGGTTCTCGGTCTACTGCGGTTCCTTGTTTTTTTTCGTTTGCCAAACTCTTGTATTGATGATCGAGTGATTTCAGGCATTTTAGAACATGCGGTATAAAATATCGGAGTGATGTTTGCGGTATTAAAGTGGAGCCTGGTTGGCGGTATTAAGGAGTTATGTGGTATAGTAGCCCTATAGCGTATATTTAAAGGTCGTATTTTGTTGTTCGTAAACAGATGTACACTGTGACGCACCCATGTAAAGTGACGGACCTTGACGCACCCTCCGTCATTTTTTTGACGGACCAAAGGCTGCCACGGACGTACCCTCCGTCAAAGATTTTTGGTAAACGACGCACCCACGACGCACCTCTCCCGGGGGTCATAGGGTGCGTCTTACAACTGATAGGTGTATAATTGCCAACTGAATGAGCCAACAGAAATAGATTTTTTTAAATGTTGATGTTATAATTTTATTTCTATTTCCACCTCTAAGCAGGATGCTTTATTACATTCCTCACATTTCAAACAAAGCATATACATAGTTTATACACAATTACATAACACTAGTGTTACAGATTACGTAATAAAAAAACCAAACAAACACTCCATCAAAACCAATCAATAGTTTAACATAGAAAAAAACATGGCTTAAATTAATGACATATTTCAAAATAACCCATCCTGGGGGTAATATATATTTATATACAAAATAGTTTTTAAGAAATAGGTGGTGGTCATTGAATTAATACCATTGTAATAGGAGGAGGGGGAGGGGTGTCAAAACAAAATGTTGGCGCGCATTTGATCTACATATGTCCATCCTCGTTTGTTTTCGTTCCGCATCAACTGTTTCCCTAATAATCAATAATCATAACTAGATAGGCCTTATAAGTATAAGGGGGTGTGTGTGGGGGGGGGGGGGGGGGAAGGGGGGGGGGGCACACAAAATAATCAACATCTGAGTGGGGTGGTCATAGAAATAATCGTGTTCTTTTAGGGGGGAATAGTCACAAAACTGATAACATACATTGTTGGGACTATCCCCTACCAATAAGTGTATTATTGCTTATTGCATAATGTATCAGCATTTACAGTACAAGTAATTTAGACTTAAACCAAACACATTTGGCCGTGATTATATATAGTTAACTTCTAATTATACTATTGAAAGTTCATACCATGAGATGAATAATTGTCCCGTAATTTTAAAGTGATTTTCTCTCTCGATGATTGCAGTATAATGACAACAGCTTTATTTCCGTTTGAACTTTAACACAGGTGATTACGATCACGATGTTCGAAACGAGTTGGTTTCATTGTCACTAGCTTGTGTGTGTTTGTGCACTGATATCCGTTTTTGTTCTTACATATTGTTAGTAAAATCAGGGAAAACCACATTTATAAATGAATGCATTTACTCATTACATTTTTAAAGAAAATTCTTTTTAATTTATCAACAATAATGAAACAGTTACTTGAGAATGTAAAGAAAAGAATGAAAAGAGCACATGATACTATGTTTCGCAGATTTGTTTTGACGTCTTTGTACACACAGTTCAGAAAGCAGGTCGGGTCAATCTAGTTCAGGAAGTTTTCCTTCTCGGTAGTATTGGCTCGGATTGCTGCAAGTGCTCAATACTTGAATGCAGTGATAACATACATTGTTTCGTTGGATAGATTTCCCTTTGGTTTTGGTTTTGTGTTTTATGGATTGCACACATTAGTTCACTTAATCAATTATACATTTGATTATAAATGTAACTGTACCATAAGTATGAATTAGTGCATTAATTTCAAAATAAGAAATTATAATTTGAATCTAATATAGTTTATAAACTGTAAATATAACATATTGTGTAGAGAAGCATATGACAAAAGATTGAATATCACCGTTTTTTTATTCATGAAAATGGTAGGCCATTGCCTAACTACAAGAAACAAACAAAGTATAGTATTTATAACAATCAATCTAAGTACTACAATATTCTCAAACAATTCGGCATTTCCCATGCTCCCATCCAATCTCGTTTAAATGCCACTTTAACCACAATATGCAATTGACATTTATATGTTAAGCAATGTGAACCAGAACACCCTGCTATGGACCAACTTCTATTAAGCGATATTGAGCAATTTTGACAAGCAATGAGTTAGTGAGCTAGTGTTCTGAAACAACCTGCTTTTGAACAACACTTGACAAGATTCTAGCTGATATTGAACAAATTTGACAAACTCCTATAAAAGGACATACAGCATCGAGCCGGGGAGGCAAGGGCGCCCCAGGGGTCGCCGGGCAGCACTCCTCCCAGATAGTTCTCAGAGAAAAATGCTATCCTGCAACCCCCCTGACCCCGCATCCCAGACTCAATCCTCCAACCTCCATACCATCCACACCATAAACCTTTTTTTTTTTTTTTTTTTTTTTTTTTTTTTTTTGGATTTTTTTTTTTTTTTTTTTTGTGGATTTTTTTTTGATAAGAAAACTGAACCAAAGGCTTTCTAATACCAAATTCAATGACTGACAGGAAACAAGTTACAAGACCCTATATCACCTGATCAATACAGTGGGTATTTACCTCATAATATCCCAAAACACTCATTATATTTTCCTCTTTGATGCCGAGACCAACCCACTTCATGTAACACATGTGCCCCGCTCTCAAAGGAAATGTTTATGTTACCCTACATCATATACACCCGGAGATACATTTCAATTGCAGTTTCTAACAATTAACAATACCACAATATGCCACAGAACAATGCATCATGCATGAGAATGAGAAAGGTGAAAAAAGAGGGACACATGCCGAACCCGGCCACCCAGTCATACTCATGCCTGACAACTACCAAAGCCAAGCAAGCTGAAGTCAGGCATGAGTATGACTGGGTGGCCGGGTTCGGCATGTGTCCCTCTTTTTTCACCTTTCTCATTCTCATGCATGATGCATTGTTCTGTGGCATATTGTGGTATTGTTAATTGTTAGAAACTGCAATTGAAATGTATCTCCGGGTGTATATGATGTAGGGTAACATAAACATTTCCTTTGAGAGCGGGGCACATGTGTTACATGAAGTGGGTTGGTCTCGGCATCAAAGAGGAAAATATAATGAGTGTTTTGGGATATTATGAGGTAAATACCCACTGTATTGATCAGGTGATATAGGGTCTTGTAACTTGTTTCCTGTCAGTCATTGAATTTGGTATTAGAAAGCCTTTGGTTCAGTTTTTATCTCATGAAAATCAAAACAGTGAATGACAAACAAACATCATGAAGCACGTAACCACGCCAGGTGCACCCCGCGCCATGCATCAACAACAAACCAAGCTCGACGCGCAAATGCCGCGTACAAAGGATACCGACCGGAAAGTAGCGCGCGCCATTACCACCCATAACCTAGATAATAGATATGACCGGTCATCGACCGCTATAATAGAGCAACTAACGCGTAAACAACCTGTAATAGATCGATGACCTTTAGCGCCTACAGAAAGTCATATGGCCTCACACAATTAACATTTACACGTGAATGGTGGAAATGCATTTACAAAACATGGCATTTAAATTTAGCCGTATTACAAACAAAAATCCTGAAACAAAATAATGCTTCAAATATTATAACCAACGTTTTATCGCCCTTTAAGATTTAAACAACAATAAGCACGTTTTTCTTCCAAGTTATAATTACAATACGTGTTTGTGTTTTTTTGTTGGAATTATTAAGTAATGGTTGCAAAAAATAGCTTTCTGTTCATAATAATAGAATCAAATCAATCCAAAATCGGCATTTGACACATAACATTAACCATTATGCGTTTTATTCGGGAATTAGGGTCCATTGCTTCTTTATTGACACACCCTGTACATTCAACATTATTAATAATGTACGTTCTGCTTAAACAATCTTATATACAAATCGGAGACACTACTGTATGTAGGTGGAGCTCAAATTTAGTAGTGCTTCCATCCTCGTGTAGTCGACTTCATATACCGTGTGTAATTTCACTGTCACACAATCGAACAACACCCTCTGATACTTCGCCCAAATAGCTCTCATCCGAGTTCCGGGGTGAGATCAGAGTATGGGGACTGGTCACGGGGAGTGAGCAATCCACCGGTACATACACCACAGCGCCCATCGTAGACCAGAGAGTGCTGTTCAGAGAGTGGCAACAAAAATGAAAAGGATACAAGGTCCGCTTAGCAGCGCTATAAATTGGTGCCCTAAAAACCGGCACCAAATTTAAATATTCGCCTTCCATAAAAGCTGGTTGCTATATGACATAATTCTCGTGTGCAACCAACCTGCTGTATTGCAACGCCCATTGAGTAGTTTAAACGCATGAGCGTGGATGTAATTTGCAACATAATGGAAACTCACCCATGCATTTAGCAAGAAGTACCGTTCGTACACGCGCCGAATTTAAATATACAACCAGGCAATCCTCTCGTAGTAATTGATAACAATAGGTTTACCATACCGAATTAATAGCGCTCCTAAGCGGGCAATTTATGTCATGCGAAGCAGACTAATCCTCGTGCGATGCGGTTAATTGTATTGCGCATTTACCATGGTTACAGCGATGTGGGCTACACGGATTGGGCTATATCCATCAAAGTCATATTTACATATACATTTCGCTAATAATTACATTTTAGTATTGCCAACATTTTCCAACTTTTCCTTCAGTTGTATCACATAAATTATTCGATAGCGCACTGCATCAAATTATATACACCCGCAAGGGAAGCGCAATATGACACCATATACACAAGCGCGTATTACGCGACGAAACAAAACGAATAGTTACCCAGCACTGCGCGAAAGTGGTATTTAACGTAAGCTCCGCCCACCCGGTTTATATTGTCTTAACCCTAACCCCCCTGAGTGCTAAAAAATGCTAATCCAAAGTCCCTCCCCAAACGCATGCGCCGTCGGTTTTCGACGACGTAGTCAACCGAGCCTATATAATGAGTGCAGTATACTGCACGAATGTGTAGCTGAGGGCCGTGGCTTAGTGTTAGGAAGGTGGGGCTCGAGAACGGAGGGTCCCCGGATCGAATCCCGGCAGGTTCCCGGAGATTTAGTTGGTGTTTTTTCCTCGAAAATTGTGATCCCGGTCAAAAATCCTAAACCGGGGTTAGGGTTATCATAAATGTTGCCGATCTGTATTATATTATCAGTATATGAGATGGTCAATCATGATTAGCTCTTTTAAATAAAATACATAAGACATAACCGTTTTATATAGTACACCATACATTTGACCAGTCATTTAAAACTTAAGGATATGTTTTTGGCAAACACAGTTTTGAAATAGATGGCAATATATAGCAAGTAATAGAAAAGGATACTTCTTCAAATCGTATCTTAAATTGTGATTACAAAGTCCGCAATTACCTTCAACATCTTATCAATTCAGAGCTTTACACATGTATGTGCTCTTTCATGCCATATCCAATGTAACTCTGATTCGATTCGGGTCTTCAACATTTTAACGTGACAGGTCACACATAAACGGCGTTCGGTAGTATTATGTTTGCGTAGATGGCTGAGTTATAATACTGTTATTACTTATTTCATTTCAAAATATGAACCCTCCAAAATTGCAATATGTTTTAATACACACGTCAAGGCCGTTCTCTCTGATAACACTGGATACAATGCAAAATATACAAGCATAGTGAAATATTTACAATTCTGTTCCATTTTACATTTTACATTCATAATATTATACATGGAATAAAACTTGTTTCAAAATTGATACATATTTCGAGAAAAAAAATGATTGTTTCTGTTTTACTGGAAAATTGATAAGATTATATTCACATTTAGTGTGCATGTTATCAATTCAAAGCTTAACATGTGCTCTTTCATGCCATACCAATATAATTTTTGCGATGGCTGAGTTATTGTTATTACTTATTTCAGTATAAAATATGAACCCTTTACAATATGTTTTAATACACACGTCAAGACCGTTCTCTCGGATAACACTGGATATAATGCAACATAAAGGGGTCAAAAAAAGTAAGCCCCCCCTAAAATTAGATTACTTTTGTTTATATAACTTCAAACACAAATAGACGTTTCGAAAAGTTAAAACGATTATGAAAAGATAAAACGCTTAGCTACCATTAAAAAGTTTTACATTTTCGATATCATGTTTACTTTTCCCAAAACAGTCACATTTCCCCAAAATGATGTTTTCAGAAAAAGTGGCACTTGGTCCATACCAGTCAATTTAAAAACTCTCTCTCGTGATTTTTTTGTCCGAAAACTAGACCAAGTTTGTTTGCATAACTCCGCACAGGATTGATCGTTTTGAGAAATTTAAAAACTTGTGAAAAGAAAAAGTGATTGGCTTCTCACAGAAAGTTTCTCTTGTTCAATATCATGTTTACTTTTCCCAAAATTGTCTCTTTTCTCCAAAACGATGTTCTCAGAAACTGTGGCAATTTTCAAAATCCTATACAATTTTGTTTGCGTAACACCCCACACAATTAGACGTTTTGAGAAATTGAAACTTATTTGAAAAGGAAAAACGCTTAGCTATCCGTACAAAGTTTCCAATTTTCAATATCATGTTTACTTTTTCCAAAAAAGTCAAATATCCCCAAAATGATGTTTCCGTTAACATGAAATATGCCAAAATCCAATACAAGTAAGTGCCACTTTTTCTGAGAACATCATTTTGAGGAAATGTGATTGTTTTGGGAAAAGTAAACATGATATCGAAAATGTAAAACTTTCTAATGGTAGCCAAGCGTTTTATCTTTTCATAATCGTTTAAATTTTTCAAAACGTCTATATGTGTGTGAAGTTGTGCAAACAAAAGTAATCTAATTTTAGGGGGGGGACTTACTTTTTTTGACCCCTTTATATACATGCATAGAGAAATGTTTACTTTTACAATTATACATGGAAGAAAATTTGTTTCAAAATTGATACATCTTTCGAGAAAAAAAATGATTGTTTCTGTTGCACTGGAAACGTAATAAGATTAGATCAGTTAGAGTAATACCAGGGGTATGCCACTCAGCTTGCCGATCGGAAGCGACTTTTAAATTGAAATTTGCCCAGCATAGCCTTGGTGGCGCTATACCGATAAGGCGTGATTGTAGCAGACGACGCGATGCTGGACACGCGTCTCTCGGACGACCCAATAATATGGCAACGGGAGTGCACCATTTTGAAATATTGTTAACAGTCGTCGCCCGGTTAACTATGAAAATAATTTTAAAAATAGCATTTACAATGGAGTATGTTAGCCAACTCCAAATGTTTTGGATTGGAAACAAATTCTTCTAATTATGACGAATTTTTCAAAATGATAAGATCAACATTCGCGATTACGTGTTATTCCAATGCGAATTCAAAATGTACATGTGGGTTTCGCGTGACCACCGTCGTCTATGTAAATCTACCGCGAGTTTAAAGACAGTTTTGATAACAATTTGCTCTAACACCACAATCTAGTTAGAAAACCTGATATGGCCTATGTAAACTATAGGAACTCTTGCCCGGTGTGTTTTGTCTCAAATCAACAGAGGGCGTCCTAAATGTTAACAACGGTCACCTCATCTATAGAGACATTCGCGGTGTTTGTTAATAATATTTGTTGTTATGTTGTCTATTGTAAACACAGTAGGTTGGTAAACTATTGTGCTGTGCTGTGCTGTGCTGTGTTAATCATACCGTAGATATTCAATATCAAGCAACCTTTTTCTCCTACTTTTCTCTCCATTTTCAGCACTGCCGAAATTAATTCATTAGAAAATATCTTTTTAATAGCCGGCTATGATCGCGAGATGGCGCCATCTCTGAATTTTTGTCTATCAGAGATTCAGAGTAGGGGAAACGGTTGCTTGATATTGATTATCTACACAAGCGATTATCAACATTACTCTCCAGGCTGGTCTTGCGGCTGCAGTTTTGGCGGCCTACGTTTTATTACAGAGTCGTTGGTGTAAACATCGTCCTCTTCCTGTTCCCCATCATCAGCGCATACAAGAGCGGTAGCATACTTAGTAGCCGGTATCTCATCGTAAGTATCCTCCTGACCCGTTGGCCGATCAACCTCACTTAAGCCCTGATACGTACTCTCTGAGCCGCTAGGTTTATATTCCACGTAGGGCTCTGGGGACGTTTCAATCTGCTGACTGGTGGGTGCAACGGTAAAGCTTACTAATGCCCCCGATGGCGTGGACTTAGTCTTGTCTTGTCGCTGTTGCTTTACCAGCTTGTTCTTGGCCCTGTATTAACCAAATCAACGATATTGAATTAACACTTTCCACGCGGCAGGTGACTGCAGACGACAGTTCCAAAAGTATTAAAACTTATCAATGTTATCACAATATTATTTGGAATCGCCATGAGAAAAGCATTGAACAAACATGTCTAGTATTATAAGTTAAGAGTTTAACGGGTTCTCCGTCGGACGAGTTTAAAACTGTCGAGCTTTCGTCAGGATTAGCTCTGACTTCTTCAGAACCAGATTATTATAATATTAAGCAAAACATAGAGATTGCTACTCCTTTATTATTATCATCATTTGGGCTGCCCTTGCCCGATGATTTGAGTAGGTGCCCCTTTCCTACAAACTTTAATTTTGCTCTTTAATTTAGCTCTCTCATAAAATATCTTCATACATACTACGACATTTCCAGGTATCATTTACCAATGTCTCACCTCAATATTATAAACAGAATTCCAATAACTAGCGTCAATATCACGATTACAGTGACAAGGACACCTATTATCGTGGTAGCTACAGCTGCTATCGCCCTTGATCCTGTATAACCTATGGATATAACAAAAAGAAGAGGTCAAAAGTAAAATGTGTACAGAAGTCCAAAAGTTGTGGAAGACCATGAAGCAAAATCCTGTCAGGACTGGCAGTATCCTAGCAAAGAGGGGACCATGTTAACCTAGATTCACTGTCCCTTATCAAGGACTAAATCGAGTCTTTCGTGTGGGCAGAATGTAGGCGTATATGGCTCATAGGGGGAGGGTAAAGTTTCATTCACAACGGAAACCCCACATTAAAAATATATAATTGTTTAATAAGTCTTCGTATTCCAGCACTATAATAATATATCCGGTCTGCGGTAAAAAGATTAACTAAAATTGAAATGATACTTATGGACTATATCTACACTTAAGTCCAATTTACTCTATCTAATCACTGTTTGATAAATAGGTCACACATTTTTGCGTTTACACTTCTATTTTGAGAAATATAATATTAGACTCCTGCCAAGACTGCGGACACCACTAATACTTGTAATCACACAATGCCGCATTGCGTGCACTTGTCCTTAAAAACTTAATTATGCCAGTTCCCCACTTTAACTTGTTAAGGATTTGGCTCTGTTAACAGCAAATTTGATAACTTTTGTTGTTGGTCTGCCAACTTGACAGTCTGTAACAGACAACCGGGACTAGATGTTTTATTCTTTTATTTGTTCCGAGACATGTTAACACTTTCCACGCGGCTATTATTTTTCCCATATACAAAACAGATTTGTTATAAACCCACCCTTCGAAACTGTCAAGGTCTATCTCAAGGATAACTGTACCAATGCTAGGCATGTGTGTACTTATTTCAATGCATTTATCATAATGATTCCAAATATGGAAATGAAATTCAATAACATTTGTCGCAACATTTTGTGACATTTTGGAATGTCGTCTTGGAAAGTGTTAATTTTTACCTTCCTACGCTTTAATTGTTAATTGTACAGATCATTGTTCATTGATGTGTCATTCGAAGCAATTAATGTTAGGCGTCTGCTTCTTACTTTTAACCGCTGTAGATACCGTTTTCACCGATGATTCGCCATCTCCAATATCATTTACAGCGCACACTGCAAAAGTATACATCGTACATGGGTCCAGATCGGAGAACGATGCAGTTGTATTATAAGTCGTATCCGTCACTATAACGCCATCGTTCCTGCTAAGATTGAATGCATATCGTAATCCAGGACCACCTTGAGATTCACATGGTATGGCATCCCAAGAGAAAGACAGAGAATCTGATGTTGAGATCGGGTCCGTAGGGAAGGCAGGTGCAATCTGGGGTACTGCAATAATGATAAACGAAATGATGATTGAAGATTATTTCCAAATCAAAAACACATATTACCGATGTGTCAATGGCTGGTTTAATAGTGGGTTGCTATCAAATAATTAGGGTTGGTTGGGAAATAGATACCAAAGGTGGTTCTTATTTCGAACTACACGTTTGAATACAAATACAAATTATTAATTACGACGGAAAAGGTGTAATTTAGGTCATAGATACTAGATTACACTAGTATCGTCCAGTACTGGAATGCCCAGTATCGTTTGATACTGGTACAAAGTCAGTGTTCCAGTATTGATAATCAAAATGCATATTTGGACCTAAAAGGGTTATCTTTCACAAGTTTTATGAATGATTCAACGGACTCCAATTGAACCCAAATCCGCCTTTTTACGTGACACATTTACATGAAATAATCCACTTTGTCAGATATCGTGGTTATCTTCATAAACAAACTGATCAGCTTGAGTCCGTCACCTTTTGTTCTACAGTTCAATAAATTAACAATGCTATAGGATATCCTAAGCTCCCATCCACTTTTCAACTACACCTTCAAAAAGGATTTCGAAAAGCTGGCGATGCCTCAACTTCCATATATAAATACAGTTTTTCCCGGGCGTCCTCTGCTAACCAATAACTGCTTAGGAGACAAATAATGGCCCATGGGTATAATATTTTGACATCAAGTTTGGAGTACTAATATCTCTAAGCTTGATATATTCGGATATTATTAATTGAAGTGTACCTTTTCAAATACGACCCCATGGCATAGCAGTCGATCCATATTTGATTTAGATTCCCGACGCCGACAGACCCAGGTCCCCTAATCACTTGAATATTATATCCATTGTTGAGTCCCCAAAGTCTGTCAAAACCATCAACGTGGCGTTAGGGTTAAACTAATCTTAAACTCAGTATCACAGACCTTCACTTGTTTTAAATAACAATTGCCGTATACGATGCAAATTGTGTGGATGGTGGCATTGCACCTTACCGTGTATAACATGCACTGAAAACCTTAAATTGGTCAGCCTGACTAACTTAAAGCTAGTCCAGATGGTGCTCATTTTGACTAGCTTTAGCCTAGTCCAGCATTGCTGGACTAGCTTAACGTTAGTCACTCGACTAGCTTGAAGTTAGTCCGTCCTAAGCTGGACTAATTTAGGCTAGTCGCTCGACTAGCTTTAAGTTAGTCCAGATGGTGTCCATTTTGACTAACGTAAGGTTAGTCAAGCTAGCTTAACTAACGTAAGGTTAGTCAAGCTAGCTTAACTAACGTAAGGTTAGTCAAGCTCAAACCATATAGTAGATCTCGCCTGACTCAATTTTTTCACGTTGCGTAGCAGTACCTGGTTTCGCCACGGGTAATTGCTCTGCTGCCTGTTTAATAGCACTCGTATTGACCATGTTGTTGGCGGGGCTGCTGGCTACAGTGTTAGCTGTAGCGGACTGGTCAGCCATGGCTGACCCGTAAGCGTTAGAGATGCCCGCGCTACCGTCGTTCTTTACAGTTAGTTTCTTCCTACTCCGAGTCGTCATTCCAAACAAAATGTAGGATAAAATAAAAATAGTCTACAGATGTTGGCAAACACTATGATGTACACAATATGGCCACACAATGAAATAACTACGGCACATTACGTCTGGATTGGCTAGCAAAACCGGACCGGCGATGACGTACGTCTTATCTGCATGCCGCCATTGATATTTTATCTCAGTGCCTTGACTAACCTAAAGCTAGTCCAGCCAGCTTGATTAACCTTAAGCTAGTCAAGCCAGCTTGTCTAATAAACTAGTTCAGCCAGCTTGACCAACCTAAAGCTAGCCAAGCCAGCTTGTCTAATAAGTTAGTCCAGCCACAGACTAGTCCAGCAGAACAAATCAAGCTAGTCAGGCTAAGCCGGACTAACCTTAAGCTAGTGAAGTCGGCTGTAACCTAGCTACGTCGGCCGTAGGCTTGACTAACCTGCTTGACTAGTTTAAGCTAGTCCAGCAGGCTTGACTAACCTGCTAGACTAGTTTAAAGTTATTCCAGCCTTTGTCTGACTAGTTTAAGTTTTCAGTGTGGATGACATCATTTGCATATCTATATTTGAGTTCTTATAAGACACAACTAACCTTTTGAATCCGTCGTTACCGAAACATTGCCATGAACATTACTCTTGGTTTTACCATTACGTTTGATCTCCACATTTATGGTATAAGTGGAATAAATGTCCAAGTTTCTGATTTCATATTGATTTGATGTCAATTCTGGTGTAGTATGCTCCTGCCTATCCGGACAATGCTGCAGGTTATTGAACACTTGATAGCTCAGAATGGCAGTAGAACATGGTCCTTGGTCCCATTGGACAGAAATTGCCATCATTGTCAGCAATTTGTCGCCTCTCAAACCTGTAGTTGTCTGGAATGCTGTTATATGAGGAAAATAAAATGGTTTATGTTATCAATAGTATGCATAATCGTCAAGTCAGCTGATGATGATGACGATGACGACGACGACATAAACCAGAGAACCCACTAGATGAGTTCGCCACAAACGAACTGGTCATTAACCTGTTCATTTGATGACAAATATACACTTGTTCATTTGATGACAGATATCTTGAGATGGAGCATGCCTTACGTTACAGGAGCGTTCAAACTCCCGTCGTTGGGCAAAATGTCGGCGAATATTTATTGATGGGCTGTAACTCCCCTTTTAATATTCCCATCTTTTACTTGATGATGATGATGATGATGATGATGATGATGATGATGATGATGATGATGATGATGATGATGATGATGATGATGATGATGATGATGATGATGATGATGATGATGATGATGATGATGATGATGATGATGATGATGATGATGATGATGATGATGATGATGATGATGATGATGATGATGATGATGATGATGATGATGATGATGATGATGATGATGATGATGATGATGATGATGATGATGATGATGATGATGATGATGATGATGATGATGATGATGATGATGATGATGATGATGATGATGACAATGGATTTAAATTATTACAGTTTAAGAACCTATGCTTACGTACCTGGGCATCTCTCTATGGTGCCAAAAAGACGGGCAAAGCAGAGAGGAGGTGTTAACAATATGTTGAAATAAGAAAAGATAAATAACACGAAGTTCGCATTAGAATTGTAATGATTTGCAACTTCACATTATGAATGACGCCGATTCCTGAGCTACATTTCGTTTTAATGATATATGAAAAGTCAATAAAATTGTGTAAACATAGTTAGGATGAAATTCAGCTGTTATACTTTAATAATCGATAATAATTAATATTTTCTCGACCGGGATTTGAATCCGGAATCTCCTGATCTTCAGACAGATATGCTCTCCCAACTGGGCAATCGAGAACAATTGTAATCGAAGCACCTAAATGCTGTCGATTTTTGTACAACTTATTTTACTCTAGTCTAAATTTTCTCTAAAAACCATGATTTTGAGGTATTTAGGAATCGTATCGCTCTGTAACTTGGAATGTATGTACGATTTATGATCAGAAATGTAAATCTGCAAGAAAATCTACTTTCTAAAAAAATATCATGAATAGAGGGCGCTTCCTGGAAAAGATCACATAATATGCCTTTAAGACATGGTCCGATTTGGATCGGACTTGTTTCATCTTGTTTGGTTTGATGAGCCAAGAAAACAAGTCAATAATAACAACAAGGTCAAAGGTCAAAGAGGGGTCCCTATAGGTCAAATTGTGATTTTTGTTGTTGCCCATTTTACTTAAAATGCAACATGTCTGAGAGGAACTGACTGATGACCATCCCAATAATTGGTCAAACGATTCCTTCCTATAGGTTCTACAGTGATGACAAGTGACAGGTAATTAGGGGTCATCAGGGTGGTCATTGACCTATACAGGGGTAAATGTTAAGACATGCTCCGATCCTGACTTGTTTCATCTTTTTTAGATTGATGAGCCAAGAAAATAAGTCAAACAATACAACAAGACCTAATGTGAATGACAAGTCACTATGGGTCAAATTTTGAATGTTTGCCCATTTAACTTAAAATTATATTTGTCTCAGTGGAATTGATAGATGATTGTCACAATTGGTCAAAAGATTCCTATGTCCATATAATTTTTCAGGGATTAAAAGTGACACGTTATTGGGGGTCACTAGAGGTCATTGACCTATACAGGGTAAAATGTAAGGCATGCTCCGATTTTGATCGGAGTTGTTGCATCATATGTATTTTGATAAGTCAAACTGTTAACCATGACCTTGCTGTCAAAGGTCAGCAAGAGGTCACATTGGCAATTGACCTATATAGGACTAAAATTGAACACATGATCGGATTTTGATTGGACTCTTATGTCATTTGATTTAGCAAAGAAAAAAAAGAATTATGTTCTCGGGGTCACTATCGATCAATGATCTATAACATGTTTTTAATTCAATATCCGTGCTTCTTGAAGTACAATTAACTCTAGTTAAGTTCCCCCTTGTGGTGGTCGTAAATGAAAGCGTTCATTTCTGGACCAATATTTCGTGAACTCCAGACAGACTCTCATCAATATAATCGGGTCGCTTGACTTCTAACAATCCTTTTAGGGAAATGAAGGGTTAGGTCTTACAGCTGTCTATCAGTAAGCAGCCCACAGATGCGGCACTTACCTTGACATTTGTAGCCGTACCAGTCTTTATGACATCGCCCATCACTACATCCTGAGTCTGGGAGACAAGCCACACCCTCAGCACAATGACATCGATATTGGCAATTGACTCCAAACCAATCTGGATGACAACGCCCATCATCACGACATTTTCCTGTGTCTGGACGACATGACACACCTTCAGCACAATGACACTTTGATTCACAGTTGGCCCCATAAGTACCTTCCTGGCAATCTTATATATAAATTATAAACCGAGAAAGTTAATACTGTAGTACATTATTTCAATCATAGTATGATAATGAATTAAATGTATTGTTTGATTTACTGGCATATTATGAGACATCGCAGATAATTATTAACCTTAACCAACTAGACATGGTTTCGGAAATAAAACGTTTATACAATATGATTTATTTACTTACCCTGATCGCAGCCTATCCTATGAAATTGAGCTGCCCGGCGTGAGCATCGATGCATGGATGTCAATAATTAATTTTCTTAACATTTTTGTTGTTGTTGTAAAATATTATATCAACACAGGACCATACTCACATTGATTGCAGTCTATCCCATGAAATCCGGCTGCACAGGAACATCCGTACGGGTGGGGAAGACAAAAGAGATACCCACGACATGCTGTACTATGAGGATCAGTATTACTACCACACCGCCACAATCCGTCTTGACCATATCTGTTACTTCCATGAACTGAAAACCAGAAAGAAGAAAAATTAAAATATATCAATAAATATATAACCTATAAGGAAATGTGCTGTCATCATCTCATCAAAATTGATTCGTGGTGATCAGGGATTTAAAAGTCAATCAAGGAAAATATGTGTCAAAGCAGAAAACATTCATCCCCATGGAGACGCGCAGCTTTAACTCTTGGCTATAATTAAAGGCATATTATTTGATCTTTTCCAAGTAGCGCCCTCTATCATTGATTTTTACTATGAAAGCAGATTTTCTTGCAGATTTGCATATTTGATCATAAATTATAAACATCTTCCAAGTTACAGATCGATACGATTCCTAATTACTTAACTCATGGTTTGAAAATAGATTGTACCGCTTGGGTACTATCTATTTGTCAACTTTTACTCTAAATTCACTCTAAAACCATGATTTTGAGGTAATTAGGTATCTTTTAGGTAATTTGGATGCAGTGACTGCCAAAAACACGGTACGACTGTTTGCTAATTCCATAGACTCATTGAAATAACACACATTACAAATGGTGACTTTCATATTTTATCACATTTTATTATAATCGTATGTAAAATGCAAGCTCATGTTTCAAAGGCAATAATCACATCAAATTGAAATTGTCATCTGCAAATCATGCTGTGATACAATCATTTATGCGTAAAATTATGGCCACAGCTAGCACTTGATTGAAAGTTTATGAACAATAAATCAATTTGAGACTTTAGTGTTTAGATCAACCAATGACCATTACCAAGAGACAATGATTTTTTTCTGAAAACAAAATCTTAACTTTAATATCACATTGCAGTTTCAAAAACAACTTGCAGAAAATGTGAATGTTGTATTAGAAACAACAAATCATAATGTGTATGCCATCAGCAAAAACAAGAAATTTACTGATCAAGTGGCAAAATTAACCTTTTGTTTTAATTAACATGATTATTCAGAACATCTTTAAATTTAAGCCACAAAGTTGAGTTCAACATAATTGTTTGTGCATCCATTGTTACACTTGTTACTTCATCTAAAGGTTAGAAGAAATTATGATTAACGCGAGCATGCAATTAGCCGAATCGATCGCAACTGGATTTAACAACCAATCACAGCGCACTACGATCTCGATAAACAGTGATACACTACAGGGATTATATAATTATGGGATAGGTCACTCCTCAGAAAAAAAATTTGCCTACTAAAACCACATTCACGGGTGAAGGTATTATAGGGGCGCACTATGGTCGTAGCAAACCAGACGACATGAGGCACGGTGGTTTTTATCGGCTCAAAACATGATTTGTGGCACAGAAATAGTACATAAATGGTAAAAAAAAACTGATTGTGATTTAGAGTAGAACTGATTGGCTTTAATGATGGCAGAATTTAGTTCTTATATGACACGAAACATTCAGAATTGGTTATTTGAAATTAATTTACGTAGAACAAAATAAGCATTTTAAATTGTGGATGGCTTCGTCTGGCAGTGACGAGGGCGTGGCGTTATTTGCATTTTATAAATATTGTAATCAGATCAGGTGGCAAGGACGCCGGATCGCGATGATCACATCATGTGAGGTCATGCATAGTCATGGCTGAATATACATTCACAACGAATGATTGACAATTTACGCGTAACTTCCGGGTGAAGGACTGATAGAGTGCGTAATACTGTGAACCAAATCTCAACAATGGGCAGATATGAGAGTCATAGCCCTGTACACTAGCAAGGTAGAAGCATCATTCGGTTCGACGAACCATTAACATGCGGAACAGCAAGCCCAGTCTGTTGAAAAAAGGGAGTTACATGCATAACAGCTAGCTTAGTCTGTTTAGCAAGAAGAAGATGCTGAATAGCAAGCCCAGTCTGTTTAGCAAGAATGATTTACCAAACCAAAATGAAGGCGGCGGTATGGCAAGAAGAGAAAAACGGATCAAAGGTTAGGGTAACATCAGTCTCCGCATGTGCCGTGGATCAAACCGGGCCGCGTGCGTGCAAGTAAGATGCTCTACAGATTGAGCTACACGGGTCTTAAATTCTTTTTCTTCATAAGTTGAACGCCGCGCTGAGTGTGGTACAAGTTTGTTTGAAATTCATGTTTATGTTTACCTTTCTCACAATTAGTCCCATTAAATCCAGGTGAACATACACAGTCACCAGACCGCTCATCGCAAATTCCACCATTGTAACACATAGGACAGTCATTAGGACATGTAGGTAATCCCCATTTATCGGATGCACATGCTGAATTTGGATGAAAACAATAAATATACAATAAGTAATTGTGTTTTTGATGTACGAAAAGCCCAGGCAAATTAGGAACATCAATTTCTATAACATTCTCCACATTTCGGACTGATCCATACCCTTTTGTTTACACTTTGCATGAAAACCAATTACAGTAAACGTGATAACTTATTATATATATGTACATGTACCTCTAATCACTAGAAGAAATATAGCATGTCGCCCTTCCGAACGATTACCGGCCTGGTAACATTCATATATGCCGCCGTGGTTAACTTGAACGTTAGAACGCTGCACACTCTTCAGGTCATTCCATTCTCCAATCTCACTCCCATTAAGGCGCCATCTGGTATTCACTATGTCTGTTATCACAGACAATGTCACATCATCTCCAACGTTAACGGTTTGTGAAATTCTTTGAGGAGTAACAATACCTGAAGTACCGGGTAAAATATCGATAAATAATTATATAAATAAACTCTATCAGTTTTAAAATAAACAATATCTAATTATTAAACTAAATATCAAACTAAATATCAAACTAAATATCAAACTAAATATCAAACTAAATATCAAACTAAATATCAAACTAAATATCAAACTAAATATCAAAATAAATATCAAACTAAATATCAAACTAAATATCAAACTAAATATCAAACTAAATATCAAACTAAATATCAAACTAAATATCAAACTAAATATCAAACTAAATATCAAACTAAATATCAAACTAAATATCAAACTAAATATCAAACTAAATATCAAACTAAATATCAAAATAAATATCAAACTAAATATCAAACTAAATATCAAACTAAATATCAAACTAAATATCAAACTAAATATCAAACTAAATATCAAACTAAATATCAAACTAAATATCAAACTAAATATCAAACTAAATATCAAACTAAATATCAAACTAAATATCAAACTAAATATCAAACTAAATATCAAACTAAATATCAAACGTAATATCAAACGTAATATCAAACTTAATATCAAACTAAATATACCTGCATGAGTATTTAATTGTTCATTATAAATTTCATCGAAAAAGTGAAGAAAAGGTAAACACTTGCATGGATTGAGAACTCAATATACATACATACATTCCGCTTGGTGCACCCTGTATACTTATGGTGTTTATTGGGCATAGAATGTTTAAATGAAGTAATATCATTACAAAAGGTCAATTTACAACTTACTATGACACCAAATTATGACAATGGTTAAATTTATTTAGCAAATACGTTTTCACGTAATTATTTTTTTCACAAATTTTGACCACCATGTATAAAGTACCATTTATAACTAAGGACAAAGGTGGCAACATTTTTCTTTGGGACAATGTTATATACTTTTGAATTATACAACTTAATAAAATATAATGTTATCTTCAATGTATGAAAATGGCAACTGAAAATGTTTTTTTTTTAGTACATTTCTTCAGTTTGCACCCTGTATATTTTCTACACACTCTGTACAATGACCTTGATATTTACTTTGTGAGATTTGAAAATTGGTAGGCTTTCAGGAAATGTATACTTTCCTTATATTCCTATGTATAGTATTCACGTTTTAAGCAAAACCCATGTCATTTTCCCATTTTTCGTACATGTCACGCAAAGGGGTCTCAACAAAGGCACACGACCTATGGTGAACGCTTCCAAAGGAATAACATTGTTGCAAGGTGTTAAGCCACACTATCATGAATAGCATTTGATTATGGAGCGCAAATAATAACATCTGCATGTATACAAATAATACAAGTACCGCTGTTTCATCATTGGTCAAAATGGGTTCCTCTAACGCCCCATGGACGAGGTCCAAAATCGAAACCGATACGCCAGAGTTTATGAATCTTTTATAGTTCTTACATTGTTTATTGATCAATGTTTATCAATTTATTAAGTTTGGACTTTTGTATCTTAAAATGTCAAATATGGACTTATGGACTTCTTACGCTCACGTCTTCAATTGGTGTTCTGAATTAACCAACCTTCCTTGCTTGACTCCAACAAAGTGTACACTTACACATTTCCCATAACTTGTTCATAAGTAATGTTTAAAGGTGAATGTTCCGATCACTTTGTCGGGGCTATGATTTTGTTTTCACATCAAGATATTTTGATATCAGAAGAATCCCCATATTTTCTCATTATGTCTGTAAAATCTTAGGGGCCAGAAATGTTCCATTAAGAAATTATAGGCTAAAATGTGGTGAATTACTGCCAAGGGTGGTTAACCACTAACCAGTTTGTGTACTACTCAAAGGGCAATTAGTTTGTGACCTTGTGCTTCTAAAAATAGAACTGATGGGGTTATGCAACTCAAACTTTGGAATACGACAATTTTGAAGGATGACCTTTCATGTAAAATAGAAAACATTAAGTTGAAAATCGGGTCAGCAATCGGCTAGTCGACTTTTAAGCTCATTATTCACAAGTGATCTAACTTACTATTAGAAGCCATAACTATTGCCGGTATCCTCGTCTTTATGCTGCCTTTCTGAGCTTCACAGTAAAATGCACCGACGCGTTGAACACCGCCGGTTTGTGGCATATCAAGTGTTCTCCTCCAATTTCCAGTCACATTTCTTTCACTTGAACCACTTGGTAGCCCATTACCAGTTCCTGTATCAGCAGTACGTCCAAATGTCACATCAGCCCAAGTACCGTCTTTACTGTTGTATCCACCGATGTTCATGTCATTGTCCCCATTAATGTCAATCCTAGCATATCTAATCCTGCAGGTGACTTCCAACATACATTGAATACCTGATTGTTAAGAAATATATGTTACAACTATATAATATACAGGGAAACAACGGCTTACTATTTGTATAATACACCTATCAGTTGTAAGACGCACTATACGACCCCCGGGAGAGGTGCGTCGTGGGTGCGTCGCTTACCCATATTTCTTGTCGGAAGGTACGTCAGTGGCAGCCTTTGGTCCGTCAAAAACATAAAGGAGGGTGCATAAAGGTCCGTCACTTTACATGGGTGCGAATGGGCTGATAGTTGACTGAGGGTGCGTATTTGGATGGCAATGGTCCGTCGTTTTTTTGACACAGGCTGCGTCATGGTACATGAGAAGTTGACGCACCTCGGTAAAGTGACGCACCACTCCCGGGGGTCGTATAGTGCGTCTTACAACTGATAGGTGTATAATGTCAGTCAGAAATAATCGAGATTTTGGATGTATAATCAACTGACTGGGAACCTGAAATGACCAAGGGAAACTTTATCTTGTCCTTTCAAAGTTGAGCGCCTATGTATAATCCTTCCAGTCAAAAGCTGGCATAATCCAGAAACCGAAACAAAATGTTGACCCTTCTTAGCATATTACACGGAAGTAACCATTGAATAGTATATGTATAGGGCAGAGCACTAAAATCTATTTTCTGTGTGCCATAGTAAAAAATATACTTATTCTAAAATTGCACAAACTGTTAGATTATACCGAAAGCTTTATGGAGGTTTTTTTAAAACTGTATGCGTTAAAACGGTGGATTTTTTAAAAGGACCCGAAAACATAGGCATAGAATCTCTCTTATTTCATTTTCTTTTTTTAGTCGGCTGTTGTCGCAAACAATTGCTCCGGCATTAATGACTTGCTTCAAAAAGTAACTTTATAGAGTGCATTATTATGGGTTTTTTTTCTCGTATTATTATAAATGTATATCACCATGATACCTATTATTATGAAGTGTACATATTATGCATTTGTATTGCTCTGTATTTTTGTAATTTGTTGTGTCTGTAAATGTTCTTCTGTTGTTGCAAGTTTTAAAAAAAATCTATAGGAAAAAAAGGTTTTCTAGTATGCTTTAACACGCATGAGTGCAACAAGAAAGTTTAACGCGTTTAAGGTCAATATGGGTGTCTGCAATGAAATCCTTGTCAGCATGTCAAACTCGTGAAATTAATATCAATTATCAACATTACTTGATTTTATTACGTTTTCTATTCCATTATTTTTGATAAACTTTCAATAAAGCAAACACAGATACAGTCATTGTTTTATATTAAAACAGGCAACGTAAACCACGTTTGATAGTTCTCTATGACAGCAACTTTAGTCGTGTGTGATATTTTATGAGATAAACCGGAAATAATAGCAAGAATGTACGTTCGCAGGTAAGTTGACAAATAAAACAATATGGGCTTTCATGTACGTGTGTTTTACAAGAAAAATATTCATTAGGTCTCAAAATACTATTCTCCATCTTTATAATTCGTATAGAAACCATTTTTAAAAACGTTGATGCATTTAAAAACGCATCAACGTTTTTATTATGAGTGATCTTGATAAGTCTGGATCTATACAAAGTAAACAAAGCCCTATTAATCATTCTATTTAGCATTACATTCAATACATTTTGATTATCTGGTTTATAACCAAGTACAATGATTTTTAACGATATTTCTGGACATGGAATGTTGTTAGAAATAATAAATCCTTTATAACGTTTCCAAATGCTATTTCACAAAGGACAGTCAATACATGAATGTAGACAATCATCTGACTTGTTGCACTCGAAACTTCCATTTATATAAGTTTAATTTGGTAGCGATGATTCTATATATTCATTTGAAATTGAACTCAGCCAATGTTCTCTCTTTTTCAAAAACGGTTTTCATAGTCCAAATATCGGTCCCATTTTGGTGACGTGGTCAGTTCCTGTGCCCATCTGTTCTGAATGATTGGCACGGCTGAAAACTTGTTAACAACATGAACGTACATATACCTTGATAGCCAATACATATTTACACCTTTTTAAATTTACATGTATACACGAGGTTCTCATATGAGTTATTATTTCAATAGGCATAATTGTTAGCTTTAAACAATTCTTTGCAATTGATTTAATAATAATAAATACCTCTGCAATCCAGTTGTGCTTATGTTAAGCTTGTCAACTATATTTAATCTTTATAAGGTCATTGATATATATATACAGTCATCAACAAAAGTAACTATACAGGTAATAAAATGGGCTTCTAACTCTAAAATATATATATCCTACCTAAAAATAATAAATTATAACGTTGTTGAAAAATTCGTCTTCTGTAATATGAGATATTGCACGCTAGGATCGGGTGATTATTGAGGAAGTGACACTCCAAAATGTAAGGTGAGTCTGATTTTCATTTTCACATTTTTATTTTCTCCAATCTGGTCCGGCAATTGGGGGATACATGAGCAGGTTGGACAGTCGGCCGTATTGTTCCGATGGATCAACACGCCACACACACGCTACATGTCATGTTGAAATGTAAAATGTGAAAATGAAATTGTGACTTTACCTTACATTTTGGAATGTCACTTCTTCAATATTTAACCGATCCTAGCGTGCAATATCTCATATTAAAGATACATTTCTCAACAACTTTATGATTTTAATGCCTTTATCGTATGGGCGATGTAAGCCGTCTGATGTCCCCGGGCTCGTCCCGTAGGTATGACCGGCCAGTTCCGCCGGATGGATATTCCAATCTGTCCAACAAATACCTGGTTGATCCTGCCAGATTTAATATTTTTGAATAGGATGTATATTTTAAGTGTTAAAAGTCCATTTATTACCTGTATAGTTACTTTTTTTGATGACTGTATTATATACAGTCACCAACCTTTTTTATGACTATATATATATACAGTCATCAAAAAAGTAACTATACAGGACAAACGGGCTTCTAACTCTAAAAATATATATCCAACCTAAAAATATTAAGTAATAAAATTGTTAATAATTCTTTAATATGAGATATTGCTCGCTAAGTTCGGGTGATTATTGAGGAAATGACACTCCCGAATATAAGGTGAAGTCCGATTTTCATTGTCACATTTTTATTTTCTACACGCGCACCCATCTACGGGTACCTTATCGATTACCGGTAGTGCATTTGGGGGATGCATGCGCAGGTTGGACAGTCGGCCGTATTGTTCCGATGGATCAATACGCCACACACACGCTACCTGTCATACTCTCCCCAGTGTTGAAATGTGAAAATGAAAAATTGTGACTTTACCTTACATTTTGGATTGTCACTTCTTTAATATTTACCCGATCCTTAAAGTTAAAGTCCATTTATTACCTGTATAGTTACTTTTTTTGATGACTGTATTATATCACTATCAATCCAAAGTTTGAAATACAAAGTCTTACCATTGTGCATTGATCAGTTCATTTCCCCATTCAGAGAGGAATAAAATGATCCTGAGTGTCAAAAGTTTCAATATTGATACTCATTTAGCGTTGAAAAATGTACAAGTCATACTGAAACCTACCTGAGAGAGCGTGTAATATCACCAATCCGATCAGAAAGTATCCAGCCATATTGAAAGAAAATCCTAACTCCACGGCGCAATCACATTCTAGGCAGATAGACTTGATTCAACAACTAACTTTATACAACTAGAAGATTAATACATTTTTTCCCTTTATGCTTTAACGCTGGTGAGTGCAACAAGGAAGGAAGTCCAATGCGTTTATGGTCAGTAGGCGTGTCTGCATTGAAATCCTTGTTTAATCCAAAATGCTCGTACACAGGTCTGCCAATATTGACAGAGAATGAAACAATTATCGACAGTCAAATTTTACTTAACTTCTTTACGTTTTCAATTACTTACAGGAACTATCAATAAAGATAACACTTAAACAGTAACATCATGTATACGGTTATTTCTGGCTCGAATTGCTATGTATAGTATTGTTACTAGACTATATGTGTATTATACCAAATGGGTATTATACCAAATGGGTATTAGTCCAATTGGGTTTAAACCAATTTGATATTAGACCAATTGGGTAATAGGCCAACTGGTTTTAGACTAATGGGTTAGACGAAATGGTAATTACACAATAACACAATGGGTATTATACCTTATGGGTATTATTAGACCAAATGGATATTAGACCAAGTGGACATTATATCATATTAGACCATTTGGCATAGACCAACTGGGTTTTAGACAAAAAGGTAATTAGACTAAATGTTCATTAGATCAATTGGATGTTAGACCAACTGGTGTTAAGCCCAACTGGTCTAGACCAATTGGTATTAGACTAAATGGGTTCTAGACCAAATGGGTTTAGATCTGTTATGGCAAGTCACCGTTTAGGCAGTTGACATAGAGTTCATTGACGAACTAATCCGTTTTCATTTTTGTTATCAGCCTGTTCAACAACCAAATGCGCAATTAAAATCTCATTTAGATCCCATTAATATAATCTTAAGGTCTCATTAATATAATCTTGATCCGGCCATTAATACAAACACATTAACTGGTTAAGTTGTTAGTCAAACAGCTATAAATAAAACTAATGGCGTAAGTATTGTTTTCAAGTGTGTTCCTAAACGGATACGCATATTGTATATTATGTCGCCTATGTCACCAGCTTTAAAGCCGTATCTGACAGGGTGGCTCAACTCTCCATCAAGATCAGCGGAAGGTATCATCTACACATAATCCAGACCTACTTTCCGACAACCAGCCATACAGATGAAGATGTAGACATAGTATAATATGAGGATGTGGGAAACCTCATCTCTAACAGTAAAGCTCACTACAACATCATCATGGGCGATTTCAACGCTAAAGTTGGACTGGGTGAACCAACAAAGTCCTGCACAGGAAAGTTTGGAGTTGGTACTCGCAACAGCAGAGGAAACTCCCTCATCAACTTTGCTGAACGACATCAGTTGAAAATCATGAACACGTTCTTCAAGAAATCAACAAATAGACGCTGGACGTGGATCTCCCCAAATACCACTACAAAGAATGAGATTGACTACATCCTTACAGACAAGCCTCACATTTTCACAGATGTCTCTGTTATTAACAGGTTCAACACGGGCAGTGACCACCGCTTGGTACGTGGCTCTTTAACAATCGACACCAAGAGAGAGAGGGCGAGGCTCATGAGCCGTCCAAAGAAGCCAAATGCAGTGGTACTCTCAATAAAGGCGACAGAGTTCCAGCTGCTGCTGACCAACAGGTTCGAGACCCTTAAACTTGAATCAACAGATGACCTTGACACACATTGTGAACAACTCACTACCATCATTATGGAAACTGCAGTAGAGACCGCTGGGAGTGACAAGCCACCAAAACAGGAAAAGCTCTCTGTGCAAACAAAACACCTCAGAGAGAAGCGGAGGCAGATGAAGAGAAGTGGGACCAATGTACAAAATATTGAATACATCGAGACTTGTAAAGCCATCCGATGCCGTATGAAAGAGGAATTAAATAGATACAATGAAGAGGAACAGCTGAAAGCCCTGAAAAACAACAGAGGTCTCAAGTCCCCCAAAAAGAAGCAGTGTCTGGGCAGAAATAAAATCATCAGCCTTAGAGAAGATGATGGCACGCTCATTGAAGACCTTGACAGGATGATTAAGAGGCGCGAGGAGTTCTACACAAAGCTCTATAGCACTAGGAGACCTCAAGACCAACCATTTACTGATGTCGACAATACTGCAACAGTTCCACCACCTCCCATTCTACCATCAGAAGTGAGAGATGCCATCAAGCAACTGAAACGTGATAAGGCTCCTGGGGAGGAAAACATCACTGCTGGCATTCTGCAAGATGGCGGGGAGCCCATTGTCAAAATGCTTACCAAGCTCTTCAACAGATGTTTTGCGGATGGCAAAGTCCCCAGCTCCTGGAAGAAGGCGTCTGTAATCATCCTTCACAAGAAAGGAGACAAGGCCGACATAAAAAAACTACAGGCCGATCAGCCTCCTGCCAGTCACATACAAGGTATTTTCAAAAATCCTCCTACGCAGAATGCTACGCACACTGGAACACCATCAACCAAGAGAGCAGGCAGGCTTTAGGGCAGGTTTCTCCACCATCGACCACATCCAAGTAGTAAACCAGCTACAAGAAAAGGCAAATGAGTACAAGATTCCCCTATGCTTTGCCTTTGTCGACTATGAGAAGGCTTTCGATTCCATCGAGTTTTCGCCGCTCTTCAAGGCATTGGAGAACCAGGGTCTTGATCCGGTGTACATAACTCTCCTACGTGATCTATACCACGGTGCCACATCCATCCTGAAACTCCACAAGAACAGTGATACAATCAAGCTGGAGAGGGCAGCAAGGCAAGGCGACAACATATCGCCTAAACTCTTCACATCATGTCTCCAAGATGCCATCATAGGTAGAATAGACTGGAAAGACAAGGGCCTTAACATCAATGGCGAACACCTTTCACACCTAATATTTGCCGATGACATCATATTGATGGCCAAATCACCAGAGGAGTTGAAAAGCATGCTCACTGACATCGACATAGCCAGCAAACCAGTTGGCCTTAACATGCACCTAGACAAGACCAAAGTGATGTTCAATGACCATGTCAACAAGTCCGTTATAACTGTTGATGGAAAAATCATCGAGGAGGTGGACAGATATGTCTACCTGGGAAAGACGGTGACACGAGATAACTTGCTCCCTGAGATAAATAAGAGAGTTGGACTCGGATGGGCAGTCTTCAGCAAAGTAGGAAATATCATGAGAAGCCGTAAGACCAGTAATGAAGATCAAGAGGAAGGTTCTAAATGAGTACGTTCTTCCAGTAATGACTTATGGTAGTGAGACATGGGCACCGACCAACACCATGTTAGAGAAGCTTGCAGTGGCACAGCACAAGATGGAGCGCATAATGCTGGGCATCACTCTTCGCGACCAAAAGCGTAACACCTGGATTCGACAACAAACAGGTGTCAGCGACATCATCGACAACATCAGGATGGCAAAACACAGATGGGCAGGACACATTGCACGGCTAACAGATAACCGGTAGACAGTTAGAGCAACAGAGTGGACTCCAAGAAATTGGACCCGTAAACGTGGACGCCCCAAAACACGCTGGAGAGACGACCTTACCCGACAGCTGGGCACTACATGGTCAAGACTAGCCAGAAACAGAAGTCTGTGGAGACATTCTAGGGAGGGGTTCCTCTCAAGCGAGCGAATTACACCCTGATGATAATGATATGCTAACCTTATTGTAGCTGATTATAAAATAATAATAACCTTTTTTTGCAGCTGATTATAAAACAATAATAATAATCTTACTATAAATCTGGAAACGGTGTGTGTGGGGGTGTGTTTGTTATCCTTAATACTCTGTTAGTTTTGATCACAGTGTCACCTACTTTGGGTGAAATATTATAGAGAAAATAACGGGAAATGTGATTTAGTATATTCCAGTGAAATTGTTTAACGATTGGCTCACAAAACAGCAAAAAACCGCTAGTATTTTGGATGAAATGTCACTAGAATTGCACGATATAGTACATTGCGTGTACTACCGTGTAATCATACCCAGAGCCTGATCATCGCGTTTTGAAGCCAAAGAACGGATAGTCGAACCATGACAACAACAAATACGTGGTTCCAAAAAACAGCGTACCTACTCGCATGTCAGTAGTGCGTCACTTTATTGCAGCGTCACCGCGTGCCGGCTGCCATTTTTGGCATCATTTATTGGTGGTATTGATTTACCTCCGTCGCACAAACTGCGTTAGAAATTCACGGCGCCATGGTACGCTCCCGACAATCAAACAATATCGGCATGGTGACGGTTAAGATTTTTGGCTTCAACGAATTACGTATATTGGTATGCGTTTTAGCAGTCTCTAAGTAGTTAGTCTATGACCGAGGTAACGCGTCGCGAACGGGATACTGACGCGATACCCCCCCCCCCCCCCCCCCCCCCCCTTGGACCCGCGACTGTTCTTGGTTACCATTTGCCGGATATGAATTAAATTGAATCAATACCAATACATTATTGCTATAGGATCTGAATCAAAAATACATTAGCGCTATTTTGATACATTGAATTTAAATTGAGTCAAAATAAATTTAGGTAGCAACGGGTTTAATTAATATAGCTCTTTCTTGATGGGTCCTAATATTTCTCGTAGGCCATTGTGAAATCGAATTTTAATAACAAGTCAATCGAAACCAAGTTCATTTTGCAATAGATCTTGGAATAAGGATGTAGCCGAGCCATTAACTTTGTTAACGACACATTAGTCGAATTGTTAACGTAGATAATGACGTTTCACTACTTCCTTAATAGTTTTGTTTTTAACTTTAAGGTAGCACTAGACGCGTGCCTCTCAATTAAATAAGATTAAAGGCGTACTGCAGGACTTACGTCACTCAGCGATAATAACATATAATGGTGTTCTTTTGTTCGATTCTACCTTTAGTATCACATTTACTTGTTCAATTTACGTGATCAAAAAAATATGTTTACGATAAAAAATACGATGAAATGTTTACAATAAAATACACACGAACATCTTTTTAATTGTTCGATAAGCTTTTGCCGCATAAATTCTATCCGGTAAATAACATATTGTCGCACAAATATCATTTTTAATTGAGTTTTTACTGATGAAATATTGATGAAAAAATGATCGATTGAAGTGAGTCGATCATAAATACATAGTGAAAAGATCGAATTTTCGGATAACTATAAACACCCATTATGTGTTCAATACAACTGGTGCACGAGCTTAGATAAACTAGGGTGTAATGAATTATATATATATTATATATTATATATATATATATATATATATATATATATATTTCAAAATTAGTGGTGGACTTAACACATCATTGCAATACAAATTTGTTTCGTATGGATGGAAGTTAGGCCATCCACACTCCTCAGTTGCTATGCGTAGAGTGACAAAAATAGTCATACCGTACTTTAAACAGCACATAATGGTTATAACACAGATGGATATACCAGGTTTATATTACAAGAGTCAATAAGTCAAAGAGTCAAAGTGTCAAATAAGTAGGGCACTTATAGGTCTAGGGTGGTTTAAAAGTGGATAAGAGATGTTTTCTTCTGTGTCTACATCCACTCACCAGTTCATTTCTGTTGTTTAGGGTTGACATAAGTGGTTTGTGTATGATGAAATACTTTTCCGTTAAGCACAGGTTACATCGCTTACTGGTAGTTGAGTATGGCTTGCTTCTAGCGATTATTTTCAACTTTATATTATAATCCACATTTTTGTCAGCTAGTGACCAGATATATTGGCTTAGTGCTGTGGCGTTTCTTTGGTGTTCATTTTTGAAGCTGCTGGTGTGTCCATAAAATCTTTTTTTAATGTTAGCTCTATTAGTCCGATATATGATTCCTGGTAACCGTAGCTTGATAAATTACCCCTTTAGTTAGGCAATTTCTGTCAAGTGGGCATGTCTTTTTGCCACAGCTACAATTAGGTTTGTTCAGGGCTGGTGCTATATATATATATATATATATATATATATATATATATATATATATATATATATATATATATATATATATATATATACATATATATATATATATATATATATATATATATATATATATATATATCACAAACCTGATGGTACCAGATTTTTGTTCACTATGGATGTTTCAAGTCTCTATACTTCCATTCCAAATGAGGAAGCAATGAAGGCGCTGAAGTTTTACCTTGACAAACGCAATGATACTACCATATCTTCCAACACTCTTCTCCGTCTCACTGAACTTGTGTTGAACAATAACACATTCCATTTCCATGGTCGCTACTTCACCCAATTGAGAGGTGTTGCCATGGGCACCAAGATGGGTCCTTCGGTTGCCTGTCTCACGCTCGGGTACTTGGAAGAAAGAATGTTTGAACAACTTGGAACCAAAATACCTCTTCTTTATAAGAGGTATATTGACGACATTGTTGGAGCAGTGGATTGTGATCGCCAGGAGCTTGATAATTTCATTAGAGTTGTCTCTAACTTCCACCCGGCACTCAAATACACCCATGAGATATCTGAGGACTCCGTCACATTTTTGGATCTCAAACTCTCTATCCACGATGACAAAATCTCCTCCAACATCTACTACAAACCCACAGACTCTCACAACTACCTCATGTACTCATCAAGTCATCCACCAACATGTAAGAACTCAATTCCTTACTCGCAAATTCTTCGGGCCAGACGCATTTGCTCCGAAGAAGCCGATTTCCTCCAAGCTTCCGAAGACATTTGTGAATTCTTTCATGCACGTGATTATCCTCGTCAGATCACAACTCCATCCAGGACACTAATTACCGCAAAGTCAAGACATGATGTTTTAAAAACGTCTGAACAAAGCGAAGCCAAGTCTAACCGAATTCCACTAGTTCTCCCATTTCATCCAGCTATTCATCCAATTCGTCGTATCATTTACCAGAACTACAAAACGCTCATGTCTCATCCAACTACTAAGGAAATATTTCCCACAGTACTTGTCACTGCTTACAAAAGAGACAGCAATCTTTCCGACCACCTTGTCCGCTCTTCACACCCTCAGAAACCTGATCTTCAAGAACCCGGAACTTACTCATGCAAACGTTCCCGATGCAATACATGCAAGTACGTCACCAACGACAACATGACTGTTATAAACGGCCCACGTGGTACCACGTTTGAAGTTAAAGACCACTTCGTTTGCACAACTAAGAACCTTGTGTATATTATTATCTGCAAGAGTTGCAACATTTTGTATGTTGGAGAGACACAGCGTAGGTTAGCCGACCGCACAACAGAACACCTAAGATCAATCAGGTTGAATTCACCAGGTTTTCCAGTAGCCAAACACTTCAACCAACCATCTTGCAGTATAACTGACTTTTGTGTCACTGGTGCTATCACCAGTAGAGGTGGTACTAAAGATCGTCTGGATGCTGAACATCGTCTCATTTTCAATCTTGGTACTATCCAACCACAAGGACTAAATTCCAAATTTGACTCTTTCTAACTTTATTCGTATACATTCTAGTTTCTGTATACAATTAAGTCTTCGCCCAATTGTTTGCTAGTGTTGTTACCCGTAGTTTTCACACCATCCATTTTTGTTCATTGTTTCCTATTATGTTTTTTCTTGTCATGTTAGTTAGCATATCAGTTGCTTGTTAACCGTTGAAGGGTTTAAACCCGATGCGCCTGTTGTGTTAATATACATACATTTTGCACTGTACTACCGTAACAATTTCGACCTATATATATATATATATATATATATATATATATATATATATATATAAAAAGGTCAATATTTTGTTGTTGGGGGTGGAGGGGGGCTATCTGCCGGGCCCTTTGCAGCAGATATTGGGTCTGGCATGGGGCCTGGCTATACTCTGTGTGATGTACTTGTTCATTTGAAAGTGTTTTGAGGTGGTACCTCGAATAATTGATCTAGCACATTTTTTAGGGCCGGCACTTATGGATGTCAACCGGGCACTTATGCACTTGTGCGGGGACTTGGGCCAGGACGTACACATCGCCAATGTGACGTCCCCGGTACATTCGTGTATGGTCCTAAAAGGGTGGGCGCCATTTTGTGTACGTCCCCGCTACACACGGCCTTTTGTTTTTATTTATATCGCCAACTCCTTTTACCCTGTGACCAACAGTGTCATCTCTTGAATCTAACGAAAACATCTCACGGTTTTGTCGACATAACCAGGAATACGGTCGACGGTAAAAAAAAGTACCGCATTATTAAAGCTATGCGTGGCCTCATTGGATAATAGATCAAGTAATAGCGAATATCAGAAAAAAGACCATTAATAACAGCCCAATTGGTATTTATGGTTTGTTTGATGTCAGCCGAGTCCGTTTATCGGGTGATTTGTAAACACACTCCACCTATAAGTAGCTCTACACGGTTTACCGGCAAATTCCATTTCCTTACACTACGCCGAGTGTGTGTTTGGCTTTTTTGATCAACACCAATAGCTTTGGGAAAGTTGAGAATTGTTTTGTATTCTGAGGTATTTCACAAACGCCTTTTCTCAGTACCAAAAGGCACTTAACAGGCTTGCGCGGTATTTCAAACGGTCCCAGCCGGTAGATAACTGATAGAGCAGCGCTTGCGTGGGGAAAAGCAGTAACCACTTGCCAATGCATTGGCCTGTGAATGGATTTGGATGATTTCCTTGCTGTTAAATTACATTTGTTTGTATTTAATAAACATGTTATGCTTGCCGCATGCTTTCTATGAAGTTGATTTTTTTGCATCCACAAAGAGCAAGAACATTCACCATAGGCATAGGCTGGTCATGTGTATTGTTTGGGAATTTAAAATTAACAAAACCTGGACGAAGGTTAAAATGCCCTTAAATGTGGCCCGATGTGCGTTTTTGGATCTGATTTCACATTTTGAGCTACGTATTAGGTCGGTATAACGAACCAGTCAAACTTGAACAAATGACGTTCGCGTTGAAACCGCAAGGAAAAAAAACCCTTTTCGCAGCCGATTTAGACTTTAAAAAAAATGAATACCCTCAAATGTGCCCCCAATTTGCTTTTTTGGATATGATTTAACATTTTGAGCTACGTATAAGTTCAGTGTAACGCACCGGTCAAACCGCAAAACATTTAACGAAACAAATCACGTTCGCGTTGAAACCACAAGGACAAAAAAAACATCGCAGCCGATTTAGGCTCAAAAGACTGAATATCATATAGGCATTTAATCGCTACCGAACACACATACTGTATTTTTATACATTGTCAGCCAGTTATTATGTCATGGTCACTTTATTCATTCTGTCCCCACATCAACCGAAAAGGTTGGCGACTGACGGTTGGAGGTCCACTATCGACCCCATGAGACTATGGTATCGCCCTTTGCTATAATATGTTATCTGTAAAACGTCTCTATGTTTTGTTTAATATTATAATAATTTGGTCCTGAAGAAGTCAGAGCTAATCCTGGCGAAAGCTTGACAGATTAAAACTCGTCCGACGGCGAACCCGTTCAACTTTTAACTTATATTATGAATACCCGTCGTAAAAGCCTATCTCACAATTTATATTATTTTCATTTGATCATATTACTCTAATTTTATTTGGCTTTTTGGAAACACCGATTTTATTTAGTGATTGGGTGGGTATTTTAAACCTATACGAACATGACGATAAGCTTATTATGTGGACAACCACAGATATTTAGACCGATCTATCACACCATTTTCTTGACAGACCAAGCTTCAGACATTCAAAACCAGACTCACAAAGCGCTTGAAATCTCAGCTCGTGCAAACAGTTGCTCGTGCATGATGATTAAATGACGATTGCGTATCACGAAATTGCCTTTTTGGGGGGTTGCCTAAATTTCACATGTGCGTAAATTCAACTGTTGCGTGATTTTCCTCAATGCTCATGCTACAGTTGCCGAAGTGGCATATTTTTACGCAACATATTTTAGCAACAGAAACAGTTTCCAACAATATTTTAAGGACATTGTTTTCGACGAATTGCTCAACGCTGGGGATTTTTTTAACTTTTATACAACGCCTAACTTTCTACATTATTGAATTGATTGTATTCAACACCTTAACCAACGGATGATAAAAGTACTTTTAGCAAAGTATTTTAAGCAACCTTTTTGTAGTGTAATAACCCATGTGTAGATTGCGCAGGTGGTGAAATATTGTCTTGCTCACAAAGTTGTATCTGTTGGTGTTTCAGTAACAACAACGAATTCGGTGTAGTCCTTTCACAGTTACCGTCTGCTCGATGAATTTTGAAGTTGCCGGCATCGACGCCATTGTTGAAAAAAGTCTCGCTACTAGTTTTACTTCTCATGGATGGGTGTGCGCTTGTATGTAAACATAGTTAACCACTAAGCGACACAAAATGCTACAAATGTGATCAACTGTTGCGAGGAACGCGCTCGCACCTAGTCCACGTGACCTGTGTTTCCGTAGATTTCCGATTTCCGAAGATTTCCAATTTGAAATGGTCTATTGGCTCAATGTTCGGGAAGAATAAATGAAGGAACAAACGATTTTCCTTCACTAGCACGTTTGAAACCAGTTTGCTTACTTACTTACTTGCTTAATTCGAGTTGTGTTCTCGATCTACAATGGCTCTCCACACTTTTCTGTCCTGCATTGCTGTCTTTAAGTCTCCGACATCCAAACCAGTGTCCTGTTTTAGCACATCGATGTAAGTTAGGGCAGGTCTTCCAGGTTTTCTTCTCCCATGCTTTGGTATCCAGTGAACCAGCTTTGACACACGTTCTTGACTCCTAGAGCAGTGGCCTGAGAATCTTGTCCTTCTATCCCTGATCTTTTGGGTGATTTTGGTTGTGATTAAATGCCATTGAAGTGTGAAATGTATTCAAATAAATTCCAAATGTAAATTTAATTTAATTTTGATAGCCTACTATAAAGAATTATGTCGACCGTTTGCTGACTAAAATCAAATATGGCATCTAGTTATAGATTGATTTGACAGATTGCGCTTATGTACATGTTGTCAACATTGTAACTATTTGCCAACAAGTACACCGCCTCAATCAACATGAAAAGAAAATGTTTGTATTATGAAACATTTAGTTATTGTTATATACGGACAACCAAAATTCACTTTTGCAGTTGACCGGCGGGCAACCAAAAATCTTACTATATAGAAGTTAACATATGAATTTAAATATTTCACAGAACTGTGAATGAAACAAAATCAACAGCTAAATACTAATATATTTCAAGTTTCATACGGAAAATATCCATCTCTTCATCGACATTCATCGTACTTCCATGATCTCATTTGGGCCTTTATTTGTACATGTATCATATTGATACCGTACGCATGGCAGTCGTAATGTAGTTAATCGCATATAAGTGTTTATTGATATGTCATCTCTCTTTCGTTACGTGTGATTGGCTATCTACGCTCTTAAGCTACTCACACGACGAATCAAAATATACAGCAGCCCAAACCCTACTCGTATGTACCTTAACAGTTGCAATATATAATCCAACTTGAATTACACCCTTTTCTATCTGTTGGCACACTCATGCCTCTCATAATTCGCCGGATTCAACCTTTTAGAATCAGCAATTTTAAAAGTACATGTTAGAATACTAGAGCAACCGACATTGCAATTAACATGTGATGTTTATACTCAGTGGAGAAACCATTTGATCAACAATATTAATTATGTCGGCTTGAGATTTGGCGACGGATAATGTCACTTATGACTAGGCTTTAAGGGCAAAGAACAAAGAGGATTTCTTGAGCAACACCAGTATGCTTGACTGTCATCACATGACCATTAGTTTCTGTAAACAGTGGTCGTCAGCCTGCTTCGATAATTGCCTAACTCACTTTTCAGAGAAATTGAGTTTTTTATATAAATTATGACTTCATTACATTATGCACATGCTGTAATATGACTAAGTCATTGACAAATCAAAGGTGTTGATAAATGCACAATTGCAATTCTGCCTAAGTCAGCATTGTGAGTTAGGCAGATTGTACTAATCATGTAAAATATTTAAAATGGTTCATAATAACTCGTATTAGGCCTATAACAAGCCACATTTCACAAGTAAGGTATATCCCCAACCTAATTCTATCCAACATGTACTGCTGCTGTTGGAATTCACCTGTACTATTCATGGTGCAATTCAACATATCGTCAGCCTGCTTCGATAACTGCCTAACTCACTTTTCCTATTTTTGTTGTTTTCTCAAAACTAATGAGTTAAAAATGAAAAAATGAGTTAGGCAATTATCGAAGCAGGCTGACGGTGTATACTGGTTCATATTGACCAAATGTTGGAATGAATGGACCGTAACATTGCTAACGAGGGTCTCTCAGAAGATCCTGTACACTGGATACGACTTCAATTCAGTCCTATGTTTTTTCTTCTTCTTGAAGACACTTTACTTTTGATTATGTAAGTTTTAGATTGAATTAACTGAGACCAATCTGTGACTATCTGTACCATATGCATTAATTAGCAGGTGCAAGCCAGACGACTTTCAGCAGGTTATTTCTTTGACCCGAGTCTTTGGGGACAGCATGCAGTAATTCTAAGCATGCCACCTGGGCATTCTGGGCTGCACAATAAACCTTCGTTGGAAAAGAACTGACAATCAACGGCAATATTATATACGCCAGGGTCAACAATTCTTACAGATAGAAGAGCATCATCTGGGACTTTCCCTATCAAAACCCCAGGAGATGTTATTAAAGTTTTCGCAATCGATTGCAAGCCCGGACACGAGATGTTTGGAGAATAATATCATATCTATCTCTGACAATACTTGTCATCTAAATTTCTTCAGAACGCGCTACATTTAACATATCAAAGTTTAAAATAGAGTAATTGAATTATCTTATTCTATTTCCGACTAGTATAGTCCGCTGATGCTTTTAAGCTCTTAAAAGAGTTTATACTTTTAGCAAAGTAATGGTACGCAATATATATTTCGTTTGTGTTTCCCTAAAGACTTAACAGTGGATATCAAGCCGGCTTTTAAACGAGTGAAAAAGACACGGTGATAATGGAGATTGGATGGGTACAAGGGCATATTGCTATTTAAGGGTATTAACAACATGGCGGCGGTACAAAACTGGTTAACAGCACTTTCAAAGCTAATGCCCGTATTAAATGAAATTGTGTTCTTTACATTTTTAGGATGATAATCATTGAAAACCGCCTAAAAACCGCCAACAGCTGAATATGCCACAACATGTAATGGATGTACTTTGACAATTAAAAAAAAACCACACCTCAATACATAACCTCAAAGAGTCATGTTTGATATCGTATTAATGGGATGTCTCAACCATGTTTTATTCTTCTTTCGCTCATTCTTGTAAATAAAGACTTTGGACTTTTGGAAGTACTCGCATTAAATTGTCTATGATGACTTTTGGTAACTTTTGGATGTCCTAAAAGAATTACCCTTAAAGGGACACTAAGAGATGTGTTGGAGGCTGCGCCCTCAATTATGATAAAAACTGGGATTAGTTTATTTTTATAATTGTATTACATGTATGAACTTACACCTATAAGGATTAAGAAAAATCAGCCCTCTTTGTACAAGAAAACGCCGATTCTAAAATGCTCGTACAGCCGGAACGAGCATTTTACGTCCGACAGTATCCCCCTGCAGTACGCGTGATACATAACGCGAGCCATATTTGCATAGAGGGCGTTTTTCAATAAATAGCGATGATATTGTTTTAATCAAGTTTTGCTGTGTTTTTGTTAGTAGAAACAACAATAATGGCAATTTTTAATGTTCATCTTGAAGTAAATTTTTAAACATTTAAAATTTTCAAAACCACTTAATGTCCCTTTAATGCATTTATTCTTCCTCCTCTTATTCTTGACATAGAAATAAAAGATTTCAGACGTATGGCAAGACTCATAGTTAATTCTCTGTGATGACAGAGTGGTTTTTAATGGACAGTGAAACAAAACTAACATTATTATAAAATAATATTTCAGATACATTTCAATGGGATGTCTTAGTCAGATTCCCAATGTGGCTTCCGTATAACACACGCTAAGGGTCATGACATACTACCCAATCGCTCGGAGCGATTTGCCGCTGACGCTCCTTATTTGGTAAATAGCACTCTTTATAAGGAGCGTAAGCGGCAAATCGCGTCGCGCGATTGTGTAGTATGTCATGACCTTAAGGCCCTCATACGCTTTTTCTCTTCCTTGAGACAGTGATATAACATCATAGTCGCAACACTTACATACGCGTATAAACCGTCCGTCTTTGTACGAGTGGATGGGGGTTAACGAAATCGTGTCGAGGACACGCGAGAGTTTATCACCAATGACGTTGTGACGTAATTTGTTTATAATGCAAATTTAATCAGACTTCACAGTCTAGTATGTGTACAAACCTTGTAACAATGCATCCTTTTCATGGTACAGAAGCTTTCGGGGTCCATGGAGATTTTGAGACCGTTTTGTCGGTTGTTTCGATCAATTAATAAGTAATAAATGAGTAAAATGTGTATAATATTTAGGCATTAATATCACTACATGTACTTTAAATTTAAAAACAAAATAATAATATAAGACATGCAAAAGAATGGAATTAAATCCGTGTTCGCCGATTACAATCAATAGGGTCCTGCATAGCAAGCCACAGCGGTTGCAGTTATAAGAGACGGGTTATCGCCGTATACATTCATTTATTGATCGATTTGTTTAGTTCATCGCTTAAAATGTGTTTTTTGCATGCAATATTTGCCCCTCGCATAAATATTGGGGTTTTTTCATGTTGCAATAGTCCTTATGTTGACAAAATACTGGTTAAATAATGAACACCCAACCGACCGGCAACCGCTGCGAGCCGGCGAATAAGCCAGGTATTGCTAAAATAAACGTCCATTTGCTGCATTTCCTTTGAATACTAATGTGTCTTATCTGGGCCACTGTGTATCATATACCTGCGGGAAATTACACTACAACTTCCCCGGGGACGATATTTGCATAGTTTAAAACCGTGTTTTTTTAAACGTTCTGTCTAAAAGGTAGACTTGCGTTTAACTTTTAGGCTAAACGCGTGTTTAGTACGTTTAGTACGCAACAACTACTGCTTGGATTTACACCAAATTTTCAATTCCTTTGTTTTCGTGTCCTCTGTGAGAGTTATACAATATTTATCTGGAATTGCCCATTACAACAAACATAACCGTGATTACAGGTCAATTCGTGCGTATGTGCTGTTTCGAGGAAATTAGACAAATCAATGCGCGCGAGCTGATGTTGATGTGCGAATAATGGCACGATCCCATAGGGGGAGTGTTATTGTAAGCATATCAAGAATTGCGAATGTGCATTGATTTTATAATGGTTCGAGAAGCAAAACATATGCATAGAAAATAATATTTTATATTTTCAGATGCACTTATCTCTGATTTATAAGTGGCTACATTTTAAATTTCATTTTCAACGTCCTTTTCACAATGATATCACCAGGATAAGTGTTGTTTTTATTTTCTGTGAAAGATTATCAAAATGTACCCATAATATTGAGAAATCTTTTCTGAAAAGTGTTTATACTGTCAGTCCACTAGTCACAAATTACTTTACGATGAAAAGGTCAATGTAAGTTTCCGAATACTGGAATCACCAACGAAGATTATCCTTTCTTATTGACTAACGAAGCAAAACAAATATTGATAGGTGTATACAGTGACTTCTTTGGTGCGTACACACAGCGTGCGATGGCGTAACAATACTGCAACTGCTAGTACAAATACTAGATAAAATTGCAATAAACAACATGCGTTTCCCAGTACTGGCATCTACAACAGAGATAACTCGACCACTTATCGGGCGATACTGTAACACCAAATTGTGTTCCAGGATCGACCGATACTGGTAAACACGCTACGAGTGTAATTTGTCCTAGTTATACATGATACTGGTACATAATGTTGTTCCTGTATCTCCGATACTGGTACATTTGTATGTCCTAGTATCGTCCGATCGTCCGATACGGGGACACTGACTTTGTATCATTATCGAACGATGCTGGGTCTTCCAGCATCGAACGATACAAGGACAGTCCAGAATCGTGGACCTAAAGAACACTTTGCCCCATGTTCCTGTAAATAAAACAGACAACGACATATCAGTTCAAGTAACTTGATTAAATTAGGATGGTCGAATAAGATAAACAGAATAAACATCGACATGATGAACACTAAAATATTTAAAAAGATGTTTGGTCAGGTAAATTCATATTTAAAACATGACATTCCCCTATATTTTTTATTATGTTGGTGACGTCGGGTCAAATTATTCCAGCAGACATATCACCCTGGGATTATCACTGGTCACAAAGTTTTTGAAAAAAAAAGTATTGGATATACCTCTGACAATACTTGTTATCTAAAATGCTTGAGAACGCGCTACATTTAACTCATCAACTTTAAAAATAGAATAAATAAGTTATCTTATTCTACATATATTTGCACGTGTGTTTTATTCTAGAAAACCTGAGGAGTTCTGCGCACCGATTATGTAAGTATAGTACATTCAAGAATGTAGTTAATCATTTAAAAACATGATGATCAGGACATGCAACAAACATAAATGTATGAAGTAGAACTATACATACAATGCACACAGACCACATGTGATTTAGTGAATATAATGAATAGTTTATTCGTAGTAGACAAGTTTTCTAAGATACGTCATCTGCACACAAAATATATTTAGCTCGCATTTTTGGCACTTTTTGGTCTATAATTAATACAAAACTGATATTCAAAACAACAAAAACCTTTCTAGAGAATTGTATTAAGCTTATAATAAATCTAGAACGACAAAATTTGACAATATTTAATTTTAATTATCTTGACGAAACCTAAAATGGGTCAGCAATCGTGTTTTTGGTCAATTTCATGTTCATGGTTGGATTCATTTAATCCTTTCTCGTCAAGAAAATGTTTACTTTTATATAGATTAAATGAATAATGAAGGAGTTACAGCAGTTTTACGGAGGCTATGCTGAGGGTTCACAGCCCCCTTGAAAGAGCTTCTACTTTTGCTTTTAGTTATATGAAGTATAATGGTACGCAATAAACATTTTCAATGCGTTTCCAAAGGACTCAAAAGTAGATATCACGCTAGCTTTAAAACAAATAAAAAATGATGGAAATGATGGGGTGGAGGGGATGATAAAAAGGTGATTGGTACATTGGCATATTGCTATGGGTGTTACTAACATCGGTGCGGTTGAAAACAATCCTAGTCCTAGTATTAGTAAGGCACGCTGTTTGATTGTCCGTTTTATTATGACGTCATTTTAATATTTTCGGTTGTTCGATTATCCACGCCAATCCAGCTAGTGCATGAACTGGTACGCCGTCCTATGTCCCCATACCGGCGTGAAAAAACTGCAATTGTACAACTAATGTGCCTGTCTTCCTTTCTCCTTTCTGTCCCTTTCATTTCACTTTTCCCTTTCCTTCCATTTTTGTCTCCTCGTCTCCTTTTATTTCCCATCTTTTCATCGAATAACATAACATCAACGTCTCTTCATCGTTTGTCTGCACTGCACCTTCAGAAGAATACCCATGTGTTGGACTGTAGTGACAGTTCACCATATCATTATGTAATAATGCAGTGCTACCCAACAAGGACACAGGTTTATTCCAAAGCAGGCACTATTTTTCGCGGCATCAAATGTTCATGATGCAGAAGAACCCACATTTTTACATCATGAAATGTTATCAAATGTACACATTTCTAATAATGTCTAATATAAGAAAACTAAAAGCTTGTGAGCATGACAATTTCACTAATCCTAGCCAGTCGCGATTTTTTTTCATACACATACATATTTCATGCAAACCTTGACCATGTTTAGGGACACAGTTGATGTAGTAGACCCTCTGAGCTTCAGTATCGGTGAGCCATAATAGTATCTGAGACCACAATTGTAATGTGTTTAACATCTGGATATTTTGGTTGGGCCTTTAAGTCCGCACAGCAAAGCCAGTATGTGTGGCGCATACGTGAAGTGACGTAATTCCCCAATGTATGCATTGGTCCCACTTCAATGTTTACGGGTAAGTACCTATCACGATTATATAAACACCCATAAACATTGAAGTGGGACCAATGCAGGGGGTGTATATGTATATGTAATAATTAAAATTTGTTTACATTGTTCTCAGTTCGATTTTCAATTTGGAATGTGTACGTGTTGTGTCGTAAAATATTACTTTGGCGACTTGGTCGTACTACAATTTTAATGGCATATTTGGTTTCCTCATGCAATATCCCTTCAGAAAATGTATACTTTTACTACATCAGGGGGGTATACAAGCAAATATAAACGTGTAAAGTTAAAATCATGTCGCGAAAGCCAAAATCCGTGTGTAACGCGAAAGGGGGCGAGCATCTAAACACATGACCATATTTGTCGCAGACCCGCGTTGCGGTCGTAATAATCCATAGAACAACAAAAAAAGATTGCAAATTACGCAAGAAAAGATGTGTTTTTAATAGTTTTCTGAACTGGGTAACAGAAGAAGCATGACGGATATTATGTGGGAGCTTGTTCCAAATCATAGAAGCGGCTAAAGAAACCTTTACTTGCGGAAACAAGGCGTGTTTTACGCATACTTAGAAGTCTAGTGTCAGAGCTCGAGCGAAGCCCACTCCTGCCAGGCATATAAGTGAAAAGAAGTTCCTCAATGTATGGTGGAGCACAGTGAGTGAAACATTTAAAAACAAATAACAACATTTTGAATTCAATCCGTTCCATCACAGGAAGCCAGTGTATGGAGAAGCATGATCATATTTAGAAGCTTTGAAAATGAGTTTTGGCAGCGCGATTCTGAAGACGTTTAATTTCTTTTGCGGTAGTACCAAATAAAAGAGAGTTTGAATAATCAAGGCGTGATGTAATGAGACCCCGAACTGCATGGTGACATGTGTTTTTATCAATGAACATCCGAACACGGGACAATTCCATAAATGGAAATTCAAACTGCGACACAATATGGACACATGCTGGGACATAGAGAGCTATATAATCACCTTTAAAGCGACGATTTGGCTATTTGCCGGAAATAAATTCTCTAATTCCAAGATTACGCAGCCTATTGGTGATACCTATAGCACTGTTGTGATGTAATCTCACACGTAATCTTGCTTAAGTCAACAACGACAGCAGAGTAACAGCCTCAAAAAACAGACACTTTATATGACCTCGGGGTCTAATGTTTGCTAGACAAAAGTGTAATAAAGGCGGGGGAACAGGAGTGCCCTCACATTCAGCGTTTTCATTCAATGCTTACAACTTAACTTCAGAATAGTCCCCAGGGTTGTAAGTAATACAGGTATGTTTGGGTAGATTTAAAGCACATTTCTAGAATCGTATGTTTTTGCTTCTGAAATCCATTGACTATCGATATTCTCAACTCGCCTCGAAAAGTAAACATTGCTAGAGTATATGGAGACTGTTGGATAATGTCAGTGATATCTATACAATCACCATTTTCTACATACCTCTATTTTTCGAATAGAAAATATATAATGTGAGTTACAAGTTTGAAATTGTGTCAAATCCTAATAATCTTTATCTTTAAGTTATATCTGATAATCCAAGTCAAAATACGAGGCGAGGTCGTCTTGGCGTGAACGGGATATAACAGTCCTTTTTACTTTCGTTTTAAACATGCTTTTCCCCGTATTGAATATATAGTCCAATTCTACGCAAAATACTTTATACTTCAAATGAAACATTTCATCACTCCAATACCTTGATTTTACAATAGATAAGCATTAAGCCATTGACATTAAAACATGACATTTGTTGAATTGTAGATTGCTATGTCTGCGACATTTATGGCAATCATGAAAAAGAACATCTCTTGGCCCTGTAATCACCGGTTTTATCATCCGAGTCGGATTTTATTTTGGACCCAGATACATCTTATTATCAGATTATGGTTAATAGGCGTAATATCGAAATCGTTCACCATTTCATACTTTGTATCAAAACACAGAGATCTGCGGTGTTTCTGGAATAAATACGATTACTAATCACAATTTGATTCTACAGAGTTTCCCAAAAATCATATACCTTTTTAAAGCTTTATATCTTCATATAAAATCACCTGTAAAATAATCTGCAGTTTAAAACTGAAAACACATTTTGATAGAAAAAACTTGTAGAATTACGCCGATAACAACTTTACAATAACAGCTATCTGTGTTGCCAAAGTACCGAACTGTAAAACTTCACTTCCAAATATTAACGGATTAAAGGGAACGAGAGAGAGTCAGAGGTGGTATTGAAGAGAAATATTTTCAATGGTGATTTTTCTAATTTTCATATTGAAATAATCCTTATTGTGAACATGAATGCTGTATACAAAATGTAATGAGTGAATAGCCTTGTTGGCTCGAATGTGGAGAACCTGCCACGTGATTCATGCTACACACATCTGGCTTCCTGCAAGTTGATAAATGTATGGTATAGTGAGTTAAGTGACAAAACCTTTTTTTTCTCTCCATGTATTCTCTATCTAAATTTGTTTTCAGTTTGATACTGCTAGTTTTAACGGAATTATAAAACTTTGAAAACAGTGGCGGCGTGAACATCACATTTTGGGAAGAAGAACAAAGCTGAGGGCACGAAAGCATATTCGTGAAAATTGTGCCTAAAATTAGCTTAATTTGATCTAAAGCTAGACATTTCAGAACATTCTAAAGTTAAATTAGATGACATTTTTACATTGAAAGTCAATATATTGACTGGACTTAGGGGCAATGGGGGGTCAATGTTTGTGACTGGGTCACTTGCCTTGCCCCCTCCCCTCATGCCCCCCGCGCCGCCATTGTTAAAAGGGTTATGACACTTTTGGGACATCGTCTACATACGTGCCATAAGTGCAGTTGATATTCGTGAATTAAAGTACACAAATGGATGCATTATATAAAAATAGCACAGTGTGCTTTTTGAACGAGCAAGTTGGATATATCTTGACTTATGATATTCGAAAAGGTTTCTTGTTCACAATACGTCAGACTCAGTAGCTGTCTATAAATAGCTTCCAAACTTCAATAATAATTTGGGCGAGCAGCAACCAGCAGCAAGCCCAAGTGTTAAGTTCATCATTTGTTATGTTATAAAAATATACTTCATTTTGTTATAAAAACTAGTGCTGTTTCAGATTTTGTGAAATAAAAAGTTCAAATTTCGAGAAAAATAATGATTATAGTATTGCTTGAGCAGGTTTGAGTTTTAAAAATAAGTCCAATTTGGACTTTGAACAAACCTCATGTGGCAACACTCTAATGCCTTGGTCAAGGGAGGAAGCCTGCAAGCAATTTCCCTAGCATGTGGGCTTGTCCGTGGACGGTACAATGTAGGTCTGCCAATTACTGGTTGAAATAACACCCAGCGCCCAAATTGTAAGGTTTTAGCATGTTTTAGCCGCGTGGATGTATAAATAATTTCTAGCTTTGAACTTCAATTTGTTATAAAGATTGGTGCTGTAGTATTTCAGATTTTATAAAATAAAATGTTCAAATTTTGAGGAGGTGTCGATATACAGGGTGAGTCAAAAAAAAGTGTACCCTAATTGAAAAAAAATCAAAAAAATATTTTTGACCACAAAATCAAGGCAAACAAAACTTTAAATGATTGCGCCATTTCTTTGCTACCATCTGGAAAAGAAATCACGCTATTTGATGATACCGTTAAGTAAATATGACTATTTCTGTACAGGAGCTGTTTTTTCACCTAAAACACGGTTTTTAATTTCAAGCTTAACGAGCTTAATAATGTTTACTAGGATTATGATGTAAAGCATTACACATCTTGTTTATTAAAAAAATTAAGTAGACAATACACTTATTCAAAATTGTCTCCTAATAGATTAAAACAATAGACAGCTTTAAGGCCTATTTATGACACAATTACCACATTTTAATCATTTCATAACAAAGGAATTTGATCCTTTCGCTGTCGGTATTGTACTTTTTTATTGGTCGTATGTTATGAAATATAATGGTCAAGATCTGGAAAGCGTGTTCGGACGTTAAATTGGTCACTTTTATTCAAAACAAAAGCGTAAAATAAGTTTCCCTCAACCAATCTAAACCAGATAAAATTCATATTAAAGCTAATTAATTTGTCTTTATACCGTAGTATATTGTTTTGAAAACAAACGAATACTTTTTCTAAGAAAAATCGCAGAAGTTGAGTACACTTTTTTTTGACTCACCCTGTAGCATTAATAGATTAGACTTTAGTTTCAATTATTAGCCCAATTTGGCTACATTAAACATGGTAAATGCTAAATAAAACGTGGCAAGGCTGTGATGGCAAAACAAAGTCAGGCTTCACGTTCACGGAGCAATCTTGGACTGTCATTATAGTCAAAAACTAAATTCAAAAGTGGCTCAAATTATAAAGGCGATGGAGCCGTAATGGGCTTAGATTCGAAACGGTCTAATAGTCTTGCTAACGCGCGACAAATATGGCCAAGTCTGTTTTTTGAACGAGCAAAATTGATTGGATATAATTTATCTTAAGATATGGTATTAGAAAAGATTTCATATTCACAATAATTTCATAAGTCCATTCACTCCATAGCTGTCTATTAATAGCTTTAACCTTAGATAATATTGTGGGTCTTTTTATTTTTCAAAATCTGAAACAGCACTAGTGTTTATAACAAACTGGAGTTTAAAGTATAATTTGTACGGGAATTTTTAAAACATAACAAATGATAAACTTAGCAGTTTGGGTTTGCTGCTCATTTGAGAATATTGCTTCAACTTCACCCCTTTATCTAATAGCGACGCAAAATCAATATACCCCCCCCCCCCCCCCCCCCCCCCCACCCCCGAGCAATCCTTTCTTTTGTTTGTTGGAGTAGACCCTCGCCTAAGTGGCTACATACCGATGTAAGTGATGATACAAACAACTGAATCTGAACCAAACAACGGTGGGTTTGGCTGCTGTTGTGGTTGTGGTTGCAGATATTGTGAATGTCTATTCACAATGTCACCAACGGGGCTGTTGTTAAAGCCAAGGTATGCCTGGTTTGTATTATTTGCAAAAACGTTATATTCTATCTCACCAGCCTGCTGCATACTGCTCCGGTTCACATTTATCAGGTTTCCCTTCTCACTTCCTCCACAAGTCCCGGCGAAACGGTCGTTGCTGACGCTGATGAAATACCACTCACGTCTCCATTCTGCGAATGTTGTAATTGCAATACACGAGGTACGGGAAGTTGCCTAACCCCTGGGATAGCTGGCCCGGTGCTCGGAACAGTGTTTGGCGAGGCGTTCGTTTGAGGACCTGTTGGGGCAGTTTCCTCCATTCCACTTGTTCCAGGCGATTTAGACTGCTGTTTCCCACGTTGTCAAATGCTTTCGTTTACCCCAACTCTATGTTATTATCATAATTTGGGCTGCCCCTTGCCCGATGATTTGAGAGTAGGTGCCCCTTTCCTACTTGTGAAAGATTAGTTGCTCTGAAAAGAGCCGTTCAGGTGGACTTCCCCTTGTCAACTACAGAGATTACTAGAAGATTACCCCCTATACTTGTAGGTGCCAGTTTATCTTCACCCAATGTCCAGTCCAATGACCCCATTTTAATCTCTTCTCATGAACCCATTATAGTTAATGATTCTCTCACAAAATATATGTGATTCTCATTGATTAACCTCATTTCTGTAGCTTTCTCACTGCATTGAAAATTGATTGCAATAATATCTCAAATTATTGCAAATGTTGTTTGTTGACAATTTTTGTTCCACAAAATCTTAAATTCATAGATAATTCGTCGCTGTTCTGACATACCGGCACATCTCTTTACTTATTTCTGTTGTGATGTGCCGGTATGTCAGAACAGCGACGAATGGGTCGATCAAACAAAGTGTTTATTTTACCTACGCCCTATTTTTCATCTCGTATACACTTGACCTTACAGAATATTACGTGTACAGTGTTGTTCAGGTAATGGTTATCGCTGTTGTGTGTTTTAAGGCATATATAGCTTCATACTGATGATCATCAATGTAGAGATTTCGTATCGGATTTACTTTATTTAACATGTTCAATGCATGTTGCTTTGCAGTATTCAGCCCTTTTATGGCAAAAGAATGTATCTTATATGTAGTTTTCTAACACTATACTTCCTTTTAACATGATCAAAGTTAGCTTTTTTCTCTCCATACATCATGTAGTGGTAAAAGGCAGTATATTATTGTTATTGTCTTTACAAGTTGCAACCTTTTCCTATGTGAGGATTATTGAACCAAGTTAACATAATCCATGTTAAAAGGAAGTTTATCATTAGGAAAGTACATCTAAGACACATCCTTTTGCCATAAAAGGGCGGTATTGTGCTGGGACACCTAAGGGACATGGAGAGATTTGCCCCCGAATTACAACATTGTTCAATGCTGCGTGATGTGTATCATGGAGAAACATGGAGACATAACCCCGATTAACTTAGACGTGTTCAATTAAGCTGTTGTTTTGCGATAACATGTGGGGGTACATTTATAGACGTAGAGAGATTCACTCTGTTGATTGTGATCCCTCGACGACGGATTTAGTTGGTTGTGTTTTGAGGAGAAATGACTTCCAGTGCACTGGTACACACAATGCTGATTGTAATGGTGTTTAAAGTCGCTTCGCGCTGCGCTATTTACATTCAATTCGCGTGTAAACAATAAATGTAAAGTTTGTAGATATTCAAATTCTCTTGACGGTAGATGGTTGAACCTCTCCCCCCCCCCCCCCCCCCCATCCCCACTCGGTTACACTTTTGTAATAATAATTATAATAATAATAAAAACGCATTTTATAGCGCCTTCCATCAATAAATTGACCCCAAGGCGCTTTACACCATGATAAAAACACAAGCAAATTGACCAAAGTATACAGTCTTAAAAAGTACGGATAAAAACAATAGCATACACAACATAATATTATTACATACATTGGAAAGTATCATGAGCACCAATAATAACATGAGATGAAATATGCACTAGATACAATATAATGTAAATATACAATCATAAAAAACTACAATTTGTTGTAACAATGATTGGTTCTAAAGTATAATCAGTTCAAAATGTGAGAGAAATATTTGGTTTTTATCTTTCCGCGCGTAAATCAAAGGTAATCCAAGCATACGCCTGCGGGTACGGCCACACACAGGCGGGTTTGGTCGAACGCACTTGATGCACGGTGCGATTGATGCCTTTTAAATGAGCGCCTTCGTCATAGTATTAATTCACTGCTCTAAGGAGGGTTCGCTAATTTTTATCTGATCAAACTAAAAATGTATTTAGTTTTGTTGATTTCCAAGAAAAAGTACGTCCTTCAACATGCAACGTGATGTATTATAATACCACACCACAAAATAAATGTGTACTAGCGCCCAACACTAGCCAGTGTTTTTAGTTCAAGATAGACCCCACCTTAAACCATTAATTTAAATGTACAGAAAATGTATAACGTGCAAGAAAATTGTGTTATTTGTGATATATAGACTATAAACTCCAATGTTATGAGTTTATCACAACACCTCAAAGTGCTCGATACTTGAAAATTAGACTGAGCTATACTCATAAATAAATAAATTTAAACACACATAGTAATTTTGATCCACTATTCCACTACACGGCAATTGTAATCTTTGTCTACAGGAAAAACTGGCAATACTGGTAGCCAAGAAAACCCATCCAAGCGCTTGTCTAAACAAAAGATCAGAACTTGTTAGTAAATGTCGTCATGGATACAAGCCACCAGACCGTGGAAAGAAAAAATAGACCTGCTGGGTACATTTTGTTGTGATCAGTTACTGACCACCTGAAGATCGACACAAGTCGTGAAACTCACAGTAGTAGACTATAAACCCAACCAAAGAACAATGGTGTTTTCTGTAATAGTAAGATTTGACACAACTTTTCTCTTTTCACCTTTTCTAGAACAGATGCACCGAATATAGCTAGCAACCAGCGATTTGGAGAGTGGACTATTCGACGCCTCGTTGCGGAAAAAATGCAACCCTCCATAAATGGAGGTTTTTATGATAGAAGACATCAGTATCTTCAAAGACATGACATAAATTGCCCGCTTAGGAGCGCTATTAATTCGGTCTGGTAAACCTATTGTTATCAATTACTACGAGAGGATTGCCTGGTTGTATATTTAAATTCGAGCGGTACTTCTTGCTTACTGCATGGGTGAGTTTCCATTATGTTGCAAATTACATCCACGCTCATGCGCTTAAACTACTCAATGGGCGTTGCACACGAGAATTATATCATATAGCAACCAGCTTTGATGGAAGGCGAATATTTAAATTTGGTGCCGATTTTTAGGGCAACAATTTATAGCGCTACTAAGCGGGCCTTGTAGTGTAATGAACCATGATGTGAACGAACCAATCGCTCGATAGCAGAGAAAATAAGACTTTAATTTGATTTAAACAGCCAGTATGCAACCACACGAAAAGTCGTTCCTTTTCTAACCCAGCAAAGCGACCCGGAAGTATTCACCCGTAACGATACTGCTTCGCAGTCATAGTTGACCTCGTAATAGCACGATGTAAATGAGCTCTTTTCATGATTATAATCACACATTTCAAACACATTTGCCATGAAATTGTAAAATAAAAAGGCATATTATGCGAATAATATTATCTAATATTAGCTGTGACTTCATGACATGTTGCATTTTCGGTGCAAATTATTGTCATCACACACAGCCGAATTCGAGAAAAACTTGACGAAACTAAAGCCAAATTAACAGTAAATATTCCCTTTTTGAAGAATTAGGCACCAATTGTATTGATGGTATCATAATATTCATAGTCTTTTGTAACTAGAAACATGCTTAAAATATTATGAAATTATTTAGTCCAGTCAAGTGAATAGTTAATAAAATGGGTGTCCGAATCTGGCTCGAGCTATATTCATTTCGTACCGTCGTTGGGTTGTTGATGAAGTGTTTAAATCTCACGAATAGAATTAGTTTCGCTTAATAGCTCAGATGGTAGAGCGTTAGACAGAAGAGCGAGAGGTCCGGGGTTCGAAATCGATCCTTCTGCTCTGCCCAATTTCAAATGATATTTTTTTTCTCGTCAAAATCATTTTTCACAATTTCATCACACAAAATGCATAAATTCGGACGTTTTCATTGCAAAAACGGTATTTTTTCCCCAAAATTTCTAATGAATTCAAACGCGGGCATGAAAATGAAGCGCGGGCGGGTTATAGGAAACTAAAAATCAAGTTGGCGAGGCCTACGGGGGATCGTAAGTTTCGTTTTCTGACCGAAAATCGCTGAAAATTAAGACTCGATTTTCTCATCAAAAAAGAACTCGGGCATCAATGATTTTGATATGAAATTAAAGCTTGAACTTCCGTTAGTATGAAAATTGCTCTTAAAATATCGTACGATTCTTAGTCCAGTCAAGTGAATAGTTACAAGAAGCAAAGTCACAAAAGTTGTTAGATTCTAAAATAAGCGATAAAATCACTGTTTGTGGACCAAAAATGGTCAATTTGGTCCCATATTATTAAGAAAATTACGGTGATTATACCTATCTAGCTATTTGGCTGCAAACTGATCCTATCGCAGTGTATGCTGGTAAAACTAACTTGTCGTAAGGCTGACATAGGGTATTTAGCTAAAGGGAGACATCCTGAAATCGATCATTCTGCGGGTTAGAAATCGGCAAGGTCACGCTTTAAAATCGACTGTTGCGTACTGACTGTAAAAGTAAAGGGAGATTATTTGGAATATTCCAAGATTAATAACATTGTGATTCAAGTTAATCAATTCTTAATTTGCGAGAAATATTCGGTTTTTATCTTTCTGCGCGTAAAGGTAATCCAAGCATACGCGAGCCCGTGACTACGGCCACATACATACGGTTTTGGTTGCACGCACACGGTGCCCGGTGCGATTGATGCCTTTCAAATGCGCGCCTTCGTCCTGGTATTATTTCACTGCTCTACTTCGAAATGTTTTTATTTTATATACTACAACAAGGGCGATTACGGTGACATTTCCAAGCTCGCCTGACATTTAGTCTCTTGAGAGCGGTCGTTTAAAAAATGACTACCCTACCTACTGTTTGCAGTTTTTAGTGAGAAAATGTAATAATTTTGAGCAAAATTCACTCTAATTACGGAAAAAACCGCCCCTCTCCTCGGATGCAATGTTGATCTGAGTCATGTTATCAGAAGCATTGGCAGTTCCCCAACAGTGATTGATGGGGGTGGGGAAGGATATAAGAAAGTGGAGACTTTTGCTTTCTTTTAAACAGTGCTATGTCCCAAGTCTGATCTCAATTGCGAGCACAGGGATAGTTGGAATAAGTGTAATAAACACAACACCAAAAGAAGACAAAAACTGCCCTTCTCAAAAGTCACAAAAGTCTATGAATTGCTTCTCACTAATGGAAAAGTACCCGTGGCTGAGCAAAAATTACTGTAATGTGTAATCAATTCATGATCATTCAGCCATGTAAATCCCATTCTTGGCTCAGATATTAGCATAGTGAGTTGTGACTTTTGAGAAGGACAGTTTTTGTCTTATTTTTGAGCTTATTCAGCCATGAAGTCATGGACATCTTTCATTTTCAAACACCACTTAGGAAACAGTCATAGGATTATTTCGAACTAAGTTTTATTGGTAAAATGTTTTATCTTACGATGTTATGACGAATTGTTTAGAGGGGGACTTACTTTTGGTGTTGAGTTTAGTTGTAATAAGTGTGCCAACTATTATTTTCCTTGATTGTGTGCACACAAAAGGCGATGAACAAATCATTTCATTTCCAACAACTATCATTGAATCACATTTTATTAGTTGACATTTCCGTTTGCTCAGTGTGAAATCGTGTCACACAATCAAGAGCAACGAACAAATCCTTTTCATTGCATGGACTTTAAATCAAGAGATTGAGGTCACAGCAAAGTACCTTCATCCCGGGTCCCAACAACGTTCGTTTGAGTTTTAGGTCGCATGACTTTAAGAAATTAGAACAAAAAGCTATCAATTATTCAAAGTTTCACAAGTTAGTTGTCAGTGCTCAGTGCTCAGTTATGTCGCACATTAAAGGCGATGGACAACCCATTTCAACGCTTAATAATTAATATTTATCACACAAGATTGAGGTCAGATCCATATCCATAACCTTTAATCTACATTTGTGCTTTTCGTCGCCTCTTAAACACTTTCCACGCGGCTATTATTTTTACCATACACAGAACAGATTTTTTAGAAACCTTTCACAATTTTCAAAGTCTGTCTCAAGGATTACTGACCCAAAACTAGGCATGTTTGTACTTATGTCAATGCATTTCTCATGGTGGTTCTAAATATGGTCATGAAATTCAATAATTTTGACATTTTTTAAACATTTTGTGAAATTTTGGCATGTCGTCTGCAGACGCCTGCCGCGTGGAAAGTGTTAAGAATACAACTATGATGGATTCAAAATGTCAACAGTTAGTTTTCAGCAGCTGGCATTCACGTCGCTCTCTCATGAGATTTCATCCCTGGATTTCAAGTCACACAAAGGCGATAAACCTATCGTTTCTAACGCACAAGAATTCCAATGACATGGTTGACGTGTGGTCTTATACCGTCCCTTGGTACCAGAGAAGAGTTTTTTTCTCAAAAACCAGCATGCTTTAATTTCGTAACGTCACAAGTGTCTAGTGTTTCGAGTGCTTATTATAAATTGTCATAGCGAACCTTACTATACGATCGTTTACGTTATAATTCTAGCATATAATGTATTATTACACCTAATACATATTTATAAGGGTATCCTTGTATTTGATTGGTTCATTTCTAGAACACATTACCCTAAATAATAAATGGTGACGCCAAGTAAAGAGGTTGACAACAACAAACATGCCGATGAGATTCGCGAACTAACTAAACAGACGCAGATTTGAAGCTTCTTTTGGATAATTAAGATGCTGCATCCACTAAGCTTGTAATAATACAGAAATCCGTGACGATCTGCCACAATAATTGTGAAGAATAGGAAACGGGATTCGATGATATTGTTCTTCTGCCAGGGGAACTGAGTCCACCTGTTCTTTTTCGCTACGTTATTTGTGTACCGTGTATAGCCTGTAGTCCTACCTCTACACACTGATATGTATCACCACACTATATTGAAGTCACCGATAGTTTCACAGTATTGGGGTAAATCTAATGAATCATGTATGGTTAATGAGCAGGCCCATCGGCTAACTTGGCTTTCACGTTAGCATACCGAGGTGATAAATGTGACGGTCCCCTATACGAAGAGTTTTTTTCGAAGCCTTATTGGTATAATTTCGTGTCGCGTATTTTAAGCATCGCGCCCCCGAAATTTCGACTTGCGTCCCCGAAATTTCGACTCGCGACCCCGAAATCCCGTATTACATGTTCCGCATATGACATGTTCTATCCATCCGAACCATATGAGACCATTCTCATTAAAATCTGAGCATTTTGATACCTTTACCCCTATACAAAGAATTTGAGGAAAATATTGACCTTTGACCATGTTGACCTATTTTGCCATACATCCCGGAAACTAAACATCGGGTGGATTTACAACCATTGACTTTATTTGCTCCTTATGATCTCAGGAAGAGTTTGGTATGCATTACAACACAATCTGACCATTTTTGCAATTTGATCTCTATATGACCTTTGATAGCGGCCCCCGTACAGGATGCGGCACGGCAGCAATACAAAATATTGACTATTGGCACCCATCTAACATATATATTTGATTTGATTTGATATAATTTGAGTCCTACGACCCTGGATAACCCAATAAGCTTATTAGCTTATTTCCATTGGGGTCCGTTAGATGTGTGAACAGATACAGACCGGGATGATCCCCTACTCTTTACGAAAGAGCCTGTAACCTTTTAACGTGCTCGGGTATTGCTCTTCCGATGCACGGGACCACCATTTATACGTGACTTCCGAACCACTGTATTTTGCTGCCATTAGGAAATCGTCAGAATCATTTCGCTTCATTTACCAGGCTACCGACGGCGCACACAGTATCGGCACTTATATTGTAATATTCCCTAACAGCTCCCCAATGTCGCTTGGGTCGACGAAGCAATTGAGACTAAGTACCTTGCCCAAGGATACAAACAAGTTGGCTGTAGCGGGGCTCGAACTCACAATCTTTGCATCGTGAGACCGGCATGCTATCCACTATAGACCATCAAACCTTGTCAACTCTCTCAGCTGAATAACCTTCTGGGCTCCTGGCCTTATAATTGCATTGCAGTGAACTCGAATTATATGAAACTGCACATCTTAAGGATTTTTCTTCACAATCCTCGAATTTGAACAACAGGGGTCGGGCGGTCACGTAGACCAGGCCCATTGTGACGTACAGTACAAATTCATCATCTTTATGTCCTAGTTTTACCTAGTCATTTGAAGGAAATTGATTCACGTGTAACATAATACATTACACGTTTTCGATCATCCTTATTTCAAGACTATTCCCTGCGCGTGATTTTGCCGGGTGTGATATGACAAAAGGCATGTAAGCGGGGAAAGATCATCAATGTTTAATACTGGTAATTTGGTTTCGTATTACGTGACGTCGGGTATGACAGTGAGATATCTCGATCAAACGTTTGGTATATGAACTCGCCTCCCAATAGGGTGGTGCCGTTACATTTTTTAGTTTTATGCTGTCATTTTCATTTTCAAAACCACAAAAGCTATTTCAACAAATTTGGTATCATTTTAAAGCCCTAATAACAAGCTATCTGCCTGCAAAATGGCATTGGTATAGCTAATACAGAAGGGGAGATACAGCTGTTTGATGTTTGGAGACCAGGGGTGGTGCTGGAAGGGGTGCCGCTGGAAGGGGTGCCGCCTGTACAAACTCAATGGGGATAATCCAATAATGGCGATAATCTTTGTTCTTTTTACAATAACTAGTCATCCAACAATGTTACAAACACCATTCTGGTCCCATTTTAAAGGATATTTAGTAGTTTTTAAGTATGTGGTTCAACAGACTTGTCAACTATTTGTAACAACTAATTAATTATGGATAAGACCATGATCACCAGCTTTTTTTCTATTCGCTACACAGTCAACATGAATAATCAGCCTCAATTTACCGGATTTATAAAAATGACTATAACAGAAAAAGTTTTCAACCTATGATAGCAAAAGTATACATTTTTGGAAAGCTTGTAACTAGAGGAATTCAAAAATGCAGTTTATACCAGGGACGGGTTCATTCTTAAACAAATATTTCTGAAAATTCTAAAAAATATAAAATAAAAATGGGAGATATTCACTAGCCAGTATAATTACCATACCGACGTAGTAACTTTGACAATTATATATCATCTAATGGGTAACTTCATGAGGAATTCAAATATGTAAAGAAAATAATGAGAGGGGTAGGTATAAAAAAATATATGGATCTCAAATTAAAAATTAAAACACTTTGATATTTGTCCGAACATTTCCGATCATACCATTTTAGTTCTTGGTCGTACCATAATTTTAATGGCATATTTGGTTTTCTCATGCAATTTCCCTTCAGAAAATGTATACTTTTACTACCTCAGGGGGTATACAAGCAAATATAAATGTGTAAAGTTAAAATCATGTCGCGAAAGGCAAAATCCGTGTGTAACGCGAAAGGAGGCGAGCTTAAAACACATGACCATATCTAATGTTTGCGATTGGGAATTCTATTCATTTTCAAAAGTTAAAACGCCATCATATTAAACTTGAAAATATCTCAAATATATTTGCCAATAAATGTACCGTCTTCATCGACATTTTGGCAACGAAAAGCTCTTGTTTATGCCCATTTCATATCGATCGGAAACTTATATCAATTTCCATGACAATTTCGTTCATTTTGAAGTTCCAAATGTCCTAATCAATTTTAAAAAAATACCAGAAAATGATAAACAAAACTGTTTTTTTTTATATATGTCCTATATTTCATATTTTAACCAATTGATATAATAATATACGGAGATGAGCTGACAGATTAGGTATCTGTTAATAGATTAAGCAGATACGACATGTTAACACTTTCCACGCGGCTATTAGTTTTACCATATACAAAACAGATTTTTCAGAAAACTTTCCTAAATGGCAAGGTCTATCTGAAGTATTACTGAACCAATACTAGGCATGTTTGTACTTATGTCAATGCATTTCTCATGGTGGTTCCAAATATGGTAATGAAATTCAATAATTTTGACATTTTTTAAACATTTTGTGAAATTTTGGAATGTCGTCTGCAGCCGCCTGCCGCGTGAAAAGTGTTAAGAACATGATCCGACCCTATTTGGAATATGCAAACTGTGTTTGGAGTCCATACCTGAAAGGAGACATCAACAAATTAGAGAAAGTTTAGCGTAGAGCCACGAAAATCGTGCCACCAACGTTAAACTATACGAATTTGCAACTTAAGGCCAATCGTGTCCATCGTCGTCCGGTAATTTAAAGAGATTTGTGGATTGTGGTTACAATGAAATACCAACAAAAAATCTTTTGATGTTTAGGTTTCATCACCTTTAGAAATTAGAATAAAACTATTATAACATTCAAAGTAGCAAGATGCCATTAACCTCTCTCAGTGCGAAATTCATGTCACATAACATAAAGGCGACGGACAAATATTTTCAATGCATTAAATCACAAGATTGAGGTCAGTTTTATTATCTTCTATATTTTTGCAAAAACATCAGTTGTTATGATTGATTTAACATTTCACGAGTTAGTCGTCAGCTAGCTGGCGTTCACGTCGCTCAAAGGTGATTAACCAATCATTTCTAATGCATATATTGAAAGGAATACTATGGGATCTTTTTTTTAAATGTTTACACATATTTTTCTCTCTCTTATAATGAAGTTTAACTCATCAGGAAATACTTTCAAGGGCTAATACGTCTATCTTGACTGTATTTTCTGTGAAATAGCCATCACAAAAAAATTGCTAAACCATTATTGAAATCTGCTTCCAATTTAAAGAATTTCTCAACACATTTGCTTTCATTTTCATCATAAATCATTCTATAGACCATTTCAAATTGAGATCGGAAATCTTCGGAAAAACAGGTCACGTGGAGTAGGTGCGTTGCGCGTTCTTAGCAACAGTTGATCGCATTCACAGCATTGTGGGGATTGTCCTATTGGTTGTCCACCTCAGTGATTTACTATGTTCGCATACACGCGTGCACACATGAGAAGTAAAACGTGGAACGAGACTATTTTGGGTTTTTTTTATCAACAAAGGCGCTGACGGACAAATTCCAAATGTCTCGAGCAGACGGTAAAAAGTGAAAATATTACCCAAATCTCTTTCATCTCACTTGTTTTTGTAACTGAAATGCCGCAACATCAACTTTGTGAGGGAGACAATCTATCACCAACACCAGCTCAATCTATCACACGGGCAGACGGGTGAAAAACACGTTGTTTTTCTCCGGCACATGGCCATGACCTGTCAGGAGCTGACAGGTCATGGAACCGAGTGTCAAACACTCGGCTAATCGTAAACATTCGGAACCGATCGTATATTTTCGGATTTGAAATGGTCTATATTATTCTGTTCACTTATGTACAGTTGCGATCGTAGCAGGGAACACTGTAAATGGCGGCTACACGGTGAGGAAAATCGGTAAGAATTAAAATCCTTTTCTTTGGAAGTTTCCCTAAATCGTGCCATAGCTGATTTTTTTGTCGGCTTACCATCAATCCTATTCTAACCAGAGAGTTGTTGTTGACCACCGCCTTATACGTTTTATATCGTGCTAAAACTTGTCAAATAACTCGTCAATTAATGACTAAATGACTAAGGTGCACTGCCACCTATTGCGCTTATTAATTAGTGCTATCAATTTCAATATTGACATTTATGTTGTTAATAATGTCTAACAATACTGGAACAAAACGTTCCAGTATCGATTTATACATGAGTATGTTATATGTTCTAGTATCTAGAATCTTTACTTTTGACTTGTGATAAGGGTTACACTTAGTTAGTGAAGTTAGGGTGACGGGGATTAGACGCAACCTTTAATAAAAATTCAGGAACACGTTTATGTTAAGCTCTAAAAAAGAGATATTTCTAACACAACAATTAGTTGTTGAAAGATATAAACGTACCGTAGACGTGAGCAACTTCTTTAACTGTCAACATTGTTCAGTTATATAAACGGTGAGCTTTAGCTCTCGGGTGATTTGTGAAAGTTTGGTTTATTCCGTATCGGAATAATAGTTGGAGAGGGTAAAAGTGATAATACCACTCTTAGGAGATGGACAGAATCAACCAATTGATATAATAGATCAGCTTACAGATAAGGTATCTGTTAATCGTATTTACAGATACATCGATACGTTCATGATTTTCTATAAGACCATGATCCGACCTTATTTGGAATAAGCAAACTGTGTTTGGAGTCCATACCTGAAAGGAGACATCAACAAATTAGAGAAAGTTTAACGTAGAGCCACGAAAATCGTTCCAAGCATACGAACGCTCCCATATGTAACACGACTGAAGATGTTTTAACACTCCCAACTCTGGCGCCCTACAGACGACGACGTGGTGACATTAATCTTAGTTTACCAAATAATGGACGGTTTCACTGCTGTTCAATTAGATAAGTTCTTCGACATGGAAGCAAGTGTTGTAGGATTGAGAGGACATAGCCTAAACAAACAAAAGAACCGCATACAGGAAAGCACCTGATATATGTGCTTCTCCCAGCGAATAATCAACTTGTGGAATCGACTTCCAGGCCGTCTTGTTGAAGTCAAGACAACAAACCGCTTCAATTGACTCCTTCCTGGGTAAACACAAAAACAGTTACGAATACGTGGGAAGCACTATGGAGCAAGTCTCATGCAAAGTAAATTAAGTATATTAACTCTATTGCAGTCAAGTTATGATGAATGCAGATGGGCTTAATAGGCAAATAAGCCTTCCCATAGTCCCTGTTACGACAGGTAAACAGGTTATGCCGCATGATCTTGCGGGACAAAGTCTGAATAAATCGAGCCGACTCGATTGGTCGCTGATGTAGACATGTTGTTTTATTATGTTGTGCCGTAGAGGTAGTTGTATTAGTTATGAGCCGTAAACTCCCTGTATACATCTGAGCTATGCGCTGATTTCAAAGCTGTATGTGAAGTATATTTATTGTTTGAAGAGCTATTTTTGGTAGATACAATAGCCTGAAACTGTGCAGAAGTACATGTACTTTATTAATTTTAAGAACTTTCATTGTTAGCATTGAATTGGCAAACTACACACATACATGTAATAATCAGAGAAACAATACATACAACCTAAAGATGTAGGTGATATTTCTATCCCTAAAAAAAATCCCGCTTGACACAGACAAGTATAACACACACACAAAAAACCCGAACCTCTAATATGTATTCTCGTTTGGAGCAAAGCAAACCTATTTTAAAGTTCAAAGTACCTTTTTCCAATCACCATCTTTTTCCAATCACCATTAAGAGTTAGCTATAACGTTTGTTCTCATCAGTTGTACCGGCACGTCTAGGTTCTTGACCTCCCTCTTATATTCCCAAGTGATCCATGCATTAACACATTCCACGCGGCTATTACTTTTATATTACCATACAAAACAGATTTTTCACAAACCTTTCCCAAATTTCAAAGTCTATCTCAAGAATTACTGAACCAATACTTGGAATGTTTGTACTTATTTGAATGCATTTCTCACGGTGATTCCGAATATGGTAATGACATTTAATTTTTTGAAACATTTGGTGAAATGTTGGATTGTCGTCTGCAGACACCTACAGCGTGGAAAGTGTTAAAACTTTATTAGATTTCCAATTCGTAGTCCCTTATTCTGGGATTGTGAGTGGTACTTACCTGTTCTTATCGGGGAATCATGGCACTCGATGCTTATACACACAGAGTTCAGATGGTCACGACCAAATTATAATTGATTTCTTAACACTCTCCACGCGACCTTCAAAATGTTCATATAATGTTTCAAAAATGTCAAAATTAGTGCAATTCTTTACCATATTCGGAATAACCATTAGAAATGCATTGAAATAAGTACAAACATACCTAGTATTATTTCAGTTATCCTTGAGATAGACTTTGAAAATTGGGAAAGGCTTCTGAAAAATCAGTTTTGTATTTGGTGAAACTAATGGCCGCGTGGAAAGTGTTAAGGGAGCAATTTTTCCAACACGGACGTGCCTTCTTAAAGTTTGACGCATCGAATAAAGTGTAATACTCTTCGCTACATTTGTTTTCTTCTTTTTTTATTATTAATTCTTTATTCTATGATACACAATATACTTATACAGTAACATCAATATTTACAAAGTAATATAATACAATAATAGTTAGTATGTACAATGTGACAATCGATTAAAAACATTGAGTTATAATATTTAAGACATACATTTAATATCACGACATAATTTATATATATGACATAGTAATTACAGTGAAATCAGTCTACGAAGACAGAGTTCTTTTTCAAATAGGAATAACAGATTTGGGTGGATGCCATATTTTAACTTGCTTATGCACAGTTTCTGTAGGGACTGAAGGGACTGAATTAAAATAAACATCTTCTCCGTTGTTGTCGGGAGCCGTGGCATTGTCAAGGAGTCTGTGTTAATTTTCAATGAATGGGAAGCGCATTGCGGAGAGCGTAATACTGTAAAATTACTTCACCCTTTTACGATTACGGAAGTGGTAAATGGAATAGAAAGAACCATCATCGTCAAATAGGTCACCCACAAAAATAATTCCCGACTTAATCCAGTATATGAAGAATAATGTATTATTTTTCAATTGGATAACATCATTATTCCATATAACTTGATTAAGACATGATGCAATATCTTCTTTGATTATAACTTGCTTAGTGTCGAACCAAATTTTAAATAGCTTATAGTAAAAAGAAGGCAATCTCTTTAACATAATATGACACATGTTGTTAAGCTGCTTAAATGTACAGTTACAATAAAAAATACCATACCAATACCCAACTTGTTTATATAGTACAATGGGATATTTTTCCAACATGCAATATCTGAGTTGTTTAGTTTCTTAATCCATGACAGCTTTAGTGAATCGAAAAATAGTTTGATGTGAAACATGTTTATACCACCTTTATCGTAATCTGCAATCACTGTGTTACGTTTGACTGCTTCCTCTCTTCGCTACATGTATTTAATAGCAAAAACTGGACGTCGGCATGTACAAGGCTCTGATGAACCTTACACTAATTATTGTAGCAAAATGCAGATTCAGTCCAAAGGATTTCAATCTAAACCTTAAAGTGACATCAACCTATGATCAAAGTCACTCATGGTTCTATAACTCAAAAGTTCGAAGAAAGGCGATTTGGCTGTATTAGGTAACCCACCACCCGTTTCTGACCACGAATATGCGAGTTTGTTTTGAAAAATATTTACGAATTTTAAACAATCTAAATTTTCATCCAAAGTGTTCTGAATTTGATACGACCACCCGATTAAAACCTGGTTGAAAAGGTTTATCAAACCTTATAGCAGGGTAATTTGAAATGGTGCTTGTCGCCTATGATGGAATAAACGGCATTAACTATAGTTTAATCAGTTCCAAATTGTTGAAGCTAATATTTATACACGAGCCTAGAAATGGAATACCTATACTTGCAACCGTATTTGACATGTTTGATGAGAAAAACATAGTTTCACCAATAAATATGGGCAACGATACAGATTATTTTTGCGCAAACCTCCTCACAATCATCGCCAATTTGGAACTGATTAAACTCTTATGGCACAACGCACAATACATTCCTAATCACGGTTTTTGATGAATCATGCTCAGAAAATATGTGTCTAAGTTTTGACCAAGGCTCATAAATGTTGACAGTGATGTTTGATATGTTTAAAGCAAAAGGCTTAATTAATTAATTTAGGGACTAATTTATAATAAATTGCCCAATAATTGGCCTTTCAATATTTGTGTTTATTATTTTTTATTCGAACATGACTTACATCAATGTTATATAATGAAATATCAAAATTAAATATCTTAAGACCATTTTTGACCAATAAGATTATTAATTAGTCCCTTAATTAAAAAACTTAAAACAAAAATCTGCTCCCCTTGCCACCACCTGGCTACGCTACTGGATATACCTTGACAGTTTGGAAAGGTTTCTGAAAAATCTGTTTTGTAATGGAAACACTAAGAGCCGCGTGGTAAGTGTTAGGATGGACCTGGTGGGTTTTTTTCGTATTCCCGTCGCCGAAGGCGAATTCATGTCGCATAAAGGCGATGAACAATAATTTCCAACGTATCAAATTAAATACACAAGTTGAAAATTTGTTTTGAATCCTTCTTCCTTTATCCCCAAAAGTTCGTATGAGGTTCAGGTCCCCTCATATTTAGAATTATAACACAAACTAGCATTTATTCAAAATTGTATTAGTTAATATTCCCGTTTGCTCAATGCAAATTCGTGTCACATAAAGGCGATTGTCAACGAGATAAGATTTAAATCACCAGATTGAGGTATGTTTTAATGCGTTCAACATTCACGCAATCACGTCTGTCTGAATTTTCGTCACCTCACCTCTACAAATAAGAACACAAACTCGATCATCACAGATTCAAAGTTTTTCGCTGGTATTCCCTTCTGCTCAATGCGAATTCGTGTCACATAAATGAGTCGGATTAATCATTTCAAACGATTAAAAAATAAAATCACAAAATTGAGGTCAGCTATTGTTACCCTTTTTATCTTCGTGCTTAATCGTCCGTCTTATGTTTGGTTCGTCTCGTCCCCACTTTTCACACACTGTCATTAGATTAATGTGTTAGTAATCAGTTGGGATTCACGTACGCTTTAGGCGAATTCATGATTCATGTCACACAGTGGCGATAAGCCAATCATTTCTAACGCATAAGAAATTCAATCGCGAGGTTGACGTGTGGTCTGAATACTCTGATACCGTCCCTTGGTAAAGAGAGGAGCTTTTTCACCTCATAAGTTTCTACTGTGTCAGGTGTCTATTACGCTGTCATTGAACACTTTACATTATATTAATCACGTTGTATCTCTATGGCATTACGGCTACCCTGGGTTTCACCAGGGATATATATTTAACACTTTCCACGCGGCTATTTTGTTTTACCATTATACAAAACAAGATTTTTCAGAAACCTTCCCCAACTTTCAAAGTATATCTCAAGAAATACTGAACCAATGCTAGGCACGTTTGTATATAGTTCAATGCATTTCTCATGGTGATTCCAAATATGGTAATGAAAATCAATAATGTGGACATTTTTGAAACATTTTGTGAAATTTTGGAATGTCGTCTGCAGACGCCTGCCTCGTGAAGTGTTAATATTCCGACACTCTCATTTAAAGAAAGTACCGATTCAAAAAGATAATTGTATTGCCCCGAGTGCATATCTTATCATGGTTTCAAGCTTAGGTCTATGTTTGAAGTATTTGAATTCCCACCGACCCTTAAACTAGTTCTTTCGCAACAGGCTACCAAACCAGTACCCATATTTACAAGTGGGCTTTTCAAACATGCAAGCCTTGAAGGTACGAGCGAGACAGACATACAGTCCTCAAAATAAGTAACTGACAAGGTAATTAATGTGCTCTTAACTCCGAAACTATAGCTCTTACGTTAAATATAAAGTTGTAAGGAAGTTACTTTTCTGCAATTTGAGATATTACAAGTGAAGATTGAATGAATATTAACTCAGTTATGTGCCCAAAACCAAAACCAAGTCAGTTTTTCATTTTAACATTTTGTTCGTCGACACGCAGGCTCGGACTAGCAACAGGCATATTATTGATTAACTGGTAGCGATACCTCACGGGTTGATAGTAAGATGAGGATTGGGAATGCTTCAATTGATCAATGCAGCCCACATACCTGTCACACGGTCCTGCGTGTTCGAAACCCAAGTGTGAAAATGTAAACTGCACTTTGTTCTATCCTTATTAATGTAATGTTCTCAATTATTAAAGGAGCTATAGTTGTGGAGTTAAGAGTATATTTATTACCCGGTCAGTTTAACTTATTTTGAGGACTATAGTAGCAGGTTTCGACCGCATTGCAATACAGACGATTATAACCCTGCTTTTAACATATTTGGTATTGTGCATTTGGTGATCATCAGCATTGCTCTATTAAAAATACAAGAAGTACACAACAACAAGGATCTTTACTCATCATTTGCACGACTGGTTGGTTGCACTGGCGCAATACATAACCAAGTAGCTTACCTCTTGAGCCTTTCCAAAAAACGCGATACATAGAGCGTGTTTCTGCTAGGCAAGTTACCGCTAATAAACGCTAAGTTTGCCCAGTAGAAACAGGCAGAACCGGGCAATAATCGGTATTTTTGGTAATCTCAAAAACCTTCACAAAGCAGGTTTGGAACCAGCAATAATCGGCAATAAACCCAATAGAAACAGAAAGGTGATTCTTAGCGGTTTGCGCCGTGAACCGTGTCACGCTGGGTTATACACATTATTGTGAAGCACTCTTTTTCAGGTGCGGTGGCATTGTTTGGTAAATACAAAAGGTCAAATGTATGTCGTGGCCCATCGACTAGGATCGATAAACTTAGCGGTAACTTTTTGCGAGTAGAAACAGGGGGATTAAAAACTGACCGATTGAAACTTAGCGTTTATTAGCGTTTACTTTTTGCAGTGCCCCAGCAGACGCTCATGGAGGTTATGACTGAATTATTTCAATAATAGTGTATCCACTTATATGTGAAAGGAAAATACATGTAGATTGTCTTGATTTGTTCGACAATAGTTCACTAGAGGTTTGTTAAACGCGAACAGCTCAAATTGAGGCCTTGAACCTTTCGCCATGTTGACAGCTATAGGTAACGCAATACTCTATGTTTGATATAAAATATCAAGATGAACTGGTCAAATTCCTAGATCACCTTCGTCGCACAGAAGCCTTGAATACAATGTACCATGGAATAAGAAGACAATACAGCGAATTGAATCTGGTTTGAGCTTCTCAATCTACAGAAAACCCACACACATTAACCCTATAGACCCTTATAGATCTATTCCTGATTTTACCGGCGTTTAAGTCTATATCAACGGTAATAAAAATCATAGGTGGTAGTAACTGTCAGGACTGGGCTGGATCCCGGGTCTGGATGTTGCCCAAACATCTGATCACATTACGTTCCATCGTCCTTTATAGTTTGAGCCCATTGGGCTACATTTTAAACTATAATCTGCCATATAATCGTAATTTCCCATATAATCGTAATTTCTTTTGAAATTTGAACTTTATATTTGACAACATCTGAAATCGCACTGGTTTTCAAGTTCAGACATTGAATTTCTTTCCTAACACAAGAACTTTGAAAAGTCGCGTGTTGGGCTATAAAGTCAACCCAAGAATTGTTCAATTCAATTCATTGACCGCATGCTGGGGAGACCCTGAGGTAATCTATCTACAATTTAGCCACATGAATTGACACACGCGGTGACTTTCACCCACATTGGGCTAGTTTTAAAACTAAAATCTGATCCGGGGATAATATATTTTGAATTTTGTCTTCGAATTTTGAACTTTTGTATTGACTAAATTTGAAATAGTACTAATTTCAATGACAAATTGAAGTTAAAGTGTGAATATCTCAACATAACAACTTTCAAAAGTAAGACTTTGGGCTTATTTCCACCCAGAACATTATCCAATTTAATTGAATCTAAAAAAAGCTGTGTATGGGTAAACTTTTAACATTTTCTGTCAGATTACTTAATAGCTAATTTCGTTAATATCCCATGGTTTCACTCGTTCGACCAGCATTAACACAAGAAAATCAGCAACAACTGTAATAATTACGTTTCGAAAGTCCCCACTAGTACCATGCTAGTACCAAGTTCTTCCTACCATGGACAAAACCCGGATACCACCCTGGCGCGGCGCGGCCAATGAGCAGTGCTTGACCAGCGATCCTATTAGCCGGGCTAGAAAATACCTAGGGTGCACCATGCCCTGGGGCAAAAATTGGTTCTATAAGGGCTTGTACATAGGTGTAATGCACTGATCAGTATCTGCATTTTACATCCAATCATCACCTATCGGCTAAGAATAGCGTTGCCAACACATTGGTATACAGAGCATTGACTCTATGCGATAATGAACATCGCAATAATGAGTTAAAACACGTTGAACAAGCATTGAACATGTTGAACAAGAATGGTTATCCCACGACACTCGTACACACAAAGCCATTAGAAGACAAAGTGCTAATTTAAGCCAAGAAAAGATAGTGACTAGAAAGGTATCACGTTCATCCCATTTGTAAAAGGTGTCTCAGACAAAATTTGCCGATTCTTAAATCGTGCCGGTGTTAAAACTTACTACACTAAATCGACCAAACTCATAGATATTGTCACCAAACGTAAAGATCCTATCGTTCATCTTGCGTGTAAAGCATACCATGTAGTTGTGGTGAACAGTATATTGGTCAAACCAAAAGGCCTTTGAAGGTCAGATTGTCTGAACACAAAAGAGCTACATTACAAGGCAAGAAAGATAGCTCGGCACTGGCCGAACATGCGTGTGAAGAAGGTCATGAACCAATCTGGAACCAATCCAAAAGCATTGCATAGGTTTCCAATCTTGGTATGCGGCTTGCTTGTGAAGCTCTAGAGTTCAAAATCATTGAATCCTCAACAATCAATAGAAATTAAAGATATCCACCGCATGTGGCGCTCTCTATTTCCTATCAATAAATCCCAGCAATCGTTAACAGTCTAGTACTTTTTTTGCAGCCAGGTCCGCAATGAACCATTATATACCCTGCTAAAGTTCATTACAGCGTCAACAGATCTTTAAAGATCAGTGATCAGTGACCGCATTACTGTGCATTGGACTTGTTGTAGTCTGTAGTAGACAAGAGGCAGTCTTTACGTTATTCCCATTGGTCAAAGGGCAGTCATTTGGAGGTTCTATTAGAGCCAAATTTATATATATATATATAGAGAGAGAGAGAGAGTAGACCAGTGGCAACCTACGTGTAGAGCTCTTTTCAGAGCCACCATCTCTGTTCAGTGAAAAAGCGTAATCCATTTAAACGGCTCCTGTAGAGCCACGAATTCTATCACAGGTATGAAAGGGAACCTACTCTCAAATCATCGGGCAAGAGGCAGCCCAAAATATGATAACAATGTAGAAGTGGCAATCTCTATGTTTTGCTTAATATTACATTCATTAAGTCCTGAAGAAGTCAGAGCTAATCCTGACGAAAGCTTGACAGATTAAAACTTGTCCGACGGCGAACCCGTTAAAATTTGAACTTATATTATGAATACCCGTCGTTAAAGGGAAGCCTATCTCACAATAAAACATCAAGTTAATAAACACGTTCGAAATCATAACGATTATACAACGTCACGTATTGTATAATTGGCTGTGATTTGCTAGATAAAATATTTGTTGGTAACATAATTGTGACGCGATCAAGAGGAATGAGTCGGATGTCGGGGAATCCCAAATTGAGATATGGCCAATTCAAAATGGCGGCTTACATAAGTTTTGATGGAAATTCATGTATACAATTTGACATAACTTTGGAACAAAACGTCGTATCGACATAGGGTTTAGGTGTCTTCCTTAAAACTGTATTAAAAACTCATTTTCGACCAGGGTCGACATCCGACTCATTCCTCTTGATCGCGTCACAATTATGTTTAAAAGTATTATTGATCTCAGAAAATGAGAAAAAATAGTACGGCAGCTAGCACCCTTTTGATCACTCGAACGAGGTACCAACATCTGACCAAAGAATAATTTATGATGTAACCTACTTTATGCAGATATGGATGTCTACCGGGGCCCCTGCTTTATGTGGCCTTTAGGGGCCCATAAAGGGGCTGACAAATGCGTTTGATCAATGGAACGAGGTACCATCCCAAACCACTTTCAAATGAACTAGTACATCACACCGAATATAGAATGGCCCCTGCCAGACAAAGTATCTGCTGCAAAGGGCCTGGCAGACAAAATTTGGAAAAAATGAATGTAGAATTTTATTTTGCTATATCTTTCATGGTGTCAAAATTCGGTCACAGAAATTGCTTGAGACAATTTTTCTTAAAAATGTTGCTTTAAAATCTTATATGGGTTGCCGAATTCAGCAGTCAGGACACATGGGCAAAATACCTCAATTTAAAATTACGTGTACAGTGTTTTTCAATTAAAAGTTAAAAGTTAAATATTCTGTTGGTAAAATAATTATGTTTTAAAGTATTATTGATCTCAGAAAAGGAGAAAAAATAGTACGGCAGCTAGCACCCTTTTGATCACGCGAACGAGGTACCAACATCTGACCAAAGAATCATTTATGATGTAACCTACTTTATGCAGATATGGATGTCTACCGGGGCCCCCTGCTTTATGTGGCCTTTAGGGGCCCAGAAAGGGCTGACAAATGCGTTTGGTTAACGGAGAGACTCTCGATCCGGTTTACTTCGCCAATGCTCGATGCGTGTTTTCGCTGTTGTGTGTTACAAGGCATATGTAGCTTTAACTGATGATCATTAATGTAGATATTTCGTATCGGATATACTTGATTCCCGACTTGATTTCTATTAAACGTAACAGATATGGAGACATTTGCCCGCGGTTAACTTCAACATTGTTCATTTCCTGACGTGTATCATGCTGAGAATATATTGATGTAAGTGGAGAAACGGTGGAGAAACTCGCCCCCGATTAACTTCAACGTGTTCAATTATGCGGTTGTTTTGCGATAACATCTTGGGAGAAATGACCTCAAGTGCTTTGGTACACACAGTGCTGATTACAATAGTGTTAAACTCACTTCTTTTCGGAGTGCTGCGCTGTTTACAACCAATACGCGTTAAAAATACAGTGGATATTTAAATGGTCGTGACGGTAGTTGGTTGAATCCGCCCACCCATTGCTGCCACCAAAGTGTTAATAATCAAAAACCTAAGACTCGGTTAAAGTGTTTTCATAATTTTCATAAAATTGTGTCCATGATCATATATCTGAAATTTAAAATGAACTGCACACCTGGGAAAGTATGATGCCAAGGACAGATCGGGGAGCAATACACAACTTTTTCACATGTATGAATTGTTTACCCTCCACTGCAAACAAGTGTAGTTGTCACTAAATCTGTAGCTGTAGTCAGGAATGATGACCAACAATGAAATCGGATTTTGATCTCGGGGGTAAATTAATTAACTTTTTTTGTTTTTCAAACTGACGCTTTTAAGATATTAGCGGCTAATAAGATATTATCTTAATAGCCAGAATATCCGATATTGACGGTTTTTTGCTATTTTAGAAGAAAAAGACTATTTGAAACTCGGAACTTTTTGTGTTTCAAACTATGACTGATGCTATTAAGATATTATCGCCAAAATTTCTGTATCATTTAAAAGCCACGCTCTATGCAATATGTGGCTGAATTTTGTGGAACCGAATATTTGTATCATGTGACAGGTTGGCCACTGAATATAGGTACACATTATTTCCTTAATAAATGATAAGGTCGTTCTTTAAAAGTCCAATTGGAACCCATTGTTGAAGCTTTGTCGTCAATCATAAAAAAACGGGGAGGCCCTCATTATTATTTGTTTTTTCCTCATTGCTCTACCCCTAGCCTGGATATATTGTGGGGACTGTGTTTATAAATGATACCCAAGCACGTCTTATCATCTCTTTTCATCACAACAATTGATGAAACAAAATGAAAGACGAAATAACACAAATAACACAAATATTTGACAACCTCGAAGAATTGGAGAGGGCGGGAACGAGAAACACGTTTATCATTTTACTTGGCCTTAGGCTTGGTAAATATTGGTAAAGGATTATTGGACATTTTGATACTTTTGATGCAGCTGGCGGGGTAAATTAATTCGTGTGGCGTGTATATTAAATTAGTTTGATAATTCAATACACACACACCAAATTAATTTACCCGCGAGAGGTGAAGTGTCAAAATCGCCGGAAAAAGTGTACTTTCGCTCCCAGATACTAGACTGTACTAGTATCGACCAATACTAGAACACCTAGTATCGTTCGATACTGGTACATTATTTTGTTCCAGTATCGCTCGATACTGGCACGTTAAGAATGTTCCAGTATTGCCCGATACTGGGACAAAATAATGTACCAGTATCGATCGATACTGGTACATTATTTTGTTCCAGTATTGGTGGATTCTGGTAGAATGTGTACCAGTATCGCCCGATACTGGTACATGAAAAATGTTCCAGTATCGCCCAATACTGGAACATGAAAAATGTGCCAGTATCACCCAATACAATATCTGTGAAGTTGGCTTGTATGGTTATTTTCTCTTTCTGGAAAGCACGGTGAAATAGTCTTACTTCATTATCCGGGTTTGATTTCTAACTTCTCTGTAGTCGTAGACTCTCTCACTGATAATGGATGACTCAAGCTATCAAAATTGAAACAGCAGATATTATCGGAGGCGTGTCTTTTTCAGAATCAGAAGCCGACGGCACGTCAGCTTGGAAGACAAAATTGACAATAGGCAAATTTGAGAAAGGGGTCTTGTCAACAGAGCTAAAGTGGAAAGTCCGAGGACATCCCGGCGGACTGCAAGGTACAAATGAACCTACCAACACTATCAGGCGATGATGAGAGAACGTCAGAAAGCTGTTTTGAAAACTTTTGAGGAAGCATTTCGAAAGGATGAAGCTCCCCTTGGAAGCCCCAGTGCAATACATGACACTTGATTCAACTACCTAGGCATTCACTAAAGGCAAACATCATACGTTAGAGGGCGTGGAGATCACAACGATTTTCGTTTGAGATACATATCATCGGTAGTTTTTCAAGCCACTCAATTTTTCAAAAAGAGAAAATTATCATGATCGTAACATTAACTTTACCAATCAGCTCATCCTACTAGTATCCATAAAAGCTCTTTTCAGAGCCGCAACAACTTCAAGAGAAAGATACTGAACTACCCCATTAATAGTGTGTAGTACTCCAACATAAACAATGTTGTTCCCAAACCATAATGAATGAGATGGTTTTCCCTCGCAATATTTTAAAACACTATACGACATTTTTTTCTTCAAACAAATAATAGAAAAAAAATCCCGCAATTCATATAGATATAACAACTGAACACGTATTTGAAAAAGGAAAAGAAGAAAAAAATAACTACGAGGGTCATTCAATAAGTTCTACCTCCTACCTCATAACAAGCCAGTCGTATGAAATATTCCACAATCGAAGCCTTGAATCTCAGCTACGAAATCATAGTAGATTGGTCTGAATACTCATTGTAATTTTCTGGATATGCATTAAAAACCAAACTTCCATTTAGTGCGACGGAAACGGGTAAAAAACAGCCAAATGTCTTCTGAGTGCTATTCATTTGGCCAATTCTAATAGACAAAATGTACCTATCGGTCAAATACAATCGTTCTAAGTTACAAATATCTCTTGAACAGACTTTAAACAATACAAGTGACTGATTTCTTGGCGGAAAATGCCCTCTAATTAGCCAGAACTAGACCAGGACAGCCATCAATTTTAACCCTACCCTAGAGAGACGCTGCAAAAGTCATAATTATTTGCTTTTCATAGGAACTATGAGATCTTCATTATACAGGACTAAATGGATATATTTCAAGTCCCTCGAAGATATATTTCATTATCACTCACGACAACCTGATTAACTATTCTAAATGTTGCATATAGGGAAAACTGATCAAGTTACTATCATGTTAAGATTTAACATTCGAGGTATCACTGTGGCTTGACTTGTAACAACGAACATTTGACTGAATATTAGTATTCCAGTATGTTAAAGGTGTGTCAATACATTCGAGTTGATGCTATTTGCAAGCTACAAAGGTTAATATTGCCTACAATCTGATTTATACATGATAGTATAGCATTATATTCAGAAATCATCCATTGTTTTCTATTTTCAGTATCTAAATCGGGAGGTTATATATACTTAATCATACAATACGGAGAGAAAACGAAAACATGTGCATTTATCTCTAGAGTAATTTTCCGTGTCCGTTGTCCAACATCTCTCTCTGGCTTTGATTGCATCATGACAAAAGTGAAATAGGTATCAATTAGAATTTACGGCATAATTATGTTATACCCTACACACCAACATCGGTAGTATGCGCCGTTCTTAAAAATCACGCACTATGAATACCCCTGTGAAGGGTATAACATAATTACTCATGACAAATGTCATGAGGCTGACATTCATATTAGCGATGTTATGAGTGAGGAGGTAGAACTTATTGAATGACCCTCGTATAATGCACTCAATTGCACTCAAAGCTGACGTCGTAAAAATGTCACTAATTTTAAAGCTGAAATAGTCGTCCCCTTTTCACAAATATGACAATACACGAGTTTTGGAACAAATTAAATCGTTACATTATCGCTCCATACTGGAACATGTAAATCGTTCTAGTATCGGTCGATTCTGGAACACAATTTGATGTTCCAGTATCGACCGATACTGGAACATGTAAATTGTTCCAGTATCGAACAATACTGGCAAAATTCATGTACCAGTATCGACCGATACTGGTATACCAGTATCTGGGACCTAAAGGACACTTTTTCCAAATCGCCCCTCGTGCGTACATTATTTTCCTCGTGTGTGGGTAATTATTTGACTGGGATGCGTTAATTCGATTGTGTGTGTTAATTAATTCAGTTTTGCGCGTAAATTAATTCACGTGTGCGCGTAAATTGATTCACGTGTGCGCGTAAATTAATTCACTTGTATGTGTAAATTAATTCATATGTGTGTGTAAATTAATTCACTTGTGTGTGTAAATTAATTCACTTATGTGTGTAAATTGATTCACTTGTGTGTGTCAATTAATTTACTTATGTGTATAAATTAATCAACTTTTGTGTGAAATTAATTCACTTGTGCGCGTAAATTATTTCACTTGTGAGTGTAATTAATTCACTTATGCACGAAAATTAATTTAGGTGTGTGTGTACATCGCTTGTGTGTGTAAATTAATTAACTTGTGTGCGTAAATTAATTCACTTGTGTGCGTAAATTAATTCACTTGTGTGCGTAAATTAATTCACTTGTGTGCGTAAATTAATTCACTTGTGTGCGTAAATTAATTCACTTGTGTGCGTAAATTAATTCACTTGTGTGCGTAAATTAATTCACTTGTGTGCGTAAATTAATTCACTTGTGTGCGTAAATTAATTCACTTGTGTGCGTAAATTAATTCACTTGTGTGCGTAAATTAATTCACTTGTGTGCGTAAATTAATTCATTTGTGTGCGTAAATTAATTCACTTGTGTGCGTAAATTAATTCACTTGTGTGCGTAAATTAATTCACTTGTGTGCGTAAATTAATTCACTTGTGTGCGTAAATTAATTCACTTGTGTGTGTAAATTGCTTGCGTGTGTGTTGGCGGTGTTAGTACGCGTGGAAACCAATACTACTGTACCAGACTGGGCATACATGTAGTTTCTTGCGATAAATCATGTGTCGAGTTATTACGTTTACCAACATCACGCTATCGGCTATTCACTCGGCTACTGTTAGTTCAATGATGGTTAACACATGGTGGCGCAATTTATAATATACATAACATACACAAAGTGACAGAAGCACGAATGCGCGCATGTGTTTTACAACGCAAGTCGTAAGTCACTGGCATAACGGCGTATAAAATAGAGCCCGACGATGCATATTTCAGAATATAGGGAGGTGTCTCACTTATACGTTGTTGCTATAATGGGTATGCCTTCCGTTATTTACGAGGACGATACACCAGTTATATTCTGTCAAAGGTATAAGTGAATTACCATAGCGAATATTGACTCACTCCGCTACAAGAACCAATTCGTTCACTTATTACACTCTTTTAAAAGGCCTTGCTTCACCTGCTGCTATTCAATGGGATCATTCTGCGATAGAGGCTACTACAACATCAGAATTCAGAGACTTATTGGTAGATCTTCAGGCATCGCCAATCTACTGAATGATATGTAAAAAAGAGCACTTGATGAATCATCAACGAACAATTTGTAACAAAACATCTAACATCATGCTGGCATGGTGACTTCCATCATTAGATGTGCGTGTATCGACATTTAACATGTTTAATATACCAATGTAAGACTACGGATGATATAACAAATGTATAATTCCAATGAGAGAGGATCGTTTTCGTCAACCAAAAATGTGAGTTCGTAAAACTAGTGAACAAAAGCGAAGAGCGCTTTATATAATAACGAAACTCTAACTTGGTGATTTTTCGTCTGAAGTCGGAATTGTTTACCGATACCAGACAAGACCGATATCGGCGCAAAGAGATTGACTCTCATTGTCGATCACATAACCTGAGAGACCATGTACCATGAGGCATAGTACTGGTACCATGGTTACATCATAGCACAATACTTACACTATGGTGAGATATACGTAATTCTGCGTTTGCTGACAATATTTATAGAAGAAACAGCTCTGCAAAACAATGGCTTTAGACACAAATTTGAGTGAAAATGCGTCCAATAGCAGTAATTACCCAGATAACAAACCATGGGATTTTAACATGGGTATCATTATAAGCATTATATGCGGGGAGCCAGCGAGCCTTAATGCCGTCGTTGTGATTATGTTCATAGTGTGTTTAGTGGGTATTGTCGGCAACATCTGCCTTCTTCTGGTCATTATTTACAACAGGCGCCTTCAGAACGCCGCCAATATCCTCATTATCAATGTCACAATGGCAGACTTACTTTATATTTTTAGTAACGCGCCGTTTTACATGAAACATGAACTCGGTAAACCATGCTGGTTTAACGGACTTTTAGCATGTCAAATGCGCCATTATATCCCTCAACTAGCTCAGGGAGCTTGTATATTTTCCCTAGCGGCTTTAAGTCGAGAGCGATACGTTGCTATTGTGAAAGGAATGGAATCTCGCATAACGAGGAGTCTCAGAAGAACCCTGTTTACCACTAGTCTTGCATGGGTGTTTGGTATTGCCATAGCTACTCCTGTATTTTTCTTGACATACACATCGGCTTACGGTATGCAGTGTTCTTATTTACCCTTGGGCGCACGATCATCCGAAGCCTACGTGATGATCCTTTTCTTGTTCGTCTACATGATACCGTTGATTTTCATAACGACACATTACTGCATGATTGCTCGAAGTCTTTGTCGCAGCGCCGTTAGTGCACTGGCAAGAAATTCCAAGGCCTCAATGGAGCAGATGCATTCGCGGAGAAGATTAGCTCACGTTGTGCTAGTCATCAGCGTTTTCTTCGGCGTCTTCTGGTTTCCTCATTACGCTTACACATTGTGGTTTAATTTCACAAATAACACGATGGCCATTGAAGAAAACAAACCTACAGTGAGATTCTTTAGGTATATGGACTATTACATGGCGCTGGCTAATTCTTGTCTTAACCCTTGGATTGTGTTCATCATGAGCTCAGTACATCGAAACACACTGAGGCAAATATGTACAAGTATGAGCTGTCGTATCCTAAAATCAAAAAAGGTTTATGAAAACAGAACGAGAACCACAGAACAGACAGTGGTGAAATCTTCGGGCGCAAATGGAGTTAATGTCGTGGTTATTTCAAAGATGTAAAGGCCGTATGTTCAATAAGCACGAACACATTATTAACTTTAATTGCGAATCGATGGTCATTTAATTATATGAACAAAGAGTAACATATGTAAATATATTTTAAAATGTAATCACTCAGCAAAGAAACATCTCTGGCGAGTGCTAGAAAATGAATAGACTTGTCTTGGGTATTATGAGGTAAGCAATACCAATTTCATTAATATGATTATCATCTTGGCTAAAAAAGTATATTAAAAAGTGTCGCATTCAAGAATCGAGGTTGGTTTTTTAAAACTTTAAAGAATGGGTCCTTTCTTTGCAAAAAAAAATGTTATGAGTAAAGGAAAGCTGGGAGGCCATATTCTTTAACAAAAAGGGAGCCTTTATTGTAAAATAATTCTTTATTTGATACTGTATTTTTTAAACTTTGTCATTACAATATACCGATCGATTTGATGTGTGTGTTTGTATATGTACATCATTGTATATTGTCTTTTCATGTTGAGAGCTTGTAAATTAAGACCCTCATGAGCTTGAAAGTGAAAAAAGAAAATGGACCGGGAGCTTTAACAAATTATGTCTGATATGTTCTTTGGACATTGCAAACTGGGTACTTTAGTGTGATCTCAAGAATCAAGAATATCGATAAACGACTAGTAAAAGAAACTGTTGACGCGGGAGATACATAACGAACATTACGATATGTGTATCTCGATACTATATTAAAGCAAATGCCACCAAATCTTGAGAAAAATCCCCAAGTAAAAGTCAAAGATCAATAGGTTTAATTTCATCATTGCGTCAAATATATTTGCAGTCATATCGGGTAATGTTAGGAAAAGGACACCTCTAGTGATGTTTTTGTAGGAGTTGAGGTTCGGAGAGGCAGTACGTTGCACTATCGGATTCCCGTCAGGAGCTAAATAGAGCACAACTGGAGTGCCTTAAATCAAGCATAATAATAAACGACTCATGCCGTTGACGTGAGCCATATCTAAAAACATTGCGCCATGTGTAGATCGATATGTCAAATGTCTATTAATGCAAATCTAATCAAATTTAGGAAACAAAATCGAAAAAAAGTGTGTTTAAGTCCCAGATACTGGTATACCAGTATCGTTCATTACACTGGAACATACAGGTTGCCAGTATCGATACTGGTACGATTTAACTGTTAAGTATCAGTCGATATTGGAACACCAAATTGTGTCCAAGTATCGAGCGATTATGAAACCAGTAGTGATTTGTCCCAGTATCGGATGATACTGGTACATTATTATGTTCCAATATTAGAATCTGGGATCTAAAGTACACTTTTCCCCAAAATCGAATAGGAGTCATAGATCAATTTAGTCTTCATAAGATGTGCATTTCGCAACGTTCTCTAATGGGTCCACAAT
>CM069447.1:18962379-19077005 GCA_035610835.1 Ophiura sarsii
TTTCATATACCGGCCGGTGGCGCCGCGTTTTATAATTATATTCCACCGAGTTTATTTACAACTCATGAACTATATTTTTCCAGTAATTGACAACTCATACACTCAAGTTACGACTCATGAATCTCATTTGCTCGTCTAGCGGGGACCCGAGCATAACGAGAGTATCCCGCAAGTAATGATAATAATAATAATAATAATAATAAAACATTTATGAAGCGCAAAATAGAACGGTTTCTATGCGCTATACAATACAACAAGCACTAGTCTACACTAAAACAACCAAATTGAACTAAAATACAACAACGCAATTGTGAGTTGTCTACTGGGTATTTTTGCATTCAAAAATGCTGGATGAGTTCATCAAGCGCACACGCGTGCGCGTGTTATATTTATATCAACTAAACCTTTATCGCACACATTTAATCACATAAAACGTAGGACGATTGTTCGAATATTATCGATGAATTTCACCGATGAATGTACTCAGATTTAACCCCTGCTCAACACTCACCATACAAACTGATACAAAGTTACTCTTGCGCTTCATCGAATCCTAGAGGCTCCACCCCTTAACTCCCGCAATTGTTCTGGAAATGTTATGTGATGAACCCATAAATGTTACAAACGTTCTCATCTATTTTGCTTCCATTTCCCACTCATTTTCCCATCATAGACCAAGTCCCCTTCCGACGACACCCCTGACGAGATCTGGGACGTCTAGAATATGCTTTATTTATGGGGATATTCAAGACGGTTTTTAGTCAAAGATGATTTTAAAGACACCAATACAATCCAGTCGAAACTAATTCACGCGTCACGCGAAAAAAATGGGTAGTGTAACACTTAAAGGGAAAATGGTTCAAGAATAAACGGTCCTGAAGCCATCTTGTTAGCATGAATAATAAACCATTGAAACGAATTTCTGCGAAGAGCGCAAAATGACTATTCTAATTCCAAAATGGTCCAGAAAATGTTCCTGATGCCAACTGGTTAAGCTTGAATGTAACATTTAAACTAATTCGCGCGTAGGGATAACAAAATGGCTATTGTAACACTAAAGAGGTATAGAAAAACGATCCTGAAGTAATTTCGTTAAGCTTGAATAACAAAACATTGCGCATAGCGCACCAAAATTGGATATTTTAAGTGGTAAAATATCCAATTTTCGAGCGCTTATGCGCAAAACTCGTTCCTTTAGCCATCTTAATTAGTTTGAATAATAAAACATTGAAACTTATTAGCGCGTAGCGCGCCAAAATTGGCTATTTCAATACTAAAAAGTTTAAAAAACCAAACGCGTAAAAGTTGACTAATTTAGCACTAAAGTGGTCCATAAAACGTTCCTGAAACTATGCTGTTAAGCTTGAATATAAGATCGCGCCAAAATGGCTATTGTAACGTTAAAAAGTGTCAAGCTGTAGTGTTTTAGTCTTGCTATCAATATCCCGTCCCCCTCCCCTCCCCCTTTCCCCCTCCTTTCCTCCTCCCCTCCCTTCCCTCTCTCCCCTCTCTCCACCTCCCTCCCTCTTCCCTTTCTCTTTCTCGCACTCACTTTTTTTTTTGTTGGTCCCCCCCCCCCCCCCCCCCCCCCCCCCCCCCCCCCCCCCCCCCTTGGACCCGCGACTGTTCTTGGTTAACATTTGCCGGATCTGAATTAAATTGAATCAATATCATTGCATGATTGCTATAGGATCTGAATCAAAATTATATTAGCGCTATTTTGATGCATTGAATTTAAATTGAATCAAAATCAATTTAGGTAGCAACGGGTTTAATAAAAAAATGTATATGGTAATATAGCTCTTTCTTGATGGGTCCTAATATTTCTCGTAGGCCATTGTGAAATCGAATTTAAATAACAAGTCAATCGAAACCAAGTTTATCCTGAAATAGATCTTGGATGAAGGATGTAGCCGAGCCATTAATTTTGTTTACGACACATTAGTCGAATTGTTAACATAGATAATGACGTTTCGCTACTTCCTTAATAGTTTTGTTTTTAACTTTAAGGTAGCACTAGACGCGTGCCTCTCAATTAAATTAGATTAAAGGCGTACTACAGGACTTACGTAACTCAGCGATAATACAATATAGTCGTGTTCTTTTGTTCGATTCTACCTTATTATTACATTTACTCGTTCAATTCACGTGATCAAATATGTTTACGATAACAAAATTACGATGAAATGTTTACAATAAAATATACACGATCATCTTTTTAATTTTTCGATAAGTTTTTGCCGCATAAATTCTATCCGATAAATAAAATAGTGTCGCACAAATATCATCGACAAAATTCAATTGAGTTTTCGTTGATGAAATAATGATGAACAAATGATCGATTGAAGCGAGTCGATCATAAATACATTTAAAAGATCAAATTTTCGGATCACTATAAACACCCCTTATGTGTTCAATACAACTGGTGCACGAGCTTAGCTAGATAAACTAGGGTGTAATTAATTAATATATATAAACAGGTCAACATTTTGTTGTGGGGTGGGGTACAAAAGGACCCAAGTGACATTTTGGTAGTTCGGAGTTATTGAAGGAAACATCTTTTTGTAGAAGCCTTCCAAAGTGTTTATTCATGTTGATATCTTGTTAGGTGCTTTACATAAGTCAATATCTCATATTTATGGATATGTTATTATATTTCAAATATTTTACGGTTAAACTGGAAGTTGGGTCCTTTTGTCGTGGTTAATTGAAAATATGTTACACAATTACTTCACAAAATGACTCAAGTGCGCCTTATTAGAGGATTAAGCCAGATTAATTGTCTAAAATAGTTTACAATAGTATGTAAACCATAACTAGTAGTGGAAGCACCATTTAGGGAGTTGGTAACGAGGTAAAGTTAAGTATCAGATCATGGCATTTTTTAAATTTAGTAAAGAGTCTAATTTTTGTGTGAAAATGGAAGTTTCATTGTTGGTCAGTTGTTCAGTTTCTGATTGATATGAGCAGGCCCGTAAGAAGGGGGGGGGGGGGGGGGGGGCGATGGTGGCGATCGCCCCCCCCTTTGAAAATCTTCCCCGGAAAATGTGTACACAGATGAAAAAAATTCGCGCGCTACGCGCGCATTTGTCTTCCCAAAATGCAATATTCTTTGCTACAAGCTTGTTTAGCCAAAATTTACCTCGATTGTGCACAAAATAGGTGTAAATTCGAAAATTTTCCCGTGCTACGCGCGCATATTTGAATCACATTTTTTGGGTAGTTGAAAACGCCCCCCCCCCCTTTTAAAAAAGTGTCTTACGGGCCTGATGAGGTAGACGAGCTCCCATAAGCTTCTATGTAACCGGGGAAACCACCGCCATGCCATAAGCAGGGGCTGTGTCTAAAGTTTCTGTGTTCTTTGGTGGACTTTTGGCTTGTATTTTTACATTACACATTGAACTGTTGAATTAAAGGGATATACTAAATATTCGAAATTAGTTTCCAAATGTTATGAGTTTACCTTCAAAAAACTGTCAACATCTCCCCCCCCCCCCCAAAAAAAAAAATCCATCAGTGTCGTAGCCAGTGTGTCATATGAGGGAGAGGAGCAAGCAAATGGTTGATGGTCGATACAACAATATTTTCATTTAAGAATAGAAGTGACAAAAAACACACCTTAGAGTCATGACAAACCCGATTCTCAGCCAAGGTGCGATCATTGGGGTGCTTCTACTAGCTCACTTGGAACACATTTATTTAAGTAGGTACTTGACCTGTTACCCACACAAAGCAATAGGGAACTTATTTGGTGATGTGGACAATCATTTAAATATTAAAAGATAGTCTGGGACGTCATGGCCTTGTTTTGGTTTATTTTTTTTAAAACAGATCAGTATAGATTGAAATTCGACAGATTTGCTGTAAAATTAGGTTTTTTAATCTTCCTACAGGCCAGAATTATTTTCCATATTCCTGGTTACTGCAACGTTGGGTTTGGTTTAGTCTTCCGGTATGGAATAAATGATTGCAGACGATATTCCAATAGTTCACAAAACGTTTCAAAAATGTCACATTATTGAATGTCATTATCATAATAGGAATCATCATGAGAAATGCGTTGAAATAAGTATAAACATGCCTAGTTTCAGCTTTCGTACAAACATGCCTAGTATCAGCGTTGCCCGGGACCACCGAAATTCACTTTTGCAGTTGACCGGCGGGCAACCAGAAATCTTACTAGAAGTTAACATATGAATTTCAATATTTCACAGAACTGTGAATGAAACAAAATCAACAGCTAAATACTAATATAATTCAAGTTTCATACGGAAAATATCCATTTATTCATCGACATTCATCGTACATCCATGATCTCATTTGGGCCTTTATTTGTACATGTATCATATTGATACCGTACACATGGCAGTCGTATACAATGTACATGTAGTAAATTGCATATAAGTGTTTATTGATTATCATCTCTCTTTTGTTACGTGTGATTGGCTATTTACGCTCTTTAAAAGCTACTCACACGACGAATAAAAATATACAGCAGCCCAAACCCTACTCATATGTACCTTAAGGGGGCTGTGGACTCTCAGGTACAGCCTCCGTAAAACTGCCGTAACTTCTTCAATATTCATTTAATCTTTATAAATGTATACAGTTTTTTGCATAAAAGGGTTCAATGAATCCAACCATGATAATGAAATTGACCATTTTGGAAAAAAATATCTTATTTTTTATTTTTTGAGTTACAGACCAAAAAGTGCCAAAAAATGTGTTTTTTTCCCAAAAATGGTGATTTTCATGATTTTGGCGGTAAAAAAAGTCACATTTTTTGGCACTTTTTGGTCTGTAACTCAAAAAATAAAAAATAAGATAAAAAAAAAAAAAACGCTCCTGGGGAATGTTATCAGGATTATCATAAAACTAGTATGACAAAATTTAACAAAATATATTTTGAGTTATCTTTTCCAAACCTAAAATGGGTCAAAAAAGGTGTTTTTTATATATTTTTTCTAAAATGGTCAATTTCATTATCATGGTTGGATTCATTGAACCCTTTTCTGCAAAAAACTGTATACGTTTATAAGGATTAAATGAACATTGAAGAAGTTACGGCAGTTTTACGGAGGCTGTACCTGAGAGTCCACAGCCCCCTTAACAGTTGCAATATATAACCAAACTTAAATTAAACCATTTTCTATCTGTTGGTACACTCATGCCTCTCATAATTCGCCGGATTCAACATGTAAGAATACTAGAGCAACCGACATTGCAATTAACCTGTGGTGTTCCTCAGTGGTGAAACCATTTGATCAAGAATATTAATTATGTCGGCTTGAGATTTGGCGCCGGATGATGTCACTTATGACTCTTTAAGGGTAAAGAACAAAGAGGATTTCCTGAGCAACACCAGTATGCTTGACTGTCATCACACGACCATTAGTTTCTGTAAACAGTGTCTACTGGTTGGTTCCTATTGAAATAATGTTGGAATGAATGGGCCATATCATTGCTAACGAGGGTCTCTCAGAAGATCCTGTACACTGGATACGATTTCAATTCAGTCCTCTGTTTTTTTTCTTCTTCTTGAAGACACTTTACTTTTTGATTATGTAAGTTTTAGATTGAATTAACTGAGACCAAGCTATGATTACCTGTACCATATGCATTAGCAGGTGCAAGTCAGACGACTTTCAGCAGGTTATTTCTTTGACCCGAGTCTGTGGGGACAGCATGCAGTAATTATAAGCATGCCACCTGGGCATGCTGGCCTGCACAATAAACCTTCGTTGGAAAAGAACTGACAATCAACGGCAATATTATATACGCCAGGGTCAACAATTCTTACAGATAGAAGACCATCATCTGGGACTTTCCCTATCGAAACCCCAAGAGATGTGTTTTTAAGGTTTTCACAATCGATTGCAAGCCCGGACAGAGATGTTTGGAAGAATAATATCAGATCTATCTCTGACAATACTAATTTCTTCAGAACGCGCTACATTTAACATATTAAAGTTTAAAATAGAGTAATTGAATTGTCTCATTCAATTTCCGACTAGTTTAGTCCGCTGATGCTTTTAAGCACTTAAAAGAGCTTATACTTTTAGTAAAGTAATGGTACGCAATATATATTTCCTATGTGTGTCCCTAAAGACTGTACAGTGGATATCAAGCCGGCTTTTAAACGAGTGAAAAAGACACGGTGATAATGGAGATTGAATGGGTACATGGGCATATTGCTATTTAAGGGTATTAACAACATGGCGGCGGTACAAAACTGGTAAACAGCACTTTCAAGCGTATTAAATAAAATTGTGTTCTTGACATTTTTAGGATGATAATCATTGAAAACCGCCAAAAGATGAATATGCCGCAACATGTAATGGATGTACTTTGACAATTAAAAAACGCCTCAATACATAACCTCATACTTAAAGAGTCATGTTTGATATCGTTTTAATGGGATGTCTCAACCTTTTATGCCTTATTCTTCTTTCGCTCATTCTTGACATTTTGAAAATAAAGACTTTAGACTTTTGGAGGTACTTACATTAAATTGTCGATGATGGCTTTTAGTAACTTTGGGATGTCTTAAAATAATTAACCTTTAATGCATTTATTCTTCCTGGTCTCCTCTTATTCTTGACATTTAGAAATAAAATATTTCAGACGTATGACAAGACTCATAGTTAATTTTCTGTGATGACAGAGTGGTTTTGTAATGGACAGTGAAACAATACTACCATTATTATAAACATAATATTTTAAGATACATTTCAATGGGATGTCTTAGTCAGATTCCCAATTTGGCTTTCATATAACACACGCCCTCATACGCTATTTCTCTTCCTTGAGACAGTGATATAACATCATAGTCACAATACTTACATACGCGTATAAACCGTCCGTCTTTGTACGAGTGGATGGGGGTTTACAAAATCGCGTCGAGGACACGCGAGAGCTTATCACCAATAACGTTGTGACGTAATTTGTTTATATATGCAAATTAATCAGACTTCACTTTAGTATGTGTACAAGCCTTGTAAAAAATGCATCATGTTAATGGTACAGACGCTTTCGGGGTCCATGGATATTTTGAGACTGTTTTGACGGTTGTTTCGATTAATTAATAAGTTTGGGTAGATTTAAAGTACATTTCTAGAATCGTATGTTTTTGCTCCTGAAATCCATTGACTGTCGATATTCTCAACTCGCCTCGAAAAGTAAACATTGCTAGAGTATATGGAGACTGTTGGATAATGTCAGTGATATCTATACAATCACCATTCTCTACATCCCTCTGTTTGTTTAGCCTTCTTATCCGGGTATAATAGTCCTTTTTACTTCCGTTTTAAACATGCTTTTCCCTGAATTGAATATCTAGTCCAATACTACGCAAAAGACTTTATACTTCAAATGAAACATTTCATCACTCTAATAAGAATTTACCTTGATTTTACAATAGATAAGCATAAGCCATTGACATTAAAACATGACATTTGTTGAATTGTAGATTGCTATGACTGCAACATTTATGGCAATCATGAAAAAGAACATCTCTTGGGCCTATAATCACCGGTATAATTTACCTCGGATCGGATTTTATTTTGGACCCAGATACATCTTATTATCAGATTATACACCTATCAGTTGTAAGACGCACCCTATGACCCCCGGGAGAGGTGCGTCGTGGGTGCGTCGTTTACCAAGAAAAATTGACGGAGGGTACGTCCGTGGCAGCCTTTGGTCCGTCAAAAAAATGACGGAGGGTGCGTCAAGGTCCGTCACTTTACATGGGTGCGTCACAGTGTACATCTGTTTACGAACAACAAAATACGACCTTTAAATATACGCTATAGGGCTACTATACCACATAACTCCTTAATACCGCCAACCAGGCTCCACTTTAATACCGCAAACATCACTCCGATATTTTATACCGCATGTTCTAAAATGCCTGAAATCACTCGATCATCAATACAAGAGTTTGGCAACGAAAAAAACAAGGAACCGCAGTAGACCGAGAACCTTTCATTTTAAGAGAAGTGTCACGTATACAAGCATCTTCATGGTATAAGATAGGGGATCAGCATTGCGCTCTTCCGCACAAGCGCAGAACAATCTAAGAACACAGAGGTAGTAGGACAGGCCCCCGGAATTGAATTTGGTCGGGGATGTGCGGCAGGAGATTCAAATAAAAAACATAGGCCTACCCGGTCCCGGTCCGGGGTCTATATAATTATTCGAGGGCCAGGGTTGACAACATCGAATAAGGGCAGATCCCCCGTGAATTAAAAGTAGTTTCATTTCCAGTAGATCGTGTTTTATCCAGTTATAGTCAACGATATCTGACGACGGGGTGCGTCGTCATGGTCCGTCAGAATCCACCAATGGTGCGTCCAAAAATTGACGGAGGGTGCGTATTTGGAAGGCAATGGTCCGTCGTTTTTTTGACACAGGGTGCGTCATGGTACATGAGAAGTCGACGCACCTCGGTAAAGTGACGCACCACTCCCGGGGGTCATAGGGTGCGTCTTACAACTGATAGGTGTATTATGGTTAATAGGCGTGATATCGAAATCGTTCACCATTTCATACTTTGTATCAAAACACAGAGATCTGCGGTGTTTCTGGAATAAATACGATTACTAATCATGATCGCGTCACAATTTGATTCTACAGAGTTTCCCAAAATCATATGTGGAGGTTAAGTTTTATTAACCAATTTTATTGAACAAACCAAGAGGTACACCTAACCTTACAGAGTATTATTAAAATAGGCCTTGTGTGTGAACCCCTCTGATAAGTGGTAGCATATAAAATACTGCCCTCGCTTGTTTTGGAATCACATAGCAACTATCATCATGGATGTGTGCACAGATCCTCCCTGGGTCTCTTTCCCACCCACTGCCTCCCTATTGGTATTTGTCATCACTCAACCTCTCTATAGGCTTTCCCATCATTGCTCTATTCTTTCCTTGGGAAAGTAGCTGTATCTGACGATCGTTAACCGTGAGGTCTTTCTCCTGGCACCATCACGCTTTCACGTAGTGGGCGATCGGGTCAGCGTTGGGTCCTTCTCTTAGGCCCCATCACGCTTCCACTTCAGGCTGGTCTTTGGGACAACCAGTCTGTCTGTCGCCATTACATTGTCTCAGCTGATCTGGACTGGGGGTTGGAGCAGCTACTTCCCCCGTTCCGGCAAATTGGTTTCCTTGTATGCTTGTCTCCCGCATTTAGTGGGGGAGAGTCCCTGCTTCGGGTGGATTGGTTTGAGCCCCATTGGGCTTCACATTAGTGGTCCGTATTGGTGCAGTTCAATAAACCTTTTTAAAGCTTTATATCTTCATATAAAATCACCTGTAAACTAATCTGCAGTATAAAACTGAAAACATATTTTGATAGAGAAAACTTGTAGAATTACGCCGATAACAACTTTACAATAACAGCTATCTTTTTTTCCTTTTTTTTGTATATAAAGCGCAAATGTGAACAATAGCCCAACAGACATTAACAAGGTTAATGACCAGAGTGATTAAAAATCAAACTGGTAACTCCCGAAAGAGAGCTCTGAAAGGCCTATCAATTGGTTCACTGCAACTCAGAAAATATGCATAAAACAAGACACACAAATGGGCAGAGGTTAAAAAATGCCAATGAAAGTGACATAATAATAAGATAAAAGCCCAAACATAGAGAACAACATAATCAAAATATAAATTATAGAAAAATAATAATATCTGGAGGTCTGATGGGCATCAAGAGAACCTACACAACAAACATGGGAACTAAATCTACCAGGAGCTGCCTGTTGTCACCTGTTGGGGCATGGCCGTATCACCAGCCCAGCTGGCTACATGCTTTACAGGACCACCATCTCCCCAACCAAGCATTAACCTACACTTAACCCATGACCACCATGCTATTATATGTATCAGTCGGATGTTGAAAGGACTTGAATGAAGGGTGTCATGAAAGAGTGTTAAGGCTATGACAAGTTAAGAGTTTGAGAGAAGATGACCATGCACACGGCACTTGAAAGCCTGGATTCCAGCTGCTGAAATGTTACCAACAATATCATCTGGAAGACTATTCCATAAGGGAACAGCAGTGTGAATGAAGCTTCTGTCTAAGCAGCGAGTTCTGGCTGTCGGCAGAGAAAGAGCATGGACTGGCATTGATACGCTCGAACGGGTAGCACGACGTTGGACGTATGGTGCGGGAAGTAACCCTGCTAGATCTTGTGGGCAGTTGGTAGTAGGCATCTTGTACAAGACCGTAGCCGCTGCTACCTGTCGCCTGTGAAGCAGGCTGTCAATTTTGAGCTGTGAACGAGCAGTAGCTTCATTAACTCCAATGATTCTAAGTGCCTTCTTTTGGATGGTGTCAAGCTGGCTTAGGATGGTGGGTGAAGCATTCGCCCAGCTTAGTGAAGCATACTCCATAATGCTGCGGACTTGCGACTTGTAGACAGTAGATCTACCTTTAGCCTCCAGTTTATTTGCAACTTTGTGTAGAGCGCCAAGCTTTTGACCAGCTTTAGTTGCAATGCCTGAGATGTGCTTTGACCAGGTAAGCTTGCTGTCAATGGTGACGCCCAGGATATCCAGTTCTTTTGTAGATGGTAGTTTGCACTCTCCAAAGTAGATGTCAAGTTCAGATCGGGATCTTTTCCTGGAGATTACCATGGTCTTGCATTTGGTAGGCTCAAAGGTCACTTTCCATTCGTCAGCCCATACTTTCATGTTGCTTAGATCTCTGTTGAGCCTACTGTGTTGGGATCGGTTGATGACATAATGGGTGCAAAGAGTGTTGAGTCGTCGGCATATAGATATAGCTCGTTGTCGCAAACATCTACAAGGTCATCAATAAAAACAGAGAACAGTAGTGGGCCAAGGATAGATCCTTGTGGAACAGAAGCATTTATTGGAGCAGTGTTGGATGCCTGACCTGACATGACGACGTTGATGGATCTATCAGATAGATAATTGTCTATCCACGAAAGCAGTATTCCAGTAACACCTTTAGCCAACAGTTTCGAGCAGAGTCCGTTATGCCATACCTTGTCGAAAGCTCCTTTAATGTCAAGGGCGATGACACAAACTTCATCGCTTTGGTCTAGGGAGTGGTTCCACTTCTGTGACAGGATGTTGAGGAGATCAGCTGTGCTGTGGCCTGCTCTAAATCCAAACTGTCTGCTGGAAATCAGGTTATTGCTTAGAAGAAAGCGTTGGAGTTGTTTCTGTACTACAGCTTCCATGATCTTGCTGATGTTGCTTAGCAGCGAGATGGGACGATACTTTGTTGGGTCAGCCTTGGAACCTCTCTTGTAAATTGGAGTGACCGAGGCTATCTTCCATTGGTTTGGAAACACACCATGCTTGAAGCAGAGGTCAAAAAGCCTTCAGAGCGGGCTGGCGAGCTCAGCACAGCATTCCTTTAGAACCTTGGTTGGGATAAGGTCTGGTCCAGTGGCTTTATCTGGATTGAGGTGTTTTAGTAGTTTTCTCAACATCCTTAGGTTTGAAGACTATCTTGTCAAAAGACTTTGTTGAAGGATGAACATTTGGGGCCTGGTCTTTAGCACCTTGGAGTCTGCATTTTTCTGCAAATGTCTGACAAAAAGCTTCTGCCTTGTCCCTTGCTGTGATGTGGGTAACGTTTTGATGATCGATCACTGGGATCTCAGATCGAGCTGTTCTGCCAGAGAGAGTGTTGATGATTCTCCACCATTTTTTGCTGCTCAGCGTTTTGTCTGCGAGATCTTTTCTCAATTTGGCGTTGTAAGATCTCCTAGCTTGCTTCTCAGCTTTGTTGTAGGAATGTCTTGCTTCAGCAAACTTTGCCTTGTTGGCATCAGTTTGATCCTTTTTGGCCTTCTTAAAGAGACGATGCTTCTTTTTGGATGCCCTACGGCATTCATCGTTGAACCAAACCTTGTCTCCGGTCCTATTGGTGACTGTCTTACTTGGGATGAACAGGTCGATAGCATCGCAGATGATATTGGTGACATTAGAGCAAGCAGTTTCGGGATCTTTCTTTTGGAATACACTTGACCAGTTTGTGGAAGCAAGGTGACCTCGTAATTCCCAATAATCATATCTCCAGACTTTCCTCCTGTGTGGTTTGTCTCTGTATACTGGAACATCTAAGCACACCAGCACAGGGTTGTGGTCTGAGGTGCCCAGCCTAGCAGATGTGGTTGATGTTGCTGGCAGATCAGTCATGACAAGATCCAGGATTTGGTCCAATCGAGTGGGTTCTTTGACGATCTGTTGTAATCCTAGAGTATTAGCTAGTTGAAGGGTGCTTCGCCCAGCTGCATCAGTGGTGCGACTTCCTAACCAGTCAGTGTGGTGGACATTGACATCACCGACTGTGAGGAAGTCAGTATAATAATACACAATTGCTCACCCCTAATGGTTGACATTGGTGCTACAAGTAGTTTCATGAGTACGTCACATAAGTATTGGCCAATCAGAAGGCCGAAACTACATGAGCGCAACTCTTAGCCAATCAGAAGGCTGAAACTACATGCGGGCTTACCTGGGCGATTGGGAGGAGAATTCGCTCTCTTTTCCTGCGTGCCTGTTTTGGAACGATATCGTCGGGGAAATTGTCACATATTAAATCGACACAATCGTTTGTTATAAGTAAGAAGTTGATAAATAAAACGACAAGGGATCAAATATATAAACCCTAGTTGACCAAACGTAAACATCTTGTGTTTCAAACGAGTGAAGTTCTTCAAGAAACAGGCGTAATAAATACGCAACGCAAAGCCAAGGTAAATTTTAGGCAGTAAGCTTAATTTACGCTACCACAACAAGAATAACAATAATTAAACGCTACGCTAGCATATTCACAACGCTAGCATCGTCACACCGACAAGCATAATTGAGTTGGCTCCAAGTGTGCTCATTTTTTGAAGAGTGTTTGAGTCCAGGTAGTCGATGACATCACTGCTATCACTAGGTGTTCTATAAATAGCGGCAATCAGTAGCTTTTGGGATTTCAGAGCTACTGTGAACCAGATGAGTTCGTAGTCTTTTGGATCATTTCTTGGGTCGTGGTGTATGGCGATCCCTTCTAAACAGTAGACAGCAATGCCGCCACCAGAAGTTGCCTTTCTGTCTCTGCGACAGCACATGGAGTAGCCTGGAATAGATATGCAATCAGCTGTGTTGCCAAAGTACCGAAGAAAGTTTTTTTCCGAACTGTAAAACGTCACTTCCAAAAATAACGGATTAAAGGGAACGAGAGAGGGTCAGAGGTGGTATTGAAGAGAAGTATTTTCAATGGTGATTTTGCTAAATTTCAGATTGAAATAATACTTATTGTGAACATGAATGCTGTCTACAAAATGTAATGAGTGAATAGCTTTGTCAGTCCGGGCCGATTTCCCGTTCAGGAAGCATTCCTGAACTGGAAGTATTACCCATAATCCCTTGCGAATGTTTATATTGCAAAGTATTTGTAGTGTTAATACCAAAAAGACCAATTTATTTATTTTAAGCAAATATGATGGATCTTTGAATCAATAACGATCAGTAAATGAGTCAAAATATAAGATAAACTGTTAATCACAATTAATAGATATTATTGTGGTGAGTTTCCTAATTTATTGTAATTAATAAATGTGGTTAATTACCTCACTAAATATTCAAACTCTTTTAAAAAAAAAAGTACGCCTAACACTTTTTTTTCCTTCGAAGGAAATTTGCATAATTCTATGATCTTCCATATTACTAAGTTTGAGCATGTCGCAAATTAAAATAACGAATAGATATCCATTTTAGCTTGTAGTCAACTTCATAGACCCTCAAATCAAAATAACGAGATTAAAATGAGCCACTGAACACTGAGAACGACAATAAAATCTATCATTATATTATACAAAATGTTTCACCCATACTGAAATGGTTTATTGGCTCGAATGTGAAGAACCTGCCACGTGATTCCTGCTACACACATCTGGCTTCCTGCAAGTTGATAAATGTATGGTATTGTGAGTTAAGTGACAAAACCTTTTTTTTTCTCTCCATGTATTCTCTATCTAAATTTGTTTTCAGTTTGATACTGCTAGTTTTAACGGAATCATAAAACTTTGAAAACAGTGGCGGCGTGAACATCCCATTTTGGGAAGAAGAACAAAGCTGAGGGCACGAAAGCATTTTCGTGAAAATTGTGCCTATTTGGTAAAAATTGACTAAAATTAGCTTAATTTGATCTAATGCTAGACATTTCAGAACATTCTAAAGTTAATTTAGAGGACATTTTTACATTAAAAGTCAATATATTGACTGGACTTTTGGGCAATGGGGGTCGATGTTTGTGACTGGGATCACTTGCCCCCTCCCCTCATATCCCCCCGCGCCGCCATTGTTATAAGGGTTATAACACTTTTGGGACATCGTCTACATAAGTGCCATAAGTGCAGTTTTTGTTGATATTCGTGAATTAAAGTACACAAATGAATGCATTATATAAAAATACCACAGTGTGCTTTTTGAACGAGCAAGTTGGATATATCTTGACTTATGATATTCGAAAAGGTTTCTTGTTCACAATACGTCAGACTCAGTAGCTGTCTATAAATAGCTTCCAAACTTCAATAATAATTTGGGCGAGCAGCAACCAGCAGCAAGCCCAAGTGTTAAGTTCATCATTTGTTATGTTATAAAAATTATACTTTAAACTTCATTTTGTTATAAAAACTAGTGCTGTTTCAGATTTTGTGAAATAAAAAGTTCAAATTTCGAGAAAAATAATGATTATAGTATTGCTTGAGCAGGTTTGAGTTTTAAAAATAAGTCCAATTTGGACTTCGAACAAACCTCATGTGGCAACACTCTAATGCCTTGGTCAAGGGAGGAAGCCTGCAAGCAATTTCCCTAGCATGTGGGCTTGTCCGTGGACGGTACAATGTAGGTCTGCCAATTACTGGTTGAAATAACACCCAGCGCCCAAATTGTAAGGTTTTAGCATGTTTTAGCCGCGTGGATGTATAAAGAATTTCTAGCTTTGAACTTCAATTTGTTATAAAGATTGGTGATGTAGTATTTCAGATTTTATAAAATAAAATGTTCACATTTTGAGGAGGTGTCGATATAGCATTAATAGATTAGACTTTAGTTTCAATTATTAGCCCAATTTGGCTACATTAAACATGGTAAATGCTAAATAAAACGTGGCAAGGCTGTGATGGCAAAACAAAGTCAGGTTTCACGTTCACGGAGCAATCTTGGACTGTCATTATAGTCAAAAACTACATTCAAAAGTGGCTCAAATTATAAAGGCGATGGAGCCGTAATGGGCTTAGACTCGAAACGGTCTAATAGTCTTGCTAACGCGCGACAAAAATGGCCGAGTCTGTTTTTTGAACGAGCAAAATTGTTTGGATATAATTTATCTTAAGATATGGTATTAGAAAAGATTTAATATTCACAAAAAATTCATAAGTCCATTCACTCCATAGCTGTCTATTAATAGCTTCAACCTTCGATAATATTGTGGGTCTTTTTATTTTCCAAAATCTGAAACAGCACTAGTGTTTATAACAAACTGGAGTTTAAAGTATAATTTGTACGGGATTTTTTAAAACATAACAAATGATAAACTTAACAGTTTGGGTTTGCTGCTCATTTGAGAATATTGGGTGTATCCTTGGTGTAAGATATTTATAAGTTAGACTAGTGTCCAGACCTATTACGGATTAAAGCTGTATAATTCTTTAATCCCTCAATAGAGAATTTGGTGCTAGGTTAGTTTCGTGCTGTCTTACACCAAGGATAAACCGAATATTGCTTCACCTTCACCCCCTTTATCTAATAGCGACGCAAAATCAATATACCCCCCCCCCCCACCCCCCACCCCGAGCAATCCTTTCTTTTGTTTGTTGTAGTAGACCCTCCCCTAAGTGGCTACATACCGATGTAAGTGATGATACAAACAATTGAATCTGAACCAAACAACGGTGGGTTTGGCTGCTGTTGTGGTTGTCGTTGCAGATATTGTGAATGTCTATTCACAATGTCACCAACGGGGCTGTTAAAGCCAAGGTATGCCTGGTTTGTATTATTTGCAAAAACGTTATATTCTATCTCACCAGCCTGCTGCATACTGCTCCGGTTCACATTTATCGGGTTTCCCTTCTCACTTCCTCCACAAGTCCCGGCGAAACGGTCGTTGCTGACGCTGATGAAATACCACTCACGTCTCCATTCTGCGAATGTTGTAATTGCAACACACGAGGTACGGGAACCTCTGGGATAGCTGGCCCGGTGCTCGGAACAGTGTTTGGCGAGGCGTTCGTGTGAGGACCTGTTGGGGCAGTTTCCTCCATTCCACTTGTTCCGGGCGATTTAGACTGCTGTTTCCCACGTTGTCAAATGCTTTCGTTTACCCCAACTCTATGTTATTATCATAATTTGGGCTGCCCCTTGCCCGATGATTTGAGAGTAGGTGCCCCTTTCCTACTTGTGAAAGATTAGTTGCTCTGAAAAGAGCCGTTCAGGTGGACTTCCCCTTGTCAACTACAGAGATTACTAGAAGATTACCCCCTATACTTGTAGGTGCCAGTTTATCTTCACCCAATGTCCATTTTAAAACTCTTCTCATGAACCCATTATAGTTAATGATTCTCTCACAAAATATATGTGATTCTCATTGATTAACCTCATTTCTGTAGCTTTCTCACTGCATTGAAAATTGATTGCAATAATATCTCAAATTATTGCAAATGTTGTTTGTTGACAATTTTTGTTCCACAAAATCTTAAATTCATAGATAATTCGTCGCTGTTCTGACATACCGGCACATCTCTTTACTTATTTCTGTTGTGATGTGCCGGTATGTCAGAACAGCGACGAATGGGTCGATTAAACAAAGTGTTTATTTTACCTACGCCCTATTTTTCATCTCGTATACACTTGACCTTACAGAATATTACGTGTACAGTGTTTTTCAGGTAATGGTTATCGCTGTTGTGTGTTTTAAAGCATATATAGCTTCATACTGATGATCATCAATGTAGAGATTTCGTATCGGATTTACTTTATTTAACATGTTCAATGCATGTTGCTTTGCAGTATTCAGCCCTTTTATGGCAAAAGAATGTATCTTATATGTAGTTTTCTAACACTATACTTCCTTTTAACATGATCAAAGTTAGCTTTTTTCTCTCCATACATCATGTAGTGGTAAAAGGCAGTATATTATTGTTATTGTCTTTACAAGTTGCAACCTTTTCCTATGTGAGGATTATTGAACCAAGTTAACATAATCCATGTTAAAAGGAAGTTTATCATTAGGAAAGTACATCTAAGACACATCCTTTTGCCATAAAAGGGCGGTATTGTGCTGGGACACCTAAGGGACATGGAGAGATTTGCCCCCGAATTACAACATTGTTCAATGCTGCGTGATGTGTATCATGGAGAAACATGGAGACATAACCCCGATTAACTTAGACGTGTTCAATTAAGCTGTTGTTTTGCGATAACATGTGGGGGTACATTTATAGACGTAGAGAGATTCACTCTGTTGATTGTGATCCCTCGACGACGGATTTAGTTGGTTGTTTTTTGAGGATATATGACTTCCAGTGCACTGGTACACACAATGCTGATTGTAATGGTGTTTAAAGTCGCTTCGCGCTGCGCTATTTACATTCAATTCTTGTGTAAACAATAAATGTAAAGTTTGTAGATATTCAAATTCTCTTGACGGTAGATGGTTGAACCTCTCCCCCCCCCCCATCCCCACTCGGTTACACTTTTGTAATAATAATAATAATAATAATAAAAACGCATTTTATAGCGCCTTCCATCAATAAATTGACCCCAAGGCGCTTTACACCATGATAAAAACACAAGCAAATTGACCAAAGTATACAGTCTTAAAAAGTACGGATAAAAACAATAGCATACACAACATAATATTATTACATACATTGGAAAGTATCATGAGCACCAATAATAACATGAGATGAAATATGCACTAGATACAATATAATGTAAATATACAATCATAAAAAACTACAATTTGTTGTAACAATGATTGGTTCTAAAGTATAATCAGTTCAAAATGTGAGAGAAATATTTGGTTTTTATCTTTCCGCGCGTAAATCAAAGGTAATCCAAGCATACGCCTGCGGGTACGGCCACACACAGGCGGGTTTGGTCGAACGCACTTGATGCAAGGTGCGATTGATGCCTTTTAAATGAGCGCCTTCGTCCTAGTATTAATTCACTGCTCTAAGGAGGGTTCGCTAATTTTTATCTGATCAAACTATAGATTTATTTAGTTTTGTTGATTTCCAAGAAAAAGTACGTCCTTCAACATGCAACGTGATGTATTATAATACCACACCACCAAATAAATGTGTACTAGCGCCCAACACTAGCCAGTGTTTTTAGTTCAAGATAGACCCCACCTTAAACCATTAATTTAAATGTACAGAAAATGTATAATGTGCAAGAAAATTGTGTTATTTGTGATATATAGACTATAAACTCCAATGTTATGAGTTTATCACAACACCTCAAAGTGCTCGATACTTAAAAATTAGACTGAGCTATACTCATAAATAAATAAATTTAAACACACATAGTAATTTTGATCCACTATTCCACTACACGGCAATTGTAATCTTTGTCTACAGGAAAAACTGGCAATACTGTTAGCCAAGAAAACCCATCCAAGCGCTTGTCTAAACAAAAGATCAGAACTTGTTAGTAAATGTCGTCATGGATACAAGCCACCAGACCGTGGAAAGAAAAAATAGACCTGCTGGGTACATTTTGTTGTGATCAGTTACTGACCACCTGAAGATCGACACAAGTCGTGAAACTCACAGTAGTAGACTATAAACCCAATCAAAGAACAATGGTGTTTTCTGTAATAGTAAGATTTGACACAACTTTTCTCTTTTCACCTTTTCTAGAACAGATGCACCGAATATAGCTAGCAACCAGCGATTTGGAGAGTGGACTATTCGACGCCTCGTTGCGGAAAAAATGCAACCCTCCATAAATGGAGGTTTTTATGATAGAAGACATCAGTATCTTCAAAGACATGACATAAATTGCCCGCTTAGGAGCGCTATTAATTCGGTCTGGTAAACCTATTGTTATCAATTACTACGAGAGGATTGCCTGGTTGTATATTTAAATTCGAGCGGTACTTCTTGCTTACTGCATGGGTGAGTTTCCATTATGTTGCAAATTACATCCACGCTCATGCGCTTAAACTACTCAATGGGCGTTGCACACGAGAATTATGTCATATAGCAACCAGCTTTGATGGAAGGCGAATATTTAAATTTGGTGCCGATTTTTAGGGCAACAATTTATAGCGCTACTAAGCGGGCCTTGTAGTGTAATGAACCATGATGTGAACGAACCAATCGCTCGATAGCAGAGAAAATAAGACTTTGATTTGATTTAAAAGTAAAGGGAGATTATTTGGAATATTCCAAGATTAATAACATTGTGATTCAAGTTAATCAATTCTTAATTTGCGAGAAATATTCGGTTTTTATCTTTCCGCGCGTAAAGGTAATCCAAGCATACGCGAGCCCGTGACTACGGCCACATACATACGGTTTTGGTTGCACGCACACGGTGCCCGGTGCGATTGATGCCTTTCAAATGCGCGCCTTCGTCCTGGTATTATTTCACTGCTCTACTTCGAAATGTTTTTATTTTATATACTACAACAAGGGCGATTACGGTGACATTTCCAAGCTCGCCTGACATTTAGTCTCTTGAGAGCGGTCGTTTAAAAAATGACTACCCTACCTACTGTTTGCAGTTTTTAGTGAGAAAATGTAATAATTTTGAGCAAAATTCACTCTAAAAGGTCCCACTTTAAAAGTAAGTGGTCTAAACTAGGGCTTTATATCACCAATTTAGTACATGTCCTTATTTGGGCCTCTACAATCAAGGGAAAAAAAGGTTAGCACACTTTGTCCTAATTACGGAAAAAACCCCGCCCCTCTCCGCGGATGCAATGTTGATCTGAGTCATGTTATCAGAAGCATTGGCAGTTCCCCCAACATTGATTGAAGGGGGTGGGGAAGGATATAAGAAAGGGGAGACTTTTGCTTTCTATTAAACAGTGTCCCAAGTCTGATCTCAATTGCGAGCACCGGGATAGTTGTAATACGTTGCGTCAAGTGTGCCAACTATTATTTTCCTTGATTGTAGTAGTGTGCACCCAAAAGGCGATGAACAAATCATTTCCAACGAATACAATTTGCTGCTGGCTTGTACCGCCTACCTTAATGCTAAAATGCCTGTCTATGGTTGAGGTCGCTTCACCTATTCTCTAGAAATTACCAACTATCATTGAATCACATTTTATTAGTTGACATTTCCGTTTGCTCAGTGTGAAATCGTGTCACACAATCAAGAGCAACGAAAAAATCCTTTTCATTGCATGGACTTTAAATCAAGAGATTGAGGTCACAGCAAAGTACCTTCATCCCGGGTCCCAACAACGTTCGTTTGAGTTTTAGGTCGCATCACTTTAAGAAATTAGAACAAAAAGCTACATCAATTATTCAAAGTTTCACAAGTTAGTTGTCAGTTGGCTTTCCCTCTCTCAGTGCTCAGTGCTCAGTTATGTCGCACATTAAAGGCGATGGACAACCCATTTCAACGCTTAATAATTAATATTTATCTCACAAGCTTGAGGTCAGATCCATATCCATAACCTTTAATCTACATTTGTGCTTTTCGTTGCCTCTTAACACTTTCCACGCGGCTATTATTTTTACCATACACAGAACAGATTTTTCAGAAACCTTTCACAATTTTCAAAGTCTGTCTCAAGGATTACTGACCCAAAACTAGGCATGTTTGTACTTATGTCAATGCATTTCTCATGGTGGTTCTAAATATGGTCATGAAATTCAATAATTTTGACATTTTTTAAACATTTTGTGAAATTTTGGCATGTCGTCTGCAGACGCCTGCCGCGTGGAAAGTGTTAAGAATACAACTATGATTGATTCAAAATGTCAACAGTTAGTTTTCAGCAGCTGGCCTTCACGTCGCTCTCTGGTGAGATTTCATCCCGGGATTTCAAGTCACACAAAGGCGATACACCTACCATTTCTAACGTACAATAATTCCAATGACATGGTTGACGTGTGGTCTGATACCGTCCCTTGGTACCAGAGAAGAGTTGTTCTCAAATACCAGCATGCTTTAATTTCGTAACGTCATAAGTGTATAGTGTTTCGAGTGTTAATTATAAATTGTCATAGTGAACCTTACTATACGATCGTTTACGTTATAATTCTAGCATATAATGTATTATTACACCTAATATATACATATTTATAAGGGTATCCTTGTATTTGATTGGTTCATTTCTAGAACACATTACCCTAAATATTAAATGGTGACGCCAAGTAAAGAGGTTGACAACAACAAACATGCCGATGAGATTCGCGATCTAACTAAACAGACGCAGATGTGAGGCTTCTTTTGGATAATAAGATGCTGCATCCACTAAGCCTGTACTAATACCGACATCAGTGACGATCTGCCGCAATAATTGTGAAGAATAGGACACGAGTTTCGATGATATTGTTCTTCTGCCAGGGGAATTGAGTCAATCTGTTCTTGTTCGCTATGTGATTTGTGTACCGTGTAGCCTGTAGTCCTACCTCTACACACTGACATGTATCACCACACTATATATTGAAGTCACCGATAGTTTCACAGTATTGGAGTAAATCTAATGATGAGCAGGCCCATCGGCTAACTTGGCTTTCACGTTAGCATACCGAGGTGAGAAATGTGACGGTCCCCTATACGAAAATTTTTTTACGAAGCCTTATTGGTATAATTTCGTGTCGCGTATTTTAAGCATCGCGCCCCCGAAATTTCGACTTGCGACCCCGAAATTTCGACTCGCCACCCCAAAATCCCGTATTACATGTTCCGCATATGACTTGCTCTATCCATCCGAACCATATGGGACCATTCTCATTAAAATCTGAGCATTTTGAGAATTTGACCCCTGTACAAAGAATTTGAGGAAAATATTGACCTTTGACCATGTTGACCTATTTTTCCATACTCCCTCGGAAACTAAACATCGGGTAGATTTACAACCTTAGACTTTATTTGCTCCTTATGATCGCAGGAAGAGTTTGGTACGCATTACAAATTTGATCCCTATATGACCTTTGACCTTTGATAGCGGCCCCCGTACAGGTTGCGGCACGGCAGCAATACAAAATATGGACTATTGGCACCCATCTAACATAATCAAAACATCAAACCTTGTCAACTCTCTCAGCTGAATAACCTTCTGGGCTCCTGGCTTATAATTGCATTGCAGTGAACTCGAACCATATGAAACTGCACATCTTAAGGATTTTTCTTCACAAGCCTCGAATTTGAACAACAGGGGTCGGGCGGTCACGTAGACCAGGCGCATTGTGACGCACAGTACAATTCATCATGTCTATGTCCTTGTTTTACCCAGTCGTTTGTAGGAAATTGATTCACGTGTAACATACTACATTACACGTTTTCGATCATCCTTGTTTCAAGACTATTCCCTGCGCGTGATTTTGCCGGGTGTGATATGACAAAAGGCATGTAAGCGGGAAAATATCATCAATGTTTAATACTAATAATGTGGGTTTGTATTACGTGACGTAGGGTATCACAGTGAGATATCTTGATCAAACGTTTGGTCTATATCTCATTTCTGCAATTGGGAATTGGATTTATTTTCAAAGTTGAAACACAATCATAAACTTAAAGAAAATATCTCAAATATATTATATTTGCCAATTAATGTACCGTCTTCATCGACGTTTTGGCAACGAAAAGCCCTTGTTTATACCCATTTCAGAAGGGTCGATCTGTCGGAAATTTATATAAATGTCCATGACAATTTTGTTCATATTGAAGTTACAAATGTTCTGATTAATGTTTAATCAAAACCAGTGATTTATAAACAAAACTGGGTGTTTTACATTATGCCATATATGTCATCCTATACACTTGGCTTGCAGAATACTACGCGTACAGTATTATTCATGTAATGGTTGACGGAGATATTTGCAACCCAATTTACTTCACCAGAGCTCGATGAGTGTTTTTTTTGCCCCGTCTCGTTCCAAGGACAATGGGTTTATTCTGATGATCATCATCAATGTGGACATTCGTTTAATGTGTGTCGGTTTGCGATATCTTGTTGGGAATATAGACATGGAGAGATACTGTATCGTTTGATACTGGTACAAAGTCAGTGTTCCAGTATTCCACGATACTGGAACAAAATTATGACAAGGTATCGACCGATGCTAGTACAATCATGACAATTTGATGTTTCAATATCGGTCGATGCCGGTTAAATGTGTTCCAGGATCGACAAATACCGGAACATAAAATTGTTCCAGTATTGTTGACCAACATACATTTTTGAACCTAAAAAAATCCCCACGCACCTGATTTTTGAATACCGTAGACGTGAGCAACTTCTACAACTTTCAACATTGTTCAGTTATAGAAGTATTAAATATAAGTCATGCTGGCTTTGAGTAAGGAACTACGGACGGGTATGGGAGTAGGGGGAATATATTTTGTAATGTGGTTTATTCCTTATTACAGAATAAACGGTGTGCTTTAGCTCTCGGGTGATTTGTGAACATTTGGTTTATTCCGTATCGGAATAATAGTTGGGGAGGATATTATCACTCTTAGGAGATGGACAAAATCAACAAATTGATATAATAATATAAGGAGATCAGCTTACAGATTAGGTATCTGTTTATCGTACATCGACATGTTCAAGATCAATAAGACCATGACCCGACCTTATTTGGAAATATGCAAACTGTGTTTGGAGTCCATACCTGAAAGGAGACATCAATTAACCAATCAATCACTGAAATGTATATAGCGCCAGAACCAAGAAACTTGTACTAAGGCGCATTGGCACAATGTAATACAGAGAAAACTACTTTACAAAAGCATGTTCAAAAATATGACATTTTAAAAGTCGTTTAAATATGTTGATGGAATCTGCATTTCTGATATGATCTGGAAGCCGGTTCCATTGACGAGGAGCATAGGATGAGAAGGCACGATCAGCAAATGTGATAAGGTGAGTTCTGGGTTCAACCAAATGTGGTGCAGAAGAGGTGGAGTGTAGACACCTGCGACCAGTCTGAACATGGAGCAAGTTTGCAAGATAGTCCGGTATTTGTTGATGGAGAGATGTATATGTGAGGACTAAAATCTTGAAATCAATCCTATACTCAATTGGAAGCCAATGAAGGTGAACCAGATCTTGAGATATAGGGTCATACTTTCTCTTTCTCATCACCAACCGTGCTGCAGTACGTTGCACATTCTGAAGTCTTGTGATGAGAGTCTTGTTTATACCAGCTAGTAAGCTGTTGCAGTAGTCAAGTCTTAAAGTGACATCAACGAATGTGAAACTTAAGGGAAATCGTGTCCATCGTCGTCTGGCAATTTAAAGAGATTGAGGTTACAATAAGACACCTACAATGTCCTTTTGAGGTTTAGCTTTCCCAATTTTCAAAGTATAACTCAAGGATTACTGAACCAATACGAGGCATGTTTGTATTTATTTCAATGCATTTCAATGAATATGGTTATGAAATTTAACAATTTTGACATTTTTTAAACAGTTTGAGAAGTTTTGGAATGTCGTCTGCAGATGCCTGCCGCGTGGAAAGTGTTAAGTATAGTAAGTGGCCATTCACCTCTCTCAGTGCGAAATTCATGTCACATAACATAAAGGCGATGGACAAATATTGTCAATGCATAAATTACAAAGATTGAGGTCAGTTTTATTATCTTTTATATGTTTGCAAAAACATCAGTTGTTATGATTGATTCAAAATTTCACGAGTTAGTCGTCAGCTAGCTGGCGTTCACGTCGCTCAAAGGTGATTAACCAATCATTTCTAATGCATAAGATATTGAAAGGAATACTATGGGATCTTTTTCAAATGTTTACACATATTTTTCTCTCTCTTATGATGAAGTTTAACTTATCAGGAAAGACTTTCCAGGGCTAATAAGTCTATATTGAGTGTATTTTCTGTGAAAAAGCCATCACAGAATATTGCTTAACCATTATTGAAATCTGCTTCCAATTTAAGGAATTTCTCAACATATTTGCTTTCATTTTCATCATAAATCATTCTATAGTTTTCTGTTCAATTTTGTATGGTTGCAATCGTAGCAGGGAACACTGTAAACGGTGGCAACACGGTGTCAAACCATGGACTTCTATTTACGAACGAAAACACGGGAGAACTCACTCAGAAAAAAAGTTGTCGGAGCAGACCCGACAGTTTATTTCAACATATTCAAACTTACAAGATATTTTCGTTTCATGGTTATACAATATGATTTGGCACAACAAATACATTTCTAGGGGAAAATGACAGATAGGGGGCGTGCCATGAGAAAAAAAATCGCTCAATATACCTTTACTCGCGAGGTTGAAGTGTGATCTGACAACGGAAGAGATTTCTTCACCAATGCTTTACATTCCTAATATCACAAGTGTATACATTCCCAAGTGTCTATAGCGTTGTCATTGAAAAGCACACATAACGATCGTATTTTAAATCACATTGTAACTGTAGCATTTACTGATGCCCTGGGCTTCCGCTAAATATTGGATAGCCGTAAGCTATTTGGTCAGTATTATTGCGCTTTATTCTGTAATGAAGGCACTATTATACGGAATAAAGCTAATCTGATATATTATGATAAGATTATGAAACATTGTAAACTGACTTTATCAATTTTATGGGCGGCCAGGTTAGGTTAATAACAGCAGAGGTGCCAGCTTTCACGTTAGCATACCGGGGTGAGAAATGTAAGTAGACTCAAGTGGAATAATTCCTCTCGCGATCTTGTATACGAAGCTACCACTGACGCGTGTAGAAAATTTAGATATGCCGCGGATTCTCCATTAGGAATCGAATGGTCTTCAATCCCGTGGGAAAGAAGTCGAGGTGGAACATCCTCTTTTGAACATTCAACACAAATGCCCCCTTCCGTTTCAAGACGGATGGACGCCTAAAATGGGGCAGGGTATTATTGGTGCAACCACCATGTGCAAATTCAGGATGCATGAATGAAGCGATGTCATTACCTCTATCTGGTTGTAGCAGGTCAGAGTTGCAATGCATTATGGATGTAGAAGTGGTGCATAGCTCTGGTACCGATTTGCGAGCGATGCGAGATGCGACCAAAGGGAGCAGCTCTAGAGTTTACACCACCGATGTGATTACACCCACAGGCCATCAAATTAACATTCCGCCCCCGCCCCCTCCCCCTCCCCCACACAGGTCTGGTGTTCAACAATACATGTATATCAATTTCAATTATGTATGTTAGATGACAGGCCACCCAAAGCTGAGATTGGTCAGTTTTAAAATCCTGCTATCATTTGACTGTCATATCATAATCATTACAACAGTAGGGAAGATACCACCAAGATTGAGGCCTGAAGGTATATAAAAGAGTCTGTCCCTTCTTAATTTCTTGCGTACAAACTGGTAAGCAAGGAAGAGGTAAGTTCGCCAAGAGATGCAAACTGTGACCTGTTATGAATCAGCAGATTACAAGTGAATAGGTTGATCTAGATTCACGCATTCTGACTAATCCTCAAGCTCTTTTAAAAATCTTAACATAACATGTCTGAATGTTCAAGCTATCGTCGAAATGTGCGACTAACATGAATGCAAAAATAGATAATCGCATTGCAGTGAACTCGAACCATATGACACTCACTGCACATCTTAAGGATTTTTCTTCACAAGCCTCGAATTTGAACAACATGGGTAGGCCGGTCACGTAGACCAGGCCCCTTGTGACTAATACAGTACAATTCATCATTTCTATGTCCTTGTTTTACCCAGTCGTTTGAAGGAAATTGATTCACGTGTAACATACAACATTACTTGTTTTCGATCATCCTTGTTTCAAGACTATCCCCCTGCGCGTGATTTTGCAGGGTGTGATATGTGAAAAGCAGGTTAGCGGGGAAAGATCATCAATGTTTAATACTGAAAAATTGGTTTCGTATTACGTGACGTCGGGTATCACAGTGAGAGATCTTGATCCAACGTTCGGTCTATCTCATTTCTGCGATTGGGAATTGTATTCATTTTCAAAGTTGAAACAACATCATAAACTTATAGAAAATATCTCAAATATATTTGTCAATAAATGTACCGTCTTCATCGACGTTATGACGACGAAAAATCCTTGTTTATGCCCATTTCAGAAGGGTCTATCGGTCGGAAATTTCGTTCATTTTGAAGTTCCAAATGTTCTGATCATTTTTTTTTTTTAAACAGAAAATTATAAACATAGCTGTTTTTTACGTATGTCCTATATTTCATATCCTAAACACTTGGCTTGCAGAATACTACGCGTACAGTATTATTCATGTAATGGTTGACAGAGATATTTGCAACCCAATTTACTTCACCAGAGCTCGATGAGTGTTTTTGCCGCGTCTTGTTCCAAGGACAATGGGTTTATTCTGATGATCATCATCAATGTGGACATTCGTTTAATGTGTGTCGGTTTGCGATATCATGTTGGGAATATAGACATGGAGAGATACTGTATCGTTTGATACTGGTACAAAGTCAGTGTTCCAGTATTGCACGATATTGGAACAAAATTATGATAAGGTATCGATCGATGCTAGTCCAATTTGATGTTTTAATATCAGTCGATTCCTGTTAAATGTGTTCCAGGATCGCCAAATACCGGAACATAAAATTGTTCCAGTATTGTTGACCAAAATACATTTTTGAACCTAAAAAAGATCCCCACGCACCTGACTTTTTAATACCGTAGACGTGAGCAACTTCTACAACTTTCAACATTGTTCAGTTATAGAAGTATTAAATATAAGTCATGCTGGCTTTGAGTAAGGGACTACGGACGGGTATGGGTGAAGGGGAATATATTTTGTAATGTGGTTTATTCCTTATTACAGGATAAATGGTGTGCTTTAGCTCTCGGGTGATTTGTGAAAATTTGGTTTATTCCGTATCGGAATAATAGTTGGAGAGGATAACAGTGATATTATCACTCTTAGGAGATGGATAAAATCAACAAATTGATATAACAATATAAGGAGATCAGCTTACAGATTAGGTATCTGTTTATCGTACATCGACATGTTCAAGATTTTCAAGAAGACCATGATCCGACCTTATTTGGAAATATGCAAACTGTGTTTGGAGTCCATACCTGAAAGGAGACATCAATCAATCAATCAATCAATCAATCAATCACTGAAATTTATATAGCGCCAGAACCAAGAAACTTGTACTAATGCGCATTGGCACAATGTAATACAGAGAAAACTGCTTTACAAAAGCATGTTCAAAAAGATGACATTTTAAAAGTCGTTTAAATATGTTGATGGAATCTGCATTTCTGATATGATCTGGAAGCCGGTTCATTGACGAGGAGCATAAGGTTAAAAGGCACGATCAACAAATGTGATAAGGTGAGTTCTGGGTTCAACCAAATGTGGTGCAGACGAGGTGGAGCGTAGACACCTGCGACCAGTCTGAACATGGAGCAAGTTTGTAAGATAGTCCGGTGTTTGTTGATGGAGAGATTTATATGTGAGGACTAAAATCTTGAAATCAATCCTATACTCAATTGGAAGCCACTGAAGGCGAACCAGATCTTGAGATATAGGGTCATACTTTCTCTTTCTCATCACCAACCGTGCTGCAGTACGTTGCACATTCTGAAGTCTTGTGATGAGAGTCTTGTTTATGCCAGCTTGAAGTCTTGAAGTGACATCAACGAATTTGAAACTTAAGGCAAATCGTGTCCATCGTCGTCTGAAAATTTAAAGAGATTGAGGTTACAATGATATACCAAAAATGTCCTTTTGAGGTATAGGTTTTATCACCTTTAGAAATTAGAATAAAACTAATCTATTTTAACACTTTCCACGCGGCTATTGGTTTTACCATTATAAACAACAGATTTTCAGAAATCTTTCCCAATTTTCAAAGTATAACTCAAGGATTACTGAACCAATACGAGGCATGTTTGTACTTATTTCACTGCGTTTCACATGGTGATTCCAAATATGGTTATGACATTTAACAATTTTGACATTTTTTAAACAGTTTGAGAAGTTTTGGAATGTCGTCTGCAGATGCCTGCCGCGTGGAAAGTGTTAAGTATAGTAAGTGGCCATTCACCTCTCTCAGTGCGAAATTAATGTCACATAACATAAAGGCGATGGACAAATATTTTCAATGCATAAATTACAAAGATTGATGTCAGTTTTATTATCTTCTATATTTTTGCAAAAACATCAGTTGTTATGATTGATTCAAAATTTCACGAGTTAGTCGTCAGCTAGCTGGCGTTCACGTCGCTCAAAGGTGATTAACCAATCATTTCTAATGCATAAGATATTGAAAGGAATACTTATGGGATCTTTTTCAAATGTTTACACAATTTTTGCTCTCTCTTATAATGAAGTTTAACTCATCAGGAAAGACTTTCCAGGGCTAATACGTCTATCTTGACTGTATTTTCTGTGAAATGGCCATCACAACAAAAATGCTAAACCATTATTGAAATCTACTTCCAATTTAAGGAATTTCTCAACACATTTGCTTTCATTTTCATCATAAATCATTCTATAGACCATTTCAAATTGAGATCGGAAATCTTCGGAAAAACAGGTCACGTGGAGTAGGTGCGTTGCGCGTTCTTAGCAACAGTTGATCGCATTCACAGCATTGTGGGGATTGTCCTATTGGTTGTCCACCTCAGTGATTTACTATGTTCGCATACACGCGTGCACACATGAGAAGTAAAACGTGGAACGAGACTATTTTGGTTTTTTTTATCAACAAAGGCGCTGACGGACAAATTCCAAATGTCTCGAGCAGACGGTAAAAAGTGAAAATATTACCCAAATCTCTTTCATCTCACTTGTTTTTGTAACTGAAATGCCGCAACATCAACTTTGTGAGGGAGACAATCTATCACCAACACCAGCTCAATCTATCACACGGGCAGACGGGTGAAAAACACGTTGTTTTTCTCCGGCACATGGCCATGACCTGTCAGGAGCTGACAGGTCATGGAACCGAGTGTCAAACACTCGGCTAATCGTAAACATTCGGAACCGATCGTATATTTTCGGATTTGAAATGGTCTATATTATTCTGTTCACTTATGTACAGTTGCGATCGTAGCAGGGAACACTGTAAATGGCGGCAACACGGTGAGGAAAATCGGTAAGAATTAAAATCCTTTTCTTTGGAAGTTTCCCTAAATCGTGCCATAGCTGATTTTTTTGTCGCTTACCATCAATCCTATTCTAACCAGAGAGTTGTTGTTGACCACCGCCTTATACGTTTTATATCGTGCTAAAACTTGTCAAATAACTCGTCAATTAATGACTAAATGACTAAGGTGCACTGCCACCTATTGCGCTTATTAATTAGTGCTATCAATTTCAATATTGACATTTATGTTGTTAATAATGTCTAAAAAATACTGGAACAAAACGTTCCAGTATCGATTGATACATGAGTATGTTATATGTTCTAGTATATGGTCGAATCCAACGAAAAGTGTCCACGGCTAGATTTTTAGGGTCCAGTTTCAAAATGCTTCGATCTCTTATTCCTTTTCCCCACTCAAAGTCAACATATCAAGCTTGTATGGGAAAAAAGTGCCATCACTAATCTCTTCATTTGACCACGTGGCGGAATGATGAAGTTGAAGGTACACTTCTCAATGTTACCTACAAATACAAGTACCATATTTTGATTAAGTGATGATTATTCCACCTATTTACATATTTCATTCAAATTTGTGATTGTATTGTATTCAGAAGATGCTAATGCTGATAGAAAGTGATCATATTTGTCCAGGTACTCATTTTGTTTTACATTTTAGATTCACACAGTTAGGTAGCATTTTCAGGCTCTCAATACTTTGAAACATGAGGTTGAGTCAATTTGTGTACTTTCACCAAGATGATTTTAATGAACATTTGTTTTCATGTACATCAAAGAGGGGGAATGACCCTTTTTGTAAAATCAAGAATTTTGAGCATGCGCCCAAAACCTAAGTACATAGAGGAATGTGGAAATTTGGTATTCGAAGGTAACAGTTAATGTATACGTAGGTAAGAGAAGTAAAACTGTAATAAATTAATGTTCTACTTAATCTATGTTACATTTTGGGGTGAAATAATCATGCAGGAGGGTTGTTAACAATATTTAAAAATAAATAAACATGTTAAAACATGTTTAAATACTAATATTATGAACATATCCAGGAGTTTACTTTAAATAGATACTAGCATATTAATTTAATGTTGAAAAAATATACAATATCTAACTGTCAGTTGTAATTTTGAATAGGTTTATTAAGAACAATATATCAGGCAACATTTTTAAGCATTCCTATGAGAGAAAAACATGTTAAGACTTAAAACACAGTAGCTTACATTGCAATAATCAAAGTATTCGTAGGTAACAAATTTGTTCTCAACTTCAACTTCGTTGACTAAGAACAGTTGTATTCGTTGATTTAACATAGGTTTAAGGGCAAATTTGTACTCGACGGTAGTGTTTTTATGCCCTGAATCGCGTGTGAGGGGAATGTCGTATCAAAATGGTGTCTTACTTGACTTTATAAGTATATTTAAGAATGTGCGCTCAGCGCTGCTTTTACAAAACAATCAGAATTGCGTAATATTCAACATTTGAATAGAACAGCAAGATTAACCAAATAAACATTAAAATAATATAAAACCAGGTTCCTTTTTCCAAGATATAAAAGAAAACACCCTAAGCATCAATAACCTCACTAGTGATAGATATATACTGTTATTATTCTTGATCCCCTAATTTGGTTAATGCATATTGAATAGAATTAACATTTTACACATGATAATTATGGCAGAAAAATGTTTTATTATGCTAACTATCATCCAATTGTGTTAGTGTCTTTCTTGCTTGACTTTCAATTATTAAGAATGTGCGTTTAACTTCTACAAAACAGTCAGAAGTGTGTAAGTATATTTAATATCTGATTTAAGGCAAGACGATGACAACATACATATCGTACCGGGTTAAAATTTCGTAAGTAAAGGTATACATGTAGTTAAACATTTAATTAACTCGCTAGTAATAATAATATTATTACTGATCTAATTTGGTAAAAAGCATGTTCATCATTAAAACTAAACATGATAAAAGTTAAGCACATACATGTAGACACATTTTAATTAAGAAATATCTTTTCATTCATCCTTTTGATCTCTACTTAACAAGTTTAGTGGTTCTTGTTGTATTCTGTGTGTAGTTTAATAGTTCTTCAAGTCTCTCATGTCGCGAGGATGAATTATATCTAATAGAACATAATTACTCTTTGTTTATTATATAGGACATTCTAGAATGTTAAGAATGAACGTTTCAGTTTCCGTGTGAATCCAAAGTATTGGATCGAATCAACTATTGAATAGTTCACCGAGCCATCTTTAATTAGAAAGCGAGCGGTTTCCTTTAAGCAAATAGTTTAATTTGCCTGTAACTCATTGTCTTGAATGTCAGGTTATCTGTTTTAAGCAATAAACAACCGGTTGCCTTCCTCAATTTGTTCTAAATAAAGGAGGCAAGTGGAAGTTATCATTTCGAATAGCTGTTTTAAACACGAAAGCCGGATCGCTTTTTGATTCATTTAATATATACTTTGAAATAATTTCATATCATACCTTATACCGTATAATATATAAGTTTAATATGAGCCGAACATGTTCAAAGTCTATAGAACATTCAAATGTTTTGCCTTTCAGTCCACAACGGAATAAAACACATACAACTTTCATCAAGTCATTCAGTTGTCAGATTAGAATTAAGATATAATTTCCTAGTTTGGAATTTGTATCATTCTAAATGTCGTACATAGTCAGTTTTTATCGAGTTTCAAATGGAGGCAGATTCCGTTTGACATAGAATCACCAATATGATATATTTTGTCAGATATAGACAAAATAAGAGTTTTATGTTTTGAAATTCAATGTTGTTTGATTTAACAACACTAATCTTTGCCACGACAGAGATATTGTCGGGCGTGTGCCTTTCATTATGATTTTCTTTTAAAATCAACCACTGCTTAGTTCAATTTCACTAAGTAATAAATGTCGGAAGCATTATTCATGAGCAATTTTTGATTTGAGACTGAAATCAGTTAGGCCTACCCTTGATTCCCTCCCACCTTTAAAAATAAAGGAAAAGGTATTACTAAAGTTCTTGTTCACTTAAAATACGTTTAGGTGACATTACACAACCTGCCACAGCAAAAATGAAGCAAGTTATTTTATATTTGTTACATATGAATTCCATTTTCAAATACAACTACAATAATGGTCAATATTATGTACCTCAGTAGTCACTGCTCTGCAATTCCAAGGGAAATTGGTTAACTTACGCATACATCATAGACAAGCTGGTTTAAAACAATATTACGCACCGAACCATATTATTCCCGTCTTATACATTCCTACTTAATATTTACATAATATTAGGTGCGAATGAAAGCGACAAACAATACAGGAATTGTACCATGCTCATTAACTAATATATCAGTTACCTACGAATACAAAATGGAATATGAAAATATTGATTATGAATCCGAAATTTCATGGATGTTATGATTAAATGCACCCATTTCAAAACGATCAACGTGTAATCTATGGATATAAATATCATTCATTCACTCTAACACCAACAAAAAATATGTTCTCGGCAAAAACAGTGTGATTACACCATGCATTTTATTTAAATCAACACCTCCCATATTCGTTTAATAAGGAAATATTATTTTTTCCCCTCCAAATATAAATATAATAATATATCCAGTCAGATTGTATGATTGCGCACTGCTTTTATGTAAAATAAGATAGTTTAGGCCCAATATGCACCGTGTATATTTTTGAATGTTGCCTACATATACATGTTACCTCCGAATACAACATGAAGTCATGCACGAGATGCTGTTACTGAATATTTATATAAACATTAATCACCCCTATTGCGATTTAAATCAACTGTCAGAGGATGTCTTTGCGTGAATAGCATAAAAAACTACACTAACAGGAGTAATAAGATTGAGACAGAGGGAGGCTATATACAATCAACTTTTAAGACAATAACATATTATTAATGCATTTGTACAAAAACTACAGAATTTTGTTTAAAGTTACTTTACAAAAGCTGAAAGATTGATGCAAAATTTCTACGTTGCTTGCCGAAAGCAGCGCATACTTCTACTTTATTCCAGTCGATACAAGTATGTAACAACAGAGGGAAGTACCACGGTATCGTTATTTGTATTTGAAGGTAAAAGTTCATATTTCAAATTTGCCTACGAATACAGCCTTTTATTGCTGATATTTCAAAAAATCTTGCCTTCAAAATGATAAAACTTGGCACACATGTACACTGTATCACACTTCGCTTATTCTATAGATATCATTCACTAATCTGTGTTTATATTAAAATGGCAGTGTTTTAAATAGGTATTCGGAGGTAATGCATTTTTTTTACCAAACCGATCGTTTCCGCTTTTATGATTTCTAACAGCTTTATCAAAAAACAGACTTGAATGGGGACAATGCATTTAAGTATTTAATATATTTAGGCTTCCTTACAGCACAAATTACTCTACCTCATGCGAATTCTTCCCCGAAAGTGAGATTTAACAAAACATGTATTTGTAGGTAACGTCAAAACTTACCACAGCGAAAAAAATCACAACAATTCAGGGGATTTATCGAAAGTAACAAAAATTAAAAGAGGCATTCTTGAGATATCCACCAACCAAACAGGCAACATTATTTCCACTTAAGCTCGTTTTCATCTAAACGGTTATATGTCCAACAAAAAACATTAACAACTATTTTTTAAAAAGGGTAAAAATAGCAGGTTTATTGCTCGTATAGGCCAAATTGTGCATTAAAGTTAGTCATGTTATATATGGCGCGAACCGTCTCATCGAGGCGGATACGTATAACACAAAATTAAAATTTTCAAGATATAGATTATTTTATTATAGGCCTGAACATCACGTGTACACTTTTCGTTGGATTCGACCATATAGAATCTTTACTTTTGACTTGTGATAAGGGTTACACTTAGTTAGTGAAGTAGGGTGACGGGGATTAGACGCAACCTTTAATCAAAATTCAGGAACACGTTTATGTTAAGCTCTAATAAAGAGATATTTCTAACACAACAATTAGTTGTTGAAAGATATAAACGTACCGTAGACGTGAGCAACTTCTTTAACTGTCAACATTGTTCAGTTATATAAACGGTGAGCTTTAGCTCTCGGGTGATTTTTGAAAGTTTGGTTTATTCCGTATCGGAATAATAGTTGGAGAGGGTAAAAGTGATAATACCACTCTTAGGAGATGGACAGAATCAACCAATTGATATAATAATATAAGGATTAGAGAGATCAGCTTACAGATAAGGTATCTGTTAATCGTATTTACAGATACATCGATACGTTCATGATTTTCTATAAGACCATGATCCGACCTTATTTGGAATAAGCAAACTGTGTTTGGAGTCCATACCTGAAAGGAGACATCAACAAATTAGAGAAAGTTTAACGTAGAGCCACGAAAATCGTTCCAAGCATACGAACGCTCCCATATGTAACACGACTGAAGATGTTAACACTCCCAACTCTGGCGCCCTACAGACGACGACGTGGTGACATTAATCTTAGTTTACCAAATAATGGACGGTTTCACTGCTGTTCAATTAGATAGGTTCTTCGACATGGAAGCAAGTGTTGTAGGATTGAGAGGACATAGCCTAAACAAACAAAAGAACCGCATACAGGAAAGCACCTGACATATGTGCTTCTCCCAGCGAATAATCAACTTGTGGAATCGACTTCCAGGCCGTCTTGTTGAAGTCAAGACAACAAACCGCTTCAATTGACTCCTTCCTGGGTAAACACAAAAACAGTTACGAATACGTGGGAAGCACTATGGAGCAAGTCTCATGCAAAGTAAATTAAGTAGATATAGTTAAGTATATTAACTCTATTGCAGTCAAGTTATGATGAATGCAGATGGGCTTAATAGGCAAATAAGCCTTCCCATAGTCCCTGTTACGACAGGTAAACAGGTTATGCCGCATGATCTTGCGGGACAAAGTCTGAATAAATCGAGCCGACTCGATTGGTCGCTGATGTAGACATGTTGTTTTATTATGTTGTGCCGTAGAGGTAGTTGTATTAGTTATGAGCCGTAAACTCCCTGTATACATCTGAGCTATGCGCTGATTTCAAAGCTGTATGTGAAGTATATTTATTGTTTAAAGAGCTATTTTTGGTAGATACAATAGCCTGAAACTGTGCAGAAGTACATGTACTTGATTAATTTTAAGAACTTTCATTGTTAGCATTGAATTGGCAAACTACACACATACATGTAATAATCAGAGAAACAATACATACAACCTAAAGATGTAGGTGATATTTCTATCCCTAAAAAAAATCCCGCTTGACACAGACAAGTATAACACACACACAAAAAACCCGAACCTCTAATATGTATTCTCATTTGGAGCAAAGCAAACCTATTTTAAAGTTCAAAGTACCTTTTTCAAATCACCATTAAGAGTTAGCTATAACGTTTGTTCTCATCAGTTGTACCGGCACGTCTAGGTTCTTGACCTCCCTCTTATATTCCCAAGTGATCCATGCATTAACACATTCCACGCGGCTATTACTTTTATATTACCATACAAAACAGATTTTTCACAAACCTTTCCCAAATGTCAAAGTCTATCTCAAGAATTACTGAACCAATACTTGGAATGTTTGTACTTATTTGAATGCATTTCTCACGGTGATTCCGAATATGGTAATGACATTTAATTATTTGAAACATCTGGTGAAATTTTGGAATATCGTCTGCAGACACCTACAGCGTGGAAAGTGTTAAAACTTTATTAGATTTCCAATTCGTAGTCCCTTATTCTGGGATTGGGAGTGGTACTTACCTGTTCTTATCGGGGAATCATGGCACTCGATACACACAGAGTTCAGATGGTCACGACCAAATTATAATTGATTTCTGAACACTCTCCACGCGACCTTCCAAATGTTCATATAATATTTCAAAAATGTAAAAATTCGTGCATTTCATTCCCATATTCGGAATAACCATTAGAAATGCATTGAAATAAGTACAGACATGCCTAGTATTAAATCAGTAATCCTTGGGATATACTTTGAAAATTGGAAAGGCTTCTGAAAAATCAGTTTTGTATTTCATTGGTGAAACTAATGGCCGCGTGGAAAGTGTTAAGGAAGCAATTTTTCCAACACGGACGTGCCTTCTTAATAAAGTGTAATACTCTTTGATACTCTTTGCTACATGTATTTAATAGCAGAAACCGGACGTCGGCATGTACAAGGCTCTGATGAACCTTACACTAATTATCGTAGCAAAATGCAGATTCAGTCCAAAGGATTTCAATATTAACCTTAAAGTAACATCAACCTATGATCAAAGTCACTCATGGTTCTATAACTCAAAAGTTCGAAGAAAGGTAATTTGGTTGTATTAGGTAACCCACCACCCCGTTTCTGACCACGAATATGCGAGTTTGTTTTGAACAATATTTACGAATTTTAAACAATCTAAATTTTCATCCAAAGTGTTCTAAATTTAATACGACCACCCGATTAAAATATTGTTGAAAAGGTTCATCAAACCTTACAGCAGGGTAATTTGAAATGGTGTTTGTCGCCTTTGATGGAATAAAGGGCATTAACTCAGGCGCGGATACAGCCCTCCCCCCCCCCCCCCCCACCACAAAAAAAAAGGAAAAGGAAAAAAAGAGAAAAAAAGGGAAAGAGAGAGGAAGGCGGGCGGGAGAGGCATGCGAGGGACATACGAACGTTTGGAGTTTATTGGAAGTTGGTCGGGATACATACGCGTACGTACGTTGACAAGAAATTTGATATTTTGAAGGTAACTACGAGGGTCATTCAATAAGTTCTACCTCCTCACTCATAACATCGCTAATATGAATGTCAGCCTCATGAAATTTGTCATGATTATAGCTCTGAATCATAGCTACACATTAATAGTAAATGCTAATTGATACCTATTTAACTTTTGTCATGATTCAATCAAAGCTAGAGAGAGATTTTGGACAACGGACACGGAAAATTACCCCAAATATAAATACATGTTTTTTCGTTTTCTCTCCGTATTGTATGATTAGGTATAACCGCCCGTTTTAAATACTGAAAATAGAAAACAATGGATATTTCTAAATATAATGCTATACTATCACGTATAAATCAGATTGTAGGCAATATAAACCTTTGTAGCTTGCAAATAGTATAATATCAACTCGAATGTATTGACACGCCTTTAGCATACTGGAATACTGATATTCTGTAAATTATCTCGTCATCTCGTCAATTATCACGTCATCTGTAAACTATCTGGCAATTATGTAGTCAATTATCACGTCATCTGGAAATTATCTCGCAATTATGTAGTCAATTATCACGTCATCTCGCAATTATGTAGTCAATTATCACGTCATCTCGCAATTATGTAGTCAATTATCACATCATCTGTAAATTATCTCGCAATTATCTAGTCATTTATCTCGTCATGTCATCATCTGGTTAACTCGTCATGACCCTTCAGGGCCACCGTACAAATCAAATACATTAATAAACAATGCAACGTCCAGGCAGCAGCTAAATCAGCGCCAAATTGCGACATAAACCAACATGAACAAACATACATAACCCCTATATAGTAACCCCCAATAGGCAATGTAGACTAAGTGCCTTGCCCAAGGACACAAACACATTGGCACCAGCGGGGTTAGAACTCACGACCTTATGATTATGAGACCGGCAACTACTCCACTGGACCACACGTGCCACACTATAATCAATACATTCCTCCATGTGATTGATCAGTCGGTCAGGGTGTTTTGTCGCCATAATCTTATAAACTACAACACACGTAATAATCAACTACAATTTGTCGGTGCTATTACATAGAGACGTATGGTCTATTTTGTCAATTTTGTGATATTTGACCTATTGAATTTAAACGTCGTTTTCTTCAATTTTTCTGAGTCCCAAATCCTAGAATTACTTAATTGATTAGTAATTAATTAGTGAAGTTGTCGTATTTGCAAAGCAAATAAATATGATGGTTTTACATAGTGACATATTTAGTCCATAAGCCATTTTAATACGCTACTAGCCAAAGATAAACAAACCGATATTTGAAATCAACGTTATTGTTTTTATATATTTTTACATATTATATTGCATACGCAACTTTAAGCAATCAGGGCAAACTGCCAAATACGGCAACCTGTTAAATGTTTACGAATCTGAAAACATATTGCCAAATCAGGCAAAATTGCCTTTACATTCTGACAGTGATATTATGATATGTTTAAAGCAAAAGGCTTAATTAAATAATTAAGGGACTTATTAATAATCAATTGCCCAATAATTGGCCTTTCAATATATTTTTTAAATTTTTTTTTTACTCGAGCATGACTTACATCCATGTTATATAATGAAATATCAAAATTAAATATCTTGAGACCATTTTTGACCAATAAGATAATTAATTAGTCACTTAATTAGATAACAAGAAATCTGCCCCTTTGCCCCTGCCTGGCTACGCTACTGGATATAACTTGACAGTTGTTTTATGACGTGACTGGGGAATAACTCACAAGGCGGAGAGGGGGATCAAAACACACAGAATAATCATAACGGACAAGCTTTTAAGTTTACTATATATATATAATGTTATTTATTTAAAACAGAATGTTTAACTTACTCGTAATCCATGTTAACAATCATGTCCGAGTTCCGAATGTTAAACTTACATATAGATAATAATACATCATCCAGCATCCTTTCCAAAGCATATTATATTGACATTAAACACACGCACCAATCTGAACCTCCGTGTATAACCAGAGAGTCACTCATTGTGAAAAGTATTTCCTGGCCTAAATTATAAACATGACTTATCAACGTGACGTGCAGATATTAACTGCTGACCACGTCTCCGAAATCGGTACTCGGAGCTCGCGGGAAAAGGTTGCCAGTGGCAATAACAATCACGGCCTAAATGAAACATATGTAAATCTCTAGAATATAAATCAAAGGAAACCAACAGGTTCAACCTATATTAGAAAGGTGTATGTCGCAATATAAAATCAGCGTCACAACAGTTGTAAAAGGTTTATGTAGAATCTGTTTTGTAATGGTAAAACTAATAGCCGCGTGGTAAGTGTTAAGAAGGACCTGTTTTTTCTTCTTCGTATTACCGTCGCGGAAGGCGAATTCGTGTCACATAAAGGCGATGAAAAATTTGTTTTGAATCCTTCTTCCTTTATCCCCAAAAGTTCGTATGAGGTTCAGGTCCTCTCATATTTAGAAACTATAACACAAACTAGCATGTATTCAAAATTGTATTAGTTAATATTCCCCGGGAATATTCCCGTTTGCTCAATGCGAATTCGTGTCACATAAAGGCGATTGTCAACGAGATAAGATTTAAATCACCAGATTGAGGTATGTTTTAATGCGTTCAACATTCATGCAATCACGTCTGTCTGAATTTTCGTCACCTCACCTCTACAAATAAGAACACAAACTCGATCATCACAGATTAAACGTTTTTCGCTGGTATTCCCTTCTGCTCAATTCGTGTCACATAAATGAGTCGGATTAATCATTCTAACGATTAAAAAATAAAATCACAAAATTGAGGTCAGCTATTGTTACCCTTTTTTTCGTCGTGCTTTAAATCGTCCGTCTTATGTTTTGTTCGTCTCGTCCCCACCTTTCACACACTGTCATTAGATTAATGTGTTAGTAATCAGTTGGGATTCACGTACGCTTAGGGCGAATTCATGTCACACAGTGGCGATAAACCCATCATTTCTAACGCATAAGAAATTCAATCGCGAGGTTGACGTGTGGTCTGAATACTCTGATACCTTCCCTTGGTAAAGAGAAGAGCTTTTTCACCTCATAAGTTTCTACTGTTTCAGGTGTCTATTACGCTGTCATTGAACACTTTACATTATATTAATCACGTTGTATCTCTATGGCATTACGGCTACCCTGGGTTTCACCAGGGATATATATTCAACACTATCCACGCGGCTATTTGTTTTACCATATACAAAACAGATTTTTCAGACACCTTCCCAACTTTCGGTCTTGCCTTCATGTAAGCACTCACGAATCTTTAATTTCGAACTTTGAGATGAGGCTGTTGATGCTGTTTTCAAATAAAAATAATAGAGTGTTTATTTTAACAAAGAAAGGATACAGATGGACTCGAACCACTAACCTCTGGTCTATAAGCCTAAGGGTCCATATCCAAACTCTCAGTGCTTTTAAAGCATTTTTCTAGCGATTTTACAACGCTTTTCCAACGGTATTTCGTTCTATTGTTAAAAGCATCGGAAAAAGATCGGTGATTAACTAGAGCCTCCCTACTTATCTGGCGTTAACAATAAAACTATTGTAGTACTCTCGATGGTTGTGTTATTAAGCTGACTAGTGTTCACCCGACCCCCGTTGTGACGTAAAGAGCGACCCATTTGCCAGATTGTACACCTACCGGTTTTCTAGTACAAGTGCCAGGTTTTATCATGGCAGGTGATAGAGGCTAATCGCGACACTCCTCAAACCCCGACTCAAACGAGATATGTTTGTAGCCGCCTATTCATTGCTAGGCTTATTGTAATCCACTCGTTAACGTCACAAGAATAATCCGCCTTGAAGTGGCCTTTAAAGACTATTGTTCAGCCGTGGATGATTTTAGAGTAAGCAGTACAAGCAGGGAGGTGTCAATGACACCTCCCTGGTACAAGCATGGATAATTTTATCATTGAATACTAAACAATATGGGAGCCATTAAACATACAACGTGTTATTGTTTTCTGGTATAGGCATAATGTGTGTAATCAAGTAGCATTATGAATCTTACTCCCCTAAATAGTGTCATTTTTCTGCGTTTTTAGACTATTTAAGAATGTTGCATACACTCTGAACGTGACCTAATAAATAATAAATAAATAATAAATATGAAGAAATTAAGTAATTAATGTAAATAAATAATATATAGATTAATATTTATATCAATAAAATAGTATATTAAGGCCTATTTATAATTAATTGATTGATAAATAATTAAATAAACATCAACAATTAAGAAAGTAAATACAAAATAAATAAATAACGTTAAAATTATGTCAATATAAATGAAAACCCCGAATGGACGTATAATGAGAGAACAATAATAAATATTATATTTCGGCATACTTAAAACCCTAACCGACCTCTACCCAGACTCGACCGCTCTAAGTATAGAGCACAAGGAATATAAACCGCCACAAAGATTCGAACGTACGGCCTGCTGATTGAGAGTCCTAATCTTAACCAACTGAGCTATTGCGATTTTCCTGAAATCCTCAGCGCTTTATACCCAAATATAGTTCTCATTCAACTATTCCCTAAATACACACGGGTTTTTCAACACGGTGTTGTTGTCTATAAAATGAGTCTATGATTTATTAGATTTAACGAATAACAAATCCCGTACTTTGTGAACCGATTCTTAAAGGGGCGTGTACATCTCAAGTGTTTGTCCTGGACAAAAATCACATGACTCGCTTCGCTCCCAAGTCCTCGCGTGCCCGGCAAAAAGCCCATGATGCAATACTAAGTCGTAAAAGTGTGCACATAAATCGACAAAATGCTGTACAAACGAAATATAATATATCTAGAATTGTTTCAAAAAGTAGTGTTATTCGTTACATTTAAATCAGAATTACTTTCTTTAACAGTAAATAATCAACTTTTGAACGAGAAACTATCTTAAAACTACAAAGATTAAGAAATATAAAGCATTTTAAACATCCAATTTAGAGAAGAGTGGTATGTTGAACCATATTACTTTTGTTTGTTATTGCGTTCACATAGCGCATAGTTGGCTCAGCGGTAGAGCATTGGACTTGTAAACCGGAGGTCGTGGGTTCGAATCCTATCACGTCTTGAAATTTTATTTTAATCGTTTATATATACATTTTTATTAGTTTTCGATATTGTTTATCATTTCGTATAATTATTCATTATTGTTCATAATTTTGGAATGTGGAATTATTTACGATTTCATTTTAATTTTCCACTGACTGTTTAGTGTGCAAGGCATCATGAAATGTGAATGAACCGCGGTATACCACCGAACTGTCCTACTCCTATGCAACATGCCAATACAATAGAAACTCGTTGTGTGTTATTATCGATTGAGCTAAACTTGTAAAGTAAATGCCAGCCGTTATGTAATACAAATCAATGTGCCTGTATTATTATTATTGAAATAATGTTTCGGTGGTGTAGGAAATAGGAAAATCGATTCAAGGACATGAGCCGACTGGCTTCTTATTTACATAACAATTGGCCTTTTCAGATCATGTTCATAGACTAGCTAGGGGCCATTCAATGTAGGCCTAGGAGTAGTAAACACAATTATATTTACAGGACATTCTTTATCGCAGTGAAATTGCAAAAGAAAAAAAGTATCATTCAACATTCAATAAATATAGCGAACGATAAGCAATCCTGTCAATTTATAAAAACAAACAGTGCAATAACAAAACAGAAAAGAAAACCATCCCCATCCGCAGGATTCGAACCACTGACCTCATGATTGTGAAGCCGGCGCTTTGACGTTTGAGCTAATGAAGGCTATACATAAACGTTTTGAAGAAAAACATTACATAGGGTTCAAAATACAAATATCTCTTAAATCGGAGGCTAAAATCGAAAGGACAAAAGTCGGAAACAATATCCTCTCTAAACTAATGACTTGGATTATATATTGTATAATACATAGGTATTATATTGTATAATACTTCCAAACACGATGGTCAATATATTACGCCCCCTCCGTCATCACCCATCCATTGTACAAATATGTTACGTGACCTATCGCCAAAATGTTTTCAGCATTGATTTCAATGGAATGAAGGGGGAAATGGGCTACTTTCACAATATCTTGGCAATACTGCGCCAAACAATAGATGAATAGAGTGATGAGCGGTAGCTTAATTCATATTTCTAGACGACCAGATACATTGATCGGCGGTGAACGCAAACATTTTATGATCGGATTTAAAAAGCTTATAAATAGTATTTCTTAAAGAATATAACACAACCTTCCTCGCGCTTTGATGTGTCTGCTTCACTAATTGAGTCATCGAGAGTACTACAATAGTTCTATTGTTAACGCCAGATAAGTAGAGAGGTTTCTAGTTAATCACCGATCTTTTTCCGATGCTTTTAACAATAGAACGAAATACCGTTGGAAAAGCGTTGTAAAATCGCTAGAAACATGCTTTAAAAGCACTGAGAGTTTGGATATGGACCCTAATTCCTAACCATTACGCTATGCAAGCCGATCTGCCGATAAGCCGTTCACTTTTAATACTTCATGGTCAGTAACGGAATAAATCTATATTATTATTATAATGTTAACGCCCCCTATAGCCGAATGATATTTGCTATGTTATAGAGGGCGCGACCATTTTTTTATTTTCGTGAGCGCTTACATGAAGGTTGAACCCAACTTACAAAGTCTCAAGAATTACTGAACCAATGCTAGGCACGTTTGTACTTAGTTCAATGCATTTCTCATGGTGATTCCAAATATGGTAATGAAAATCAACAATTTTGACATTTTTGAAACATTTTGTGAAATTTTGGAATGTCGTCTGCCTCGTGAAAAGTGTTAATATTCCGACACTCTCACTTACAGAAAGTACCGATTCAAAAAGATAATTGTATTGCCCCGAGTGCATGCTTATCATGGTTTCAAGCTTAGGTCTATGTTTGAAGTATTTGAATTCCCACCGACCCTTAAAATAGTTCATTCGCAACAGGCTACCAAACCAGTACCCATATTTACAAGTGGGCTTTTCAAACATGCAAGCCATGAAGGTACGAGCGAGACAGACATACAGTCCTCAAAATAAGTAACTGACAAGGTAATTAATGTGCTCTTAATTCCGAAACTATAGCTCTTACGTTAAATATAAAGTTGTAAGGAAGTTACTTTTCTGCAATTTGAGTTATTACAAGTGAAGATTGAATGAATATTAACTCAGTTATGTGCCCAAAACCAAAACCAAGTCAGTTTTTCATTTTAACATTTGTTCGTCGACACGCAGCCTCGGACTAGCAACAGGCATATTATTGATTAACTGGTAGCGATACCTCACGGGTTGATAGTAAGATGAGGATTGGGAATGCTTCAATTGATCAATGCAGCCCACATACCTGTCACACGATCCTGCGTGTTCGAAACCCAAGTGTGAAAATGTAAACTGCACTTTGTTCTATCCTTATTAATGTAATGTTCTCAATTATTAAAGGAGCTATAGTTGTGGAGTTAAGAGTATATTTATTACCCGGTCAGTTTAACTTATTTTGAGGACTATAGTAGCAGGTTTCGACCGCATTGCAATACAGACGATTATAACCCTGCTTTTAACATATTTGGTATTATGCATTTGGTGATCATCAGCATTGCTCTATTAAAAATACAAGAAGTACACAACAACAAGGATCTTTGCTCATCATTTGCACGACTGGTTGGTTGCACTGGCGCAATACATAACCAAGTAGCTTACCTCTTGAGCCTTTCCAAAAACGCGATACATAGAGCGTGTTTCTGCTGGGCAAGTTACCGCTAATAAACGCTAAGTTTGCCCAGTAGAAACAGGCAGAACCGGGCAATAATCGGTATTTTTGGTAATCCCAAAAACCTTCACAAAGCAGGTTTGGAACCAGCAATAATCGGCAATAATCGGCAATAAACCCAATAGAAACAGAAAGGTGATTCTTAGCGGTTTGCGCCGTGAACCATGTCACGCTGGGTTATACACATTATTGTGAAGCACTCTTTTTCAGGTGCGGTGGCATTGTTTGGTAAATACAAAAGGTCAAATGTATGTCGTGGCCCATCGACTAGGATCGATAAACTTAGGGGTAACTTTTCGCGAGTAGAAACAGGGGGATTAAAAACTGACCGATTGAAACTTAGCGTTTATTAGCGTTTACTTTTTGCAGTGCCCCAGCAGACGCTCATGGAGGTTATGACTGAATTATTTCAATAATAGTGTGATGTGAAAGGAAAATACATGTAGATTGTCTTGATTTGTTCGACAATAGTTCACTAGAGGTTTGTTAAACGCGAACAATACGGCTCAAATTGAGGCCTTGAACCATTCGCCATGTTGACAGCTATAGGTAACGCAATACTCTATGTTTGATATAAAATATCAAGATGAACTGGTCAAATTCCTAGATCACCTTCGTCGCACAGAAGCCTTGAATACAATGTACCATGGAATAAGAAGACAATACAGCGAATTGAATCTGGTTTGAGCTTCTCAATCTACAGAAAACCCACACACATTAACCCTATAGACCCTTATAGATCTATTCCTGATTTTACCGGCGTTTAAGTCTATATCAACGGTAATAAAAATCATAGGTGGTAGTAACTGTCAGGACTGGGCTGGATCTCGGTCTGGATGTTGCCCAAACATCTGATCACATTACGTTCCATCGTCCTTTATAGTTTGAGCCCATTGGGCTACATTTTAAACTGTAATCTGCCATATAATCGTAATTTCCCATATAATCGTAATTTCTTTTGAAATTTGAACTTTATATTTGACAAAATCTGAAATCGCACTGGTTTTTAAACAAATTCAAGTTCAGACATTGAATTTCTTTCCTAACACAAGAACTTTGAAAAGTCGCGTGTTGGGCTATAAAGTCAACCCAAGAATTGTTCAATTCAATTCATTGACCGCATGCTGGGGAGACCCTGAGGTAATCTGTCTAAAATTTAGCCACATGAATTGACACACGCGGTGACTTTCATCCACATTGGGCTAGTTTTAAAACTAAAATCTGATCCGGAGATAATATATTTTGAATTTTTTCTTCGAATTTTGAACTTTTGTATTGACTAAATTTGAAATAGTACTAATTTCAATGACAAATTGAAGTTAAATTGTGAATATCTCAACATAACAACTTTCAAAAGTAAGACTTTTGGGCTTCTTTCCACCCAGAACATTATCCAATTTAATTGAATCTAAAAAAAGCTGTGTATGGGTAAACTTTTAACATTTTCTGTCAGATTACTTAATAGCTAATTTCGTTAATATCCCATGATTTCACTCGTTCGACCAGCATTAACACAAGAAAATCAGCAAAAACTGTAATAATTACGTTTCGAAAGTCCCCCCTAGTACCATGCTAGTACCAAGTTCTTCCTACCATGGACAAAATCCGGATACCACCCTGGCGCGGCGCGGCCAATGAGCAGTGCTTGACCAGCGATCCTATTAGCCGGGCTAGAAAATACCCAGGGTATTGGTTCTGGAAAAAAGGGATATTTCTATAAGGGCTTGTACATAGGTGTAATGCACTGATCAGTATCTGCATTTTACATCCAATCATCACCTATCGGCTAAGAATAGCGTTGCCAACACATTGGTATACAGAGCATTGACTCTATGCGATAATGAACATCGCAATAATGAGTTAAAACACGTTGAACAAGCATTGAACATGTTGAACAAGAATGGTTATCCCACGACACTCGTACACACAAAGCCATTAGAAGCCATTAGAAGACAAAGTGCTAATTTAAGCCAAGAAAAGATAGTGACTACAAAGGTATCACGTTCATCCCATTTGTAAAAGGTGTCTCAGACACAATTTGCCGATTCTTAAATCGTGCCGGTGTTAAAACTTACTACACTAAATCGACCAAACTCATAGATATTGTCAGCAAACGTAAAGATCCTATATCCAAGGGTCGTTCACCTTGCGTGTAAAGCATACCATGTAGTTGTGGTGAACAATATATTGGTCAAACCAAAAGGCCTTTGAAGGTCAGATTGTCTGAACACAAAAAAGCTATATTACAAGGCAAGAAAGATAGCTCGGCACTGGCCGAACATGCGTGTGAAGAAGGTCATGAACCAATCTGGAACCAATCCAAAAGCATTGCACAGGTTTCCAATCTTGGTATGCGGCTTGCTCGTGAAGCTCTAGAGTTCAAAACCAATGAATCCTCAACAATCAATAGAAATTAAAGATATCCACCGCATGTGGCGCTCTCTATTTCCTATCAATAAATCCCGGCAATCGTTAACAGTCTAGTACTTTTTTCAGCCAGGTCCGCAATGATCCATTATATACCCTGCTAAAGTTCATTACAGCGTCAACAGATCTTTAAAGATCAGTGATCAGTGACCGCACTACTGTGCATTGGACTTTTTGTAGTCTGTAGTAGACAAGAGGCAGTCTCTACGTTATTCCCATTGGTCAAAGGGCAGTCATTTGGAGGTTCTATTAGAGCCAAATTTATATATATATATATGTATATACTGTGAGAAATGTGTTGATCTCCATACGCTTAGAGCATGTCATGTCGAAGTTAATAGTTATAGAGTGAGATAATAGATATGACTCGGACGAAGCAAGTAGCAGTACAAATATATTCAAGCTTTCGACTTTATTGTCTTCTTCAGGATACTACAGAAAAACAAAACAGATAAAACAAGTAAATAATAAATGTTGTACATATATGGTACCATATATGTACAACATGTATTATTTACTTGTTTTATCTGTTTTGTTTTCTGTAGTATCCTGAAGAAGACAATAAAGTCGAAAGCTTGAATATATTTGTACTGCTACTTGCTTCGTCCGAGTCATATCTATTATCTCACTCTATATATATATATATATATATATATGTATAGTAGACCAGTGGCAACCTACGTGTAGAGCTCTTTTCAGAGCCACCATCTCTGTTCAGTGGAAAAACGGCAATCCATTTAAACGGCTCCTTTAGAGCCACGAATTCTATCACAGGTATGAAAGGGCACCTACTCTCAAATCATCGGGCAAGAGGCAGCCCAAAATATGATAACAATATAGAAGTGGCAATCTCTATGTTTTGCTTAATATGATAATAATTAAGTCCTGAAGAAGTCAGAGCTAATCCTGACGAAAGCTTGACAGATTAAAACTTGTCCGACGGCGAACCCGTTAAAATTTGAACTTATGTGGCCTTCAGGGGCCCAGAAAGGGCTGACAAATGCGTTTGGTTAACGGAGAGACTTTCGATCCGGTTTACTTCGCCATAGCTCGATGCGTGTTTTCGCTGCTCTGTGTTCAAAGGCATACATGTAGTTTTATACTGATGATCATTAATGTAGATATTTCGTATCGGATATACTTGATTCCCGACTTGATTTCTATTAAACGTAACAGATATGGAGACATTTGCCCGCGGTTAACTTCAACATTGTTCATTTCCTGACGTGTATCACGCTGAGAATAATATTTATTAAAGCATGGTAAGTGGAGAAACTTGCCCCCAATTAACTTCAACGTGTTCAATTAGGCGGTTGTTTTGCGATAACATCTTGGGGTATATGTATAGACGTGGAGAGATTAAGATTCACACTATTGATTGTTGCTTGTAATCCCACAGCGAAAGATTTAAGTGGGTTTTTTTCTTAGGAGAAATGACTTCAAGTGCTTTGGTACACACAGTGCTGATTACAATAGTGTTTAAACTCACTTCTTTTCGGAGTGCTGCGCTGTTTACAACCAATACGCGTTACAAATACTTTATAGTCTGTGGCTATTTAAATGGTCGTGACGGAAGTTGGTTGAATCCGCCCACCCATTGCTGCCACCATAGTGTGTCGAGGTTAATAATCAAAAACTTAAGACTCGGTTAAAGTGTTGTAACAATGATTGGTTCTAAAGTCAGTTCTTAATTTGCGAGAAATGTTCGGTTTTTATCTTTCCGCGCGTAAAGGTTATCCAAGCATACGCCCGCGGTTAGGGCCACACACAGACTGTGTTGGTCGCACGCACACGTTGCACGGTGCGATTGATGCCTTTTAAATGCGCGCCTTTGTCCTGGTATAGTTCAATGCTCTAAGGAGGCTTCGCCAATTTTGAATTTTGATCTGATCAAACTATAGATTGATTTAGTTTTGTTGATTTCCAAGATAAATGGGTTGCCGAATTCAGCAGTCAGGACACATGGGAAAAATACCTCAATTTAAAATTACGCGTACAGTGTTTTTTCAATTAAAAGTTAAAAGTTAAATATTTTTTTGGTAAAATAATTATGTTTTAAAGTATTATTGATCTCAGAAAATGAGAAAAAACAGTACGGCAGCTAGCACCCTTTTGATCACACGATCGAGGTACCAACATCTGACCAAAGAATCATTTATGATGTAACCTACTTTATGCAGATATGGATGTCTACCGGGGACCCCTGCTTTATGTGGCCTTTAGGGGCCAGAAAGAGCTGACAAATGCGTTTGGTTAACGGAGAGACTTTCGATCCGGTTTACTTCGCCATAGCTCGATGCGTGTTTTCGCTGTTGTGTGTTACAAGGCATATGTAGCTTTAACTGATGATCATTAATGTAGATATTTCGTATCGGATATACTTGATTCCCGACTTGATTTCTATTAAACGTAACAGATATGGAGACATTTGCCCGCGGTTAACTTCAACATTGTTCAATTCCTGACGTGTATCATTCTGAGAATAATATTTATTAAAGCATGGTAAGTGGAGAAACTTGCCCCCGATTAACTTCAACGTGTTCAATTAGGCGGTTGTTTTGCGATAACATCTTGGGGTATATGTATAGACGTGGAGAGATTAAGATTCACTCTATTGATTGTTGCTTGTAATCCCTCAGCGAAAGATTTAATTGGGTTTTTTTCTTAGGAGAAATGACTTGGGGTGCTTTGGTACACACAGTGCTGATTACAATAGTGTTTAAACTCACTTCTTTTCGGAGTGCTGCGCTGTTTACAACCAATACGCGTAAAAATACAGTTATAGTCTGTGGTTATTTAAATGGTCTTGACGGTAGTTGGTTGAATCCGCCCACCCATTGCTGCCACCAAAGTATGTCGAGGTTAATAATCAAAAACCTAAGACTCGGTTAAAGTGTTTTCATAATTTAAAAAGAAAACGGGTCCATGATCACATATATCGCGCGGAAATTGGCGTGTTAGGTCAAGAAGTCTCAAATGTCATGCGTCAACATATGCCGGAATGGGTGGGCGGAATCAACTAACTACCGTCAACTACCGGCGCTATTTTTCCCGGAAGATACTCTGAGCTAATCCGAGCATCCCCACCCCCGCGAATATCGAAGGAATGCGAACTGATTAGTCGGAAGATGGTCAGAGCATGTTTGGACGCGGGTAGTCGTAACTTTACAACCCGACTATGAATTTGCCTGCGGCAGTAGATTAATAGTGCTATTATTGTTGTGCTATGATATTGGCATGCTGCTTAGGTTTTCAAACATTTAGTTAAATTATTTCTCTCATTTCCAATCAAATTATATTTAAACAATTATCTTCACACATAAGGCATACACACTTTAATTGTGTACAAAGAAGTACAGAATTAGAATTATGTAATGTCATTATATTGCTATTGATGTTTGATTCATCATGTATATGTGTAAATATTTGAACATTTCTTTGTAAATGCTGTAATATTTTCTGTATGATGAGGGCCTGCTTTGAAAGCAGTGCTTGATACTGAAGCTGTTTACCCTCAATAAAGAAAAGTTAAATAAATAGATACAAATACAAACTTACATGTTGATTTTAAATAAGTGAAAATGGCAAATATAAAAGTGAAGGACAATGTTTTGTTCATCATTGTTTGTGCATGTATTGTTAAAATAATACCTAAAAAAACCAAAACCCTGTTCTACGGACCCGACCGAACCATTTTATAGAAATTTGTGAAAACAAATATCCGTGCCAAAGAATACCGACCCGAATACACACATTTTGCTTTGCACAGATTTGTTGATTTGAATGGTCATTTTCAAGGGGAAAAAGGGTAGGGGCAATATAGGGGCAAGGTAGTGGGGGGTTCTCAGTGCAAGTGCCTATATAGGGGTGGGTTGGGTTGGGGGGGGGGGGGTAGGTTATCCGAGCAAGTGCCTTCACAGGGAGGGGGAAAGTGTCTCAAAATCTCCATGAAATATATTCTTAAATTTGCGCAATTCTCAGTACAAGTGCCTATATATGGGGGGGGGGGGGGGGGGGGGTAAATGGGTCTCAAAATCCCCAAGAAATGTCCAATGTTTTCAGTTCACCACAATACCAGAGAACATGTTACTCCATCAGTCGGTATACATTCAATGAACTGTGGTTATATTAGGGGACTGGAATGCTCTCATTTAAGCTGCTGAATATGCAATGCAATTTGAAGATAAACAGTTTACACCGGGGAGCAATAACTTTTCACATGTATGAATTGTTTACCCTCCACTGCAAACAAGTGTAGTTGTCACTATAAATCTGTAGCTGTAGTCAGGAATGATGACCAACAATGAAATCGGATTTTGATCTCGGGGGTAAATTTATTAACTTTTTTTGTTTTTCAAACTGACGCTATTAAGATATTAGCGGCTAATCTTAATAGCCAGAATATCCGATATTGACGATTTTTTGCTATTTTAGAAGAAAAAGACTATTTGAAACTCGGAACTTTTTGTCTTTCAAACTATGACTGATGCTATTAAGATATTATCGCCGAATTTCTGTATCATTAAAAGCCAGGCTCTATGCATTATGCGGCTGAATTTTGTGGAACCGAATATTTGTATCATGTGACAGGTTGGCCACTGAATATAGGTACACATTATTTCCTTAATAAATGATAAGGTCGTTCTTTAAAAGTCCAATATACAATTTCAAAGCTCTGTATAACATCTGCGGCTTCATTGTGGAACCGATTTGTTGTATCATGTGAAAATAGATTATGGGTCGTTCTTTAAAAGCCACGCTCTATGCATTGTGGGACTGGATTTAGTAATATCGTCAATATTGGGTATTTTGTTTATTAAGATAATAGCTAATTAGCCGCTAATATCTTAATAGCGCCCAGTTTGAAAACAAAAAGTTCTGACTATTTAAAAAAAATTATAAGTCCAAAATAGCGTAATATCGTCAATATCGGATATTCTGGCTATTAAGATAATAGATGGAAGTAAACAGTACTTTCTTCAGCTTCAGGAAATCACAACTCGTGCGCACATAAACCCAATAAAAATTCCTTTAAAAAGGAAAGGGGCGGTCATATAAATTTGAAGAAAACAGATAGCAGAGTGTGATGTAGGTAACACATAGAGTGGTTATGTCATAAGTTTTATTTATCAATATAACATGAATGGAAATCATTAAATCCTGTTAATAATGCTATAAAAAAGTCAGGACGATGTTAACGAGTAAGAATGTTAAAGGGTTTTTAGAATTCAAGTATGTTACAACTTAAAGCTGGCCTACCACATGACCACGTTGTCAGACTTTACCACACACGAATGCTTATAAGATCAATATACTATACATTTAAGCAAATCAGAAATAAAGTACCTTTTAAAGGCAAGCTACCACTTTGGGTTTCTAGCCATACCCATTCTCTAGGGGAATTGACAAAGTTACAATTTCTCCATTAGACTGTCAGTCACCAAGTAACAGGTTATGACCAACGTGGTAAACCAGCTCTAAGATGTAACATACTTGATTCCAAAAGCCTTTAATGTTTTTACTCGTCAACATTGTCCTGACTTTTTATAGTATTATCAACATTAGTTAGTGATTTCCATTCATGTTATATTGATAAATAAAACTTATGACATAACCACTCTTTTTGTTACCTATGTCACACTCTGCTGTCTGTTTCTTTAAATTTATATGACCGCCTCTTTTCCTTTTTAAAGGATTTTGTATTAAGCCTGGCGACAAACAAACAAACCGTCGCTGTTCTGACATAACGACACATCACTTTACTTAATTCTGTTGTGATGTGTCGTTTTGTCAGAACAGCGACGAATAACTCTAAATCAAGTTGTATCACATTTTTTCAGCTGTAGAGGGTTTAAAAGTAGCCCAATTGTGCGGCCTCACTGTAAACGATGCATTTACAAACATAGCCGTCATTTCACTAATATGCCATCGTTTTCGTTCTTTGACGCACCAAATTGCATCAGTTTTATCTAATAAGTTCAATTATTATATTTCTACAAACATTTACCATTATACATGTATAACTCAAATCAACCGTTTTCAAACAACATTAAAGTTATTCAAGACTTCTTTACACTGAGCCATTATTGATTGCTCAAGTAATTATAGAAGCGGCTTTGTTGCTCACTGAATAGTAAGTTTACAATCAGTGTTGCTTTTAAACAAACATAATTTGTTGATAGAGGACACAAACCAGCTCCCATAGAATTAGCTGCCTTATGCTTTAGTATTTAATTTTAAGATTATCTTACACAAATCACTACAAGCATGTTATCAATTTGCATTTACGGCAGCTTATATAATTTGTCTCAATTCAGTACTGTTTGCCTGGTTTTAACTGCAAAAAGGTCAATAGAATCATTGCTGATTTGTATATGCTAAAGAAAATGACTTTTTTTATGTATTGTGACATACGTGAGACGTAAACAGTGGGTAAGATGCCGGTTTCCCAAAATGTCGAAAGCCAACCCTAATAGAGGCGAGGCCGTTGCCTCCGCCCCCAAAATACTGGGTAAACACAAGACGGAAGGGAGCATGCATGCCTTATCAGTTCCTATCTGTCAATAAGTAAATTCAATTATGAACTGTGACTTGTTACCAGTCAGTTGTAGAACGGGCCCCGTTTCAATTGAGGGCGCTCTATTTAGTGACGCACTGCCGTCATTTTTTACACGGCGATTCAACAAGTGACGTCGCCCGCCGGAATACGAGCAACAACCACTTTTCAATAGAGGGCGGGCTTGGGAACGGGACTGCGTTTCCAAGGGAACAGCCTCACGTCACAGTAATTTTCAAAATTCATAAAAAGCCGATTTTGCCGATTGTAAACAACGAAATAACTCTCTTATCAGAGAGATAACCGTTACAAAGGTCATCGCTTCTGAATACAATGTAAAAATTATCACAGTTACCCTAAAAAATCTATAAAATGGTGTAATCTCGTCTAGAAAACGGTGGTCTCGTCGCAGCAAACCGGTCAATAAAGACATAATTTTAGCTTGTGTCGTGTGATGTTGGGGTCAAAGGTTAAATTAAATCATCGAACTGGATGTCGCAAGGATTTCTTGTACCTTATGCTGCCCTCAACTCGATGGATAGTTATTTTTTATGCAGATAATTGGGGGTAAATTCAATCATTGCCCAAATTGACGGTTGTGCGTTTACCTTGGTTACGTACACCCGTCGTTTTAGAGCGCCCTCAATTGAAACGGGGCCCCGTTCTACAGCTGACTGGTTACGCAATAAATACTTTTTATCAGGTGTCACGGTCATCTAAGGCCATGTCGAATACAAAATATGTTTCTCGTCCGGGTGTCGGACAAATAGGAGGAGGAAGGGGTTTTTTTTGGCTCTAGCCCTAGCATGGAAATATTGTGAGAAAAGAGGAAATAAGAAAAAATAACAACAATATTTGAAAATCTCAAATAATTGGTGAGGGCGGGAATGAGAAACATGTTTATTATTTTAATTAGCCTTAGGCTTTGTAAATATTGGTATACCGCAAATGATTATTGGAAATTGTGATACTTGCACCCGGCGGGGAGTGGGTGGGGGTGGGGGATTTGAAATTTTCGACTTTCAATCTATTTACCATCAAAGAATTAAGGGGGCATTAATATACCAACAACCTTTCAGATTACCACCCATCGATATACCAAATTTCGCCAAAAGGCACCCTAAAAGGCAGGCACATAAATACGTATACCACTATATAGTGAGTAAGTGGAAAAATGAATTCGTGTCGCGGGGGGAAATGAATTCGTGTCGCGGGGGGGGGGGGGGGGGGATTAATTCGTGTCACCGGAGGCCCTTATTTGTTTTTAAATTCGGTGAGGGAGGCCCTTATTATTTGTTATTTGTCATAAATGTGTTATTAATTTCTGTGCTATAAAGTTCCCATTGTTGAAGCTTTGTCGTCAATCATAAAAAACGGGGAGGCCCTCATTATTATTTGTTTTTTTCCTCATTGCTCTACCCCTAGCCTGGAAATATAGTGGGGACTGTGTTTATAAATGATACCCAAGCACTTCTTATCATCTCTTTTCATCACAACAATTGATGAAACAAAATGAAAGACGAAATAAGACAAATAACACAAATATTTGAAAATCTCGAAGAATTGGAGAGGGCGGGAACGAGAAACACCTTTATTATTTTACTTTGCCTTAGACTTTGTAAATATTGGTAAAGGATTATTCGACAATTTGATACTTTTGATGCAGCTGGCGGGGTTTAAATAATTCGTGTGGCGTGTATATTAAATTTGTGTGATAATTTAATACACACACAGCGAATTAATTTACCCGCGAGAGGTGAAGTGTCAAAATCGCCGCTCGTGCGTAAATTATTTTGCTCGTGTGTGTGTTATTAATTGACTAGGGTGCGTTAATTAATTCGATTATGTGTGTTAATTAATTCACTTGTTCACGTAAATTAATTCACTTATGTGTGTAAATAATTCACTTGTGTGTGTAAATTAATTCACTTGTGTGTGTAAATTAGTTCACTTGTGTGTGTAAATTAATTCACTTGTGTGTGTCAATTAATCCACTTGTGCGCGTAAATTAATTCACTTGTGCGCGTAAATTAATTCACTTGTGCGCGTAAATTAATTCACTTGTGAGTGTAATTAATTCACTTGTGAGTGTAATTAATTAACTTGTGTGCGTAAACTAATTCACTTGTGTGCGTAAATTAATTAACTTGTGTGCGTAAATTAATTCACTTGTGTGCGTAAAATAATTCACTTGTGTGCGTAAATTAATTCACTTGTGTGTGTAAATTGCTCGTGGGTGTGTTGGCGGTGTTAGTACACCGTACTATCGGGCGTGGAAACCAATACTACTGTACCAGACTGGTCATTTATGTAGTTTCTTGCGATTAATCATATCGAGTTATTACGTTTACCAACATCACGCTATCGGCTATTCACTCGGCTACTGTTAGTTTAATGATGGTTAACACATGGTGGCGCAATTTATCTTATACATAACATACACAAAGTGACAGAAGCACGAATGCGCGCATGAGTTTTACAACGCAAGTCGTAAGTCACCGGCATAACGGCGTATAAAATAGAGCCTGACGATGCATATTTCAGAATATAGGGAGGTGTCTCACTTATACGTTGTTGCTATAATGGGTATGCCTTCCGTTATTTACGAGGACGATAAACCAGTTATATTCTGTCAAAGGTATAAGTGAATTACCATAGCGAATATTGGTTCACTCCGCTACAAGAACCAATTCGTTCACTTATTACACTCTTTTAAAAGGCCTATGCTTCACCTGCTGCTATTTAATGGGATCATACTGCGATAGAGGCTACTACAACATCAGATTTCAGAGACTTATTGGTAGATCTTCAGGCATCGTCAATCTACTGAATGATATGTAAAAAAGAGCACTTGAAGAATCATCAACGAATTATTTGTAACAAAACATCTAACATCATGCTGTCATGGTGACTTCCATCATTAGATGTGCGTGTATCGACATTTAACATGTTTAATGTACCAATGTAAGACTACGGCTGATATGACAAATGTATAATTCCTATGAGAGAGGATCGTTTTCGTCAACCAAAAATGTGAGTTCGTAAAACTAGTGAACAAAGGCGAAGAGCGCTTTAGATAATAACGAAACTCTAACTTGGTGATTTTTCGTCTGAAGTCGGAATTGTTTACCGATACCAAACAAGACCGATATCGGCGCAAAGAGATTGACTCTCATTGTCGATCACATAACCTGAGAGACCATGTACCATGAGGCATAGTACTGGTACCATGGTTACATCGTAGTGCAGTAATTACACTATGGTGAGATATACGTAATTCTGCGTTTGCTGATACTATTTATATTTTGGAAGAAACAGCTCTGCAAAACAATGGCTTTAGACACAAATTTGAGTGAAAATGCGTCCAATATCAGTAATTACTCCGATAACAAACCATGGGATTTTAACATGGGTATCATTATAAGCATTGTATGCGGGGAGCCAGCGAGCCTTAATGCCGTCGTTGTGATTATGTTCATAGTGTGTTTAGTGGGTATTGTCGGCAACATCTGCCTTCTTCTGGTCATTATTTACAACAGGCGCCTTCAGAACGCCGCCAATATCCTCATTATCAATGTCACAATGGCAGACTTACTTTACATTTTGAGTAACGCGCCGTTTTACATGAAACATGAACTCGGTAAACCATGCTGGTTTAACGGAATTTTAGCATGTCAAATGCGCCATTATATCCCTCAACTAGCTCAGGGAGCTTGTATATTTTCCCTAGCGGCTTTAAGTCGAGAGAGATACGTTGCTATTGTGAAAGGAATGGAATCTCGCATAACGAGGAGTCTCAGAAGAACCCTGTTTACCACTAGTCTTGCATGGGTATTTGGTATTGCCATAGCTACTCCTGTATTTTTCTTGACATACACATCGGCATACGGTATGCAGTGTTCTTATTTACCCTTGGGCGCACGATCATCCGAAGCCTACGTGATGATCCTTTTCTTGTTCGTCTACATGATACCGTTGATTTTCATAACGACACATTACTGCATGATTGCTCGAAGTCTTTGTCGCAGCGCCGTTAGTGCACTGGCAAGAAATTCCAAGGCCTCAATGGAGCAGATGCATTCGCGGAGAAGATTAGCTCACGTTGTGCTAGTCATCAGCGTTTTCTTCGGCGTCTTCTGGTTTCCTCATTACGCTTACACATTGTGGTTTAATTTCACAAAGAACACGATGGTCATTGAAGAAAACAAACCTACAGTGAGATTCTTTAGGTATATGGACTATTACATGGCGCTGGCTAACTCGTGTCTTAACCCTTGGATTGTGTTCATCATGAGCTCAGTACATCGAAACACACTGAGGCAAATATGTACAAGTATGAGCTGTCGTATCCTAAAATCAAAAAAGGTTTATGAAAACAGAACGAGAACCACGGAACAGACAGTGGTGAAATCTTCGGGCGCAAATGGAGTTAATGTCGTGGTTATTTCAAAGATGTAAAGGCCGTATGCTCAATAAGCACGAACACTCGGTGAAATTAGAAAATGACCAACTTTATTTGCGAATCGATGGTCATTTAATTATATGAACAAAGAGTAACATATGTAAATATATATTAAAATGTAATCACTTATATTCTTCAGCAAAGAATGGCGAGTGCTAGAAAATGAATGGACTTGTCTTGGGTATTATGAGGTAAGCAATACCAATTTCATTAATATGATTATCATCTTGGCTAAAAAAAGTATATTAATAAGTGTCGCATTCAAGAATCGAGGTTGGTTTTTTAAAACTTTAAAGAATGGGTCCTTTCTTTGCAAAAAAATTGTTATGAGTAAAGGAAAGCTGGGAGGCCATATTTAAAAAATAAAATGGGAGCCTTTATTGTAAAATAATTCTTTATTTATTACTGTATTTTTTAAACTTTGTCATTACAATATACCGATCGATTTGATGTGTGTGTTTGTATATGTACATCATTGTATATTGTCTTTTCATGTTGAGAGCTTGTAAATTAAGACCCTCATGAGCATGAAAGTGAAAAAAGAAAATGGACCGGGAGCTTTAACAAATTATGTCTGATATGTTCTTTGGACATTGCAAACTGGGTACTTTAGTGTGATCTCAAGAATCAAGAATATCGATAAACGACTAGTAAAAGAAACTGTTGACGCGGGAGATACTTAACGAACATTACGATATGTGTATCTCGATATTATATTAAAGCAAATGCCACCAAATCTTGAGAAAAATCCCCCAAGTAAAAGTCAAAGATCAATAGGTTTAATTTCATCATTGCGTCAAATATATTTGCAGTCATATCGGGTAATGTTAGGGAAAGCACACCTCTAGTGATGTTTTTGTAGGAGTTGAGGTTCGGAGAGGCTGTACGTTGCACTATCGGATTCCCATCAGGAGCTAAATAGAGCACAACTGGAGTGCCTTAAATCAAGCATAATAATAAACGACTCATGCCGTTGACGTGAGCCATATCTAAAAACATTGCGCCATGTGTAGATCGATATGTCAAATGCCTATTAATGCAAATCTAATCAAATTTGGGAAACAAAATCGAAAAAAGTGCCAGATACTGGTATACCAGTATCGTTCATTACACTGGAACATACAGGTTGCATGCCAGTATCGCTCGATACTGGTACGATTTAACTGTTAAGTATCAGTCGATATTGGAACACCAAATTGTGTCCAAGTATCGAGCAATTATGAAACCAGTAGTGATTTGTCCCAGTATCGGACGATACTGGTACATTATTATGTTCCAGTATCGCCCGATACTGGAACATTTTATATGTGCCAGTATCGGACGATACTGGAACACAGACTTTGTACCAGTATCGAACGATCGTGGATGGTTGTGCCAGTATCGGACGATATTAGAATCTGGGATCTAAAGTACACTTTTCCCCAAAATCGAATAGGAGTCATAGATCAATTTAGTCTTCATAAGATGTGCATATCGCAACGTTCTCTAATGGGTCCACAATGTTTGGAGTGCAATATGTTGGTGTCAGAATCAGCATGAGTGCTACAAAACATCTGGTTAGGGATAATATACCAGTGTAGAATTTATATTCAGTATAATACTCGTGAATGTTGGGAGTAGTCCTCTTCTGTTGTTTTTCGGTGTTAGTTGAGATATATATATGTTTTATACTTAATATTCGAGAGGGCAACAAATCACATCCTCGGACATTTACCGACGTTTTAAATGAGCGCAAAAAAAGACCAAGAATATCCACGACTGTTATCGAAGCTTGACAAGTACTATTATGAAAAACCTTTGCGTCATGCGTGGATCGATATGTCTAACCATTGTCTAACGCGTGATACAGACACATGCAACCAAATATTAGAAATAAGTTAAATTCGTTAAATAACAAGAAACATGTCGAGGAGAATTCTCCCGGAGTAATAGAGCGCGTGAAATTAAGAATATCAATTTAACAAATACTAAAGTGTCTGTTGACTTGTTTACACTTTTAAAGAATATGGCGTCAAGTATGGATTGATGTGTATTTCACGGATGTAAACACATTTGCTCAAGCACACCATAACTGTAGTTATATTAATGAATGAGTAAACCCCTTCCGATATTTTTGGGGATAGTTGATAGTTAGTGTAAGTAGGCACTCTTCTAGAGCCCTGCAATATGTTGGTGTCAGAATCACCATGAGTGCTACAAAACTTCTGGTTAGGGATACTATACCAGTGTAGAATTTATATTCAGTATAATATTCGTGAATGTTGGGAGTAGTCCTCTTCTGTTGTTTTTCCGTGGTAGTTGAGATATATATATGTTTTATACTTAATATTTGGGAGGGCAACAAATCACATCCTCGGACATTTACCGACGTTTTAAATGAGCGCAAAAAAAGAGCAAGAATATCCACGACTGTTATCGAAGCTTGACAAGCGGCCGAGTGCACCAATGACGGGTAACTTAATAGGGAGGTAAGCTACCTCCCTAGTAGTTATGCTCTAACTGTAGCATAACTTACTAACGATGTAATTCTTAGAGCATAACTGGCGAGTAACACTAGAATAGCAACTAGCGAGGTAAATATCCACATTAATCAGCATCGTCCACTTACAAAATTATTTGGCGCATGTGCCAAGTGTTAACCTATAGTTTACTGTAAAATTCTGATGTGAATGGTCCTCCGTAATATTAAAAACGTATCGTCACTTGCTAGGTCATAGGTGAGTGTAAATCAAGAATCACGTGGAGTCGGCCTGCGATCCGGAAAAAAAGTATGCCATTTTATGGCCAACAATTTCGAAGTTTGTTTACCGCTTTTTCAAAAATAAGGACTATCATGACATTACAAACATATTTTGGGCGAGGGGCACATACAAAGACTGCACCAAAAAGCACAATTTTAATGAATTATATACAATTATAACACATCTCTTAACACAAATACTTCCGTGGCGTGGATACCTTGTCCTTCGCTTGATAACCGCAGAACCCCGGTTCGAACCTCAGACCACGCACGGCACGATATGGTCGTTTTTTTCTTTTCGTTCTTCTAGTTCTACCCTTCACTCACAATAATGTTGAAACTTGCTTTATCAGGTTTTAATCAATAAAAACACTAAATTAGTTTTTTAATTTTTATTTTATTATTTATTTAGTCATTATTTAAGATCCTTGGACAATTAGTACATTTTGGTCAAAATATGACCCAAAGTCGGTGCGATTAGTGTTTGAATGGGCAAAAGGAGTTGATCTAAATTTTGACCAAAAAAATCACCAAATTGCATGAATGAATTTTCAAAAATATAAAATCTTTCAGCTTATGGGGGAGGGGGGGGGGGGTCACATTCCACTGCAAATATACACCCCCTGGGCATGCAAGCGCAATTGGTCTTTCAGCATCAGCGAATCATCCCCTCCAATGTTCACAACAAATTTACGCTACTGCTAGAATCGACTGACTTGTGGCATAAAACGTTATGCCCCAACTTACTCTTGGGTCCGGTCAGGTATAACATTTAGCGTAAATTACCCGCCAGTTACTAGCCTAGTAGCTTACCCCGCATTGGCGCTCTCAAAATTTTGGGTTACGCCTCAGTTACTAGCGAGGTAGCGCTATTCTTCAGCTACCCGTCATTGGTGCACTCGGCCGAAGGACTATTATGAAAAACCTTTACGTCATGCGTGGATCGATATGTCTAACCATTGTCTAACGCGTGATACAAACACATGCAACCAAATGATTAGAAATAAGTGAAGAACATTCAAAACTAAATTCGTTAAATAACAAGAAACATGTCGAGGGGATATCTCCCGGAGTAATAGAGCGCGTGAAATTAAGAATATCAATAAAACACCTACAAAAGTGTCTGTTGACTTGGATACACTTTTAAAGATGCCTATTTAGTCCTTCACATTGATGACGATGTCTACCCTGCCCCAACGAAATTGTCTGTAATCGCTTGACATACTTGAAATAACACAACAATGAATTCCCAATATCAATCTTATCTTTATATTGCAAAAGCCTTCATTGATTAATAACAATTCAATTTCCGAGCGGGATAAAGCCTAAGCCAAGCGATATTGAGCGTGTATCCGATTTTGAGGCAAACGTCACAACCCCACGTCACTGTCATGTCGCATGCCCTTTTAGACATACAAGTAGTGTGTAAACTGACATTATCTCAACACTTAAAACATATTCAAAATGGATTTTTCAGAAACCTTATTTCCGAACCAATACTAGGAATGTTTGTACTTATTTCAATGCATATCATCAGGTGATTCCAAATATAGAAATGAAATCGAATTATTTTAACCTTTTTGAAACATTTTGTGACATTTTAAAAAGTCGTCTGCAGACGACTTTGGAGCGTGGAAAGTGTTAAAATCGCAAAGCTTTGACTGTTATTGTATATTCTAGACGATGTCCCAAAAGTGTCAAAAACCTTTTAACAATGGCGGTGCGGGGGACATGACTGGAGGGGGAAAGTGACCCCAGTCACAAACCTCGACCCCCATTGCCCCTAAGTTCGGTCAATATGTTGACTTTTGATGTCGAAATTACCTCTAAATTATCTTTTTAAATGTTCTGAAATGTTTAGTTTTAGATCAAATTAAGCTAATTTTAGTCAATTGTTTAGAAAAAATGTTCACGAAAATGTTCTCTTTGAGGCCGCTGTTAGTATGCTGTCGTTGTTGACTAAAACAAGACTACGTGTGGCTACACGGTGTGAGATTACATCACAACAGTGATTTAGGGTATCACCAATAGTGTGCGTAATCTTGGAATTAGAGAATTTATGACGGGCAAATAGCTAAATCGCCGGTATAAAGGTGATTGGGCAATAGAACAGTATGGATTATTTCGACCGCGTCTGCAACAGAGAGATATCAACAATTCCAATTCCAAATGATCAGGGAGTAAGTGTGTCTTTGTCAACAACTCGAATCCGCACTGACAGTTTCTTTAAGGGGGCTGTGAACTCTCAGGCATATCCTCCGTAAAACTGCTGTAACTCCTTCATTATTCATTTAATCTAAAAAAAGTATACATTTTCTTGAAGAAAAGGGTTCAATGAATCCAACCATGAACATGAAATTGACCATTTTGGAGGAAATAATTGACCAAAACGTATTTTTTTACCTTGGCACTTTTTGGTCAATATTTCAACAACAAAAAATCATATATTAAAAATACCCATAAATAACTTCTAGATAAATTTATTAAGATGGATTTGGTGCAATTTCAGCATTTTTTTACCAAAAACAGCAAATTTTGAGCAAAAAGAAATGATATTTTTTGGTCAAAAATTTAAAATCGGCATTTTTGGAAAAAATGATACCAAAAATGGATTCTCCTACTTATATCCTTTACAAAAATGTATACTTTTATATACATCATATTAATATTTCAAAAGTTACAGCGCTTTATAAATTTCATGTTGTGAGGGTTGACAGCCCCCTTAAGCTCTTGGTCCCATTCATCGTGGTAAATATAGCCTACAATGCAAAAAAAGACGTTGCAATGATAAAACACTCATAAAATCCAGGCATTCATATACAAGTAAATGAACTACAATTTCACAGGCCACACTGCAAAAGCAGTAGGTAAAGCTCATTCGTATACATGACTTGTACGTAGTACTTATACGGTAGTCGCCAAAGTAATATTTTACGACACAACACGTACACATTCCAAATTGAAAATCGAAATGAGACCAATGCAAAAAATGTCAATTATTACATAAACATATACAATTGTACAGGGTGAGTAAAAAAAAAGGTGTACTCTACTTTAGGATTTTATATCTCAAAATCTGTGCAAATATTTCACAGATATTGTATTAAGGCAGATGGGCTGTCTCGTTAGCTTTCAAAAGAATTTTAGTTGGTTGAAATTGGTTGTGGTAAACATATTTTATATTCATTTGCGTAAAAGTCAACATTTTATAAACCGAACAAGATTTGCGATATTTTCTCTGATGAGATCTATTGAATCTCACTATTGAAAATGGTCCACACTCTAGTCCGAGCTGAGTTCAACTATCACAAAAGCCAAATGTGTTGTTGTTGTTGTTGTTGTTAAATTCATGTAATAATGACATTGTTTTGACATTATTTCTCATTTAATTGAAAAAATAACTGAAAATGTTTTTCTTTGTTAGTTAGTTATTGTGTATCATACAAGAATCCATTTGATCATTAATATCAAGCATTATTGAGTAAAATATTCAATATTGTGTTCGGTTTCAAAATGCAGTAAATTTACCAAAATAGTCATATCTGGTAAACAGTACCATGGCATTTCATGATTCTATTTGCTGATGATAGTGAATAAATGCATTTATTGCCGCATTCATTAGTTGCCTTCGTATCCTGATACAAATATTTTTAATAATTATTTTACTTTGAGTACACTTTTTTTTTGACTCGCCCTTTCCTTTATGTATTGGCCCACCTTCAATGTTTATGAGTGTAAGTGAAAGTACGTATCGTGATACAAACTTGGGAAATTACGTACATGCATGTCACTTCACGTATGCGCCATACGTACTGGCTTTACTGTGCGGTCTTAACTTGTAAGCGTTTATGATTACCTGTAAACGAGGACACACACCCGTTGTTTACATTCCAACTGTGGACTGACCCTGATAGGTGCAACATATTGCAAACAACATAAAAACGCTATCTAAACGGTTGGACAGCACACAGTTGGCGGTTTGACACCCATTTTGGTATGGCCAGGGAACCATAACATGTTAAGATGTATTTCCGCTGCCAGATGCAGGCAGCAAAGCATTGACAATGTGTCCGGAATTATCGCAGTACAGTAAATATCATACATGTCGTCAGTGGTATTACATTGTGACGTATGGTCTTTGGTATTACAAAGTGACGTATGATAAACGTTTGTTGTTTTGTGATGTATAACCTATAGTTTTGAAATTTCGGTATTCTTAATTATTTTAACAAAGTCCCAAAGTCGAAAATTATTCTGTATAAAAAGCAATCGAAAATTGGAAATGGCCCTTGTTTTAACATAGTGACATGCACACTATACGTTACTACATAGGTAATACCTATGCACATAAATATAGGTGATTGTTTTATATAATATTAAAAAGCTTTCGGCGGCAGATTATAATTACACTTGTACTGTGCAAATAAACACTTTGTTATATTTTAGTTTTTTTATGAGGCGTTTGTTGTTAATTATCTTCCATCAACCATTGCATCAACCAGTCCAAAAACATGGGCATTCCTCTTAAGGTGCAGCGCAGACAAACGATGAAAAGACATTAATGTTATGTTATTTGATGAAAAGATGTTTACATGTTGATGCAATTTGACAAGTTTACTGCTTTGTTTTGAACAAGCGTAGTTATAAGTGTTTACATTAAAATTTCGGTCGAAATATATTGCAACCATTAGGTGCACAATATATTGAATACCTGTATACAGTGAATGCACGACCACCCAGGGGACGAGATTTGCAGAATTTTAAGCGAATTTAGTTAAACAAGTCGTTTAAATCTCGCGTTCAATTTAGACACGCGTTGAGTATTAGCTAAAACCGTGTGTAGGCGACGACCCCCCCCCCCCCCCCCCCCCCCCCCTGTTGCACGTCAAACGGACTTTTCAGGTAGGGCGGTCGGTCGGTCGATTGGTTGGTCGGTCGCTTTTTTTCTTTCCACAAATTTCGGGAAAATGTGCCACCGAGTCAGAAATTTGAGAGCGGGCGGGGGGGGGGGGGGGGGTGCAGGATGTTACGAAAATATTGAGGGGGATCGAGCTTGTTAACCAGCAATACGCTAATATTTTATATTTTTGTTAATTTTTTTTAAACGCTCAGATATGTAGCATTATTATTATACACCTATCAGTTGTAAGACGCACCATACGACCCCCGGGAGTGGTGCGTCACTTTACTGAGGTGCGTCAACTTCTCATGTACCATGACGTACCCTGTGTCAAAAAAAACGACGGACCTTTGTCATCCAAATACGCCCCCTCAGTCAATTTTTGGACGCACCATTTGTGGATTCTGACGGACCATGACGACGCACCCGTCGTCAGATATCGTTGACTAAACTGGATAAAACACGATGACTACTGAAAATGAAACTACTTTTGATTCACGGAGGATCTGCCCTTATTCGATGTTGTCAACCCTGGCCCCTCGAATATAGACCCCGGACCGGGACCGGGACGGAACCAAGAGGAGAACTTCTATATGCACAATAATGTCTGGCTAGTCTAAAATTCATAAAATATTTAACTGATTATCATAAACGTCAGGATGAGGATCCCTGAAACAATTTCGAGACATTTCCCAAAGATAACGCTGTTGTGATGCTGTTCTACAGCGCACTTTCGTGTTTATGCTGTACGCAGTTGTCACAGAAAAAGTGCCGGACTTCTCTGACGTCGATTACAGCTATACAAAATACTTCAATAGTAATGATATTCCCGGTATTCAAGGTCTAGGCTTTAAAGCCCTACCTCGCGAAAAGGGTATTTATGCTTCCCCTAAGTTTTGCGACATCGCCTCTTTTAATAATTGCTCTGCTGCCACATAGAACATATGTCCACGACCCCTCCCCAAATTCGGAGGCAGGTGACATTCTAAAAAAAAAATCACAATTGGGTCTATTGAAATTTCTGAATATTGGTATCGCCATGAGAAATGCCTTAAAATATTAGTATACATTTGCCTAGTAGTAATAATAAAGACATTAATAAAGACATTTATTAGTAGTATTATTGAGATAGACTTTTCATTCGTAATGAAATTTGACTAGAGGGGAGGGGGAGGGCGTAAGGGCATGTTTTGTAAGTTGTCATAAATGCCTATACACACTACATCCGGAGAGGTGGGCGGGGCAAATCTGTCAGAGGGGCATTTTACACTGCCCCACCCCTCGGTAGCTACGCCACTGTTATGCAGCCTACCGCTACCGCTGCATCACTAGGCTATTAAAGCTGAGTTTGTGGCAGCCTGAGCTGGAAATGATATCGGGAAGTACGCCAATATGTACAAACGTATTATTAATCAAAAGTAAACCTGATATTGAGATATTAAAAAGTATCATTGACTCAAAGATCCAAGATGAAAAAAGCTATTTCTACAAAACAAATCAAGTGAGCAATTTTGAAAACAAATGGAAAGGATTGATTTAATGATGAAATTGTACTGTTAAAGTGTATACATGTATCATTCTAAACAAGTGATGTAAGAAACTATCTCTGTCCCATTTTTCTTGTCTTGTCTTGTCTTGTCTTGTCGTGTATTGTCTTGTCTTGTATCTTTTAAGTTAGCTTAATATGTATTTTTATGTAATATGTTGCAAACCAAAAATGTTAATAAAAAAAAAATGTACCAATTAAAAATGGATGTGGAAGTATTTACATGCACATAATGGGAGTGCCATTTGTCTTTGCTCATGATTTGAAAAGTTCATTTCCCAGGTGTCAAATTTTTGAAAATTTAACCGCGTTTATAATATAATCTAGAAACACTGAGATTTTGTTATGCTCACCATGAATGCTGGTTTGTCTTAAGGTAATCATAGACTTCATATGAAAAAAAATTTGCCGACCCCCTTCTTCCGAGAATTTCCCAGATCATCGGGTGGGTAATTTGCCAATACAAATATTTGGATAAAACACGGCATTGGTTTAATTTTCATCTTTCATGGACCAAAGGGAGGTGGTGTATAACCAATTGAAATAAAAGGCGTTCATGGTAAGTGGCACTGTAGAAATGTGCTTTAAACCTACCCAAACATACCTATATTACTTACTACCCTGGGACCATTCTGAAGTTAAGTTAAGCATTGAATGAAAACGCTGATTGTGAAGGTACGGAGCGTTTAAAATGCCATTAGATGGCTACATAATTATCTTGATAAGTCGACATATTATCAACGTTATGTTGAGATAGTCACATATTTTTTCTCACATTATTGACTTAAACAGTTTTATTAGTCGTCATGATGATATAGACTATCTTTTCAAGTTGACTTTACAAAACATAGATGTCGTCATGGCGAGATAGGTTAACTTGAAGAGTCAACTTCACAAAAAGTAGATGTCGTCATGGTGAGATACAATATCTCGTCGAGTCGACTTCACAAAAATTAATGTCGTCATGGTGAGATAGATCATCTCGTCAAGTCGACTTCACAAAAAGTAGATGTTGTCATGGTGAGATAGATTATCTTGCCAAGTTGACTTCATAAAAAGTGAATGTCGTCATGGCAATATAGACTTTATCGTCAAGTCGACTTCACAAAGAGTAGATATCGTCATGGTGAGATAGATTATCTTGCCAAGTTGACATCATTATCTCGTCGAGTCGACTTCACAAAAAGTAGATGTTGTCATGGTGAGATAGATTATCTTGTCAAGTTGACTTTACAAAACATAGATGTCGTCAACATGTCAAGGCGAGATAGGTTAACGTGAAAAGTCAACTCCACAAAATGTAGATGACGTCATGGTGAGATAAATTATCTCATTAAGTCGACTTCACAAAAAGTAGATGTTGTCATGGTAAAATAGATTATCTTGCCAAGTTAACTTCATAAAAAGTTAATGTCGTCATGGCAATATAGACTTTCTCGTCAAGTCGACTTCACAAAAAGTAGATGTCGTCATGGTGAGATAGATTATCTCGTCAAGTCGACTTCAAAAAAAGACGATATCGTCATGGTGAGATAGATTATCTTGCCAAGTTGACTTCATAAAAAGTGAATGTCGACTTGGCGAGATAATTTATCTTGTCATGTCAACATTCAATTTTTGATAAGTCGATATGGCGAGATAATTTATCTTGCCATTTCAATATTCAATTTTTGATATAGTCCACTTGGCGGGATAATTTATCTTGCCATGTCAACATCCAACTTTTGCTAATTCGACTTGGCCAGATATATTATCTTATCATGTCGACATAACCGTGATTAAGTTGACATGACGAGATAAATTATCTTGATTTTACTGATATTAACGGTTTAAAACTGTCACAGATTTACTCACCAATAAGGCAGATGAAGAAAACATATTGAACACTGCTGACTTCGATGGGCCTTTCCTGTCTATGGTAGTAGCCCGGAGTAGTAGCACACCTTCACTTTGCAATGTCAAAATGACGAATGTCAAATTCACACGTGATGGTAGGCATGCTATATGACAAGTAATGTTATCTCGCCATGGCAATTTCGACTCTTTGTAAAGCTGACTTGGCAAGATAATATATCTCGACATGACGACATCTATTTTTATGAAGTTGACTTGACAAGATAGTTTATCTCGCCATGACTACATCTTCTTTTTGCCAAGTCGACTTGACAAGATAACCTATCTTGACATGACGACATCCACTTTCTGTGAAGTCAAGTTGACAAGTTAATTTATCTTACCATGACGACATCCGCATTTTGTGAAATCGTCTTGTCATAACAATTTATCTTGCCATGACGACATGCTCTTTTTGTTAAGTTGACTTGACAAGAAAGTTTATCGTCCAATGACGACTTCTCCTTGTTTGGGAAGCCGACATGTCAAGATCACGTATCTCTTCATGACAACATCTACTTTTTGCAAAGCCGACTTGGAAAGATAACCTATCTTGAAGTAACGACATCCACGTTTTGGGAAGTTGACTTGACGAGATAATTTATCTCACCATGACGACATCCACTTTTTATGAAATCAACATGTCCAGATACTTTATCTCACCATGACGACATCATCTTTCGCAGAAGTCAACTTGGCAAGATAATCTAGCTCACCATGACGACATCTACTTTTTGTGAAGTCGACTTGACGAGATAATCTATCTCACCATGACGACATATACTTTTTGTGAAGTCGACTTGACGAGATAGTCTATATTGCCATGACGACTCACTTTTTATTATGTGAACTTGGCAAGATAATCTATCTCACCATGACAACATCTACTTTTTGTGAAGTCGACTTGACGATAAAGTCTATATTGCCATGACGACATTCACTTTTTATGAAGTCAACTTGGCAAGATAATCTATCTCACCATGACAACATCTACCTTTTGTGAAGTCGACTTGACGAGATAATCTATCTCACCATGACGACATTTACTTTTAGTGAAGTCGACTTGACGAGATATTGTATCTCACCATGACGACATCTACTTTTTGTGAAGTTGACTCTTCAAGTTAACCTATCTCGCCATGACGACATCTATGTTTTGTAAAGTCAACTTGACAAGATAGTCTATATCATAATGACGACTAATAAAACTCAAGAATGTGAGAAAAAATATGTGACTATCTCAACATAACGTTGATAATATGTCGACTTGTCAAGATAATTATGTAGCCATCTAATGGCACTTTAAACGCTCCGTAATGTTCTACCACCTTTATTTTACTTTTGTATTGCAAATCCAAGACCCGAGGTCATAAAGTGTCTTTTCGAGGCTGTTAGTTTGCAGTCGTTGTTGACTTAAGCAGGATTACGTGTTGTAGTACATGAAAACGAGAAATAGCATGTTTATATGCGGGATAAAAAGCACTATTTTATCCCTTTTAACGCCAAGACGACCTCGCCTCGAATTTCGACTTGGATTATCAGATATAACTAAAGATTATTAGGATTTGACAAAATTTCAAACTTGTAACTCACTCTATATATTTTCTTTTCGAAAAAAGTATGTTTTTCTTAGAATGGAGATGAGACACGCGCAAAAACAAATACTAGTAGAGTATTGCACTTCAAACAACGGCTCTGACGGGGATAGGTAAAGGTCTTCTACTCACTTTATTTCTTACTTCTAATCATACCGGTATTATGGATGGCTACATGTGGTAGCAGCACTGTAGTACTAATAAGACCGGATAAGAAGGTTAAACAAACGGAGGGATGAAGGGAATGGTGATTGTAAAGATATCGCTGACAATATCCAACAGTGTTTACTTTTCGAGGCGAGTTGAGAATATCGATAATCAATGATTTCTACGCTGAATTTCAGGAGCAAAACATTGATTTATATCTGGAGATGTGTATATTTTGGAAACCTGGAAATAAGATATGTTGCACATTAAATTATTCCCGACGTAGGTGTATGTGCAATCATGCACACACCCTACATACGAGGGGTGTCTGTGGTTTCATAGACCAGCTCCATATTATGTGCGTATTGACATCCCTTATAGGTCTTTATAAATTGATAAATTGAAGATGTGTACTAAGCTGTGAAATCAAGGTCGGTTAAAAGCTAGCTTCTAGTTGGCTGGGCCTTATACAGGTGTGAATGGTGCAACATTAAAACTCATACGGAGAGTAAATTATATTTTTGAACTTGAGTGATTTAAGTGTAAATAAACATAAGCCCCATATGGTTGACGGAACGGAATTGGGTCGGCAAAATTCACTCATATTTGGTACGTGGTATTCCTATGATAAACTCTTTCTTCCAGTGCACTAACAAAATCACAGTGTTTCTAATTTTAGAAAAGAAAGACAAAAAACTTATCACAAAAATTGCGTAATTTCACCTTTTTTCGTTACTTAAGGTGTTGACAGAGTCCTCTTTATGAATACAGTATAAACTAGGCCTCAGTGTTTCTATTCTTAGAGAGAACTATGATAGTTTTTCCAATTTACGAGGTATTTTTCACCAAAAAGATAATTTTGTTGATGTTCAGTTTTTCAGTTGGACAGCGGTTTCAAAATAAATGTAAAACTATCACCCTTGGTCCCAAGTAAGCAAACCTTGTGTTCTAGCTTGTGTATAGTAAAAACACTCCAACAATGCTAATCTAAATATGCTCAATAGAATTCGGACCAGCAAAATTCACCAACATTGGGTCTGTGGCATTTATATTATAAACTGTTTATACTCCTGGTGTGCTAAACAAATTACAGTGTTTCTACTTAAAGAAAAAAAACATCATTAATGAAACTTATAATTTCCAAATTTTCTCCGATTTGCAGATGAACGTTTTGAATTAATTGGTTTACCATTCTAACTACTTGCAGATTTCATACTATTATTTTGAAAAATGATTGTCAAAAAAAGTTATCTTCATACTACTTGAAAAATAAGATATGGGTGTTTCTATTTTTTGTGAACAAAATGTGATACATTTTCCCTAAAATGTAATGCACTTTTTGTTAGTTGGTCACCGATTTCATAGGAACCTCTTATTATGACTACAATCAACATCCTTTGGCCCACAACATCAAAAGCAAACAATTGTGTTATGTCTGGCTGATGCTAAAACACTTCAGCAATGTATTTAATGCTTAGAAGAACTAGTTCCCCTGTCTACACGCCTTAAAAGCTCTCCATGGAATAGAACTTTTCACGAACTTCAATAAAAGTAATCATTTTATATATATACATAGTTAAAGCATTAGTATAATGTCACGCTCCTTTACAGTGTGTCTAGGTAATTTCTTAGGCTGTGACTTATGGAAACCATATATGTTAAAAAATTTAAAAAATAATCTTCATTTTCAAAGTCCAAAACAGGACCTTAGATGACTCGTATTTGACCCGTAACAACCACACATAATCTTTCCGATAATCCATTTTCGCAAAGATTCCCGCCGGTAAAGTTGCGAGAATCCATGTTGATTCTCGTAAATAATCTGTCTAACACACTATTTGAATGGAGGAGAATCCACAGATTCTCGCAAAATCCTTTGCAAGAATCTAAATGGATTCTTGCAACCTCTGAAGAACTTCTGACCCTGCCCTTGACCCACACCATTAGGGATAGTAACTCCTATCCTAAGATCTTATACTAAATTATTTAATTCATTCTTATCAAAAGTAAAATATTTTCAACACTGTTTTCTGTGTAAAAATACAATTTATTGCAAAAGCAACAACATCTTAATTCAACATACCGTCTGTCCTCAGTGTGCACGCAGGGTATAGGAAGTGTACATTACTCAAAAAATGTACTCAAAAACCCCCCAAAAACGTGCATTCACAGCCTTAGTAACTTCAGAATTATACAAAAAGACGATTTTAAATCACCATGCTGTTAACAGTTCACCAAACATAAAAAAAAACAATCTTGATCAATCATTTTACAATGTTCTAAAGCCTAACTCATCATAGCAAAGGGGATCTACATATTGTTTCATCATTGTTTTATAGATGGTTGTATCAACAGATTTCCTACTGCACCTTACACATTGTTATCGAAATATACAATAATTCACTAATATGTGAAGCTCATCTAAAGGTATATACCTTTTACTATAGTCTTTAAGCTGCAATTAACAAAACACACAAAGAGTTAGTATAGTGTCTCAGCAAAAAGCAAAAACAGAGAGACTTATTATGAGCTTGTCATTTAAAAGGACACAGTGTCATGTTGGATTTGTTTAATTTAAATTAATCTAATTCAGAATTCAAGATGAACATTAAAAATTGCCATTACTGTTGGTTCTACTAAAAACAACCCGGCAAAACTTGAATACAGCAATGTTTTAAATATGTTGGAATACCACCCCTAACCATGTAAAATGCTGGTTGCGGCTCTACCAGCATTTTTGAATCGACGTTTTGTTGTACAAAGAGGGCTGATTTTTCTCAATCCTTACAGGTATAAGTTCATACTTGTAATACAATTGTAAATATATACAAATCCCAGTTGTTATCATACATTTTTGTAATTGAGGGCGCTGCCTCCACCACATCTCTTAATGCCCCTTTAAGACTGTTACTGAAAATGATCATTATCAGGTATACAGGGTGAGTCAAAATAGTCAGGTCCCGTTTTCAAAAAATAAGGAAAAATACTTATTGTACAAAATTGGTAAATGTGTTCATTGTTTATGAGAGTCGACATATTATTGCTTCATACCTGGTGATGTTTTCACGACAATATCATATTCCACGCCAGATTTACAACATATGTACGAAAAGACGCGAAATCTAAAGTGTTCCAAGTTTGGTGGTGGATGTTAACACTATTGTAATATCAGTTATTCATACAACACAACAAACTGTATAACTATTGCAATTTATACCAAATTAATATGTTTTTGTTGTTGAACCTCTGATAAATAAAACGATATTACATGCAAAGGATTGGAATGTATAATAATATAACTCAGTATTGCATAAACATATTCATAAAATAGACTACGCACTTGGCGTGGTAAGTTGTCAAAGCATAAACTGTTTAAAGATATCAGATCTGTTTTTACTCAGACTTCTCCCATATCAGTTCGAGTAAAATAACAAGTTTCAAAATACTTTCGGCACATTTGGTTAACACTCAATAATGTTTGACTGCACGAAAACTATTAAAAGCATAACCGCAAAGACAATAGCACTTCTCTTTTCCTATTGTAAATGCTGTGAATACCAACACGCCTTTGATTGACTTATTCAAAAGGCGCGCGTTAAACTTTTACAACCATAGGGATCCCTTAGATAAGTTGGAACAGATTTTATTTCACAGAATTTGGAAAAATGCTCATATCTCCCATTTCGCATAACCAATTTGAATTAAAAATAAACTTTAGGTTATAGCTAGTAATGCAACCTTGTTAGGCAAGTCATTAAATACATTCATTTTTGCATTTTAACTGGTTTAAAATATCGGTGAAATCGGGACCTGACTATTTTAACTCACCTGTATAATACATGCACATCTAGGTTCCAAGTCAAGTGTAATTAAATTCACTCAAAACTCGCCATTCCTTCCTATCGTAATGTTTTGACACTGTACTTAACAGTGTAAAAATATTAGATGCAGTACGGTCTGAATTAGCTTATTTAGTATGGCAAGTACCCCTTCAATCTAGAAACACTGTAATTGTAAAAATCAAAACACGTCACTTATATTTTTGGTTGTAAATAATGTTGACTTTTTATTTAAATGGATTTTAACACAACCAACATATCTTTTCCAGTTTAGGTCATTTTGAATGTCATACCCGTAATTATTATAAACTTGATGAAAATAATTTAGGGTTATTATTGGGTTGTTTTGAATGAATTCAATCATCATTCATGAAAACCTTAAAGGATTTTTGACAAAAATGGAAAATTGGAAATTTATACTTTGAAAATTGTCTATGTTATGACCCAGTGTTTCTATAACATAATAATTAAAACACAATGATTGTATTTCGCACCTGTGAGGGCCATGGCTCCTCTTAATAACCAACATACAAACTCACGCCTGAACAACTGTCCAACTGACAACAGCAGACATTTGAAACATCACTTTTTGAAAATGAAAAATTGAGGAAATAAGAACTCACATCGTTAAAAATTAGAAACACTGCAGGTCTATTATTTGATAAAATATAACAAGAACTATGTTTGCTATAAAAATTGATGTGGAAGTATTTACATGCACATAATGGGAGTGCCGTATGTCTTTGCTCATTATTTGAAAAGTTCATTTCCCAGGTGTCAAATTTGTAATATATATATAATATAATCTAGAAACACTGAGATTTTGTTATGCTCACCATGAATGGTGGTCTGTCTTAAGGTATTCATAGACTTCATATGAAACAAATTTGCCGACCCCTCTTTTCCGAGAATTGCCAAGATCATCGGGTGGTTAGCTTTATTTGCCAATAAAAGTATTGGATAAAACACTGCATTGGTTTAATTTTCATCTTTCATGGACCAAAGGGAGGTGGTGTATAACCAATTGAAATAAAAGGCGTTTATGGTAAGATGAACTGTAGAAATGTGCTTTAAATCTACCCAAACATACCTATATTGCTTACTACCCCGGGGACCTTTCTGAAGTTCAGTTGTAAGTATTAAATGAAAACGCTGATTGTGAACGCATTATGTTCTCCCGCCTTTTATAACACTTTTGCATTGCTGCCAGTGGCGTGCGCAAAGGGGGTGGGCAGTTTGGTATATTAGTTGGAGGAAAATGGTCAGTCGACAAATCTGTACATGTAGTCGACAAATGTATGCACCCAGGTTGTTAAAAAAGGGAAATGTTATTATTAGAGAAATATTATGAAAACGCTCATAATTGTCCATTAGTTGTGTACTGTGCGACTTTGTGACGTTGCGATTTTGTGACTGTGCGGTGTTTTTTTTCTGTGCGAAATGTTTTGAACCTACCCCCACCCCCTAGGGGCTACCTTTTACTATTTTGTTGGTACTTCGGGGGAATTGAGAAGAATCTGAGTCGGGGGAATTTCATTTATGGCCAAGTGGCCCCCTACTCACAATATCCTGCGCACGCCACTGGCTGCTGCTGTTATATGCCCGCGTCATTTAATATTTTACTTTTGCCATTCTATTATTTCACGATTCCCCACTAAGTAATGAATAACAAAATTATTGTCAAATTCACCAAGTGCACGCGTTTTTACGGGGCATGTATTCACTGGAAATAAATAAGGTACACAATAAGGTGCACGCGCGATTATGGCCGCACGTACGTTTTTGGTCGGACGCACGCGTCTCACATATGATGCACAGTGCGTTTGTTGCTTTCATGCGCGCTAGCGTCCTTCTGTATCCATTTGCTGCTGTAAGGAGGCTTCGCCAAGTCGCCATTATTATGTGTATCTTTCACAGAGTAGGCCTATATGAACTCCATTTTCACAGTAAAATTCCCCCTTGAGGGTAAGATATATATTGTATATGGTAAATTCAATAGCCGCGTTGAAAGTGATAAAATGTAAGTGTCCGAAAGAGGGATTTCTGACGTAGTATATATTATATGTGTTAACCTTTTACAATAATGTTCCCTTGGCATTATGCATTCATGGCCAGGCAACCATAATAAGTTAAGATACCGTTATATGTATTTCCGCCGCCAGATGCAGGCAGCAAAGCGTTGACAATGTGTACGGAATTATCGTAGTACAGTATAATATCATACATGTCGTCAGTGGTATTACATAGTGACGTATGATCTGTGGTATTACAAAGTGACGTATGATCTGTGGTATTACAAAGTGACGTATGATCTGTGGTATTACAAAGTGACGTATGGTAAACGTTTGTTGTTTAGTGATGTATAACCTATTGTTTTGAAATGTCGGTTTTCGTAATTATTCCCAAAGTCGAACATTATTTTGTATAAAAAGCAAATGAAAATCTTGTTTTAACATAGTGACATTCACGCTATACGTTACTAGATATTGATACCTATGCACATAAATATAGGTAATTGTTTTATATAGTACTTATATTAAACAGGTTTAGGCGGCAGATTATAACTACACTTGTACTGTGCAAATAAAGCTTGTAAGGCCAAACAAAGAAGATGTTCCAATAAACTGCGCATGCCAATTATCATTTATAAAATTTTGAACATGGAGTTTTCCATCACCAGTTGATCTCAGTTGAAAATTCCCATAGCGTTACACTGCCGATAATGAGCTAATTGATATTCATGAGGTGATTTACCACGGCGATTTGGAATTTTGACTTGCTCGATAAAATCATGAATTGTAATGCTTTTAAATCATGAATCTGTATAGGAAACATGAATTTATTGGTATAAAATGTACAATGAACACAATGAAATGGTAATTGGGACTGATGGTTTAATACTTTGTCGACAACACAGTGATAACTTGCAAGCTTCCAGGGGGAGAAATATTTTTGCGCGGCAGTGTATTACAGTATCATCTGCAGCCTACCACCATCATTAAGTGATTACCTGATTGTATATATATCATCTCATTAAAACCCTTTTAAACTTGTTTGTGATAGTTTTAATATTACCAGGTCCCATCTCTCAGTTAAACCTTCTTTTAATGGCATGCTTTAACCATAAATGTTTTAATATCTCCGAAATAGTCATTATCACAACGGACAGATATACCGGGTGTCCCAAAAAAAAGGGTGCACGTGTTTATCCAACTTGTTGACCATGAAGTTCTAAAATTTGGTGTAAGATGTTTAAACATATGGAACGACTAAACACCTGGCTTTCAGATGCTGCTTATTTCATCTGATTCGGATTTGTCGTGCACTTCAGAGGGATCCCACATTAACTGCTTTTAGAAATCCCTTAACACGTATTCCAAGAACAACATTTTTAGTTTCATTTTTGTTCCTCAGTCCATTTTAAATAATTCTGGCCAATTACCCTCCCCCAACGTTTCAAGACGATTAATGCCCATGGATCAAATGTTATTATCGTTTTGAAGCTCGTAATCATTATTTCTGTAAAAATGGCACAACGTCGATTTTGGGCAGCTTTGATAAACTGGGTATATCTCAGGATTGACAAAATCAAATAAGATGAAAATAAACGGCATCTGAAGGCCAAGTGTTTCTTCTTTTTGTGTGTATACAAATATTACACCAAAATCTAAAACTTCATGTTGAACAAGTTGCGCCCTTTTTTTAGCGACACCCTGTAAAATCCGAGCAGACGATAAAAGCTGCTATGATATCATTACGTGATTACCTGACTGCATAATCATCTCATTAAAACTCTTTTAAACATGTTTATCTCAGTCGAACCTATAACTGGTAATGGCATGATTTAACCAAAACTGTTTTTAATATCTTTAAAGTCATTATCACAACGACCGCTTTAAAACATCGGCCGACGCTAAAAGCTGCTATGTCATTAAGTGATTACAGATTACCTAATATTTTGAATTCACGTATCTCATTAAAACCCTTTTAAACAGTCTGGCGGGTTTGTGATATTTTAGATATTACCAGGTCCCCGTCTCTCAGATTAATTCTTTTATAATAGTGCAATATACACAAAACTTTTTTAATATCCCCCAAAGTCATTATAACGTCAAGATAGAGTATAATGGTAATTATAATTACAATTACCGTCCGAATTTACTCCATTTAAAGAGAAAATTGTTAGATTTTGATGAACCTCATAATGAGATTTCAGGTGTTACTTCAGATAAATATTGTTGGCAAAGGACAATACCATGCTAGGTTGAAATGCTTTGGTAACATGTTAAAATAACGATAATTGTTAGTTCATTTTTTGCTCGTTGCGTTGGCAACCGCTCATTTAGTTTTTAGGCATTTTATTTTAAATTTCAGGTAAAGAGGAAATGTACTACATTTCTTATTGCAGCAATATACAATATAGCTTTTCAAAACCAATTATTACATGATAACGACCCATTCCTATATTTTAAATAAAAAGTAAAAAAATAATTTTGAAAATCGTTTTTTAAATGTATTTTTGACCAGACAACACTGATAGTTTTAACATATGAAATTAGAAAACCTTTTAAGCCCATGTCCTACAATTTACTAGTCAGGGCTCTGGATATTGTCTTCATTATAGGAGGACTTTTAAGTCACAGTGGACCTAAGGTTTTCCACTCTGACCAACCAGATCCTTTGGGAATATCTCAAGGTTAAGATTTCCCATCTTAACTCTTTTTCATCTGTCACCAAATGAAAAGGTGTAAGTTAGTTCAGTTCACCCTAGGCGAACTAGCCAAAGTGGACCTTTGCCTTTAAAGATGGCTTTGGAATCAAGTTCTTGTTAACTGTAAAACAACATAATATCGCTAATTTCGCTGAGAGATCCAATTCGCCAAATTAAATTGCCGCCAATTATATTATTTATAATGGTTATATATAGGAAGATGATATAAATTAGTGAAATTAAATTGCCGCAAAGAGTTGACTAAATGCTAATTTGCTAATTTAAGCCGTGAAATTAAATTGTTTTACAGTCATTTCCGCCTTCTCCATCAGCCTATGGTAACGTGTACCCGTCAATTTGTGCACTCATTGCATTTTTGCTTGTCAACCCTAAATATGTGCATGCAAATTAACATCTTAACAAATTGAGTGCAGTGGGGATGGGGGTATGGATGGGTGGCGTGGGGGTGGGGATGGTAGGGGTCGCCTTAAACGAAGGCTACTGATCACCTCGATAAAAAGCACTGGAATACATGTATGTTTCAGTGCCTCTAAACGCTGAGGCCATAAGTGTCTGTATTTGAGGCTGTTCGTTTGCTGTAATTGTTGACAAGCAATGCTACGCGTAGGCATCAAAACAGTGCTTTAGAGCCTGACCACTAGTCTGCTTAATTCCATATTACAGTAAATGTTTTATGATCTACTCAGCGGCGTCAATAAGTCTCATGAACAACTTTCCCCCCCGGGATAATATCACTGGTCACGTGGTGTTTGGACAATAGTGTCAGATCTACCTCTGACAATACTTGTCATCTAAAAATGTTTCAGAACGTGCTACATTTAAGGGGGTACACAATAGTGTTGAAGAATATATTCTTTTAAATAATTTACTCTCAGAATCCAAGGTGGACATGATTGCAAGTCATATAGTGTTGCCACGGGGTTGCCAATCACACATTCACAGAAACAGCCTTATACCAAGCATATTTGATTTGTGACTAGTTATAAATTAGCTGTTGGTTGAGCACATGTGGTTTTGATACACATTGAAAGACATGTAACCTTGTACCCTAAATCAAGATCAAGGACATTTGAACACCCAATTTTGCAAGTATGACTACTTCGGTTGCAATTTCCAGGAACATTTTAGTAGTGTATTTCTCCATGTGCCAGCAGACTGGGACTAGACGATCACATGCTCCCCATCTATATAGTGTAAAATTCGTGTAGAGCCGGGATAGAACATTTGAATCCCGGGATTTGAATTTACATTTTGTTGTACACAGAGAGCCATTTTTTTCTAAATCCTTGCAAGTGTAAGTTCATTCATGTAATACATTTGTAAAAATGTACAAACCCCAGTTTTCAACAAAATTGAGGGCACAGCCTGCAGCACATCTCTGATGAGTATTGCTTTAATGTATCAAAGTTTAAAATAGAACAATCGAATTATCTTATTCTATTCACGACTACCCCGCCGATGCTTAAGAGATTCTGCTTTTAGTTGTTATTAATATGCCAAATACACAGCACGAGAAAAGGACCTATTGTTAACGTACACAATGTCGTTAGACCCAACGCATTTGCGCTGTGCGATCGATAGCCCCGTCAATCCTGGCTATACAAACACACACAGAGACCCCAATTGGTCCTTTCTCGTGCTGTGTATTGGAAATGAGACTTTTGAAAATGGGAATTTTTTCTTTAAATGGTGCTAATCATGGTTTATCTTTGTTGTTAGGGGGCAAATTTGGTATCAAATTATGCCTAAAAGATTCATTTAAATGCCTATTTAGCCTGAGTGTTTGGTCAAAAGAAAATTGAATGTTACTCAAAATGACATAAACAAAGTGGTATACTTTCTTTTGTTGAACCTTTATTACAAATGCATGCGAAACAACCGATGCCGAGACGCTATAGGAGACATTTTTAATATAAACACAAACAGACGAAAACCTCCATAGCGTCACACAATATGAATAAAACAAACAAAGGCTTGATTTACTTTTTCAAACGTAATGCATATTTTTTTATTTATCGAAAATTCCCATAGGTGAACAATCTTCATAGCTTTCATATAGGGCTTGGGTGACCTAACTATTGACTGTTCATACATGCATTACGATTGTAAAAATGTACAAATCACAGTTGTCATGGTAAAAATAACAGACGCGTGGAGAGTATTTTGTAGGGGTAACTATTTCATAATAAATCAAGTCAAAACTAAAATTTAATAACATAAGACAGTTTTTTCAGACTTTGTGTCTCATTCACGCAAATCGGTGTTATAATGACGGAGATATGGCTTGAAAGTCGCAACCATATGGGCCGTTTTTTTTACTTAAAAGTGACAACATCAATGACAAACGGGGATGAAACGGTCACACCCTGAGGATACAGGGTCGACAATGATTATTGCATTATACAATAATTCTTTCTAAAAGGAAAAAAAGTGAAAAACAACCACATATTGTTACTTTGTCCTCACTTATAGTTTTTATTTTTCATTATTGTTTTATTTTTAAGTCTTTAATCTGGCAGACCAACGTCGAAAGATCAAAACGAAGGGTATCGAATATAAGAACAAACTGAAAGAGTACCAGAAGCTGAACAGGAAAGTCCAACTACAACTTCGAAAAGACAAAACAACTTTCATCACCCAGATTTGTTCTGAAGTTGAAAACGACAGTACAGCCAACATCACCAAGGACCTGTACACAAATATCCAACTCCTGCCAAAGAAACGGTTCCCCGCGAAGAACTCATGATTATCTCGTAAATCCAACGACATCTTTAGCACACGGTATACAGCTCTATGTGGAAGGGTGGGATTTCTGTGTTAGAAACGCCAGATGGCTTACTGACAATCTAGGACTGCCTTATTCGAAATAATTTCAGAAGCCTGATCAAGACTAACTGTGATTACAGGCAATGACTCAAATTATGTTCTTAATTCTGGTGTTCCCATATTATCAAAATAATCAACAATACAAGTTTGGAAACATTTCTTTTCTATGTTAATATTCATTGCATTATGTTGGTATGGCTGATAAGAATTGTATTACTTGACATATTATCCTAAATACACTGTGTCGAGACATTATAAGAGGAAAAGACGTCAGACGTCACGAACTTCTAAAATCGGATATCTGTTTCATCAAAATACAAAGTTTATTGCCAGTCATACTGTTCTCATTAATGTAATACATTCTGTACCATCAACATAACAAACAAATATTGATATTTCATATTTATGCGAGATATTCGATGCCGAGACAGTCTGAAGAAAACATAGATTGCGAACAACATGATATAAACACAAATAGACCTTATTTCAGACAAACACCTCCACGGCGTCACTTCGTATAAATGAAACATGCAGGACACTATCAATTTACTTAGGGAGCACATCAAAATTCGACCGCGCGGCAACCACCGGTTCCGCCCGGTTGGACCGCATATCATTGTTTAGAACAATAGAAACCGGCTGCAACCGCATGGAACCCCACGGAACCGGCGGTTGCCGGGCGGTCGAGTTTTGCTGTGCTCCCTTACAGTGTCTGAAACTTGAACGTGAAAACTCTTCCCTCAGGAGAATATTTGAGTAAATCTTTATAAAGCATTGCGTCATTTTAAATCACTATTTTTAACATCGTTTTCGGCCTTGTTTTCATTTTGGTTTTCCATTATGCTTGTAGTATTGCCTGGTAGTGTCATCCACACCAATTTGGTCCCAGACATGTTTGTTCGTTTATTTGCTAGTCAACACTATTGGTCCGTTCGGAAACACATTTGGATGATTTTAATATTGATGATGATGAGAATATTGTTTTCAGTAAAAAAATGATTACGTATTTCTAGATTATCGGAATAACCGGATTTAAATTCAATTATGTCTAAACTCATGTGTTTTGTTCAAAGCAGAACCCAGGAGCAGATTACTTACAAATCCTGGGACAATCTTACTTCTGCGGTTATTGATAGATGCGATGAACTTGGTATGTCTTTATGAAAACCAATTAAAACACAAGCGTTACAATTGTGTATTAGATTTAAAAGGTACGCTCAGTCATTTGGCATGGCGAGGCGCCCTCGATTTCCAAGAAATTCATGATTTGTACTTTTACTGCTGCCATTGCTGATGGATGCGATGAAATTGGTATTTCTTTATGACAAATATTTAATTAATTAATGTAATGTAATAACTTATAACCAGACGGGAAGAGTTCGATGGTTTTGCAGACAAATCAATATGTTAGAGAGCGAGTGACAGAGAGCGAGTGTCTTTTAAGATCTTACATGTAGTTACTGTGTTTAGGTGCCTCTCAAATGTAGCACCGGGCCGCGAAATGTCTTTATGCAACTATAACGGGATATAACGGGATGCATAGAACCCTAAATATCCCAAAACGAGATGCAACCACCCTATAGACTAAAACGGGATGCAAACCCTGCAGTCAAAACGACATTCCATTAAAACAATATGAAATAGGACTCTTTAGGTAGTTTCATAATTGAGGTTATGTGGTGAGGCGTGTTTTTAATTGTCAAAGTACACCCACATATATCGTGGCATATTCACCTTTTGGCGGTTTTCAATGATTATCATCCTAAAAATGTCAAGTACACCATTTCCTTACGGGCATTAGCTTGATAGTGCTGTTAACCAGTTTTGTACCGCCGTCATGTTGTTAACACAATAAGCAATATGCCAATGTACCCATCACCTTTCCATTAGCACTGTGTCTTTTTTACTCGTTTTAAAGCCAGCGTGATACCCACTTTAAAGTCCCTAGGGAAACACGTCGGAAATGAGCTAAAAGCATCAGTGGACTTGTCGTAAATAGAATAAGATAACTCTTCTTATTCTATGTTATGTTAAATCATGGAGGATAATCCTCTAGAAAAGCAAAACGCTAGTTTTGCAAACGCAGTACTAGAGTAAATACATTAGATGACAAGTATTGTCTGAGGTAGATCTGATACTATTTATTCAATTATCTCGTGTCCGGGCTAGCAATCGATTGCCCAACCCTTGAAAACATCTGCTGTGACTTATTAGGCGATAGGGAAAGTCCCAGATGATACCCTTGTATCTCTTGTAGCATGTAACCTTGTGTAAGCACTTCATACACCTGCAATTTATCAGCCTAAGAAAGTGGGGAAAATGCTATATGAAGGTGAGAGATGTAAGCATTGACATAATTATGTGTATAAACAACTTTAGGAAGCATTAATCCTGACATTAGGTGGTCATACCAAGGGATGCAGTTTCAAAATGCACTTGGGAAATTGCACAATAAATCTCAACAAGTTTAATGGAAACATAATTGGTACGTGAATAGATTCAAGTAGTGACCATGACCTTACAAAGTCAAAATACTAAAGCGGTCATATTGCCAAGCAAAGTTGAAGGGAATGAATATATATAAAAGAGATATAAAAGAGGCATTGTTGACTGCAATAGAATTGGGTTTGAAAGAAGGATAATTATAAGACCCATCAAATAAGAGTCTCTGCGACCGGAGTAGGTTGCACACACGAATAGAATATGTAGGGCATGATGCATATGCTATGCTGAAGAGATGGGAGGGATAATACTGGGGATGACTGATGATAAACATTTGGATTACTGTACAAGGGTCACAATACTTTGTAGGTAGCATTTGGATACATGAATGGAAAGTGAAAAAGATCACTGTAGCAGAATGGCTCGCCACAAGCACTTGTCTGATGATGATGTCACAAAATTATTAACTATTCGGGTCCCTACGAATACCAAAAACTAAAACCCACACACGATGGGCCGTGAAGGCATGGGATTCGTGGGCAGAAGAAAGAAACGTGATTGCAGATCCGAACACCCCAAATATTTGAGAGTACGGCAAGCCATAGTATGAGTACATGTATGTGTAGCGGGATTGGGTTTTGGGAGGGCGATTTAAAATGTATTTATTATATTTAAAAATGTATTCATCATATTTTAGGATATTATTTTTATTTTACTTTGTCCGTGTGTGGGCCATGAATATGGTAGTCATAGTTGCATGGAGACCATTAGGCTATAAGGGACGCACCATTTGATTTTCAGGGGGGGCATGGAAGTTGGGGTCGGGCGGAATTTTTTTTGTTCGTCACCGAAGTAGGCGACATTTCTTTTTTGTTTTAACTGTTTTTCTGTACATTAAGTTGGGTGTGTCGGGTGAGTCATACTTTATTTTTTTTACTCGGCAGTGGGTCATCTTCTTTTTTTTTTCCTGGGTTGGTGGGCAAAGTTTTTTTTTTCTTCCTGGAAAGTGGGCAAAGTTTTTTTTATTTTAAAAACTTCCATGCCCCCCCCCCCCCCTGAGTATCTAATGGTGCGTCCCTAAATGCATGCAGATAAATATCCACATATGAATTAATTGATCGGAAAATCTAGTTCCATTTTGTTTGGCGATATGTAAATAGCTTCAGTACAATGACCAATGGCGAATGGGAAAGCTACATGATTGTAAGTAATATTCGTGAATTCCGGGTTGTTTGATCAATCGATGATCGACACCTGTAATTCCATCATTCGCGTTCGTAGGATCCAGAGGAGGGTGTCCAGGCCGTATCAATATGCTGAGCAGACTGTCGTATGGTTAGGTTTGTATGGGTAGGTTTGTAGCAAAAACAATACAAATTTATACAAACTAATTGGTGACTGGTTAGTTTCACCGTCAGCTGACCCATTAGTCGTACCTGACGTTGTTGCTAGTTAGTAATAGGTAGTGGAAGTGAACAATAATGCTTTAGGATAATTATTATGTTAAAAGGGAGGATTAAACTGCTTGTACAACATTAACTCATCGTAACTTTTGGAGGTATGACATTGAGACAGATTATTCTTATGAAGTCATGCTAATGTTCTGGAATGTTATAATACCCTGAATTTAGGACAATGTATTGAGGTGCTTTTGGTACTCGGACACTTCAAATGAACGTAGGCGGAGTTTTGTGATTCTGATATTATGGGAATATGACTGTTGTAATAACTTAAATCATGCTTAAATATTGGAAGTGGTTGTCAATTGTTCTTATTGGAATGATATGTGCGCCCCAAGCCATGGCGTCGTACTGAGTAATGAATGTTGTGCACATGTTGATTGTAGTTTAAGAAATAAGACTTGTGATATTTTGTCAGGTTATGAACACATTTACTTTGGTCACATACTGTAATGTTATAATAAAGTTTAGACAAGTAGTGTAGTAAGCGCACCCTAAGCGACCCATACTCGCGTAGTGTAGTGTTATAACATGTGGTAAGAATTAATAGGTACTTGGGTGAACTCATCGTTCAAAACCTGCTTACAAATAATAGGCTTACTTGTACAAATTCACCATTCATCTTTGATAACCAATACTAGGCTTACTTGTGTGTATATATTGCTATGTGTTGGAAGTACTTCGATTATGTCACCGCCTCAAACCTATGGTTAATGATCGTGATGAGGAAGTTTGAGCAAATTAACCGACACATTATGGTATGTGTAAATGAAGTGAAATAGACTAGGAGTGCATGCGTATTGGCTGGAAAGTATTCATAAGTGCACGTGGCGATGGCGTAGTTTCTGTTATCAACGTACCGGTTGCTGTGCGCGGTGGGAACTGACCTTGTGGGTAGTTGGGAGAGAACACGCAGGTGCCAACGCTGGTCTAGAGAGCGACCACCCACTGGTTACCTCGGCTGTGTTTCGCCCGTGTCACCCTGTCGAGGTACCCACGGAGAGGAGTTATTGAGCTTAAGCGCGGAGAGGAGTCATGAGCTTAAGCGCGGAGAGGAGTTATTGAGCTTAAGCGCGGAGATGTGGTATGGAGCCTGAGCGCGGAGTGTGAGTACCGTAAGCTTATGGCGCGTAAACATTTACACGTATGATAGTCGGTGTGACATGGTAGGCTACTAACACAGTGTTCTTCTCTTTTGTGTATTTCAGAACGCTCCATGGTGGTACAATTTCAATATAGATTTGTTTGGTGATTCAATATCTTTGGTACAATTTCAAAAATATACACTTGGTGGTACAACGTCATTTAATACTTTTATCTGGTTAAATTTTTATCTGTCACGTTTATTTTCACAATTTCACTATCTTAAATCGTTGTTAAGTGCTGTAGTTGGATGGTGGTTAGTTTTATAGTTGCGAAATAAAGAAGAAGAAAAAGTGTACCAGTCCTTTGTCGTCTACGGTAGAAACGCAGGTTCTGTCCCTGCAAACAAACCCACGTGGTCTTCATGCAAATAAAACATGCAGGTTTCTAATTTGAACCCTGCCCACACCTAGAAAAATTAGTGGTGTCAGATACTGCAACAGCATTCTGCACGCTTCGTGGTAGGCTTTCGGCGCCGCCGGCTCGGTCCCGCCACATATGTATCAAGTTCTGTGTATGTATTGTTCATTATGCCTACCATGGTGAGATTTGTTGATGTTGCTTAATAAATATATGTTCTTAGTTGTGACCAAACCCCAAGCTTAGAGTTGCATTTTCTGTTATTTTCTCAGGGAGCGGGATATACTTAAGCCTACAAACACTCTTGGCAGACACTACAGTGCAAGTAATGTATCACCTACTACAATTTCTGTTGTTGCTGCTGAGCTTTAATACAAATATAGTGTAATACCACTTCTTAGTTGTGACCTCATATTACAACTTCTAAGCAAATGCAATTATAGTTCACAACGCGGATTGGTCTTTAATAAGTAGTGTCGCAATATTCACAATACTTTAATTGTCATTGTGTTTGTGACTGAGTACTTGGTTTGGTATTACTTATCCCTTACATTCACACCACTTCTTCTGGCGTTGACACATACATACCACACTTTTTTAAGATGTGATAAGTGATAGAGGTTACTCGCCTGTCACATTAAGATCACGCATGTTAAGACCACTTAAGACCATGCCTGTCACAATTAATACCACCTCGCTTTAGCTACACGATCGTAAGATTACGTATTTAGGGTACTCTTTGAAAGTCCATGGACGACCCCCCTTGTAATGACCACTGAGCACCCCATCAAAAGGAGCAAGAGAGGTAGAGGGGTGAAGGTATTCTGCGAGTTCAGAGTTTTTGTTGCGAGTGCAATTCGAGTTGCGAGTGCAAGTTCGAGTTGCGAGTTGAGAGTGGGATTTTGCGAGTTAATTTTTGCGAGTTGTCAAATGCGTGTTGCGAGTTTCTTAAATTTGCGAGTTGATGTTATAAGTAGCCAGGAGGGCAAGGGGGGCAGAGTTCCCCCCCCCCCCCCCTGAAAAATAATTTGACCGGGAAATCGGGAAGGCAGTGGAAAATCGGGAAGGTAAAGAAAGGGAGAAAAGGAAGGAAATGAAAGGGAAAAAAGGGAAGGACAGGGAAAAGGAAAAGGGAAGGAAAAGGCAGTAGCGTGCGCAAAAGGGGAAATATGGCCGGTCGATTTTTTTTGTTTTGTTGCAGCAGTCGGCTAAATAAAGAAATTTGTTATAGAGAAAACTGATGAAAACCCGGTGGATTGGCCAAAACTGTGTTGTTTTTTTGTACTGCGCGACTTTTTGACTGGTTTTTTTTTGTGACCGTGCGAAATTTGTTGACCTCACTTTACATGGGTGCGTCACAGTATACATCTGTTTACGAACAACAAAATACGACCTTTAAATATACGCTATAGGCCTACTATACCACATAACTCCTTGATACCGCTAACCAAGTTCTACTTTAATACCGCAAACATCACTCCGATATTTTATACCGCATGTTCTAAAATGCCTGAAATCACTCGATCATCGCCAATTGCAATACAAGAGTTTGGCAAACGAAAAAACAAAACAAAGAACCGACAGTAGACCGAGAACCTTTCATTTTTAGAGTAGTGTAAGATAGGGGATCAGCATTGCGCTCTTCCGCACAAGCGCAGAACAATCGAACAACACAGAGGTAGGAGGACAGGCCCCCGGAATTAGATTTGGTCGGGGATGTGCGGCAGGAGATTCAAATAAAAAACATACCCATTTCTAAGGGTGATTTGTGGAAAAACGGTACCCATTTCTAAGGATTTTGCTTCATTTATAAACCCCGTTCGCAAAATGTCGTGTATGTGCCGCCTTTTGGGGTGCCTTTTCTTGAAGTATATGGGTGGTATTGATTAAATCAGAAATGTTTTTGGTATTTTTAAATGCCCCTAAATTCTTTGATGGTTTATAGAAGGTGTAATTTCCAATCCGAAGTTCAAATGTTTAAATTCACTTTCGAGAACCCAATTTTTGTTACAATACACTTTCGAGAACCCAATTTTCTACTTACCTCCCGTTTATTGTAAATAGGCCCAAAGCCTACATGAATAACAAGGGATAAAAGATCCCCCCACCCCACCTCCTGGTTACGCCACTGAACGGGTCGAAGCAGAATGGGAAATGTTCTCGAAATTGTTTCAGCCTCATCCTGACGTTTATGATAATCAGTTAAATATTTTATGAATTTTAGACCAGTCAGACATTATTGCGCATATATACAAGTTCTCCTCTTGGTTCCGTCCATCCCGGTCCCGGTCCGGGGTCTTTATATTCGAGGGCCATGGTTGACAACATCGAATAAGGGCAGATCCCCGCGTGAATCAAAAGTAGTTTCATTTTCAGTAGTCATGGTGTTTTATCCAGTTAGTCAACGATATCTGACGACGGGGTGCGTCGTCATAGTCCGTCAGAATCCACCAATGGCGCGTCCACAAATTGACTGAGGGTGCGTATTTGGATGACAATGGTCCGTCGTTTTGGTTGACACAGGGTGCGTCATGGTACGTGAGAAGTTGACGCACCTCGGTAAAGTGACGCACCCCCGGGGGTCGTATAGTGCGTCTTACAACTGATAGGTGTATAACATAACAAAAGAATCTAACCTTTTTCAGGCTCTGTTTGTTGTTGTTTTGTCCAACGTGAATTCGCTCGCATGAAAATAAAATGTCAGAACATTGTGAAATAATATCGAAAAAATTAAAGACAAGACACGGTCTTAATCTGGAATTTGAGTCGGGATTTACTGATGGATTGTGGATTGGATTCAATGGACGAGATGAACTCTAACGTTATATTCCGTTCCAAGTTTCACTATTCGGAATAAGAGAGCTAACATTGAAAATAAGCAGCTGAGCTCATTATTCTGAAAGTATAATCACAATCTTTGTAATATGAATTTAAATTATAAATAATTAAAACAACAAGGACATTGTGTGGGGGTGTGTGTGTGTGTGGGGTGGGGGGCTCATTACAGGGAAATTTGGCATTTGGATGGACATTTTGGTTCTCTAACTTAAAAATATCCCCTGGTGGGGGTGGGGTGCTCATTCCAGGGAAATTTGGCATTTGGAGGGACATTTTGGTTCTCTAACTAAAGAATATCCCCTGAAGAAAATATCATGTTCTGGGCCCCATGCCGTAATGGGTACACCCAACGAAATAAGCTGCGTAAGCAGCAAACATGACATTGCCATCAAATGGAGGACTATTTTCTTTTTGACAGGAAATTATTTCTATCTTGCTGGGAAATCCCAGCCCTGAGTGAAAAGGAGTTTTCGAATAAGTGTGTCACAACAAAGTTTTCGAAGACATTTTCGTAGTAAGTTACGAACAATATTTTTCAAGGTAAAAGAGCAATTTTGTTACGGTGTTTTGCTTGTTTTTATATCATGAGTTAAAAGTGTGGTTAAACAAAATATAACTGGCGGATAGTCGTGTTAAACATCTACTTGGTACTAAAATAGGTACTACCTTTGTTTACATTTGGCATGTGGCGTTCGAAAAAAATAAAACAATGACACGTAACCCTTTTTGGCGCAATTTCAATTTATTACTTTAGATACGACTTGATCATCATCTCGTATTCAAATAGCATTGTTTCATGCAGGAAAATGGGTTTGGTATATAAAGAAGCCCGATTTTATTCATCTTATATTTAATTTAGGGAATGGATTGCTTCCAGATAGTTAAATCAGTCGCAAAATGTCACTTAGTAATTAATTGCAAAGCTTCCGAATTTTCGTGAATACGTGCAACCTTCAAATTTGACAAAATGCAGAATAATAAAGTTTCCTGAAACGACTGTAATGGAAACTAATTTGCTAACGGTCAGGGGTTGAGACCTTGGTTGACCTTTCAGGTCCTATTGGCCAATCAGCGCTCGATTTAAATTTTCGCGCGGGTTCGTGTCGGTCTTGTTTCGTTTTTCCTTCATTCTGCATTTCGGTTGCATCGGGTCATGTTGCAGTAAAAAACAGACGGCTTTAGCACAGAGGACGTACAGTGAAATAATCAATGACATCGTCCGTTCGGCGGTCTATTCGGGTTTCGCCAATTCGCTAAGTACTATTATACTAAGTTGGTAACTCCGATATGGGAAGAAACGTGCACGTTATAGTGTTTAGGGAAGCTCGTCACCATCCTCTGTGCTATCTATTCTACGTTCTAAAGCCAAATGAGTACTCCAGAGCGCTGGCGGTCGGCGCAATATGGCAGTGTCTTGGGCCGGGATTTCTGGATCACCAGTTTATTACTAGTTGCGGAACATACCAGCCGAGACACCAGGGGAAAACTGAACGATTGTCACCGTTGCGTATAGAAATCAGAGAGGTGAGAATTCTATGCTATGTTAAAGTCGGTCGATAGAGGCCTGTAATATGATTTGTTTTAATATAATGTGTGAATGGGTGCCATGGTTTGGTTATCTCCAGTTGCTTGAACCAGGGAGGTGTCAAATTGATACCTCCCTGCTTGAACTTCATCTTGATTTTATTGACAATTTTCAATTAATATGGTCAGCACGCCTTTAAATGATAATTGATTGTTTGCCTTTCTGTTGAAGACTACGGCTAATTACCTGTTTATTACCGATTGTTTCTAAAAATTCGCAGCAGGTCGGGATTTGGTCTGATCGATTTGGGCGTAAAGGATTAGGATTAGGCCTTAAATATCATATCATGGATCGATTCTCGGCAAGTCCTATATAATGAGTCCTGCTATCTTGCAATTTAGCGCATGTAAAGGTGTAACAAGATTAGTAGGATTATAACCCATTATTAAGAGGTATTTATATAGATTCTGGTTGCGCGTGTGATCTAATTGTACTACCAATAAAACCGATGCGCGAGTCTTTTGAGAGGCTTAGAATTAGAATCGATTGGATGCCCATACATTCTTTACGTTATATTGCGGGATTATAAATGCCACCGGTTCCACCCAAGCTATTTGTATTATAAAGGATGCTGCTACATAATGATTTGACATATTAAAACTCGTCCGACGGCGAACCCGTTAAACTTTTAACTTCCTATCTCACAATATTGATTTAAATTGGGCACATATCCGCGACTGTCTATCATTCCAGGTGGTTATTATAGTATGTATTTAGTATAATTCTAGACGTGTAAATAATAGGTTTAGTAGTAGTCGCAGTAGTCAGAAGTAGCATCTGGTTGGTAAGCATTTAATTATCAGGTTGATGATCAATTTGGTTTAGTTTGCTTTCGAATTCATCACGGCAGGGCAGCATGCAACACTCTAATTTAACAATGGTCAACATGTTTGTTATTCAACCAATCGTTAGTCAAGATTCAATTAATTGATTCCTGTCTGCATACATAACATGTTTACAATTAGTCGGGCGGCGGCTCCCATAGACACTGTACTTAAGCGTGGCACCCCCTCTTGCTCACGATGTAAACGTAACCAAAACAAGTTCAATGAATTTTATAATTATTATCAGGAATCGCTAGGGGTGTGAGATTTGTTGTAGTGTCATATTTTCCAAGAAATGATCATTCTAAGCAGGTTATTTTTAAAAATAAATTCGCTGAATATAGTACATTGCTATAATATGACATCGATCCATTGACTACGGAAAAATCAATGTATTTTCACAGTGGCGTTGCCATCCACAATTAACGTCACTAACCTTAGCTGTACACAAAATTCCTTTTTAGTTTGCGTCTAATGTATTTTGTATAGGCCAATGTTAAATTGTTTCAATAAACAACATTAAAAGTCCACAATCTAGCTGAAATAATTATCGTGCATAATATACATATATACAATTTATTTGAGACTATTCATATATTTTTAAGACCTTTAGATAAAAAGATATGTGGAGAGGTTCTTCCTCGTATTTTCATTTAATCACACTCCCTCCTAATCTGCCGATTAGTTATTCGTGAAAGAGAAAAGCTACAGAAAATAAGATTACTACTGTATCAGAATACTACCTGTACCAGCTGTAAATGGGTACATTGATATCACAATAGATATCACAATGAATATCACAATGATACAATGATCATAATGGTACAGGGTGATCATGAGACTAACGTGCACATCTCATAAAAGGACACGACGCAGACCGTCTTCTATGGTACTACTGGCGCCGGTGTAGGCCTATTAATATATGGCAACGGTTGATCAAGACGAACTAAAGAGGTAAATCGAATACATATATCATATCTATCTAGGATTGAGGCTAGTATAATGCAAGCAATTATTAGTAATATTGCATTGTAAGTTAAATCATACGGACTAGCAAGTCATTTTTGTTTTTTTTATAAAAATCACACAAATAAATCGTTTATGAGAAGAACGAGGGCATAAATAACAAGAATTTGTTTATATTTTAGGGACTATATTAAGTATGCAATAATATTAATGTTTAAAAATTAGTATAGGAAAAATGCATATAAATGGATAGAGAAGTAGGTATTTTAAGGCCTACATCTTCAAATTTATATGCATTTGAGAAACTACTTTATTTTATTATTAATTTGCCTTATAAACATTTTCCACGCGGCAGGCGTCTGCAGACGACATTCCAAAATGTCTCAATCTGTTTAAAAATGTCAACATTGTTAAATTTCATAACCATATTTGGAATCATCATGTGAAATGCATGGAAATAAGTACAAACATACCTCGTGAAAAGTGTTAAAAGGCCAATTAATAATTAATAATAAAATATAGTAGTTTCTCGTCGCCTCGTTCATATTTTTTTTATGAAACTCTTCAATATTGGTGTTTTTTATATCTTCCATAAATTGTTTGTTAAAGCATTTACAAAGCCCGATATGTTGGTAATATATTTATAGTCGAATGAGCATCTTAGAGAGCAGGTTTTGTGTGACCCACGCCCCCATCTATAAAATATTTGAAAAAGGCATCGTCCTCTTCATGTTATGTTAGTACGCAGCCAATATCAAAAAAGCAAACAATTGTATCGCGAAATACCGCCCTTAAATAGCTTCAATGTAAAATAATGATCACGACTGAATTAGTAGGGGTATTTTATTTCATTCAAATCGAGGTTGATCGTTTGTACAATAATTATAGAATATTTACTGAATTTTAAAGAAGTCACTCAAAATACGGTATAAGTTTGAAATATGATTTTTGAATTATTGATATTCAAAATCAATCATTGTGTAGTATGTGTATGTAACTAATGCAATATTACTAAAAAACAGTTTCACTTGAAGCTTTACAGTATAATGAAATTATTAAGAGGTATTTATATAGATTCTGGTTGCGCGTGTGATCTAATTGTACTACCAATAAAACCGATGCGCGAGTCTTTTGAGAGGCTTAGAATTAGAATCGATTGGATGCCCATACATTCTTTACGTTATATTGCGGGATTATAAATGCCACCGGTTCCACCCAAGCTATTTGTATTATAAAGGATGCTGCTACATAATGATTTGACATATTAAAACTCGTCCGACGGCGAACCCGTTAAACTTTTAACTTCCTATCTCACAATATTGATTTAAATTGGGCACATATCCGCGACTGTCTATCATTCCAGGTGGTTATTATAGTATGTATTTAGTATAATTCTAGACGTGTAAATAATAGGTTTAGTAGTAGTCGCAGTAGTCAGAAGTAGCATCTGGTTGGTAAGCATTTAATTATCAGGTTGATGATCAATTTGGTTTAGTTTGCTTTCGAATTCATCACGGCAGGGCAGCATGCAACACTCTAATTTAACAATGGTCAACATGTTTGTTATTCAACCAATCGTTAGTCAAGATTCAATTAATTGATTCCTGTCTGCATACATAACATGTTTACAATTAGTCGGGCGGCGGCTCCCATAGACACTGTACTTAAGCGTGGCACCCCCTCTTGCTCACGATGTAAACGTAACCAAAACAAGTTCAATGAATTTTATAATTATTATCATAAAATAGCTGTACACAAAATTCCTTCTTAGTTTGCGTCTAATGTATTTTGTATAGGCCAATGTTAAAATGTTGCAATAAACAACATTAAAAGTCCGCAATCTAGCTGAAATAATTATCGTATATAATATACATATATACAATTTATTTGAGACCATACATATATTTTTAAGACCTTTTGATAGAAAGATATGTGTAGGGATTCGTCATAGTATTTTCATATTTTAATCACACTACTTCCTAATCTCAAAATTGAATCATCACGATAAATAAAAACGACACTACTATTAAATGTTCGTCTTGATATAAAAACATCGTTTATTTATTTAACTAATATCAATCCTAATGATTCAAATGAATACTCGATATAATAATAATACAAGGCAGTCAAATTAATTCATGACATAACAATATTCAAAAGGGTAAATTATATAAATTATATAATATTATAAATTATATTGCATAGATAAATATATGAGAGTGTGTGAGTCACCTCAATCATTATTTCATTATACTGTAAAGCTTCAAGTGAAACTGTTTTTTAGTAATATTGCATTAGTTACATACACATACTACACAATGATTGATTTTGAATATCAATAATTCAAAAATCATATTTCAAACTTATACCGTATTTTGAGTGACTTCTTTAAAATTCAGTAAATATTCTATAATTATTGTACAAACGATCAACCTCGATTTGAATGAAATAAAATACCCCTACTAATTCAGTCGTGATCATTATTTTACATTGAAGCTATTTAAGGGCGGTATTTCGCGATACAATTGTTTGCTTTTTTGATATTGGCTGCGTACTAACATAACATGAAGAGGACGATGCCTTTTTCAAATATTTTATAGATGGGGGCGTGGGTCACACAAAACCTGCTCTCTAAGATGCTCATTCGACTATAAATATATTACCAACATATCGGGCTTTGTAAATGCTTTAACAAACAATTTATGGAAGATATAAAAAACACCAATATTGAAGAGTTTCATAAAAAAAATATGAACGAGGCGACGAGAAACTACTATATTTTATTATTAATTATTAATTGGCCTTTTAACACTTTTCACGAGGTATGTTTGTACTTATTTCCATGCATTTCACATGATGATTCCAAATATGGTTATGAAATTTAACAATGTTGACATTTTTAAACAGATTGAGACATTTTGGAATGTCGTCTGCAGACGCCTGCCGCGTGGAAAATGTTTATAAGGCAAATTAATAATAAAATAAAGTAGTTTCTCAAATGCATATAAATTTGAAGATGTAGGCCTTAAAATACCTACTTCTCTATCCATTTATATGCATTTTTCCTATACTAATTTTTAAACATTAATATTATTGCATACTTAATATAGTCCCTAAAATATAAACAAATTCTTGTTATTTATGCCCTCGTTCTTCTCATAAACGATTTATTTGTGTGATTTTTATAAAAAAAACAAAAATGACTTGCTAGTCCGTATGATTTAACTTACAATGCAATATTACTAATAATTGCTTGCATTATACTAGCCTCAATCCTAGATAGATATGATATATGTATTCGATTTACCTCTTTAGTTCGTCTTGATCAACCGTTGCCATATATTAATAGGCCTACACCGGCGCCAGTAGTACCATAGAAGACGGTCTGCGTCGTGTCCTTTTATGAGATGTGCACGTTAGTCTCATGATCACCCTGTACCATTATGATCATTGTATCATTGTGATATTCATTGTGATATCTATTGTGATATCAATGTACCCATTTACAGCTGGTACAGGTAGTATTCTGATACAGTAGTAATCTTATTTTCTGTAGCTTTTCTCTTTCACGAATAACTAATCGGCAGATTAGGAGGGAGTGTGATTAAATGAAAATACGAGGAAGAACCTCTCCACATATCTTTTTATCTAAAGGTCTTAAAAATATATGAATAGTCTCAAATAAATTGTATATATGTATATTATGCACGATAATTATTTCAGCTAGATTGTGGACTTTTAATGTTGTTTATTGAAACAATTTAACATTGGCCTATACAAAATACATTAGACGCAAACTAAAAAGGAATTTTGTGTACAGCTAAGGTTAGTGACGTTAATTGTGGATGGCAACGCCACTGTGAAAATACATTGATTTTTCCGTAGTCAATGGATCGATGTCATATTATAGCAATGTACTATATTCAGCGAATCTATTTTTAAAAATAACCTGCTTAGAATGATCATTTCTTGGAAAATATGACACTACAACAAATCTCACACCCCTAGCGATTCCTGATAATAATTATAAAATTCATTGAACTTGTTTTGGTTACGTTTACATCGTGAGCAAGAGGGGGTGCCACGCTTAAGTACAGTGTCTATGGGAGCCGCCGCCCGACTAAATGAATCGACCGGAACTAGTATGGGTAAGCCTTTAGTTATCAGTCTATCAGTGGGTAATCATTTTTTGAGTGGAGTTTAATTATTTGCATTCAAAGTCATCAGGACAGGCCTTAATTTGAGGCCACCTTGGAATTATGTATTCAACTACTAGTTTGAGATTCCTACTTTCATCTTGTGTTTTCTGCCGCAGTATAACATGTCTACAATTTGCCTTGTTTTGCTGCTCCGTTTGTTTTGCTTGTTTCAATCCAGGTAATTGTTTGAACCTATCAGTCATATCAGGTGATACGCACTTCAGCTCATTCATCCTGCAGTGCTATGACGTCACATGTTACATCTACCAGTTTATACCATGTAAATCTCACTGTCTACCAGTTATGCAGTGGGCCATGTCAACTAACATCAACTAAGATAAGGTGTGCAATTTAATTTAATTCCATACATTTCAGGATACTTATTGCTCTATTAATGCAAGTCAACGTGATACAAATGATTATATATGAGCAATCTTATCAAATTATAATGGATGTTTTGGTCATCACTTTAATGGTGACTATATAATGCGAGCGAAGGTATTAACTATTATGCAATGATTATTGTTTGTACATGGATTAGTTTGCAACGGTGAATAGATACCTTTGGTTTAACTATATGTTTCACGAAATAAGTTATATTGGTGTATGAAGTTCTACAAAGGTTTATAACATTACGGTGCCTTACTGCTTCATTTTAATTGGTTCATATACCCTCGATACTAGGAAGGGGAAGTTATATCATATCCGTGGATATTTCGCTGGTTTTTATACCCTCGATCAGAGCACAGGATATGATATTTTGGTTATGTAAGAATTGAGGATATTTTAAATGAAAATGAACTTTAGCATGGACATGCGTGGGAAATTTGCATCATCACATTAAGGTTTTCAAAGTAACGACTTGTGATGTAATATGAAGTAAAGTTGTTCATTTTTCGTGTTATTCAAGAACCGATATTAATCATTGCGGAGGTGTAGGTTGTGATGATGATGATCTATGTTAATTAATATACTTATAGGATAATTAAAATTATTTGTATACTGATGCAACGGAACCCTTGTTTGAGTTTATATTCCAGAGTCATCGGGCCGGTGTTGTTGTTCTTACGTGAATTTAGCGACTGCGCAGCGTGAACTTTTCCGTTGAAATTTGGGGCTTGACATCCATTCCGTGTAATACTCGTACAGTCGTCGTTATAGCATCATTCAACTAGTCTTTGTCTACCGTAGTCGTCGGTCGCCGTCAGGTTACTGGTATCCTTGTGTTGATTTGTCGAAAGGTATTTAAATTTATTATATCAGATAAATTTTATATGTCTGGTGAATGCGAGTTATAAAGGTCATGGACGGCACATAAAATGTCATGAACGACACATATATCAGTATATTGCAGATGCTTCCTTTGAAGAGCATTGCCAATATTTTATATATCATTCCTCAAATCGGCTGTTTATGTTAATGTCATCGTCGACATTTTATTTATATGGTCATCAGAAACTCACCTGTTGATAAATGATTACATGACCTAAATTATTATGTCATCCTCTTGGCGTGAAGAGTCTGGTCGAATTGCTCTACTTTAATAAATCGTGACTCTCCAAATGTGGTTTGTATAATAATAAGTATACATATCTGGGTGCTAAAGTGCCTCGGCAAGGATTCCCATCGAATAAAGATAAAGTACATTCGTAATTATAAGCCATATAAAATGGCCTGTTGAAGGTGAAATTAATAATTGCTGTGTTACGTGCAGGTTATATTAGGCTACCCAATAATGTAAGTAGCTGTATGATGTTTGGTTGTTTTAACTTTCAAATTCCCTTCGTTAAATTTAATTTAAGTTAAGAGGGGCACTGGATATCTGCAACTGCATGGCAACTTACAGATCAATGCACAATTAAATATATAACGTATACTCAGTATTGTAGCGGGTACTGTAGGGTTTGGCTGATTTGATTTTGATTTAAATTTATAACGCACCGCCGGTATCAAAAGTGCTCAATCCCTAGGAAGAGCGCTATGTTGAAAACAAGCAGTTAAATTGATATTGTCTTATACATAGTATCTGGCAGTTCATGCTCACCAACCATTTCTGGGAGGCAATCCTCAAGACTGGTGTACATCTAAATTACAAAAATCAGTATATGATCAAGATGCAGCATATTATTAATATTGACATAATATAGGGTATATCCTTAGTGTAAGACAGCACGAAATATTTATATGGAAAACCGTCAGTATTAACTTTAAAATGTTGTCGAACGGAAGCACGAAATTGTAACACGAAATTGTAGCACGTTTAGTATTAACTTTAAAATGTTGTCGAATAGAAGCACGAAATTGTAACATAATGCATATACAAGCGATCGGCACGTGAATAAGCCTGTGTAAAACCACGTACCAATCAATTTCATCAATTCAATTTTTCATGGCCCGCTGTCATGCTTGCAACTCTGACGAAACCCATTTTTTCCCTGTTCCGCTGTGGCGCTGGTCAGCCAAGTTTTCCTTCTGCTATAAAGCATTTTATATTCCATGTGTATTTACTTTTTCACTCTCTAATTTTCCTGGTCCGCTGTGGCGCTGTGGCGGTCCCGATGACACCCATATTTTCCTCTATTCCGCTGTTGCGCTAGTCAGCCATGTTTTCCTTCTGCTATCAAGCATTTTATTTTCCATTTGTATTTACTTTTACACTCTCTAATTTTCCTGGTCCGCTGTGGCGCTGTGGCGGCCCCGATGACACCCATTTTTTCGTCTGTTCCGCTGTGGCGGGCACGATGACACCCATTTTTTCCCCGGTTCCGCTGTGGCGCTGGTCAGCCATGTTTTCATTCTGCTATGAAGCATTTTATATATTCCATTTGTATTTACTTTTTCACTCTCTAATTTTCCTGGTCCGCTGTGGCGCTGTGGCGGCCCCGATGACACCCATTTTTTCCCTGTTCCGCTGTGGCGCTGGTAAGCCATGTTTTCCTTCTGCTATAAAGCATTTAATATTCCATGTGTATTTACTTTTTCACTCTCTAATTTTCCTGGTCCGCTGTGGCGCTGTGGCGGTCCCGATGACACCCATTTTTCCCTCTGTTCCGCTGTGGCGCTGGTAAGCCATGTTTTCCTTCTGCTATAAAGCATTTTATATTCCATTTGAACTTACATTTTTACTCTCCAATTTTCCTGGTCCGCTGTGGCGCTGTGGCGGTCGCGAAGACACCCATTTCCCCCCTGTTCCGCTGTGGCGCTGGTCAGCCATGTTTCCCGTCTGCTATAAAGCAGTTTATATTCCATTTGTATTTACTTTTTCACTCTCTAATTTTCCTGGTCCGCTGTGGCGCTGTGGCGGCCCCGATGACACCCATTTTTTCCCCTGTTCCGCTGTGGCGCTGGTCAGCCATGTTTTCCTTCTGCTATTTTAAGACATCTTAACACTTTCCACGCGGCTATTATTGTTACCATATCTAAAACAGATTATTCAGAAACCTTTCCAAACTTTCAAGGTCTATCTCTAGAATTACTGAATCCATACCAGGCATGTTTGTACTTATTTCAATGCATTTCTCATGGTGTTTCCTAATATTGTAATGAAATTCAATAATTATGACATTTTTGAAACATTTTGAGAAAAATTGGAATGTCGTCTGCAGCCGCCTGCCGCATGGAAAGCGTAAAATTACCAAAAGCCTTCATGGACAATTTTTAGATTCTCTTAACTTTTCTTGGATAAACAGATTAACAAATGAAACGGAATCAACTTGAAAAAGATAGCATTATTTGAATTTCAAAAATAGTATTGGTATCGACATATTTAAATGTAATTGTAATTCTATTAGTCTTTGAATGAAATGTGTCTGAAATGTATTCACCAAGCAAAAGTCATCACAGAAGATTAACTTAGAGTCTTGTCATAAATCTGAAATATTTTATTTCTAAATGTCAAGAATAAGAGGAAGCACAATAAAGCATAAACGATTAATTCATTTAAGACATCCAACAGTTACTAAAAGCCATCATCGACAAATTAATGTGAGTATCACCAAACGTCTAAATGTCAAGAATGAGCGGAAGAAGAATAAAAACATAAAAGGTTGAGACATCCCATTAAAACAATATGACATAGGACTCTTTAGGTAGTTTTATAATTGAGGTTATGTTGTACGGCGTTTTTGTAATTGTTTATAAGTACACCCACACCATGTCGTTGCATATTCACCTTTTGGCGGATTTCAATAACTATCATCCTAAAAATGTCAAGTACACCATTTCTTTACGTGTATCAGCTTGATAGTGCTGTTAACCAGTTTTGTACCGCCGCCTGATGTTGTTAACACCTTAACACAATAAGCAATATGCCAATGTACCCATCACCTTTCCATTAGCACTGTGTCTTTTTTACTCGTTTTAAAGCCAGCGTAATACCCACTTTAAAGTCACTAGGGAAACACGTCGGAAATGAGCTAAAAGCATCAGTGGACTTGTCGTAAATAGAATATGATAACTCTTCTTATTCTATGTTATGTTAAATCATGGAGGATAATCCTCTAGAAAAGCAAAACGCAGTACTAGAGTAAATACATTAGATGACAAGTATTGTCTGAGGTAGATCTGATAATATTTATTCAATTATCTCGTGTCCGGGCTAGCAATCGATTGCCCAACCCTTGAAAACATCTGCTGTGACTTATTAGGCGATAGGGAAAGTCCCAGATGATACCCTTGTATCTCTTGTAGCATGTAACCTTGTGTAAGCACTTCATACACCTGCAATTTATCAGCCTAAGAAAGTGGGGAAAATGCTATATGAAGGTGAGAGATGTAAGCATTGACATAATTATGTGTATAAACAACTTTAGGAAGCATTAATCCTGACATTAGGTGGTCATACCAAGGGATGCAGTTTCAAAATGCACTTGGGAAATTGCACAATAAATCTCAACAAGTTTAATGGAAACATAATTGGTACGTGAATAGATTCAAGTAGTGACCATGACCTTACAAAGTCAAAATACTAAAGCGGTCATATTCAATGGCGAATGTTGTCTGAATGTGAGATATTGTTAATTTGGCAACTGCCAAGCAAAGTTGAAGGGAATGAATATATATAAAAGAGATATAAAAGAGGCATTGTTGACTGCAATAGTTTGGGTTTGAAAGCAGGCTAATTATAAGACACATCACATAAGAGTCTCTGCGACCGGAGTAGGTTGCACACACGAATAGAATATGTAGGGCATGATGCATATGCTATGCTGAAGAGATGGGAGGGATAATACTGGGGATGACTGATGATAAACATTTGGATTACTGTACAGGGTGTATCAAAAAAATTAGGACACTTTTTGATGATGGTTTAAATCCTTGTTAAATCACTGAAGCATGACCAATTTTTATTTCAATGTAAAGTACAACCGATAAAGATAAAATCCTGAAGAGATGAGAAAAATCCATCATTAATTAAGGAAATTGTGACCTATTAGGCAAGGCAATCTATTTTGTAGTATGTACAATGGTCATTCACACAGTAACAGTAGAGTAACATGAACGCGCACACTTTTTATGCCAATATCATGGTAATGAACCATCTACAGTGGGTTCGAGAACTTTTTTAATTTACACAGAATATGCATCCATCTGATTTGTGGATTATTTAGCCAGTATTGATTTATGTCAGAATTAAATGGATTACCAAACTAATCTTTGCTATTGACTGATAGATTATTTTCTATGTTTATAATTATTGTAACGTATTGAAACGTAAACCATGTTATTTACTGGTCTATACATGTAAATCCCATTGTACAAACCAGTTAATGACATGGTTTACGCAAATTATGCTAGTTTTCTTATTTTTCATCGGATTGATCTCATATTTTCAGGATATCATAATAATTAATTGGGCTTTACATTGAGACTAAATTGGTCATGGTCCAATGATTATAACAAGTATTACACCGTCATGAAAAAGTGTCCTAATTGTTTTGATACACCCTGTACAAGGGTCACAATACTTTTTAGGTAGCATTTGGATACATGAATGGAAAGTGAAAAAGATCACTGTAGCAGAATGGCTCGCCACAAGCACTTGTCTGATGATGATGTCACAAAATTATTAACTATTCGGGTCCCTACGAATACCAAAAACTAAAACCCACACACGATGGGCCGGCCGTGAAGGCATGGGATTCGTGGGCAGAAGAAAGAAACGTGATTGCAGATCCGAACACCCCAAATATTTGAGAGTACGGCAAGCAATAGTATGAGTACATGTATGTGTAGCGCGATTTAAAATGTATTAATTATATTTAAAAATGTATTCATCGAATTTTAGGATATTACTTTTATTTTACTTTGTCCATGAGTGGGCCATGAAATGCCTGGTCCCCACACACGGAGCAATTAGTTAGCAATTGGGGGTAGGTCTATTGATATTGCCTAATTGATCTGCGTTGCGCAGTACAGCTAAACCGGTTGGAACGCGATTGACGGGATACACGAGGAGAAATGTGTATTACGCTAGAGATCGTGGAGAAAAAATCGCTGGGAGGACCAATACATCTTGCATTGGAGGCTCTAACTTGGATTTTAAACCAGGATATTTTTCCGTGGATGTTTTAGGAGTGTTAAACTGAAGGAAGAGTGACAGTACAGAATTGACTGAAGAACTAGAGGAGCATTATTGTAGGGCGTTTACTTGTAAGTAATGTCACTTCATTTAAAAGCATGACTATAAAGTTTTGCTGATTAGGTTGTATGGAAGTTGGTAGTGATAGTTGAATGGAATATGGTAGTCATAGTTGCATGGAAACCATTAGGCAGATAAATATCCACATATGAATTAAGTGATCGGAAAATCTAGTTCCATTTTGTTTGGCGATATGTAAATAACTTCAGTACAATGACCAATGACGAATGGGAAAGCTACATGATTGTAAGTAATATCCATGAATTCCGGGTTGTTTGATCAATCGATGATCGACACCTGTAATTCCATCATTCGCGTTCGTAGGATCCAGAGGAGGGTGTCCAGGCCGTATCAATATGCTGAGCAGACTGTTGTATGGTTAGGTTTGTATGGGTAGGTTTGTAGCAAAAACAATACAAATGTATGCAAACTAATTGGTGACTGGTTAGTTTCACCGTCAGCTGACCCATTAGTCGTACCTGACGTTGTTGCTAGTTAGTAATAGGTAGTGGAAGTGAACAATAATGCTTTAGGATAATTATTATGTTAAAAGGGAGGATTAAACTGCTTGTACAACATTAACTCATCGTAACTTTTGGAGGTATGACATTGAGACAGATTATTCTTATGAAGTCATGCTAATGTTCTGGAATGTTATAATACCCTGAATTTAGGACAATGTATTGAGGTGCTTTTGGTACTCGGACACTTCAAATGAACGTAGGCGGAGTTTTGTGATTCTGATATTATGGGGATATGACTGTTGTAATAACTTAAATCATGCTTAAATATTGGAAGTGGTTGTCAATTGTTCTTATTGGAATGATATGTGCGCCCCAAGCCATGGCGTCGTACTGAGTAATGAATGTTGTGCACATGTTGATTGTAGTTTAAGAAATAAGACTTGTGATATTTTGTCAGGTTATGAACACATTTACTTTGGTCACATACTGTAATGTTATAATAAAGTTTAGACAAGTAGTGTAGTAAGCGCACCCTAAGCGACCCATACTCGCGTAGTGTAGTTTTATAACATGTGGTAAGAATTAATAGGTACTTGGGTGAACTCATCGTTCAAAACCTGCTTACAAATAATAGGCTTACTTGTACAAATTCACCATTCATCTTTGATAACCAATACTAGGCTTACTTGTGTGTATATACGTCGTATTGCTATTTGTTGGAAGTACTACGATTATGTCACCGCCTCAAACCTATGGTTAATGATCGTGATGAGGAAGTTTGAGCAAATTAACCGACACATTATGGTATGTGTAAATGAAGTGAAATAGACTAGGAGTGCATGCGTATTGGCTGGAAAGTATTCATAAGTGCACGTGGCGATGGCGTAGTTTCTGTTATCAACGTACCGGTTGCTGTGCGCGGTGGGAACTGACCTTGTGGGTAGTTGGGAGAGAACACGCAGGTGCCAACGCTGGTCTAGAGAGCGACCACCCACTGGTTACCTCGGCTGTGTTTCGCCCGTGTCACCCTGTCGAGGTACCCACGGAGAGGAGTTATTGAGCTTAAGCGCGGAGAGGAGTCATGAGCTTAAGCGCGGAGAGGAGTTATTGAGCTTAAGCGCGGAGATGTGGTATGGAGCCTGAGCGCGGAGTTGGACCGTAAGCTTATGGCGCGTAAACATTTACACGTATGATAGTTGGTGTGACATGGTAGGCTACTAACACAGTGTTCTTCTCTTTTGTGTATTTCAGAACGCTCCATGGTGGTACAATTTCAATATAGATTTGTTTGGTGATTCAATATCTTTGGTACAATTTCAAAAATATACACTTGGTGGTACAACGTCATTTAATACTTTTATCTGGTTAAATTTTTATCTGTCACGTTTATTTTCACAATTTCACTATCTTAAATCGTTGTTAAGTGCTGTAGTTGGATGGTGGTTAGTTTTATAGTTGCGAAATAAAGAAGAAGAAAAAGTGTACCAGTCCTTTGTCGTCTACGGTAGAAACGCAGGTTCTGTCCCTGCAAACAAACCCACGTGGTCTTCATGCAAATAAAACATGCAGGTTTCTAATTTGAACCCTGCCCACACCTAGAAAAATTAGTGGTGTCAGATACTGCAACAGCATTCTGCACGCTTCGTGGTAGGCTTTCGGCGCCGCCGGCTCGGTCCCGCCACATATGTATCAAGTTCTGTGTATGTATTGTTCATTATGCCTACCATGGTGAGATTTGTTGATGTTGCTTAATAAATATATGTTATTAGTTGTGACCAAACCCCAAGCTTAGAGTTGCATTTTCTGTTATTTTCTCAGGGAGCGGGATATACTTAAGCCTACAAACACTCTTGGCAGACACTACAGTGCAAGTAATGTATCACCTACTACAATTTCTGTTGTTGCTGCTGAGCTTTAATACAAATATAGTGTAATACCACTTCTTAGTTGTGACCTCATATTACAACTTCTAAGCAAGTGCAATTATAGTTCACAACGCGGATTGGTCTTTAATAAGTAGTGTCGCAATATTCACAATACTTTAATTGTCATTGTGTTTGTGACTGAGTACTTGGTTTGGTATTACTTATCCCTTACATTCACACCACTTCTTCTGGCGTTGACACATACATACCACACTTTTTTAAGATGTGATAAGTGATAGAGGTTACTCGCCTGTCACATTAAGATCACGCATGTTAAGACCACTTAAGACCATGCCTGTCACAATTAATACCACCTCGCTTTAGCTACACGATCGTAAGATTACGTATTTAGGGTACTCTTTGAAAGTCCATGGACGACCCCCCTTGTAATGACCACTGAGCACCCCATCAAAAGGAGCAAGAGAGGTAGAGGGGTGAAGGTATTCTGCAAGTTCAGAGTTTTTGTTGCGAGTGCAATTCGAGTTGCGAGTGCAAGTTCGAGTAGCGAGTTGAGAGTGGGATTTTGCGAGTTAATTTTTGCGAGTTGTCAAATGCGTGTTGCGAGTTTCTTAAATTTGCGAGTTGATGTTATAAGTAGCCAGGGGGGCAAGGGGGGCAGAGTTCCCCCCCCCCCCCCTGAAAAATAATTTGACCGGGAAATCGGGAAGGCAGTGGAAAATCGGGAAGGTAAAGAAAGGGAGAAAAGGAAGGAAATGAAAGGGAAAAAAGGGAAGGACAGGGAAAAGGAAAAGGGAAGGAAAAGGCAGTAGCGTGCGCAAAAGGGGAAATATGGCCGGTCGATTTTTTTTGTTTTGTTGCAGCAGTCGGCTAAATAAAGAAAATTGTTATAGAGAAAACTGATGAAAACCCGGTGGATTGGCCAAAACTGTGTTGTTGTTTTTTACTGCGCGACTTTTTGACTGTGTTTTTTTTGTGACCGTGCGAAATTTGTTGACCTCACTTTACATGGGTGCGTCACAGTGTACATCTGTTTACGAACAACAAAATACGACCTTTAAATATACGCTATAGGCCTACTATACCACATAACTCCTTGATACCGCTAACCAAGTTCTACTTTAATACCGCAAACATCACTCCGATATTTTATACCGCATGTTCTAAAATGCCTGAAATCACTCGATCATCGCCAATTGCAATACAAGAGTTTGGCAAACGAAAAAACAAAACAAAGAACCGACAGTAGACCGAGAACCTTTCATTTTTAGAGTAGTGTAAGATAGGGGATCAGCATTGCGCTCTTCCGCACAAGCGCAGAACAATCTAACAACACAGAGGTAGGAGGACAGGCCCCCGGAATTAGATTTGGTCGGGGATGTGCGGCAGGAGATTCAAATAAAAAACATACCCATTTCTAAGGGTGATTTGTGGAAAAACGGTACCCATTTCTAAGGATTTTGCTTCATTTATAAACCCCGTTCGCAAAATGTCGTGTATGTGCCGCCTTTTGGGGTGCCTTTTCTCGAAGTATATGGGTGGTATTGATTAAATCAGAAATGTTTTTGGTATTTTTAAATGCCCCTAAATTCTTTGATGGTTTATAGAAGGTGTAATTTCCAATCCGAAGTTCAAATGTTTAAATTCACTTTCGAGAACCCAATTTTTGTTACAATACACTTTCGAGAACCCAATTTTCTACTTACCTCCCGTTTATTGTAAATAGGCCCAAAGCCTACATGTATAACAAGGGATAAAAGATCCCCCCACCCCACCTCCTGGTTACGCCACTGAACGGGTCGAAGCAGAATGGGAAATGTTCTCGAAATTGTTTCAGCCTCATCCTGACGTTTATGATAATCAGTTAAATATTTTATGAATTTTAGACCAGTCAGACATTATTGCGCATATATACAAGTTCTCCTCTTGGTTCCGTCCATCCCGGTCCCGGTCCGGGGTCTTTATATTCGAGGGCCATGGTTGACAACATCGAATAAGGGCAGATCCCCGCGTGAATCAAAAGTAGTTTCATTTTCAGTAGTCATGGTGTTTTATCCAGTTAGTCAACGATATCTGACGACGGGGTGCGTCGTCATAGTCCGTCAGAATCCACCAATGGCGCGTCCACAAATTGACTGAGGGTGCGTATTTGGATGACAATGGTCCGTCGTTTTGGTTGACACAGGGTGCGTCATGGTACGTGAGAACCTCGGTAAAGTGACGCACCCCCGGGGGTCGTATAGTGCGTCTTACAACTGATAGGTGTATAACATAACAAAAGAATCTAACCTTTTTCAGGCTCTGTTTGTTGTTGTTTTGTCCAACGTGAATTCGCTCGCATGAAAATAAAATGTCAGAACATTGTGAAATAATATCGAAAAAATTAAAGACAAGACACGGTCTTAATCTGGAATTTGAGTCGGGATTTACTGATGGATTGTGGATTGGATTCAATGGACGAGATGAACTCTAACGTTATATTCCGTTCTAAGTTTCACTATTCGGAATAAGAGAGCTAACATTGAAAATAAGCAGCTGAGCTCATTATTCTGAAAGTATAATCACAATCTTTGTAATATGAATTTAAATTATAAATAATTAAAACAACAAGGACATTGTGTGGGGGTGTGTGTGTGTGTGGGGTGGGGGGCTCATTACAGGGAAATTTGGCATTTGGATGGACATTTTGGTTCTCTAACTTAAAAATATTCCCTGGTGGGGGTGGGGTGCTCATTCCAGGGAAATTTGGCATTTGGAGGGACATTTTGGTTCTCTAACTAAAGAATATCCCCTGAAGAAAATATCATGTTCTGGGCCCCATGCCGTAATGGGTACACCCAACGAAATAAGCTGCGTAAGCAGCAAACATGACATTGCCATCAAATGGAGGACAATTTTCTTTTTGACAGGAAATTATTTCTATCTTGCTGGGAAATGTGCATTTCCCAGCCCTGAGTGAAAAGGAGTTTTCGAATAAGTGTGTCACAACAAAGTTTTCGAAGACATTTTCGTAGTAAGTTACGAACAATATTTTTCAAGGTAAAAGAGCAATTTTGTTACGGTGTTTTGCTTGTTTTTATATCATGAGTTGAAAGTGTGGTTAAACAAAATATAACTGGCGGATAGTCGTGTTAAACATCTACTTGGTACTAAAATAGGTACTACCTTTGTTTACATTTGGCATGTGGCGTTCGAAAAAAATAAAACAATGACACGTAACCCTTTTTGGCGCAATTTCAATTTATTACTTTAGATACGACTTGATCATCATCTCGTATTCAAATAGCATTGTTTCATGCAGGAAAATGGGTTTGGTATATAAAGAAGCCCGGTTTTATTCATCTTATATTTAATTTAGGGAATGGATTGCTTCCAGATAGTTAAATCAGTCGCAAAATGTCACTTAGTAATTAATTGCAAAGCTTCCGAATTTTCGTGAATACGTGCAACCTTCAAATTTGACAAAATGCAGAATAATAAAGTTTCCTGAAACGACTGTAATGGAAACTAATTTGCTAACGGTCAGGGGTTGAGACCTTGGTTGACCTTTCAGGTCCTATTGGCCAATCAGCGCTCGGTTTAAATTTTCGCGCGGGTTCGTGTCGGTCTTGTTTCGTTTTTTGCTTGTTCGCCAAGGCGAACTAGCATATATAGGCTTGGAATTGGTACGCGTTATGTATGGCTCCGTTCCGAGTGTCACTTTGCACAGAAAACCTAATTGGTGTCACTGGTATAATATGCCAAACGATACTTTCATACGCTCATAATTGATGGACGAGAAGTGTGCCATCCGTGTCGATGGTTTTGATTGGACGAGAGATTGATATATCATCGCCAGTGAATATTAAACTGGGTAGGCGTTGTAACTGGTACTTATACCGAACATTGTATGGGCGGCCAATGGGGTTAAATATATTGAATATATACTTGGAATTTGTTAGAGATTATAAATGATAACTTTTTTATAATGAATATTAATAAGTAATATGAATATCCATGATTAATTTGGGATCCTCTTGAATCATCTCGGTTATCTCGGTCAGTGGCGTAACAGCCGGGGGGGGGGGGGGGTAGGGGGGTCGCACAGTGCCCCCCTGAAGGTGCTCAGCAGGAAATTCAAACCTACCCACCAGGAAAAATGGAGGGGAAGGGAAAGAAAAGAGAGAGAGAAAGGAAAAAGGGAGGAAAAAGAAAAAGGAAAAGGAGAAAAAAAGGGGAAAGAAATAAAAGAAGAAAGGGAAAGAAAGAAAGAAAATTTCGCCATACAAAAAACACAACAGTCAACACATTGTTGACTGTTGTGTTTTTTGTACTGCGAAATTTTGCTACTGTGCGAAATTTTGTGACCGTGCGAAATTTGTGACCTTGCGTAATTTTGTGACCGTGCGGAATGTTGTGACCGTGCGAAAGTGTTTTGACCCTCCTCCCCCCCCCCCCCCCCCCCCCCCCCCCCCACACACCTACGTGAAATTCACGAGGTGACTGGATGGAGAAAAAAATTGGGGCAACCTTTTAAAAATTCCGGGACGGAATTATTCTTACCATATTTTTTGGGGCTGTGCCCCCCCCCCCCCCTGACAACCAACCTCTGTTACGCCACTGATCTCGGTTTAACCTGGACCATTTCAGTTCAATCCGGATCATTCATATTCATGTTAATTATAATTCATTATTGCAAATTAGTAGTCATTACAAAATTATAATTTATCTTTTTTACCCCGATTTTAGACTATATTCAATCAATTTAACCTCATTGGCCGCCCATACAATGTTCGGTATAAGTACCAGTTACAACGCCTACCTAATACTAAGTAGGCTAGCTGTGTCATCGTATTGAACTTTTCGTGAAATTTTGAAGTGGATTTGCGTGATAGATCGCAGTTGTCTTCTTCATTACCTATAGATTAAAGGGCCGTGTACTACATTTTTATTACACTTTTAAAAACAGCTCATAATCTTAGATCAAGTTGAGACTCGATTTGACTCATACGGTGAATTTTGGAGTTTAATTTTTGGTAGACGGAAGGTTTATTTCGTATGCTTTCCGCCATATGAAAAATACGTTGATTTTCGTCTTATATAGGAAATGTATATTACGTAATGTTTTGAGAAATTGTTTTCCAATTGATCCATCAGAGAGTTATCTCTAGAACAGGTCTGCAACTGATTTTTGTCTGCATTATTATTTTTGAGTGATTTTTGGCCAGTTTCAGTTTAACCAATGAATGAATTTGTAGTAAGCTTACTTACCATTTTAAGCTTACAACTTCTGACTTTGATATTTCTAATCCGAGATTTTAACCACCCATAATCATGTTTATGGTGCTAGGGCATCTAGTACAACAAATGTATTTTGATCACAAATCTGTTACTGATTATAGGTAGCTCAAATTCGTATCATAAAAAGCAAATAAAGCCCGGTTTAATAAAGGCACATTATATGATATTTGCCTATTTTTCGGAATTGGTTGAAAAAAAACCACATTTTTCCTTGAGATTTCTACACGAATGTCATTTATGTTCTCAAATTGGTTGCGGATTGACCGTGCAGTGATACTGATATATGATACGTAGCTCAAACTGTGATATCGTCCTTTAAAAAGTAAATCAGGGCACATTATATGAAGATACTTTAGCATATGGCTAGTTTGTCCACAATTGAATTGGTCGGTAAAAAAACTGTTTTTCCTTTCATAGGGAATGTCATTTATGACATCAAATTGGTTGCGGATTGACCGATCAGTGACACAGATATTATACGTAACTCAAAATGTGATATCGTATCCTAAAAAGCAAATCAGGGCACATATGATAGTTTGTCTATTTAGTCCCTAATTGGTAGAAGAAGAAAAAAGTGTTTCCTTGTGTGATGTCAACGGCAACGCTATTTGTCGTCAAATTGGTTGCTGATTGACCGATCAGTGACACCGATATCATACGTAGCTCAAAATGTGATATCATATCCTGAAAAGCAATTCAGGGCACATTATATGATATTTAGCCTATTTTGTCCGGAATTGGTTGGAGAAGAAAAAAACACGATTAGGTTTTGCGATTTCAATGTGAACGTCATTGTCGTCAAATTGGTTGCGGATTGACCGATCAGTAACACCGATATCATACGTAACTCAAAATGTGATATCGTACCTAAAAAGCAAATCAGGGCACATTATATGATAGTTTGTCTATTTAGTCCCTAATTGGTAGAAGAAGAAAAAAAGTTTTTCCTTGTGTGATGTCAACGGCAACGCTATTTGTCGTCAAATTGGTTGCTGATTGACCGATCAGTGACACCGATA
>CM069447.1:19077105-19319658 GCA_035610835.1 Ophiura sarsii
TGATCGATTTGGGCGTAAAGGATTAGGATTAGGCCTAAAATATCATATCATGGATCGATTCTCGGCAAGTCCTATATAATGAGTCCTGCTATCTTGCAATTTAGCGCATGTAAAGGTGTAACAAGATTAGTAGGATTATAACCCATTATTAAGAGGTATTTATATAGATTCTGGTTGCGCGTGTGATCTAATTGTACTACCAATAAAACCGATGCGCGAGTCTTTTGAGAGGCTTAGAATTAGAATCGATTGGATGCCCATACATTCTTTACGTTATATTGCGGGATTATAAATGCCACCGGTTCCACCCAAGCTATTTGTATTATAAAGGATGCTGCTACATAATGATTTGACAGATTAAAACTCGTCCGACGGCGAACCCGTTAAACTTTTAACTTCCTATCTCACAATATTGATTTAAATTGGGCACATATCCGCGACTGTCTATCATTCCAGGTGGTTATTATAGTATGTATTTAGTATAATTCTAGACGTGTAAATAATAGGTTTAGTAGTAGCAAGGAGTATATATAATAGGAGGGGACACTTAGCTCATTTGCATATTTGCTCATTAATATGGTTAACCCCGTGAACCCAGTCAAAGGTCGCAGATAACGCCCTCTGGAGAGTCGAAGGGACTTTTCTATTGTTCTCTAACGACAGCGTTGGGACAGCGCATGAAGTTTCTTGTACAGAGTTGGCGATGAGCGATTGAGAAGTATAACAAAAGCATACATAAACAGATCGTAACATAAATAATGCAATGCAACAGGTCACACAACGTTCAGTCGAGCGACCGTATAAACAGTATACAATATGCCATTTATTGTGTTCGAAATTTCAACGTTTTTACCATTCTTTCCAAAATAAGGAGTATAATCACATTACAAGGCAATGTCGTGTTCTCTGCCCAGTGAGCGGAAGTGACGTTTTTAAACCCCTAGGTTACTGAAAAAAAAATCGGGGCTGAAATGACGATATTTGTGCTGCGCCCTCTCGTGGCATTTGTTACGTACGATATGAAATTAGCTAGTAACAATGATGGCGCACTGTGATAAGCGCAATTATCCAACCATCGGGGAGCAGGATACTACATACGATATTATTAGATTGAGTTGATACACTCTACTAAAAAGTGTTTCATAAATAAATAGCAATAAACGAAAATTATACAGTATGAGTGACAATTGTGAATAATTTGTTTTACGCTTTAAGGACAGTTTGTTTTGATCCTTATATATATAGTCGTGTCTCATGCCCAGGCCTATGGAAAATTAGAACATTTAACATGGGTACTGGGCACCAAAGACGACCAGTACCCATGTTAAATGTTCTAATTTCCCATAGACTTGGGCATGAAACACGACTATATATAATAGGTTAAAAGCAAACTGTCTTTAATGTTTTACCGGTCCCGTAGGGACGAGAAAAGGGGATTTCTTTTGGGGCTAAAATTTGCGATAGCAAAAAGAGGGGATTTGTATTTTTTTTTGGGGGGGGGGGGGGAAGAAGCTTTATTATATTAAAAATGGGCATGTAAAATCGCCGACATGTTCAATTTTACATACCCAGCTCCCATGTTAATGATAAAAATGTCCCATAGACTTAAAACACGCCAGGTTCAAATTTAATTAATTAACAAATTCAAATACTTGGCGGGTGATGTTTGGATAGGGTTAGGGTTAGGGCCCAGGGTTATGTTAGGGTTCGTTTTCCGCGGCTGATGTTTCAGTGAAGTGCGGGCGCCGGGCATGTTACGGAATAAACCATATTTTACTAAAATATGGTTTATTCCGTAACATCCCCGCAGCACGGGTTAGGGTAAGGGTTGGGTTAGGCACGGGTTAGGGTAAGGGTTGGGTTAGGGTTAGGTTGGGGTTAGGGTTCGTTTTTCGCCGGTGTTGTTTCAGTGAAGTGCGGGGATGTTACGGAATAAACCATATTTTAGTAAAATATGGTTTATTCCGTAAACATCCCCGCAGCGTGGTTAGGGTTGGTAAGGGTAAGGTTAGGGTTTGGTGATAGGGTCGGGGTTAGAATTCGTTTTTCGCGGGTGATGTTTCAGTGAAGTGCGGGGATGTTACGGAATAAACCATATTTGAGTAAAATATGGTTGATTCAAATATGGTTTATTCCGTAACATCCCCGCGGCGTTAGGGTTAGGGGTTAGGGTTAGGGTTAGGGTTAGGGTTAGGGTTAGGGTTAGGGTTAGGGTTAGGGTTAGGGTTAGGGTTCGTTTTTCGCGGGTGATGTTTCAGTGAAGTACGGGGATGTTACGGAATAAACCATATTTGAGTAAAATATGGTTTATTCCGTAACATCCCCGCAGCGTGGTTAGGGTTAGGGTAAGGGTTAGGGTTAGGGTTTAGTGATAGGGTTGGGGTTATGGTTCGTTTTTCGCGGGTGATGTTTCAATGAAGTGCGGGGATGTTACGGAATAAACCATATTTTAGTAAAATATGGTTTATTCTGTAACCCTAACCCTAACCCTAACCCTAACCCTAACCCCAACCCCTAACCCTAACGCCGCGGGGATGTTACGGAATAAACCATATTTGAATAAACCATATTTTACTCAAATATGGTTCATTCCGTAACATCCCCGGACTGAAACATCACCCGCGGAAAACGAACCCTAACCCTAACCTTAACCCTAACCCTAACCCTAACCCTAACAACTAAACACTACCCTAAATAGAACGTGTAACTTAGGCATAGGCTTGCACATAGCCATGGCATTTTGGTCCATTTTTATGTGACAAATATGGACATGCACCCCCTAAAGAAATCCCCTCTTTTTGCTGATGCAATCCCCGGACTTCACTGAAACATCACCCGCGGAAAACGAACCCTAACCCTAACCCTAACCCTAACAACTAAACACTACCCTAAATAGAACGTGTAACTTAGGCATAGGCTTGCACATAGCCATGGCATTTTGGTCCATTTTTATGTGACAAATATGGACATGCACCCCCTAAAGAAATCCCCTCTTTTTGCTGATGCAAACCCCTAAAAGAAAGCCCCCTTTCTGTCCCCGGGCGCTGTCACATTTAAACACGGTTCAATTGCCGCGTTAACCTCGAGTTGTGTAAAGATTCAAGCCCCGGTCTATGGAAAATTACCATGGAGATGGGCATGTAAAATTGAACATGTCGGCGATTTATGGGCATGTAAAATTGAACATGTCGGCGATTTATGGGCATGTAAAATTGAACATGTCGGCGATTTTACATGCCCAGGATTTTAGTATAATAAAGCTTCTTCCCCCCAAAAAATACAAATCCCCTCTTTTTGCTATCGCAAATTTTAGCCCCCAAAAGAAATCCCCTTTTCTCGTCCCTACGGGACCGGTAAAACATTAAAGATTGTTTGCTTTTAACCTATTATATATAGTCGTGTCTCATGCCCAAGTCTATGGGAAATTAGAACATTTATCATGGGCACTGGGCACCAAAGACGACTATATATATAGTCGTCTTTGGTGCCCAGTACCCATGTTAAATGTTCTTATTTCCCATAGACCTGGGCACGAGACACGACTATATATATATAAGAATCAAAACAACTTATGTCCTAACGAATTATTCACAATTGTCACTCATGAATTTTCGTTTATTGCTATTTATTTATGAAACAATATTTAGCGTTTCATTGAATTATCATGTATTTATTTGATGAAAATATTCGTTTAAAGACAGTTTGCTTTTAACCTATTATATATAGTCGTGTCTCATGCCCAGGTCTATGGGAAATTAGAACAAGTTAACATTGGCACTGGGCACCAAAGACGACTATATATATAGTCGTCTTTGGTGCCCAGTGCCCATGTTAAATGTTCTAATTTCCCATAGACCTGGGCATGAGACACGACTATATATATAAGGATCGAAACAAACTGATCTTAAAACGAATTATTCACAATTGTCACTCAGTACTGTATGAATTTTCGTTCATTGGTATTTATATGAAACAATATTTAGCGTTACATCGAATTATCATGTATTTATTTGATGAAAATATTCGTTTGACGTAAAGGTGAGTTTAAAGGTGATAAAACTAATTTTCAGTAAGCTAGGGAGTTCAACTAAGTCGCATTAATTTCCTGGGCAAAGGACACGACATTGCCATTACAAACACATTTTGTGCGAGAGTAATATATAAATATGGTTTAAAATGTCCAAAATGGCACGATGAAAATCCGTTCGTTATAAATAAAAGAATCAATGGTTAAATAATAAAACTGACACAATTACACTCGTCGATCTCTGTGGCGTGCATACGTTGGCCATATCGTTTGCAATCGGCAATCACGGGTTCGAATCTCCGTGTGTTCGTTGTTGTTTTCTATTTTTTTGTTTTTTAAAAAAACAAATTAAACTTGATTGTGGATGTATGTAACATCATTTTTATGTCAATTTTTATAATTTATAAAGGCCGTCAATGCTTTAATAGTTTTTTTCTATTCTTTTTTTAATCTATTTTTCTATCTATTATTTATCTTTGGATTTATTTAACTTTATAATCTAAACAAATTCAAATGCGTAAAACAATATATAATTGCTCGATAAATAAGTGATTGAAGTTGAGTTCACTTTGATAATGATAGCAACACTTGTTGTAAAACCATTTTACCAGTGTGCCCAACCATTTCTCCTTTGCACACTTTGTTTAAAATACATTCAGAGATGTCATTTTTATAGCTTGATAGCTAGGCTAATATACAACTGTAAGCTATTTGGATACACAAAGCAAACACATTTCCAAACTAGAGCGGTTCTCTGGCTTCGCGGTTCGCGGGTTTTGCGGTTATCGGGTTGCATGGTTTTTGGTTGAGCGGTTTCGGTAGACATGTTTAATGTGGTTGGTACTTTAGGATCCCAGCGGAACCAGATTCGATGACTGTCACACTCACATTGTTAGCGATGTGTTGTTATAATGGATAGTTTGATTCTCGAAATGTCTCTAAACATTTGATTTGAAAATTATCCATCATTTCATTCATCAAAATAATAAACAAAAATAATAAAAATAAGCTTACTTAAAAACACCTTTTCGGCTAAATCACGATTATTTAATGTAAACTTATATTGGAGATAAAATTTGAAATGCGAACATCATTTGATACGTCAAATGTGTTGCGGTTTGATCAGTTCATTATACACATACTTTACACGTAGCTCATAAAGTGAAATCATATCAAAAAAATCAAATCGGGACACATTTTATGGTGTCCGTCATTTTTTAGGCTAAATTGCCGGAATTTTTTTCTCCATCAAATTCGTTGCGGTTTGACCAGTTAGCTACACAGACTTTATACGTAGCTCATAAAGTGAAATCATATCTAAAAAATCAAATCGGGAGACATTTTATGGTGTCACTCATTTTTTAGGCTAAATTGCCGGATTTGTTTTCTCCGTCAAATATGTTGCGGTTTGACCGGTTAGCTACACAGACTTAATACGTAGCTCAAAATGTGAAATCATGTCCAAAAAGTCAAATCAGGACACATTTTATGGTGTCTGTCATTTTTTAGGCTAAATTGTCGGATTTGTTTTCTCCGTCAAATGTGTTGCAGTATGACCGGCTAGCTACACAGACTTTATATGTAGCTCAAAATGTGAAATCATATCCAAAATATGAAATCGGGACACATTTCATGGTGTCCACCATTTTTTAGGCTAAATTGCCGGAATGTTTTTTCTCCGTCAAATGTGTTGCGGTTTGACCCGTTAGCTACATACGCAGCTCAAAAAATGAAATCATATCCAAACAATCAAATCGGGACACATTTTATGGGGTCTGTCATTTTTTAGGCTAAATTGCCGGAATTATTTTTTCTCCGTCAAATGTGTTGCAGTTTGACCCGTTAGCTACACAGACTTTATACGTAACTCAAAATGTGAAATCAAATCCAAAAAATCAAATCGGGACACATTATTATGGTGTCCGTCATTTTTTAGGCTAAATTGCCAGATTTCTTTTTCTCCCAGTCAAATGTGTTGCGGTTTGACCCGTTAGCTACACAGACTTTATATGTAGCTCAAAAAGTGAAATCATATCCAAAAAATCAAATCGGGACACTTTTTATGGTGTCCGTCATTTTTTAGGCTAAATTGCCAGATTTTTTTTTCTCCGTCAAATGTGTTGCAGTATGACCGGCTAGCTACACAGACTTTATACGTAGCTCAAAATGTGAAATCATATCCAAAAAATCAAATCGGGACACATTTCATGGTGTCCGCCATTTTTTAGGCTAAATTGCCGGAATGTTTTTTTCTCCGTCAAATGTGTTGCGGTTTGACCCGTTAGCTACACAGACTTGATACGCAGCTCAAAATGTGAAATCATGTCCAAAAAATCAAATCAGGACACATTTTATGGTGTTTGTCATTTTTTAGGCTAAATTGTCGGATTTTTTTTCTCTCCGTCAAATGTGTTGCAGTATGACCGGCTAGCTACACAGACTTCATACGTAGCTCAAAATGTGAAATCATATCCAAAAAATCAAATTGGGACACATTTCAAGGTGTCCGCCATTTTTTAGGCTAAATTGCCGGAATGTTTTTTTCTCCGTCAAATGTGTTGCGGTTTGACCCGTTAGCTACACAGACTTTATACGCAGCTCAAAATGTGAAATCATGTCCAAAAAATCAAATCAGGACACATTTTATGGTGTCTGTCATTTTTTAGGCTAAATTGTCTGATTTTTTTTTCTCCGTCAAATGTGTTGCAGTATGACCGGCTAGCTACACAGACTTTATACGTAACTCAAAATGTGAAATCATATCCAAAAAATCAAATCGGGACACATTTCATGGTGTCCGCCATTTTTTAGGCTAAATTGCCGGAATGTTTTTTTCTCCGTCAAATGTGTTGCGGTTTGACCCGTTAGCTACACAGACTTGATACGCAGCTCAAAATGTGAAATCATGTCCAAAAAATCAAATCAGGACACATTTTATGGTGTTTGTCATTTTTTAGGCTAAATTGTCGGATTTTTTTTCTCTCCGTCAAATGTGTTGCAGTATGACCGGCTAGCTACACAGACTTCATACGTAGCTCAAAATGTGAAATCATATCCAAAAAATCAAATTGGGACACATTTCAAGGTGTCCGCCATTTTTTAGGCTAAATTGCCGGAATATTTTTTTCTCCGTCAAATGTGTTGCGGTTTGACCCGTTAGCTACACAGACTTTATACGCAGCTCAAAATGTGAAATCATGTCCAAAAAATCAAATCAGGACACATTTTATGGTGTCTGTCATTTTTTAGGCTAAATTGTCTGATTTTTTTTTCTCCGTCAAATGTGTTGCAGTATGACCGGCTAGCTACACAGACTTTATACGTAACTCAAAATGTGAAATCATATCCAAAAAATCAAATCGGGACACATTTCATGGTGTCCGCCATTTTTTAGGCTAAATTGCCGGAATGTTTTTTTCTCCGTCAAATGTGTTGCGGTTTGACCCGTTAGCTACACAGACTTGATACGCAGCTCAAAATGTGAAATCATGTCCAAAAAATCAAATCAGGATACATTTTATGGTGTCTGTCATTTTTTAGGCTAAATTGTATGATTTTTTTTTCTCCGTCAAATGTGTTGCAGTATGACCGGCTAGCTACACAGACTTTATACATAGCTCAAAATGTGAAATCATATCCAAAAAATCAAATCAGGACACATTTTATGGTGTCTGTCATTTTTTAGGCTAAATTGTCAGATTTTTTTCTTCTCCGTCAAATATGTTGCGGTTTGACCGGTTAGCTACACAGACTTCATACGTAGCTCAAAATGTGAAATCATATCCAAAAAATCAAATCAGGACAAATTTTATGGTGTCTGTCATTTTTTAGGCTAAATTGTCAGATTTTTTTCTTCTCCGTCAAATATGTTGCGGTTTGACCGGTTAGCTACACAGACTTCATACGTAGCTCAAAATGTGAAAAAAATCCCAAAAATTCAAATCGGTACACATTTTATGGTGTCCATTCATTTCTTTAGGCTAAATTGCTGGACATTTTTTTTCTGCGTCAAATGTGTTGCAGTTTGACCTGTCCCTTATGAAAATCGCAATCAATTCTGCAACCTTGCGCAAGGTTAAATTTGGAAAAATACAACCTTGCGCAACCAGTTTGGTTGTTCTGAGAAGGTTGCGCAACCTTGAAGCAATCATCCACAACCTTTGTGCAACCTTGCGACAAACTTGTGCAACCTTTTTAGGCTAAATTGTCGGATTTTTTTTCTCTCCGTCAAATGTGTTGCAGTATGACCGGCTAGCTACACAGACTTCATACGTAGCTCAAAATGTGAAATCATATCCAAAAAATCAAATTGGGACACATTTCAAGGTGTCTGCCATTTTTTAGGCTAAATTGCCGGAATGTTTTTTTCTCCGTCAAATGTGTTGCGGTTTGACCCGTTAGCTACACAGACTTTATACGTAACTCAAAATGTGAAATCATATCCAAAAAATCAAATCGGGACACATTTCATGGTGTCCGCCATTTTTTAGGCTAAATTGCCGGAATGTTTTTTTCTCCGTCAAATGTGTTGCGGTTTGACCCGTTAGCTACACAGACTTGATACGCAGCTCAAAATGTGAAATCATGTCCAAAAAATCAAATCAGGATACATTTTATGGTGTCTGTCATTTTTTAGGCTAAATTGTATGATTTTTTTTTCTCCGTCAAATGTGTTGCAGTATGACCGGCTAGCTACACAGACTTTATACATAGCTCAAAATGTGAAATCATATCCAAAAAATCAAATCAGGACACATTTTATGGTGTCTGTCATTTTTTAGGCTAAATTGTCAGATTTTTTTCTTCTCCGTCAAATATGTTGCGGTTTGACCGGTTAGCTACACAGACTTCATACGTAGCTCAAAATGTGAAATCATATCCAAAAAATCAAATCAGGACAAATTTTATGGTGTCTGTCATTTTTTAGGCTAAATTGTCAGATTTTTTTCTTCTCCGTCAAATATGTTGCGGTTTGACCGGTTAGCTACACAGACTTCATACGTAGCTCAAAATGTGAAAAAAATCCCAAAAATTCAAATCGGTACACATTTTATGGTGTCCATTCATTTCTTTAGGCTAAATTGCTGGACATTTTTTTTCTGCGTCAAATGTGTTGCAGTTTGACCTGTCCCTTATGAAAATCGCAATCAATTCTGCAACCTTGCGCAAGGTTAAATTTGGAAAAATACAACCTTGCGCAACCAGTTTGGTTGTTCTGAGAAGGTTGCGCAACCTTGAAGCAATCATCCACAACCTTTGTGCAACCTTGCGACAAACTTGTGCAACCTTTTTAGGCTAAATTGTCGGATTTTTTTTCTCTCCGTCAAATGTGTTGCAGTATGACCGGCTAGCTACACAGACTTCATACGTAGCTCAAAATGTGAAATCATATCCAAAAAATCAAATTGGGACACATTTCAAGGTGTCTGCCATTTTTTAGGCTAAATTGCCGGAATGTTTTTTTCTCCGTCAAATGTGTTGCGGTTTGACCCGTTAGCTACACAGACTTTATACGCAGCTCAAAATGTGAAATCATGTCCAAAAAATCAAATCAGGACACATTTTATGGTGTCTGTCATTTTTTAGGCTAAATTGTCTGATTTTTTTTCTCTCCGTCAAATGTGTTGCAGTATGACCGGCTAGCTACACAGACTTTATACGTAACTCAAAATGTGAAATCATATCCAAAAAATCAAATCGGGACACATTTCATGGTGTCCGCCATTTTTTAGGCTAAATTGCCGGAATGTTTTTTTCTCCGTCAAATGTGTTGCGGTTTGACCCGTTAGCTACACAGACTTGATACGCAGCTCAAAATGTGAAATAATGTCCAAAAAATCAAATCAGGATACATTTTATGGTGTCTGTCATTTTTTAGGCTAAATTGTATGATTTTTTTTTCTCCGTCAAATGTGTTGCAGTATGACCGGCTAGCTACACAGACTTTATACATAGCTCAAAATGTGAAATCATATCCAAAAAATCAAATCAGGACACATTTTATGGTGTCTGTCATTTTTTAGGCTAAATTGTCAGATTTTTTTCTTCTCCGTCAAATATGTTGCGGTTTGACCGGTTAGCTACACAGACTTCATACGTAGCTCAAAATGTGAAAAAAATCCCAAAAATTCAAATCGGTACACATTTTATGGTGTCCATTCATTTCTTTAGGCTAAATTGCTGGACATTTTTTTTCTGCGTCAAATGTGTTGCAGTTTGACCCGTCCCTTATGAAAATCGCAATCAATTCTGCAACCTTGCGCAAGGTTAAATTTGGAAAAATACAACCTTGCGCAACCAGTTTGGTTGTTCTGAGAAGGTTGCGCAACCTTGAAGCAATCATCCACAACCTTTGTGCAACCTTGCGACAAACTTGTGCAACCTTACGCAACCGTGCGACAACCTGTGACAAACTTGTGCAACCTTACGCAACCGTGCGACAACCTTGTGCAACCTGGTACCACCTTGCTGCAATCACATTTTGGTGATTGCATTTTCGTAAAGGGAATACAGTACACAGACTTTATATATAAGTAGCTCAAAATGTGAAATCATCCAAAAAATCACATCGGGACACATTTTATCATGGTATCCATCATTTTTTAGACTAAGTCGATATCCCGGGGCCCATTTTGGGACCCGAGATTCCCAAAATGTCTCTAAACATTTGATTCTGGAATTTTATCCATCATTTCATTCATCAAAATAAAAAAATAATAAAAAATAATAAATAATAAGCTTATTTTAAAAAAAATTGTCGGCTAAATCACGATTATTTAATGCACATTTAATGTGGAGATTCATTTGAAATTGATTTATTTTGTATTTAATCTGTGCATTATTTTTACTCTTTCGCTAAAATGTGATTCTTCGCCGGGTATTTTCATTTTCGTAACTGATGTAAGCTCTAGTTTCGATAATTGGTACCAAATCTATAATTTGGGTATCGGGTAAAAGTACAATGTTGGAAGGGAATCATTTTTATGGCCCACTTGGTCCCACTGTCCATGGACTCACTCACATTTTTGGAGACTCAAACTTGTCCTTTTATGTTCTCTTTGGAATTCATGACATTGCTATGAAACTAAGAGCTTGCAAAAGTGGTTCAGAAAAGTCGCATTGGATCTTTTTATTTATGACTAGCAAGTAAACAACTGTGGTATTAATACAAAATCCTGAGAGTGGTATATACGTACTAGTCTCAGACAAAATCTTCGTCGGCCATCTTAAAAAACAATAATCACATTGGTAATTTTGTTTTTCTGTGTAAGCATGTAAGGCTACCGGATTGAATTTCATCCGAATAATAGATGCATATGGGGCAAGAAACAGGTGAGCACTCATTTTTAAAGTTAAACCTGTCCGATATGTCCGTGAAAAACCGAATTTAGACATTAATTATTATGTTAAAATTAGTCACATGATAGCCTTGTCTTTTTGGTATGGTTCCCCCTTATTCATTTGCCTGAAGAAGTACTGAAAAGGACTACGTGAGCTCATGGTATCAATGAACTCACGCCAGCCGATTTGCTTGAATTATAATTGACTATAACTATCCGCATTCATTAACGTAGGCAAATAACCTTATAAATAGCGTATAAATGACAACAAACACCAACATATTATGCCAGTGAGAAGAATGAGAGGAAAATGATTGATGAAATACAATAAATACAAACACAAACCACATTTTAATTCCATGTAATTCGGGGTCTACTTCTTTATGCGTAGAAACTATCGTAGGGGCGCATCACTGTACATCCTAACACATATACCTAAATGTGAAACAGAGAACGTGCCTTGGTTACGGCCCAAAAACATCTTAGTAACGCCTAATTCTGGACCTCAAAAATATGCTCATGCAGTAGGTATCAATATAATACACAACTTATCAAAATTTCCTTCAACCAACGTCCTTACTTTTCAAGATTCTTGTACCACAAAAAATACGATAAAAAGCCACGATAAAAGGCAGTAACTGGTCTGGGATAACACAACACATACGGACAAAACCCCCTAAAAATGGCTACAAATGGCCATGTTCAGATTCATGCTACCGAACACAGTATTCGAGACTGTAGTCATCTCATAAACAGGCCATAGACAATCGTACAACATGAGAAAGGAGACCGTTTATACCAATGTTTAATCTACCATGATTACCATTTTTTTTAAATCTGTACAACCGATGAATTTCAAGAAAATCTTTGGTACAACTTCATTTCAAGAAAGTTAGTTCTTGTACCAAAGCTTACCAAATTTAGCTAGCTTTAATAAACGAATTGGGAGACGCAATATTCATGTCGAAATATATTATGTGGAAAGGCAATCAGACAACTATTGATAGACGCGATCAAGTCTTGTACCTTTGAAGGGTGATTACGAGCACGTATGAGTAAAGTGGATTCCCTCTATAATGAACCAACATTTTAATTTCAGATCTTGAAAAAGGTTACAGGGGACATTCTCGCTTCGACGCCCACATGCTCCTATGCGTAGGTCAACTGAAAGCCCGGTCCGATGGTAGACTCCGAATCTCCAGAATCTTTAGATGGTTATAGTATATGCACGGCGCAAAGTGCACGGTGTCTCATTTAGGCCCACAGGCCGGGCGGGCTAGAGCGGGGGCTAGAGAAGTGCTCAGAACCGGTGCTGCGCCCAAAAGTATTATCTTTCGCAAAACTACTATTTTTTGGGCGAAAAATACCACCCAAAACTAGTAGTTTTGCGAAAGATACTACTTTTGGTTGCGCAAAATTAGTATCTTTCTCAAAACTACTATTTTTGGATGGCTTTGGTTGCGCAAAACTAGTAATATTTGGCGGCCGTTCATTAATACTAGTCTTGGTCGAGAAAATGTCGTGCACTTCGTGTTAGGCATACAGGTTGTTTGTAAACGAGCGTGTATATTTAAAAAAACATTGGCCGTTAATTATATAAACAAAGCAGGGAAATAACTGTGTTTCTCGGACTTCTTTATCTTTATTCGTCATTAAGAAGATGAAAATGTTGCCAAATTCTGGGAGATTTTTGTTGTTTGTATTTATTTTCTCGCTATTTATTATTTATACCTCGCTCAATTTAAAAAAAATTAAACACCGGATTCTACTGTCGCTCTGTTACGGTCGTATAGTCGGCCCCCGGATTCCACGTCACTATGTTGCAAGTAAGTGTAGGCCCTATATTCGCCACAACATGTGGGCACTACCAATTAGTTTTATTGACTGTACATCATGCCTTTCGTCGGTACAACTCGGACTTTTTACTGTCTGATAAGTCCACCTCCCTATGGCCCTGTTTAAAGCTGGCTATGCCACTGATTCGCGCATGTTGGATGTGCCGGCCCGCCGCGCGCCAGTGGTCCGCATTGCGGCGCGTTATTGGTCACTCTCGATCATAGTTCGGCGTGGCCCCTCGCTACACGGCTCGATCCTCATGGCGGCATTATTATCACATCAAACCACTTCTGGATGTTATCATCAATCAATGCATTGTCGGCTGTTTAATAGTCAAAATTAAATATTATATACCAAGGAGATATACAACTGTCACTGGATATACCCACTTTGCCTATCTGTGATATACCATTGAACCGTCAACGCCTGAATCTTTTCCGTGAACTTTTCCTGATTGGGCTTTTCCACCCCAAACTGGCCGGAGCCCGGGGGTTAGATCTACGGTTGATTAGCGCATTACAAGAAGTTGTGTCACTTGCCATGCAGCACATACTCATTAGGCATTTGTCCAACATTTTAGTGGACAAATCCAAAGCGATCGGACGCATGCGTAGAAAAAAATGTCGTCCCCTTGACTCTCCAGAGGGCCTTTTCGATATTCAGACGATGGCGGACATAGGTTCGTGTGACGAATATTCTAGGTGAAATTCGATGTGGGAACGCTCGGCCTGTAGGGAACGATGATATTTCTGACTTCAACAGCGCCAGGGCATCGTTCGGGGACCGTTTGATTATCACTCAGGTCGTGTCAGTATGAAATTAGGTAAAACACTCCGACATAACATTGAAATCAACGGAGATTCAAAGATTACGGCCGTTCGTGTCCACTATGGTCTGGTACTTTTCATTTTCGACGTCACAAATGACGTATATTCATTGATATGATTATTCATTGTATATTCATGTCCGTCTATGCTTTCGGCGATTCGAACAATACAGTGTCAGGCGCCTGGTAGTAGTCGCAGTAGTCAGAAGTAGCATCTGGTTGGTAAGCATTTAATTATCAGGTTGATGATCAATTTGGTTTAGTTTGCTTTCGAATTCATCACGGCAGGGCAGCATGCAACACTCTAATTTAACAATGGTCAACATGTTTGTTATTCAACCAATCGTTAGTCAAGATTCAATTAATTGATTCCTGTCTGCATACATAACATGTTTACAATGAATCGACCGGAAGTAGTATGGGTAAGCCTTTAGTTATCAGTCTATCAGTGGGTAATCATTTTTTGAGTGGAGTTTAATTATTTGCATTCAAAGTCATCAGGACAGGCCTTAATTTGAGGCCACCTTGGAATTATGTATTCAACTACTAGTTTGAGATTCCTACTTTCATCTTGTGTTTTCTGCCGCAGTATAACATGTCTACAATTTGCCTTGTTTTGCTGCTCCGTTTGTTTTGCTTGTTTCAATCCAGGTAATTGTTTGAACCTATCAGCCATCTCAGGTGATACGCACTTCAGCTCATTCATCCTGCAGTGCTATGACGTCACATGTTACATCTACCAGTTTATACCATGTAAATCTCACTGTCTACCAGTTATGCAGTGGGCCATGTCAACTAACATCAACTAAGATAAGGTGTGCAATTTAATTTAATTCCATACATTTCAGGATACTTATTGCTCTATTAATGCAAGTCAACGTGATACAAATGATTATATATGAGCAATCTTATCAAATTATAATGGATGTTTTGGTCATCACTTTAATGGTGACTATATAATGCGAGCGAAGGTATTAACTATTATGCAATGATTATTGTTTGTACATGGATTAGTTTGCAACGGTGAATAGATACCTTTGGTTTAACTATATGTTTCACGAAATAAGTTATATTGGTGTATGAAGTTCTACAAAGGTTTATAACATTACGGTGCCTTACTGCTTCATTTTAATTGGTTCATATACCCTCGATACTAGGAAGGGGAAGTGATATCATATCCGTGGATATTTCGCTGGTTTTTATACCCTCGATCAGAGCACAGGATATGATATTTTGGTTATGTAAGAATTGAGGATATTTTAAATGAAAATGAACTTTAGCATGGACATGCGTGGGAAATTTGCATCATCACATTAAGGTTGTCAAAGTAACGACTTGTGATGTAATATGAAGTAAAGTTGTTCATTTTTCGTGTTATTCAAGAACCGATATTAATCATTGCGGAGGTGTAGGTTGTGATGATGATGATCTATGTTAATTAATATACTTATAGGATAATTAAAATTATTTGTATACTGATGCAACGGAACCCTTGTTTGAGTTTATATTCCAGAGTCATCGGGCCGGTGTTGTTGTTCTTACGTGAATTTAGCGACTGCGCAGCGTGAACTTTTCCGTTGAAATTTGGGGCTTGACATCCATTCCGTGTAATACTCGTACAGTCGTCGTTATAGCATCATTCAACTAGTCTTTGTCTACCGTAGTCGTCGGTCGCCGTCAGGTTACTGGTATCCTTGTGTTGATTTGTCGAAAGGTATTTTAATTTATTATATCAGATAAATTTTATATGTCTGGTGAATGCGAGTTATAAAGGTCATGGACGGCACATAAAATGTCATGAACGACACATATTCCAGTATATTGCAGATGCTTCCTTTGAAGAGCATTGCCAATATTTTATATCATTCCTCAAATCGGCTGTTTATGTTAATGTCATCGTCGACATTTTATTTATATGGTCATCAGAAACTCACCTGTTGATAAATGATTACATGACCTAAATTATTATGTCATCCTCTTGGCGTGAAGAGTCTGGTCGAATTGCTCTACTTTAATAAATCGTGACTCTCCAAATGTGATTTGTATAATAATAAGTATACATATCTGGGTGCTAAAGTGCCTCGGCAAGGATTCCCATCGAATAAAGATAAAGTACATTCGTAATTATAAGCCATATAAAATGGCCTGTTGAAGGTGAAATTAATATTTGCTGTGTTACGTGCAGGTTATATTAGGCTACCCAATAATGTAAGTAGCTGTATGATGTTTGGTTGTTTTAACTTTCAAATTCCCTTCGTTAAATTTAATTTAAGTTAAGAGGGGCACTGGATATCTGCAACTGCATGGCAACTTACAGATCAATGCACAATTAAATATATAACGTATACTCAGTATTGTAGCGGGTACTGTAGGGTTTGGCTGATTTGATTTTGATTTAAATTTATAACGCACCGCCGGTATCAAAAGTGCTCAATCCCTAGGAAGAGCGCTATGTTGAAAACAAGCAGTTAAATTGATATTGTCTTATACATAGTATCTGGCAGTTCATGCTCACCAACCATTTCTGGGAGGCAATCCTCAAGACTGGTGTACATCTAAATTTAAAAAAATCAGTATATGATCAAGATGCAGCATATTATTAATATTGACATAATATAGGTGGTAATATATCAATAATCCATAATAGGTGTGAAGATGAAAGTTAATCTCCAGATAGGTTAATCCGTAATGAGTGCCAAAAGATGAAAGAATCGTGGATCAATCATAAAATTAATATGGAATAAAATAAATAGTCAATAGGTACGATAAGCTGGTATGACTAACATACTATTATGGCCATCCATCGTTAGTGCTAAGGCCTTCCCTCCTCGGGGTTGAAATACTTGCTGCAAATTATAGTAAACAGATTATAAAATGGGATACAATTAATTAAAATTAATAAAAATAAAAATAAAAAATCGGAAGGGGATAAAGTAGGGGTGGGGGGGGGGGGGGGGCTTTTCTTTGGGGCAAACTCCTTTATTAAGGAGTGTGGTTGGCGGAAGTGATTGTGGGCAATTGCTCACTACTTTCGCAATTGGCATTACGTATATTACGTAATTTGGATAATTGTTCTTGTGCTCTGTTGGTTACCTACAGAGCTACGGATTGTCTGATGGACTTGGATGGAACCCACAGTCATTTCTGGCGGACAATTATCCGAGTGTATTCACAATATTCCAAATTCCTCATTATAATAAATGGGTGCGACAACTGAAGTATGTATATTGATCACTGCGTGTTAAAGGAAGGGTCCCGCAAGCACAACATTGAGCATTATTTGTTAGAAAAATAATTATCGAGCTGAAGTTACGTAATTATATAGAACAAAACACCGTACTAGACACAAAAATAAATAAAAACTGCCATCACTCAACATGCACTTTTTAAAATTCGCGGCGATTAAAAGTCCCGGTGTCGATGACGTCATGGGAATCGGTGCTCTAATTTGCGCATGTGCATTGTACAACTATTACATCATCGACACTGGGACTTTCGATCGCCGCGAATTTTAAAAAGGGCATGTTGAGAGATTCCGGTTTTTATTTGTTTTTGTTATAAGTGTGGTGTATTCTTCTATATAATTACAAAAGTTGGGCTCGATAGTTATATTTCTAACATATAATGCACACTTTTATGCTTGCGGGACACCTCCTTTAACAATTGTATGAGGATAAGGGGATAATGTGAATGTAGCTAAAATTAAATGAACATGGATATAAAGAATGTGAAAATCGTGTAAATCTTGAAGTGAAAAATCGTGTAAATCGTGTATGTTGCGTAGGGCAACAGAAGTGGAAAATCGTATACCAAATCGTATACCAGTTATTCAGCGAGTTAATAAAATGACCCGTATGTAGCATAAAAATGCTACCAAGACCAATCCACGCTTTCTCGTCTCCTTTCAATCTCTGTACGGTAGCAAGATTGATGTTACCCGATGAATTGTCAAGTATGGTGTACTTGCGTTAAGTGTGCCAAATAATTCCTTTCTGAAGTGTTTTTGGCAGCTGAAACGGCTTTCCATTAGTAATTCAATGATAGTCCATATTCTATGATAAAAACCTTTTGAAATTGTACCCAATTCATTCACTGTCCGACTGGACGGGTTGTGACGTATCGCATAAATCAACGTTTATCGTAGCGAATGACGAAACACTTAAGTCGGAAAATGTTAATTTATATTGATATTTATCTCGCTGGTCACTATTCTGTTCTTATACTCGCCAGGTGTTCTCTCAAAAGTACATCGCTAGTAATTTACGCTTTAGTTTGTGCACTGAATCGCTTATGCGTCTGTCAGTCTACATGTAGTTGCCTTAATCTTTCAATTCAAAACTTTTATATGCAGCGTTAGTTTTTTGCTTACTTTTTAAACTTGAAAGCACAACTAGAGAGTAAGAGCATAATAGTGACGATCTGACTGCCTCCCACTTCCAAGTTTAAAAAGTAAACACCAATAAAGTAGTAACACAAATCAATCAGCTGTCAATCTCTAGGGCTATTCGTCACTATTCTGTTCTTACTCTCTCTAATTGTGCTCGCAAGTTTCAAAAATAAGCAAAAGTATAATTAATATTAAAAATCAATCAGCTGTCAATTTGTAGTGTTATTAACAATCAATTGGTGGTTTAAGTCAACAGCGTTATTTCTCTGCACGATGGCAAGCACATCGAACTGCGTGAGAGATGTTCTCTTGATAATATTGTTTTATTTCGGAGGACGAGCTATTGCAAACGATGATGTAAAGTAAATATTGTGTTATAGTTTTGTGCCTTTAAACAAACACCAAATTGAATTTTGTTTATTTAACCATCGCAAAGCTACCCATGAAAAATTAAAATACGGTTACTGCTGACAAAAACAAATGTTTTCATTTTCAATAAAATTCGTTGTTTTCACTTTGCATGAGTACTTTTGTTACTTGATAAGTGATATAATATCCCACTTTGACTCTTACGTCAATGTAACAGTCTACAGACACAATATAAAACCTCAACCTTTGACTGATAAACTGAGTTTATCGAGATAAACTATGTTTCTATGTTTGTCGATACACTCTGTTTATTAATAAAAAACGTGTTTCAATTTGATAAACTGATCGAGTGTATCGATAAATAAATTATTATGCATTGAGCTTCAATGTATAATAATTTGATAAACAGTGTTTATCGACGATTAACACTGTTTATCGATCGAAAACATTGTTATCGCGTTTTTTTCGACCGATAAACTATGTTTTCGAGCGAAAAACATTCGATAAACACTGATTTTCGATACATTTATTATTTAACCATTGATCCATTTATTTACAACGAACGGATTTTTAGCGTGACATTTTTGCCATTTTATTCCATATTTGTATGTTACTCTCGCACAAAACGTGCATAATTATCACGATGTCCCTACCTTTTCTCAAAATAAAGACATACATAACAACTCTTGACGGTAGAGGGCGTTTTTTCAGAAAACAAAGAAACACTTAAGACTAGAAATTTAAAAAAAATATAGGATTCGCCCCATATCTATCACGATTTCCATACCTTTTCCTCTACTTTGACCAATTTCTACGTTAAAATTAACACAGATTTCGGTCATCTCTTACCCCATTTTCGTGTCGTTTACTTTGACCAATTTGGTGGTAGTGGTGGGGGGTTGCTGCAGGGCCCCAGCAGGGGCATTTACTCTTTGATGTTTATGTTCTTGCACAATGTATATTGCATTTATTTAGTGAACATTAACTTCACTTTCTCAAAACAAGTGAGAACATATGCATACATATCAATATACATTCTATGGTGTTAAATTAATGTATCGACTTAATTAAAATAAAACAATAGGTTTAAATGAATAAAAGGTGCAAATTAGCTCATGAGCATAATTAAAATGGTACAAACGAGCACCGGTGATAATGTTTGTACCATTGCAATTATGCTAATAAGATATAATGCACAATTTACTCGGCTCAAATAAGGCCAAGTAAAATATGCATTAACGATTGACACAGAAACGTTGTTAAAGTGCGTTAACCCCGCTCCGTGCTATCCGATTCACGCATGTCCGACTTAATATCGCCCAACGCCCACTCGATGACCAATTAAATGATTATCATGACACAAATATTTGTTAGAAATAAATGACACGGAACATTTAACCAATCTTTTACAAGTGTGTATCCTCCCTTGTAAACACCAAGGAGGTGCAAATTCAAAATTCTATCAAAACAGGACATCAAACATGGTCTGAGTGTTTGTACTACGTCATCCTATTATTTGCATTTAACGCAAATGCTTTTCCTGAAATGTTAGACTGTTTGCATTTTGTTGGCATTGCGCTATTAAAACAAACATATAAAAACACATTAAAGTAATTGAAAAAACCCATTGTATAGTCTTTTTCTTCTCTAAAAGGTAAGCTTTCGAGTGTCTATAGCAACAACAAAAATGGTAATGGTCATCTTCTTTTTTTTGGTTTGCCTAATGCTTGGTATAAACAGTGATTTCTTACTTCGGAGACACACGACTGGGTGCACCTATGACGAGTAGCTGAACAATATAGCGCTACCTCGCTAGTAGCTGAGGCGTAACCCAACATTTGGAGAGCACCAAATCGGGGTAACCTACTAGGCTAGTAACTGGCGGGTAATTTACGCTAAACGTTATACCTGACCGGACCCAAGAGTAAGTTGGAGCATAACGTTTTATTCCACAAAACAGTCGATTCTATATAGCAGTATAGCGTAAATTTGTTGTGAACATTGGAGAGGATGATTCGCTGATGCGGAAGGACCAATTGTGCTTGCATGCACAGGGGTGTCTATTTGAAGTGGAATGTGACCCCTCATAAGCTGACATTTTTATATATTTGAAACTCCATTCATGCAATTTGGTGAATACTTTTAGTCAAAATTTAGATCAACTCCTTTTGCCCATTCAAACACTAATCGCACCGACTTTGGGTCATTATTTTGACCAAAATTTACTAATTGTCCAAAGATTTTAAATAATGACTAAATAAATAAATAAATAAACTTATTATTGTTTTTATTAATTAAAAACTGATAAAGCCAAAGTTTCAACATTTTTGTGAGTGAGTTAGAACAAAAAAATGAAAGCATATCGTGCCGTCCGTGGGGATCGAAACCGGGGTTCTGCTGTTAACAAGCGAAGGGCAAGGTATCCACGCCACGGAAGTATTTGTGTTAAGAGATGTGTTATAATTGTATATACCATTAAACTACTTGTCATTAAAATTGTGGTTTTTGGTGCAATATTTGTATGAGCCCCTCACCCAACATATGTTTGTAATGTCATGGTAGTCCTTACTTTTGAAAAAGCGATAAACAACTTCGAAATTTTTGGCCAACAAAATTGCGTAATTTTTTGTCCGGAACGCTGGCCGACTCAACGTGATTCTTTATGTACACTCACCTATGATCTAACGAGTGACGACACATTTTTAAATATCACGGAGGACCAATTTTACAGTAAACTATAGGTTAACACTTGGCATATGCGCCAATTAATTTTGTAAGGGGACGATGCTGATTAATGTGGATATTTACTTCGCTAGTTACTATTCTGGTGTTACTCGCCAGTTATGCTCTAAGAATTACACCGTTAGTAAGTTACGCTACAGTTAGAGCATAACTACTAGTGAGGTAGCTTACCTCCCTATTAAGTTACGCTAGTTTGGTGCACTCGGCCGATTGTACAACTATTTACGTGCCAGTACTTTAACACGAAATTGTATAGGTGTCACAAGCGATTTGATCACCACCATGCCTCCGAAGATCCCAAGGTTTGTTCTTTACCTTTACTTGGACAGATTTAGAGATCTGGTTTTAAATTCCTTCAGATTCCAGGCCACTAAATAGGTTCCGTATACATTTACATGTTAAAGGGATATTACAAAACGTCGATATTCTCGCTTATAAAGCGACTGGATTTCTCAATTTACATTTTTCTTCAAGTTCATGAGATTTGTGATCATTGAAGTACAAGATTTGTATAGGGTAACCCTGAAAGTTGCGAGAAATTAGCCCCTGTTTTGGACAGCTGGTGTATCGCTCTCATTTATCATAAACAGTGTTGACATAACATGTACAATCAGAATAACCCAAAAACCTAAAAAAGGATTGAAAAGATCTGTTTTTGCACTGTGGGAATATATAACTATATTAGTCCTAAAATCAGGATTAGATTCCATCTTTAATCATTTGGGGAAATAAGTACATTTACTGATCACTTATTATTATGCTTGGGCCAGAGGCTTCTCAATTAGAGAGAAACCCCAATACTCGATTTTCGTCGGCAAGGACTACAATCATTACGTAGTGTGGAACCTTCAAGATATCGTAAATGTGTTCACTGTTCAGTAGAGTAAATGTTATCGTCGGTATAAATACTTTCAATGATAACGATCTGTTAGCATATTGTTTACAAGTTGGCTACCTTCAAAAAATACGACGCCAATAACTCAGACATATCCAGTATTTTTATAGTTAAAGATATCTTTGCTACAAATCGAAATCATTATTTATTAACTAAATAAGGTTGTGCTTTTGGACCGTATGTCATGGTAGGTAGCACACATTGATTGAAAACCCTTGTCCTTAATGTTATTGGTATGGTTTTATCACAGAGAATGGTTTTGTTTCTGCCGAAGCAGCTCCAGCCGCTCATAAATCATATACTTGGTACTAAATAGGGTAGTAAGTGTGTTTACATTGTGTATGTGGTGTTCGAAACAAATGGCAACTAACGCTTTTTGGCGCAGAAGTCACGTTCACACTAGGCGGAGTAAGGACGGCGTAAGGAAGAGTAGCGGTGGTTTGGCGTAGCAATCGCGTAACTGATGGAGTAGTGACTGTGTGAACGATGATTAGCGTAGATTAGCGTAAGTTACGCCGCCTTAATCCGGTCGATTTACTCCTGCTTTTTAGCAGGAGTAGCGAGGAGTAAGCGAGGTCAGCGTAGCCCCGCCTGGCGTAAATGGCTGTGTGAACGGTACTTACGCTAATCGCGCGTAAGTTTGACCTTTTACAAGATCGTGACCTTGGTGATGCTATATAATACGATATAACGTTTTACAAGCTCGCTACTTATGTGTTGTGCCTATACGGTATAACGAAATGGTGTTTTTAAATAAAATCTCGATACATTTTAAAATATATCAAAATAAATAACTGAAATTTCTTTTGAACTTTAAAAGTTCAAAAGAAAATTGGAGTTCCTTTAGTATACCTACCACTCCCGCTACATGTCTTCAATGGGGACTTTTAAAGAACGACCCATACACTGGGCACCGCCAAACACTTACACAGTGAGGAATAAAATGGTAGGGTATTCTAAAGCTTACTCAGAAAATTAATGCCTATACGGTAGTATAACGAAATGGGTTTTTAAATAAAATCTCGATACATTTTAAAATACATCAAAATAAATAACTGAATTTTCTTTTGAAATTCAAAAGAAAATTAAAGATGTTGTTTGGGCAGACTATTTGCAGAAGCTTTTTGATGTACAATTTAAAAACATGATGATGTGCATAGTCAATTTTTATTTGTATAAATGCGAACAATATAATTATCCTTTCTTCTAAATTTAATTCCAAAATATCAGAACACGCATCAACACTGCGATTTGTAAAACTAAGGTTAAAGCAAGGCCATGCTGCCTATTTCAACACTTACACCAGCAAAGCTGATAATCGGCGTAAGTTACGCGGCGTAGCGATAGGAGTAAAGCGTGTGTGGACACGCGGTCAGAGTAACGAAACTATTTGTGGAATTTTTATTGCTTTTAGCGTAAGTTACGCTTTTGAATAACCACTGTGTGAACGTAGCTAATGTATTACTTGAGATACGACCTAAGGATTTAGCCTCCCACTTCAAGTTATAAAAGTAAACAACAATTATTATAGTAATAACAAATCAATCAGCTGTCAATCTCTAGGGCTTTTCGTCACTATTCTGTTCTTACCCTCTCTAGTTGTGCTCGCAAGTTTCAAAAGTAAGCAAAAGTTTAATTAATATTAAAAATCAATCAGCTGCCATTTTGTAGTGTTATTAATAACCAATTGGTGGTTCATAGCGACAACTTTTTAAGTCGACAGCGTTATTTCTCTGCACGATGGCAAGGAAGTTGAACTGCGTGAGAGATGTTCTCTTGATATTACTGTTTTATTTTGGAGGACGAGCTTTTGCAAACGATATAAAAGGTATGTACTATTAAGCACGTTGTTATAGTTTAGTGTCTTTAAACTAACACCAAATTGATATTTGTCTTTAACCATCACAACGATACCCATGAAAAAGTTAATACGATTACTGCTGACAAATACTGTAACCAAATGTTGCCATTTTCGTTCAAATTTGTTGTTTTCAATTTGTGTTTACTTGATAATTGAAATAATATCCCACTTTGACCCTTGCGTCAGTATAACAGTCTACAGATTTAAACAAACAATTGTTTCTAAGAACCTTATTGCAAATATTTTTCGTTTCACTATTTCTTTTTTTATAATCAGTAAAAGCAATACCTTTCGCAAGTAAATAAACATTGTTTCGTTCAAATCGGTGGTATCATTACGAAGTCGCAAGCCCCCGGGCCGATTTTTGACATAAAAGCGATACAATTACTGGCAAACTGTAATGAATAGATCACACCGTATATATCCATTGTCAACTACATTTCTAAGGCGCAATAACAGCGGATTCGTGACGCGTGTAGAGAAAACTACTCCTTCTGGCAAGTATCGTTCCAAGTTTAGTTTTCGAGTTATTACAAAAGTACTCACACCGAAGAGACAAAATCAATATAATTCTGCTTTAACTTTCACAGTTATAGCGGAGAATAATAATTATGATAGTAAAATGAATGTTGCAACAAATCACATCGCCTGAAACAAAAGTGTATTATCACTTATTGCGCAGGACATTTTAACATTGATATGCAAAAGTAATTTAAACACATTATGCCTTGTGTTTCGTATTTAGCTCTATAAATACGACACTTGGCTGGTAAGATTATACGATTTAGAGCATTATCGTTAGGGCTCCCTAAAATAACTATTTGTGGCGATATCCTAATTGTACAGGGTGTCCCAAAAGTCTATGCACGTTTTTGAAGAGTCATATCTCATAAAATATAAATCATATGGTATAAATGTAACCATATTTTGATAGACGAGATTTGGGAAATTATTTTGATACCAAAAACAACCCTATTGGTGAACCCACAACATTATAAAACTGGTTGAAAGTTTTTAGCCATGTGAGACCCACCCATACCAAATACCACACATTGTTGCTAAAAACAAGTGCGCATAAATTAACGGTATGAAAGCAACGTTGCGCATTAGTCACAGTTCACTGCTTACCTTGCAACATTAATGTTATTACCAAACTCGGTCACTCACAACATAAATAGGCGTAGTAGACAACATTGCACAGTAAAAGTCTTCATTCAAGATGGTTTACAGCATAGATAAGCGAATACAAATTTTATGATTCTACGCTGAAACAAATTCAGTTCAACTTACTCAACAAAAGTTCAGAAAACATGTTAAAGTGAAACGCGCACCAGGAAGAATATCCATTCTTAAGTTGGTGGATACATTTTTGAACACAGGAACTGTGCATGATTTGTCTCGATGTGGTAGAAAAAAGACTGGTAGATCAACAAGTCACATTGATATCATAAGACATGCAGTAGCCAAAAGTCCAAAGAGATCTATTCGCTGTGTGATGTGTGTGTTCACTTTTCTGTTACGTTATTCAATTTTTTTAGGTCTGTGTTTTTGCATTAGCACACGTCTCTGTATAAATGGAACAGAATGGAAAACATTTAAACTAGATTTCACTATAGAAACGAAAACTATGTATAATATAGTTTGTTATTATGATGGGATCACTGAAATGTAAAATTTTAAATATTACAATTGACGGATCACTAACCAACTCTACCCGTCTTTTTGTTAATCTCAATAGGTATTGATGTATGAACTTTATTCCTCCGAAGTATAAAATTACATTTTTGCAGTAATACATATTTTACATCTAGGGTGGCATTACAAGCACGTGTTACTCCAATGTTTGGTATCAAAATTATTTCCCACATCTCCTCTTTCTAAATATGTATTCATATATTCAATACGACTTATCTTTTGTGACATACAAAGCTTCAAAGTCGTGCATAGACTTTTGGGACACCCTGTACATTAATGACTGCATTCAACCGATCTTGAACAGGCTTAAGCCACGTTAGAAAATACATTTAATCGCTAGATTCGCTGCTCTCAAACGCTATTAAAACATTTTCAAACGCCCTTGCCCTGAAAAGCAAAACATTAATACACTGATAACAACTGATAACAGGGGAAGCCTTACCGCAGTAGCTCAGAGCCGTCGCCGGCCTACCTCTCATGAAGATCAACAGAACGGGATGTAACGAGCAACAGAAAAAAAAACTATTTTATAATTTTTTGTTTGTTTACACGGTCGTCCATACGGAGCGGACACATTATTATATGTCATATACGTGAATTCTCAATTCACAAGAATTATCATTAGATTAATAATCTCTATAAATTATTTCCACTCGGGAACAATATTAATTCCTCTCAGGAATTATTCCTCCTTTCCTCTCAGGAACTGTTCTAATTCCTCTCGGTTAACACTCCTTTCCTCTCAGGAAAGAGTTCCTCTCCAGGAACTATTCTGATTCCTCTCAGGAATCGTATGTTAGACATTGAAATAAGGATACAAGTAATAGCTCATATCAAGACTTGCTTATCTAAACTCGAAGCGTCTAATCTCACACTCAACACTGCACCAATGAGCGTATTCGAACCAAACAGTGATCTTGAATTACGACACTGTACAAGGACTCCTCGGACAGAATTGATTGTATAACATCAGACACGTTCTTATTTGAACTGTATTCAGAAAACAAAAATGGCCAAAAAGAAGCCGACTTCCAGGCAGGAATAATTAAGGTTCCACAAGCCATCGACGCTCCAAGATGAGAAACAGCTTGACACACGCAAGACAGGGGTGTAACCAACCAATTCGTCGCTGTTCTGACATACCGGCACATCACAACAGAAATAAGTAAAGAGATGTGCCGTTATGTCAGAACAGCGACGAATTGTTCTCGCCTTCCCATGAACACGAAAAAGCATCAACTCTGGACATGCCATGACACCAAAATCGGGAATTGAACACAGGTAACTTGTTGTTAAAAGTGTCTGCGAACCTATTGATAGTATGTCACCCGAAAATGAAATCAACGAATGAGAACAATTCTGGAGAAACACCCGAATCATCGAAGGCGCGTCGCAAACGGGGCGGCAGGAGCGGAAATTGACGAGGTGACTGCAAACAAAAATGGGGCTACCTTCAACATTTTCCAACGTAAATGGCCGCCCCATTTTGTGGTGCCTTGCTACGCCCCTGCATTGCGCCGATCATCAACATGAAATTTCTGTTTCCAAATATGCAAATTAACATGTCTTAGATTAAGGATTAATCGACATTTCCCAGACTTTTGCACTGAGACGGTAAGTGGATTAACCACTGTGGGTAATTGATTAACTGGTATAACCAACCCGTACTTTACTAATAAGTCTCTTATAGCTCCATCAACAAAAAATGAGTGATTCAAAGCTATGCATTGTTCTTTAAAACTGTTGGTAACGATTGAGTGCTAAGTGGCATTTTATATCCATATTCGATAATACCAAGAACGAAATCGTCAGCACAAATAGTGCGCCAAAAGTCAATTGAACACTTTAATCGACCTTTTATAATAGCATCAACATGTCCTTTTTTCATAATCGAAATAGTTCTTTCTCATATCTTCAAATCCGATTGATTCCAAGTGCTCAGGATGTCCATAATCTGTGATGAAATCCGATGACATATCAAATGCTGCAATAGAAAAACGCGAAATACTAACAAATCGCTGAATACAGTAGGATCGTAGATTGAGTTAGTTAAATTAATAAACCATAAGACCGAACAGTATAATAAAACATCAAAATCTAATCTCATTAGACGATATATCATAATATTCAAAACAATCCCATATCGCGATATAAAAATCAGGATTTTAGATACTACTGCATTTAATAATATGTGAATGTAAATGCGCATTCGTATATGATTTCAAATCAACAATAGATCAACACATACAAATACGCTTAACAAGGTACTAACCTTGATTATTGTGTAATACCTGTCCTTTATTTGGGACCAATAGACTGGGCAGCGAAGAAACTGGATTTACTTCCTTCTCCTTGTTTAACAAGTGGACAGGAACGGTTGTACGACATTGTGTGTGTTAACAATTGGTCCTTTTTTCTCGTGCTGTGTATTGGAAATGAGACTTTTGAAAATAGGAGCTTTTTCTTTAAATGGTGCTAATCGTGGTTTATCTTTGTTGTTAGGGGGCAAATTTGGTATAAATTATGCCTAAAAGATTCATCTAAATGCCTATCTAGCCTGTTTGGTCAAAAAAATATATAAATGTTACTCAAAATGACATAAACAAAGTGGTATACTTTCTTTTGTTGAACCCTTTATATGGGTTGCATTAATTCAATTGAAGCATCCCCAATCCCCATCTTACTAATGACCAGTGAGTTGTCGCTACCAGTTAATCAATAATAAGCCTGTTGCTAGTCCGAGGTTGCGTGTAGACGAACGAAATGTTAGAATGACAAACGGACTTTGTTTTGGTTTAGGGCACATAACTGAGTAAATATTCATTCAATCTTCAGGTGTAATATCTCAAATTAAAGGCAAGAAATGTCCTTACAACTTTATTGTCTAATATGTTTACGTTGGAGTTACATTTTTGAAGTTGAGAGCATATTTATTACCTGGTCAGTTACTTATTTTGAGGACTGTCGTTTGATGATCTATTGATTTTTAAGCACACAATAGTTATGATTTTGGCGCTTTCAGATTGCGACCTCCCCATGTTCTCAAGCATGTGGCTGAGCACTGGAACAAGGGATTGCTTCAAATAAATGTCATTGTAAAGATGAACACATCAGCTTTTAAATGATATATTACACTAAATGAACATATCCCGATATATTTGAACCAAAATTCCGAACTTTTTTTGAGCAGTTTAGTATTACAGGAGCAGTTCAAGGATTTAACGACTGTGTCACTTCAGAATATGGCCAGAGAAAGCTTTGACCACATAGCTATAGTATTTTTAATGGAGTCCAAAGCTTTTGTATAGTTTATATCAACCATATCCTTAAACATGTAAAATGAGAACAGTACTAAGAATCAATCTATGGTTATAAAGGGGTCAAACAAAGTAAGTCCCCCCCCCCCCCCTAAAATTAGATTACTTTTGTTTGCATAACTTCACACACAATTAGACGTTTTGAAAATTTGAAACGTTTATGAAAATCTAATTATTTATTTTTTTTGGGGGGGGACTTACTTTTTTGACCCCTTTAGAAACGCATGTGTATTACATAGATCATATTAATATGTTTACATCGTCAAAAATGTCTCATAAGGATAAAATAGGAGTTTGAAGAGAGACATTTCACCGTAGCAGAATTCACCATAATCATAATAATTAGTCATATAATATTCATGAGCTATGACGAAACAGTGCCGCGACTGCTGCGATCGATGGATCACTAGGGATAGCGAATAATCTGTTTGAACCAAACTCCTCGCAAGACATAACGTGTCGCTTGCATATATCTTCCCATTACCACGTACCATATTACGAATGGTAAGCGATGTAGTTCCATTTGATATTATTCTCCCATTCTGGGAGAACAACATTGTATAGTTTTTTTTCTTCTCAAAAAGTGTCAGGTAAGCTTTAGGATAGACTCCAAAGTGTCTATAGCAACAACAAAAAAAGGTAATCGACCGACCGACCCATTTTTAATCCTTGTTTGGGCGAACAAACATCTTCTTTTTTTTTGGTTGCCTATAATGCTTGGTGTAAACAGTGATTTCTCACGAAATTGTATAGGTGTCACAAGCGATTTGATCACCAAAATGCCTCTGAAGATCCTCAGGTTTGTTCTTTACATTTAATTGGACACAAATCTGTTTTACATTTCTTCAGCTTACACGCCACTAAATAGACTCCCTATACCTTTACATGTTAACAGTACATCGCTGTAGTTATCGCTCACTTATCCGTCTGTCAGTTTTCTTGTAGGGTCACGCGTTATTAGCTCGCCTCCCAATAGGGTGGTGCTGTTACACTTTTTAGTTTCATACTGTCATATTCCTTACATTTTAAAACCACAAATGCTATCTCAACAGATTTGGTGTCATTTTAAAGCCCTAATAACAAGCTATCTGCCTGCAAAATGGCATTGGTATAGCTAATACAGAAGATGAGCTACAGCTGTTGGAAGCTTGGGGGTAAGGGGTGGTGCCGGAAGGGGTGCCGCTGGAAGGGGTGCCGCCTGTACAAACTCAATGGGGATAATCCCATGCTTTGTTCTTTTTACAATAACTAGTCATCCTCTGATGTTGCAAACACCATTCTGGTCCTACTTTAAAGGATATTTAGTAGTCTTTCAGTATGTGATTCAACAAACTTGTCAACTATTTGTAACAACTAATTAATTATGGATAAGACCATGATCATTAGCTTTCTTCCTATTCGCTACACAGTCAACATGAATAATCAGCCTCAATTTACCAGATTTATAAAAATGAATATAACAGAAAAAGTTTGCAATCTATGATAGCAAAAGTATACATTTTTGAAAAGCTTGTAACTAGAGGAATTCAGAAATGCAGTTTAGATCAGCGAAGGGTACATCCTTAAAAAATATTTCTAAAAATTCTCAAAATATATAAAATAAAAATGGGAGATATTCATTAGCCGGTATAATTACCTTACCGACGTAGTAACCTTTGAGCATTATATATCATCTGATGAATAATTTCATGAGGAATTGAAATATGTTAAGTAAATAATGACAGGGGTATAACAAATTTATGGATCTCAAATTAAAAATTTAAAAATCTGATATTTTCCCGAACATTGTGAATCATACCATTTTAGTCCTTAATCGTACTATAATTACAAGGGCATATTTGGATTTCTCATGCAATTTCCCTTCAGAAAATGTATACTTTTACTACCTCAGGGGGTATACAAGCAAACATAAATGTGTAAAGTTAAAATCATGTCGCGAAAGCCAAAATCCGTGTGTAACACGAAAGGAGGCGAGTTCAAAACACATGGCCGTAGTTGCATCAATCTTCCAATTCAATACTTTTGTACAGTGTTAATTTTTTGCTTACTTTTAAAACTTTCGAGCACAACTAGAGAGTAAGAACAGAATAGAGACGAATAGCCCTACAGATTGACAGCTGATTGATTTGTTATTACTATATTTCTTTTAAATTTCAAAACTTGAAGTGAGAGGCTAAATCCTCGGTTTTATTTGACAATTGAAGTTGTTAATACTAATTAGCTCAATTCATATCCGAGGATTTAGCAATTCAAGTTTTAAAAGTAAACAACAATTATAGTAATAACAAATCACTCAACTGTCAATCTCTAGGGCTTTTCGTCACTATTCTGGTCTTACCCTCTCTAGTTGTGCTCGTAAGTTTCAAAAATAAGCAAAAGTTTAATTAATATTAAAAATCAATCAGCTGCCATTTTGTAGTGTTATTAATAACCAATTGGTGGTTCATAGCGACAACTTTTTAAAGTCGACAGCGTTATTTCTCTGCACGATGGCAAGGAAGTCGAACTGCGTGAGAGATGTTCTCTTGATATTACTGTTTTATATTGGAGGACGAGCTTTTGCAAACGATATAACAGGTATGTAAAATTAAACACGTTGTTATAGTTGTGTGCCTTTAAACTAACACCGAATTGATATTTGTCTTTAACCATCGCAAAGCTACCCATGAAAAAGTGAAATACGATTACTGCTGACAAATACAAATGTTGCCATTAAATTTCGTTCAAATTTGTTGTTATCAATTTGCATGAGTACCTGTGTTACTTGATATTAAATTGAAATAATATTCCACTTTGACCCTTGCGTCAGTATCACAGTCTACAGACTTAACGCTTTCCACGCGGCAGGCAGCTGCAGACGACATTCCAAAATGTCTTAAAATGTTTCAAAAATGTCAACATTATTGAATATCATCACTATATTTGGAATCACCTTGAGAAATGCATTAAAATAAGTACAAATATTCCTAGTTTTGGTTCAGTAATCATTGAGATACACTTTGAAAGTTGGAAAAAGTTTCTGAAAGATCTTTTTTGTGTATGGTAAAAGTAATGGCCGCGTGGAAAGACTTAAACAAACAATTTGTTCTAAGGACCTCATTGCTAATCATTATTGTTAGTTTCATTATTTCTTTTTTATAATCAGTAAAAGCAATTCCTTTCGCAAGTACATAAACATTGTTTCCTTCAAATCGGTGGTATCATTACGGAGTCGCGAGCTCCTGGGCCAATTTTTGACATAAAAGCGACACAATTACTGGAAAACTGTAATCAATAGAGTACATCGTATGTATCCATTGTCAACTACATTTCCAAGGCGCAATAACAGCGGATTTGTGACGCGTGTAGAAAAAAACTACTCTGTCTATCAAGTATCGTTCCAAGTTTAGTTTTCGAGTTATTACAAAAGTACTCACACCAAAGAAAAGAAGTTAATATAATTCTGCTTTAAATTTCAGTGATAGCGGAGAATAATAATTATGATAGTATATTTTGTTAATGAATGTTGCAACGGATCACATCGCCTGAAACAAAAGTGACGTATTACTTATTGCACAGGACTTTTTAATATTTATATGCAAAAGTAATTTAAACACATTTTGCCGCGTGTTTCGTATTTTGGCTCTATAAATATGATACTTGGCTAGTAAGATCATAAGATTTAGAGCATCATCGTTAGTTTCGTTAGAGCTTCCTAAAATAATAATATGGACTGCTCAATGAATATTGCATTTGGCAACCAAAGCGGTAACCAAAATAATAACCACTATAACATAGTAGACGCACACACCTAGATCAAAGTAGGATTGAGGCTTGCCTGGATGTAATTGTGAATTGTTTAAACACACTCTTATTAAAAAGTATATTGGTGATACTAATAACCCTAACTCTACTACACCATACGGCAACTGTGCGGAAAAAGTGTTTCTATAACCCGGCGTGCAGGTTTATTGGCTACAAAACGGACCCATGCTATATAACGAGGCGAAAATACTCGCCGAGTGTCGACTGGGAGCCGTGGTGTAGTGGCTAGGATATGGGCCCTGATGCTGGAGGTCCGTGGGTCAAATCCCGAGGGGAATCGGGGTGACCTTTCTGGTGAATTTTGGGTGTCGGAAACAAATTATGTTGCCGTGTGGTGAAATAGAGTTAGGGTTATACAGTAATTTTTTTTTTTTTTTTTCATTCCAAATTTGGTAATTTTTATCATATATAACCCTAACTCTAACACCATACGGCAACTGTGCGGAAAATGTGTTTCTATAACCCGGCGTGCAGGTTTATTGGCTACAAAACGGACCCATGCTATATAACGAGGCGAAAATACTCGCCGAGTGTCGACTGGGAGCCGTGGTGTAGTGGCTAGGATCTGGGCCCTGATGCTGGAGGTCCGTGGTTCAAATCCCGGGGGGATCGGGGTGACCTTTCTGGTGAATTTTTGGTGTCGGAAAAAAATTCTGTTGCCGTGTGGTGAAATAGAGTTACCTAAAGGAGTGCTATTATTGACCAGATTGTTTATCTGTTCCTAAAACTATTTGGGGCGATATCCTAATTCACATGACACTATTTTTATTTTACTTTATTATATGTCCGGTTGGCCGGGACGCTTTATTTCTTTTTGCAACTATAACGGGATGCATCCCATTGTGTTACTACGCTTTATTCCGTGTAGCAATCTGTCGTCTATGCATCCCATTATACTGTAGTGGCATAACGAGAATACGCGGCCGGGACAACCACAATTAGCCACGGACAACCAACATTTAACATAGAAGAAGTTAACATATGAATTTAAATATTTCACAGAACTGTGAATGAAACCAAATCAACAGCTAAATACTATTATAAAATATCCATCTGATCATCGACATTCGTCGTACTTTATTTGCATATGTTTCCTATTCATATATTTATCAGTGTGATTTGTAAACATTTGACCGAAATAGTTGAATTTTGCCATTAAACGAAAGTGTCCCTTCCGTATATGGCCAGAGAACGCTTTGGCCACATAGGAATAGTATTGTTAATGGAGTGGAGAGCTTTTGTTTAATTCATATTAACCATATCCTTAAACATGTTAAAGGAGAACAGTACTAAGAATCAATCAATGGTTAATAGAAACGCGTGTGTATTAATTAGATCATATCCATATGTTTACATTGCCAAAAGTGTTTCATAAGGATAAAATCGGAGTTTGAAGAGAGACATTTCACCTTAGTGAAAGTCGCCGGCATATTGACCGTAATGACTCATATATTTTCATGAGCTATGACGAAACAGTGCCGAGACTGCTGCGATCGATGGATCACTAGCGCTTCTATTTAAATTTATTCTTGAAGGAATTTCGTTTGGCATTTGGCAGCTGTAAATTGAAGTAAGATTTCAACACGAAAGTGTCAAAGAGAGAGAGCGTGAATCGACAAATTTCCATGTGTTACTATTTTCTCAATAGAATCGATAGACTTGGTCGAAGTCGGATGAATTTCGTAAATATTGCGCGCATCTTGGCTTCTGGCAAACATAGCCATTACTCATTTTGCTTATTATAGGAATATTTGATTGAAATATGGTAATGTTAGTGTTCTACAGTTTAAATATGTCGTCATTTGTGTATTGTAGACTTTAAACGACTGAAATGTTCGCGCAATATTCCACATAGACGTGGCTCAAGTCTGACAAGGCATAATGCAATTACAATGCTACGGAAAACGCTTGTGATGATCTGTAGAAGGTGGTGTGATAAAACTCATATTTATGCAATAATCTGCGAAAATGGATGCATTTAAAAAAAAAAGATATACAAACGAAAGATTATACCATACGATTTAGTGATAATTTGCGTTACTGGAGCTATATTTAGTTGTTAAAAGTACTTCTGTTTTCGGTACCGTCAATTTCGGAGTGCCTTATATTACTACGTTGAGAACAAGCAAATATTTGCTGATGGAAAGTAACGATGCCGATGTGGCTCGCTGTAGCCAAACAGTAGCAAATAATTTACAACGGTGGACCTCCGTCCAGAAAGCACATAACAATAACAATTGGTGGCCGTAGCAATACCGATGTAGTAGCAGCACGGTAGTACGGGTCAAACTCGCTAGTCATAAGGGTTGCTAGTCATAAGGGTCACTAGTCATAAGGGTCGCTAGTCATAAACCTAACCCTAATCCTACCTTAACCCTAACCCTAACCATACCATACCCTAACCCTAACCCTAACCCTAACCCTAACCCTAACCATAACCCTAACCATAAACCTAACCCTACACCTATCCTAACTCTACCCTAAACCTAACATGGTGTAAAGTGAGAGAATGAATTCAAATACCGAAAATAAATAATGAAACGTGAAGTATCATATAGTTCAGGCTTGTAAAAACCAGTACAGCACGTACGTTTTATCATAATTTTCAAAATCGCACCATTGTTGGGGAATTTTCCCAACAATTCCGTGTAAACTTCAATTCAGTCTAATACCTAAAGCTACCGACACAAACAGCGCAACCAACATTGGGACATTCACCAGTGACGTCACTGGTTAAACAAAAGTAACTTCAGATCGGGAAGTTGGGTGGCACATTCTTTGTTACTATGACCCCACCGAAGAGCCGCCGATCCATGGAGCGCTACCGGTGCTCTACCGACACTTAACAAAGTCATACCGGAGTACTGCCGTTGTACTGCCGTTGTAGTCCCGATGCTCGCTTCGGCAGCGCAACGGCAGACATTTTTGAGCATGTTCAAACGTTTCTACCGTTGCCTGCCGTTGCTTTTTTTCGCCGATGTTCTGACGATGTCCTGACGATATACTACCGTTCTTACCGATGTGATACCGTTGAGCTACCGTACTAGAACCGATCCCCGACAATCACCAAATTTGTGCTCCGGTATAGCTCGGGCAAGCCAAATCGGCCAGAATTCCCTGACCGTAGTCCTGCCGATGTACTAACGATGTACTACCGTGTTTAACTATGTGATACCGTTGCGCTACCGTACTAGTACCGATCGCCGAAAATCGCCAATTTCTTTCTACGGTATAGCATCGGCGAGCCAAATCGGCTAGGTGTGACTGCACCTTGAACCATTAAACCACCCATTTGTCTAAATGTATTTAAAATGAATATATTTTAAATGTTTTATTCTTTTGAGGCAAAACCATTTGTTGCCATATAATTTACACGGTAAAATAAATCGCTTATGCGTTTAGAAATAATTAGTTTTTGTTTCATTTCGTTCCCAATAATCTCATTCTCGTGGCGCGATCGGGTGGGCTATATTATGCGGAAGAAAATCTTTAGATTTTTGAAATAGTCTCCGTGATGCAAGTAAGCCTGATTCGATACCCGGTGCCTTTCCCCCTAATTTAATGTATTTCCCCGCTGATAGTTTTATTCCCGAAACAAAGCCTCCGGGGCTAGGGTTAAGATACTTTATTTAATATCATCCCCAAAGATCTCTTTTAGGGTGCAATTTGGCATGCTCCCGTTCAGGAGTGTCGTCGTGTTCAAGTGAATGCCACTGGTGAATAGAAAGCATTTTGATAGTGCATTATTAATTCTTTTCTTTTCTCTAGGTTTGGATGGTAATATCACGGTTGACTATCTTTCACGAAATGCACGGCTAACTAATGGCACGCATTCAAAATTGTTCGGTGATCTTCAAGTACAATATAACCAAAGCTGGTTATACGTGTGTTACGTTAAAGGAACCACTAGTATCAAAACATTGAACTATTTGCAGACTTTAATTTGTCCTCATGTCAAATCGATGGCCATGGTAACAACTGATGCAGATCATTATCAAACTAATGATGGATATGAGTTTTTGCTAAGTCCTGTTGATGGTACGGATAACATAGGCATGCTTAGTATCGCAGAACACATACAACAGAGATTCAATGTGCCGTGCCACAAAGATCATAGTCCGAAAATCACTCTTAACTGTCTCTGGGGTAAGTGATCAAATAATAACGATGATATTTAATCAAACATATACAATAATGGGAAACGGCAATAAGGGTCTGGTCAAGCTTTCGAAACAATAACGTTTCGTCGTCAGGACTCTAACAAACAAGACGAGCGCTATATCTTACTAATTACATTACGGCAGTGCACCCGGTTTTTAAATAGGTTGTAAACTGACACGATCGACTGACACCCCCATTTTTTTTGTTTGGTATGATTGAAATTGGAAACCTAAATAATTAAAGATCACGTGGGTGAGTTGTGGGGGTAGAACCCCACATTTTCGACTGTTGGATAACAAGCACCTCATCTTCACAAAAAACACAATAACGTTTAGTCTTAGCTTAACTTCTCGCTACCAAGTTATTACTCGATCAATAAGTACCAAAAATAGTATATCAAAACCTATAACTCAACTAAAATTCTCTCTAAAATCTACATAATCAGCAGACTAATGACTCGAACTGAAGGTCTTAACCTTCGTAGAATCGGGTCATAGACGTTCGGCAATCGGTATCGACCCCCGTCTTTGTTGAGTGATGCTTGGTTGGCTACTTTTTATTTTAAATTAGTCATTATTTGGTCGTGCTACGCCAACCAACTAGTCACAAAGTCAGGACTAAAAGGTCCACTGACGTTGAAAATTATCAGCCACCTTAACACCCATTTATATACCTCTTCAACACTATGGACAAATTCAAGAGACGACTACGAATCCTCAGACTTCAGTTTTCTTACAGCACCTAATACAAATATATCACAGGTTATGGCATACACACTATGTGATCCATCACATCATTTTAGTTACCAATTACTCTCCATCCGCAATAAGATAAACAAAATGATGCAATTCATTATAAATAAATATCCACAAATCTGCTAAGTATTTTTGACAAAGCCATTAGTCCGAAATTTGAATACCGCATTCACAACAAATTAAACAAAGCGACCAAAAATATTATGCCCTATCAGCTCATTCAATAGGCCCATCAATTCTCGTGTTTGTAATGAAAACAATCGTTAAAAATCATTCCAAAATAATAGGCCTACTCATCTGTCTTTGTGTTTCACTGTTTTACAAACAAATGATAACCATCAAGACCAAAGTATCAATAGACGTCTCATTCTGTACTCAACAGCATCATGAATATTTAAAGAAAGAAATACAAACAGGCAATACAGTACCATAGGCATCTATCTGCTCATACAATAGGGCCAGAAGATTTTATGTATACTCATTTGCTATTCATCACCATCAAAGAAAATGTGTATAAACAATGCATGATCAAATGTCAAATAAAATATTGTCCACAAATTTCCGTTATTATGTACCACAATGCAACATTAGCAGACGACATTTCCACAATTCAATCTAATCTTCGAAACAGCCTTGTCAATCATAAATCATGCTGATTAGTTACCACCTCACAACCAGGATGTCTCATGTTTGCACAACCAACATGTTCAATTATCTTGCCATCAATTACATGCACATACACATCGCTGACCATAATCACAAATGTGGATACAGTGAACATTTTGGGATGCACTGTAATAGTCTGAAGTCACAATAATTTTGGGATACACTGTAAAATGTTAAAGTCACCCAAAAATGCAATTTATAGAAATAATAAAAATTGCCCTACGTCCAAACATATATCACATATATCACCGGGTTACCATGGCAACACTAATACAATAATATCGCAATTAAAATGTATGCAACTATTATAATATCAAACCCGCTTCCAAGCAATATAAGACGCCGCGCATGTCTGCTTGTATTGACACGTGCGTCCACGTAAGCCAATTGACTCAACACGCGCAATTGCATCATACATACGTTTAATGGCATTATTTTTTTCCAAAACCAATACGAATTAAATTCATTAAACATTTTAATCTGTAGATACTTTCCATCAGAAAATGCAACGTCTTACATAAAAGCCTGAATAACTGATCAATAAATGAATTTCAATCTCGGTAAAATCAGTGCAACATTTGTGGAAAGTCCCATTTTGATGTCGTCTCGCGCAATATGTAAATCCCATATTTTTGATAAAATGATAGAACTTGACGACATTACATTTTTCTTTCTTTTGCCAGCGGAAGCTCAAAGTTCAGCCAACAAGAAGTTGAAATCACCCTGAAAACAAATCTGAACAGAATCTGAAAATATCTGAAAACAAAATCGGAGCGGCCCTAAATCTGACGAGCGGGCGGTCGAGGACAACATAACAATTTTTGTTTGGCCCTACCTACCATTTGTCAAATAATAAAAGAAACAAGTGCTAAAATGGTGATCTCGAATCGACCATTTCTTAAAGAACACTGTATACCAGGGACAGATCCAGCAGATCCAGAATTTGTTTAGGAGACCGGCCCAGTATTTGTATATTTGCTAGCACGAAGTGGGGGGGGGGGGGGGGGGGGGTGATCCCCCTCGCAAGTGGATTTTGTTCTAAATTTTTCGAATAAGTCATTTGGTGCGATCTGGTGTATACTTTTGACCAATATCTTATCGAAAAGCCACCTCTTTATTTCCAATAAATTGTTTTTTATCAATGCAAGAAAGTTGAGTTTATGTACATATGGTTGAAAAGCTCGGACAGGGAGGAGTCTGCGGGTGGACGTGCCCCCATTTGTTCCAATTTGTCTTGTCAACGTACGCGTATGTATCCCGATCGACGTCCAATAACGCCAAACGTTCTCATGTCCCTCTCGCATGCCTCCCCCGACCGCCTTTTCGTACCCCACACCCTTTTCTTTTTTGATTGTCCCCTCTTCTTCCTTTCTCTTTCCCTTTTTTCTTTCGTTTTTTTCTTTTTCTTTTTCCCCCTTTCCCCCCTTCCACTCCACTGGACCCGCCACTGCTATTTGTGAATGAACGGCAATTGAATTTATAACAATGCTGCCATTACCTAACCAAGAAAATGTACACATTGAATTTATAACAATGCTGCCATGACATGGCCAAGAAAATGTACACAAAATCATCACATTTTACAAAATACGTGAATATTTGTGGTCCTAAACTGTTCTACAAATATATACGATTTTGAAGTTTTCAAGCGCTACTTTCGGGTTTCATCCACATAACGTTAAGCACACCTTCCAATATGGCAACCGACGCCATCAGCTAAAATCCGATGCCACCAGCAAACGTTGCGATTGGTCTAAACGGATCATGTGCTCCGTGCATAAATTAATAAATTAACTAGCTCCAAGGCATTTGCTAAAACGCATAACATTATAGATTATAGTTCCTTAATAAAACCTCCAAACTTATTAAATCCTAACATTCCGCTACACAAGGGAAACAAATCAACATTGCCCTTGGTCTCAACGCCTATGGTATTAGGAACATGTAGTCCTGTACAAAACACCGGAGAACCGAGACCACGGCCATACTGGAGACATTTAAAAATAATTAACGATGGTACAGAGGTGTTGGATGGGCTCATGAAAATGTGAAAAATATCTTATTACCTTTTCGGTTATTATTTTGTATCTAATAAATAGAATCTTATGATATTCGTCTTGTTGGTGGAGTATATGAGACAGAGGGAAGCCTGGAGGTCCGTCCGAATAATTTATCATGGGGTCGTGTTGTGTTCTGCGTTGGTTACATGAGCCACGACTATGACGAAAGCCATAATGCAATTTGCCGCCATCTTGGATATCACGGAGGTTTCTTTCATGAGCAACCCTACTTGTATAGCGCTCTCTCGAACACTACAAACATACATTTGGGTGCTATGGATTGTGATCAGGGTCAATGGGAATCGTGTAATTTTAAACCGTGGAGTGAGGAGCAATGTGTACGGTATCGGGAATTCCTTGTTGTTTGTGCAGCAGGTATTTATTAAAAATTAGTCTTGTTATTGGCCCTGTTACATATTAGCGAATAGAGCTAGCGTGTGCCCGACGTTTTGGAAATTTGGGTGTACGTTCGCATAAGTTGTCATTCGTTCGTGAGATATTTGGTATACGTTGCATTCGCTGATGGTTCGCTAGGGGTTCGCAGTGTTGCGCTGGGGTCTAGAAATTTATTTGAGCCTGTTCAAATTGTTGAGAGGGTGACAACGTATAGTGATCAATACAGTATGTATAAGGTGAGCATTCGCTGCGTGAACGTTGACCACGTTTGGTGTAGGTGTTCACGCAGCGAATGCTCAACGTATACACAGTGTATTGAGCACTACGATGTCGCCAGCTCAAAACGTTAATCATGCTCAAAACAAATATCCTAAACACCAACTCATCTCTGCGAACCCCTAACGAATACAACGTTTGCCAAATATGTCACATACAAATGAAAACTTACAGGAAAGAACACCGAACGTTACACACGTTACCTCTACTCGCTACAGTGTGACAGGGTCATAATCCATTGATCACCGAAATCACTGATTTGGTTTACGACTCATAACTTTAACTTTGTCAATATTTAGTCAATCTTCACGGAATTTTATCGACAAATGTTTAATATTTTCATCGACAAATGTCTAATATTTTCATATAGCTATAGTTTTGGAGTTAAGAACGTATTTATTACCTTCATAAGTTGTTTTTGTTGACCGTATGGTACGAGCAAATGAAAAACTTACACGAATGTACACCCATATTTCCAAAACGTCGGGCACACGTTAAATTTGAGGAGGGTCCAAAATGTTTTGAAGCTAAAAAAAAGGGGGTATCAAAACAGTTTTGAAAAGGGGGCGGGGGGGGGGGGGGATCGGGTTCAGTATTAAGAAAGGGGGGGGGGGGGTCAAACAAAGTTCAGGCATAGCGAGAGGGGGCGGTTAAAAAGGAGAAAAAAAGTTTCGGGTCCAGTATTAAAAAAAGAGGGGAGGGGAGTTCAAACAAAGTTTAGTCATAGCGAGAAGGGCGGTCAAAAATAGTTGATGTACCAACAATAAAAAGCTAGCCCCCCCCCAAAAAAAAGTATCTATGAACGCTCCCTTTTTAAATATAATTCACGCCACTTTGTCCCAGTTTATATAAATAACAATTGATAACTCTATATGTTGCGTTTGATTTACATGTATTATAATAATGTAACACTAAAGTCGCACGTCGCATCGATGTATGTTGTAGTGTCTTTAATACATTGATGGATCATGAATAGGCCTATCTAAAAATGGTCGGTATTTGCTTTCATTTAATAAATAGGATACGTGTTTACAAAAGTTTAATGTTGAATAACTATTTCTGTTACTTTAGATTCAGGCCAATTTTGAAAACATATCAGCGGCTCATTTGACTACAGCAATCTTGGCGAATGGACGGCGGGTGTCGTGGGTGGATATAGCCATAAGGTCGAACTGGGGTCCTTTATGCGTGCGTCGATCCTTTTTATTTATAAATGATCTAGTAACTACCTGGATATGCAATACAATACGAAGGAATGTTTCATCTCTGAGCGGAGGAAATGATGACCACACTTTCTACTTCGCAGACGGCAGCCCAAATAACATGTTGATATATAAAATGCGCTCTTCTTACATTAACTCCTGTGGATCTATTGGAGCTATGTATGTTAATACAACGATGCAATGTCCAAATGGTAAGTTGATATCAGTTGACTGTCATTCATTAAGCACCGTGATCTAAATGAAATAGCGCTTTTATAAATCTTATTGGTCGTGTATGTGTGTGAGTATATAATGTGTGGTACGATGTATGTAGGCCTATGTATGTAGAGGGCATCTTGACTGGCTATTTGCAAGCCTCTGATTGAGGCCACCATAGTAAAACACAAATTGCCGATCAAAGGAGTTGGAAATATACACGCCCGAACACAGAACGGAAGTGTCTTGGACTTTTCAACATTTAAGATACATCCTTCTGGCACTGTACCGTAACTGCAAATGCGCAATTATACCCGAAAAACAAATCAACAAGGCGCGCGATTGGTCCGATTTAAAAAGTAACCCGTCGAAGGATCGTCAGAGGAATGTTGGCGTATTGGATGACCGATGGCGATGATGGACTTAGCCGTCAGGGGTTATTACATATATGAAATATCAAATGTGTAAGATCTTTGGCATATCAAGCCAAATCGTAAGCAGCAATGACGCTGGCAAACCAGGCAAACCAAGTCACAGCCCTTTTATGGCAAAAGATGTACCTTAGATGTACTTTCCTAATGATATACTTCCTTTTAACATGGATTGTGTTAACTTGGTATGATAATCCTCACTTAGGAAAAGGTTGCAACTTGTAAAGACAATAAAAGTAATATTAAAGACAATAAAAGTAATATACGGCCTTTTACCACTACATGATTTATGGAGAAAACAACTAACTTTGATCATGTTAAAAAGAAGAATACTGTTAGAAAACTACATATAAGATACATTATTTTGCCATAAAAGAGCTGGTCATCTCTTGGCACTGTTTGATCCGGAGTACAGTGGCGTGCTTTCACGGTTGTTTGACTGTCCGTTCTATTACGTCATCTAATTGGACATTGGACCTAGCAAAGCAACATATTAGGCGACGACAAGCCATGTCTGACCTGTTAGCGTTTGAGATGCCCGCGCTACCGTCGTTCTTTACAGTTAGTTTTTTCCTACTCCGAATCGTCATTCCAAACAAATTGTAGCATAAAATAGTCTACAGATATTGGCAAACACTATGATGTACACAACATGGCCACACAATGAAATAACTACGGCAAATTACGTCTGGATTGGCTAGCAAAACCGGACCGGTGATGAAGTACGTCTTATCTGCATGCCGCCATTGATATTTTATCTCAGTGCCTTGACAAACCTAAAGCTAGTCCAGCCAGCTTGACTAACCTAAAGCTAGTCAATCCAGCTTGACTAACCTAAAGCTAGTCAATCCAGCTTGTCTAATAAGCTAGTCCAGCCACAGACTAGTCCAGCAGAACAAGTCAAGCTAGTCAGGCTGAGCCGGACTAACCTTAAGCTAGTCAAGTCGGTCATAACCTATCCAGCAGGCTTGACATACCTGCTTGACTAGTTTAAGCTAGTCCAGCAGGCTTGAATAGCCTGCTCGACAAGTTTAAAGTTAGTCCAGCCTGTGTCTGACTAGTTTAAGTTTTCAGTGCTCCTTTTCCGCCTTATCCTTACAATTTCTACGCCAAGGAAATGTTTGTAATCACAATGATTGCGGGTTAACTGTTTAGTGTCATCGATCTTACACATTTGATATTTCATATAGTAATAACCCCTCCCCCCCCCCCCCCCCCCCCCCCCCCCCTCAAAAAAATAGGGGAAAAGAAAGAAAGAAAAGAAATGAGAGAAGTAATCTGGACACATTTACGCATGTAATTCTGGTTTTTTTTGTCAGTTAGGCCAACATCAAAGCTTATTTTCTTTGTCATTTCGGAAATAAAATGTACTATCGGTCTCAGATACTGGTATACGTTTTCACTACTGGAACATACAAGTTGTACGATTTTACTGTTCAAGTATCGGTCGATCCATCTTATACGTATCTCAAGATTGGATATCGTATCCGGTGAAAAAATAACCAGGTCGCATTTTAGGCAATTTAGTATGTTTTTATAAAAATAAGTCCAATATTTAAACGTTTGTCTTTGTAATTTTTACTAAATTTTGTCGTCAAATTGATTGCGGATAACTTTTCACAATTGTTTTCCAACGTTATTTTTAACACCGTCGGCCTAGTGCACCAAATTGGTGTAACTTGCTAGAGATGTAAGCTACCTCGTTAGTACTTATGCCTAAACTGCAGCGTAAATTACTCGCGAATGTACTTTTGAGATCAACACTGCAATTGTAGTAACTCGCGAGGTGTATAACCAGCGCCAAATGTTAACTATATATCAAAGAGAAAAATAATGACGATAATTGTTTTCCCGAAAATGTAGAAGGTGTTTACCATTCTACAAAATGCACTTAAAGGGGACAATTTTCATGAAAAAGCCGTTGTTTGTAATTAAACAGTTGGATTGTTCTACCATCCAATTTTTGTGGCGTGATACTGTGTCCCTTACATTTACACACTGCAAAAACTCCGGTGTTAAATATGCAACACTGAGCCGGTGTTACGCTCCTGGTGTTAATGTTGGTGTTAGGTCAACACTATAGGAATAACTGATGTAACACTTCTCATGGTGTTAAGTTTCTTGTGTTAAACTTGGTGTAAGAATAACTCCCATGGGTGTCATTATTCCACACATGCGCACGGAGGTTGGTTATATTGGTTTTGTAACACTTTGGATTGCATATTTATACATTGATCTAGTGATTCGATCTGCAACATAATTTAATGGCAAGAACATTAATTCACAAAAACGTTCAAGTTTTAATAAATTTGAACTGCTGAACAGTGAAATATGTTACTTGCAAGCATGTTATTGTTAAAGTACTTCAACTTATCTAACATTAATATTTTAACACCAGAAGTTGTAAAAATTAACATAGGAGGGTAAAATTAACACCCTGAGAGTGTTAATATAGCAACACCCAAATGATTGTTAATTCATCAACACCAAAGACTGGTGTTAATCAACACCAGAAAGTGTGGACCAGCTGGGACACTTATGTGGTGTTAAAATTAACACCCTCGGTGTTGATTTTAACACCAGTGTTTTTTCAGTGTAATAAGATTCCCGTCGCTCGTTTCATTTTTTTAAATTTCAAAACGTGATGGTTACTTTAATGAAATCATTCATGTCAATTTCTATCGACTATGATGGCCCAGGTATTGAAGTTTTAAAATATGTATTTATTATTGATTTATTGATTGATTGATTGATTGATTGATTGATTGATTGATTGATTGATTGATTGATTGATTGATTGATTGATTGATTGATTGATTGATTGATTGATTGATTGATTGATTGATTGATTGATTGATTGATTGATTGATTGATTGATTGATTGATTGATTGATATTGGATATTGGATATTTACACGCTTTTCCACAAGTCTTCAACAATTGAAACACCTTTGTATCAACTTGAACTCCATGAAGATAGTCCTCTATAAAATAAATCCATTAAAAAAATCGCACACTTCATAGCTTATTTTCTAATAAAAAATAAAAGAAATCGTACAGAAATTAGTTTTTTTACCAAATGTTTCTGGTACACATTTTTTGTTGTTGTTGGCCTAAATGTATCATTGAGTATTGTACATAATAATAAGCAGCATTTATTAAGCGCCTAATCAAAAGTGGTCAAAGCGCTGTACAAAATAGTAAAATCTTAAAATACACAAAAACACTATATCTTATTGCAACATATTATTATACTGTACAAAGTAAAAAGGGCCTATACATACACAAAATATGACAGCACAATATACAAAGCTAAAAACAGAATGGAATCCGTGAGGCGGGGGATTAATGCTTAGGAAATAGATGAAATTTGAGAGCCTTTTTGAACTTATGAATAGTAGAACAATTGCGGAGTGAGGCAGGTAGAGAGTTCCATAGACGTGGAGCAATAGCGTAGAAGGCTTTGTCTCCAAGAGCACGCTTCGTACGAGGGATTGTGAGAAGTAATTTGTCATCACCTGACCTCAGATTAGGTCTCTTTGATATGTACGGAGTGAGAAAGCTTGTCAGGTACATAGGAAGAAGGCCATGAAAACTTTTGAAGGTGAACAACATGAGTTTGTATGTAATCCTTGATGTAATGGGTAACCAGTGTAGCTCTCTAAGGAGACGAATCCATTCTGTTTGATCTAAAAATTATTCTTGCGGCCCTGTTCTGCAATGTTTGTAATTTGTTGCGATCTTTCGCTGATATGCCATAAAGTAAAGAGTTTGAATAATCTCATACACATTGATCATAAATTGCATGATAAAAATCTCCCATTGGTCAACATATGTATGTAATCGTCCATCTTACAACACAGAAATTATCAGCATAAACGTAATACTTACTCTAGGGTCAGGCAGGTGCAAGATTTAGCGTTCTTTACATGTCTAGCTTATTCGTTACTTACTCGCCATTTGTATACTCAGCCGCATTATTTTCATTGGTAATACCATCCAAATACTGTATTTTTCTCATATCACCTTAATAGACCTTGGCAGACAACACATTTCAATTCTTATTGTCATAATTAGGTATTGTTATCAAGCTAATTCAACATGTTAAAGGTAGATGACCCGATTTTCAACTCGATGTTTTCTATTTTACATGAAAGGTCATCCTTAAAATTATTGCATTCCAAAGTTTGAGTTGCATAACTCCAATGGTTCTATTTTTAGAAGCGCAAGGTCAAAAGACATGTGCCCATTGAGTAGTACATAGACTGGTTGATGGTTAACCACCTTTGGCAGTAATTCACCACATTTTAGCCTATAATTTCCAAATGAAACATTTCTGGCCCCCAATATTTTACAGACATAATGAGAAAAATATGGGGATTCTTCTGATACCAACATATCTTGATGTGAAAAAAAAAAATTCATAGCCCCAAAAAAGTGATGGGGTCATATACCTTTAATAAACTAAACTTTTCATAGAGACAATTTAGAAAAAACTGCAATTTATTGTAATTTTTCTCTCGACAAAATAATATTCACATACACACACATATCCCAAATTCGTTAAAACAAACTTCAAGCATTGTACATAAATGTTTTCCCTTAAAGAAACCGAAAAGCTAACACAGGTGCCACTAGTGTTTTTGTCTAGTAGATTTACTGTTGCCAAACTGATGAAAACCACAAAGTGCAGCCTCAATTATTCACATGGTAATACTACATTACACCTTCGCTTTTAAAGGGTTTTTTCTCTTCTTTTTTCCTTATTTCAGACGTTATTGTCTCCGATGTGAAAGTGGACTTACTAGACAATGGCCATAGCTGTGCCTCCAGATGTAACAGTACATCGGAGTTTAGCCAACTATGTCGCTGTGATTCTTATTGTAACCATTTCCATGATTGTTGTTTTGATTATAATGTCACCTGCTTGCCGACTGACACTGAACTGTTACATATTATGGCAGACACTACACAATACATCTCCGCTCAACTGTACACTTGTACTCCATTTCCTTTCACTTACGATAGTTCGCTTCTGAGAAATTACAAATACCTCTCTATATCTAGCTGTCCTAAAAGCTGGACTGGCACATTCATTGAAACAAAGTGCCACGAACCGTTTCAAAAAGCGAACGACGAGCTGCATAACACGGGAACTATTCAACGATGGTCTGTTTATGATCATATCGGATTGAACTTCAAGAATATTTACTGCGCCATTTGCAATGGGCGAAAGCCATATCAGCTAACTCCATTTCTGTACGAAAGAGATGTAAATGTATTTTCTTCGAAGATGAATATGACGGCGGGAAAGTCTTTAAGAAGTTGCAACCCTTCACTTATTAATTCTTGTCCACCTGACTACACTAACAGTTCTCTAAAGGGAGGATGTCAACTATATGACGCCAACTTTGAATGCCAAGATGAAAGGTCTAAATTTGCTTTACGCAGATATAAAAATCCACATTGTTATTTGTGCAATTTTGCGACCTATTATAATACCACTGCGGATTCAGAAACCTATTTTCGTCGATGTATGGCATCTAGAGGCAGATTGCCTAATACTGTAAAGCCAATATGGACCTTCGTACCCCGAAGTACAGGTAAGACGTCACACACCGGGATAAGGGATACAATTTGCTCAAAAGACGACTATTATGATCCGTTGGCATCTATATGTCGAAAAATAAAGTGCCCTGATGGTTTTCTGCGTAGAGCTCAACGTTGTTTGCCGTACCAACCAATCACATGGAAGACCGAATACCTGGGTTGTTCTAAGCAAGATTCGAGATTGGTATTCCCAGCGCCAGGTCTATCTAATACGTTGTACGAGAACGAAGAGACATGTTTGCTGTGGAAAGTGTTCGCTGCTGCTGGGGAACACCACGTAGTACGCACAGATATAAATCAGAGCTCAATTAAACAGTTTGTTTCCGATCTCAATATTGATAAATTCAAAGCGACTTTTCTTAGTAACGTGTGGAGGGCATCCCAGAGATTGGTAACACTGAACACCAGTAATTGGCATTTACAACAACTGCAATATGAACTAAAAAAACGCAATGTTACCCATTTGATTGAATGTGGAATACCAGAGGTAGAGGTTTTAGTATTCTGTGAGATGAATGTAGAAGGATACGACTGCTCGGCCAAATGGTATACCGTGAACGCAGACGATCTAACTATACTTAATATCAACAACGAAACGGTGATTTACGGTTTAGCAAATGCAACATACATCAGACCACATTTCCTTGTGTACTATGCTTTCTATGATTACATAATCGAACTTGGTAATTTCAAGAGGGCAGAGAAAGTGGCGTTATGCGGCGAGGCAACTCTGTCCTGCCCCGTGGTGAGCCTGAATTCCTCGGAGTTCGTCGTGCGGCTAAATGCAACCAATGGAACAGAGGTGGTGGTAAATGGACATACTCTGTTGCCCGACGAATTCATGATGCTGACCAATGGAAAACAACTCCAGATATGTAGTTCCACCTATGAGCATATCATATCTAAAGTTCTTGCTGATTCAAATAGTTCATTCGTCGGACTATCCGTTCCATCTGTACCCACGAACGACGACTATGACTTATTCTCAATTGTAACATATTTGGTAACTTCGATCTCGTTGATGTTCTATTTGGCCACATTTATGACGCATTGTATGTTTTCAAAGCTGCGAAATGCGCACGGAAGAGCCGTCATGTACCTAGTTTCGTCCACGTTCTTTGCGCAGTTGCTATCGCTGTTCAACGAAGGGTATCACGTTGACGGGAAGCTCTGCGTTACCATCGCATTTCTTAGTCATTACACTTGGCTGGTGTCGTTTTCATGGATGACGATTATGGCGCTGAATCTGGTCCAAACATTTGCTCGGAATAACTTAATAAAGATAGAAGACAACTTGACGACTCTCTTTATACAACCGCTTCTTGGATGGGGTTTACCACTTTTGCTTACCCTTACATGCTTGGTGCTTCATTTCACCAGCGTACCATTTAAATACGGCACCGGAGATACGTGCTGGATATCCGATCCCATTGCCAACATCATAGTATTCGGAACACCGGTAGCTTTATCAATCGTAGTGAATGGAATCTGCTTCGTCATTACCACCAGGGCGTTGCATTCGGCAAGGAAAATTTCAAATAAACTTCAGAGTAATGTTACGCGGGACGGTTGGACAGATCTATTCCTCTGCGCAAAGGTTAGTTTCGTAATTTTTGAAGGTCGATTCTGGGATATCGGTATCTACTCTTGTAATAAAAAAACCCCTAATAATGTAAAGCAGTGTAATGCAAAATTCATTAAAATACACAATAGCCTATGCGTTTGCATATACTGCTTTTAAGGGGCTATATTTAAGAGAATTTAGAAATAGTATTTACACACTACTTGAATCATCTAATTTGCTGAAATTATATTATTTAAGTTTACAACAATTTAATATCATTTAAAGTCACTGGTTTTGGGTTTCTTATTGTTTCCTCACCCTGCTATATTTAAGAGAATTATTAAAAAGAAAATTGCAGGAAAACGAATTGGTCGTTTTACATGATTTTTTTTATAATAGATCAATAATTCAGGATACAACTGAAAATAACAACAAAATTACATTATTTCAAATACAAATCAACGTTTATTATCAAAATCGATACCCACACTTCAAAGGCCGATATCTTAAAACGTCAAAATGCGGAATCAGGAAATGTCAAACAAGCGTAACTCATAAACGTAATGTTGTATTACCATATGTTTTGGCATGTATGTAGAGCAGACTTAGACCGAGGGCACTATGAATGCCGATTTGTTAAAATCATGCTCTAAATTTGAATTATAAGGCAACATTACCTGATTGGCTGGATACCGGTCGCCATGATAGCCATAGAAAACCCGGCTCCGTAGTACCCTGCGTATCATCACTCACTCACTCACTCACTCCGGCGACTTTTGTCGGGCACTAACGATGGCTCTCCAGACACGCCTATCTTCCATGCAGGTCTTTATCTCCATCATTCCATCTTCGCCAATACTTGTGTAATAGCTTAAAACCCAACTTAAATATTGGAATCAATCTGTGTTTCGATTATTAAGGGGGGGGGGGGGGGGGGGGGGGGGTAGACCCTCAGGTATAGCCTCCGTAAAACTGCCGTAACTTCATCATTATTAATTTAATCTATATAAAAGTAGACATTTTTTGCAGAAAAGGGTTCAATGAATCCAACCATGATCATGAAATTGACCATTTTGGCGAAAATTATAAAAAACACGTTTTTTGACTCATTTTAGGTTTGAAAAAGATAACTCAAAATATATTTTGTCAAATTTGTTCATACTAAGTTTATTATAATTATTCCTTATACAATTCCCTAGGGCGCTTTTTCAGTTTTGTTGTTGAAAATCTGTATTATTTTTGGAATTATTGACCAAAAAGTGCCAAAAATGTGATTTTCATGATTTTGGAGGTAAAAAATCACATTTGTTGGCACTTTTTGGTCGATAAAAAAGCACCCTAGGGAATTGTATAAGAAATATAATACATTTAGTATGAACAAATTTGACAAAATATATTTTGAGTTATCTTTTCCAAACCTAAAATGGGTCAAAAAACGTGGTCAATTTCATGATCATAGTACTGTTGTTCATTGAACCCTTTTCTGCAAAAAAAATGGCTACTTTTATATAGATTAAATGAATAATAAAGGAGTTACAACAGTTTTACGAAGGCTATGCTGAGGGTCCACACCCCCCTTAACACTACATTGCATTTTATTGAACGATATCCACTGGCGAATTGAGTCTTTAGTGTGGGTATAGATCTTAACACTTTCCACGCGGCTTTTGTCTGCAGACGACATTCCAACATTTCACAAATTGTTTCAAAAATATCTCAATTATTCTATTTCATTACCATATTTGGAATCGCCATGAGAAATGTATTAAGTACAAACATGCCTAACTGGTGCAGACATCCTTGAGTTCGATATTGAAAGTTGGGAAAGATTTATGACAAATCTGTGTTGTATATAGCACTTATCAATTGCAGCCCCGCCCCGGGGATAGCGGGGATTAGGGCCGGGACGTACAAATTACCGATGTGACGTCCCGGGTGCGAATTTATTAACCGTACTCACTCACTGTATAAATGTATTGCTGTACAATGTACATGTGCTATGCACTTTACTCCGTCAGGTATCAAATGTTGTTTACTGTAATAAAGATCGTGTCCCGGGTACAGTCGTGTACGGTCCCCGGGACATAGTGTACGCCCCGGCTACGCCCGGCCTCAGACAGCCGGGCCAATATAAGCAAATCGTTATCATGTTACACGGTTCACTGCGAGCATTTTCATGATTTACCGTTCACTGTTTGTTTCTTATTAAACGTATTAGTTTGTTTCTTTAATCATGTTTGCAGCAGGTTTATAGACCCAATATACCTATTGCACATTTAAATAACAAATTACACAGATATTTGGTTAATATGCACTCTGAAGTCACAATATAGTCGGATATAACCCCCTGATCAGGCCCGCCCCTTTAATATGCCCCCACCCAATTGAAAACTCTATAGTCTGGATTTTGCGCTCTCATTTTAATCATGGAAATAATACTATTTCCATGTTTTGATGAAGCATTTATCTTTTGTTCTCCATCCAATTGGAATAAAATTATATAAAAGTAAATTAAGGGTTATTAATTTAATTTCAAAGCACAAAACCATACTCAGTGTTAAATATTAAAAATAAAAAAGTGTTGTTAAACATTCGATTGTATAGGACCCCGCAGAATGAACAATTATGAATTCAGCACACCGTAAATCATAATGCTGGTAGCCAGACCCCGTAACCTGATTTTTTTTCTCGAGAGGGAGATGGGGGAATTTGGCAAAAAGGAACCTTTTTGTTAAAGTCAAACCTTTTTGTCAGCAAAAATGCTTAGATACCCCAATGTTGGACCTTCTTGGGGCCGGGGACTTGAGAGGGAGATTTTGGATCTTCTTGGGGACTTTGGAGTGGGATTTGAGGGGGTTGTCACCCTCAATGGAATCTGCTTCGTCATTACCACCAGGGCGTTGCATTCGGCAAGGAAAATTTCAAATAAACTTCAGAGTAATGTTACGCGGGACGGTTGGACAGATCTATTCCTCTGCGCAAAGGTTAGTTTCGTAATTTTTGAAGGTCGATTCTGGGATATCGGTATCTACTCTTGTAATAAAAAAACCCCTAATAATGTAAAGCAGTGTAATGCAAAATTCATCAAAATACACAATAGCCTATGCGTTTGCATATACTGCTTTTAAGGGGCTATATTTAAGAGAATTTAGAAATAGTATTTACACACTACTTGAATCATCTAATTTGCTGAAATTATATTATTTAAGTTTACAACAATTTAATATCATTTAAAGTCACTGGTTTTGGGTTTCTTATTGTTTCCTCACCCTGCTATATTTAAGAGAATTATTAAAAAGAAAATTGCAGGAAAACGAATTGGTCGTTTTACATGATTTTTTTTATAATAGATCAATAATTCAGGATACAACTGAAAATAACAACAAAATTACATTATTTCAAATACAAATCAACGTTTATTATCAAAATCGATACCCACACTTCAAAGGCCGATATCTTAAAACGTCAAAATGCGGAATCAGGAAATGTCAAACAAGCGTAACTCATAAACGTAATGTTGTATTACCATATGTTTTGGCATGTATGTAGAGCAGACTTAGACCGAGGGCACTATGAATGCCGATTTGTTAAAATCATGCTCTAAATTTGAATTATAAGGCAACATTACCTGATTGGCTGGATACCGGTCGCCATGATAGCCATAGAAAACCCGGCTCCGTAGTACCCTGCGTATCATCACTCACTCACTCACTCACTCCGGCGACTTTTGTCGGGCACTAACGATGGCTCTCCAGACACGCCTATCTTCCATGCAGGTCTTTATCTCCATCATTCCATCTTCGCCAATACTTGTGTAATAGCTTAAAACCCAACTTAAATATTGGAATCAATCTGTGTTTCGATTATTAAGGGGGGGGGGGGGGGGGGGGGGGGTAGACCCTCAGGTATAGCCTCCGTAAAACTGCCGTAACTTCATCATTATTAATTTAATCTATATAAAAGTAGACATTTTTTGCAGAAAAGGGTTCAATGAATCCAACCATGATCATGAAATTGACCATTTTGGCGAAAATTATAAAAAACACGTTTTTTGACTCATTTTAGGTTTGAAAAAGATAACTCAAAATATATTTTGTCAAATTTGTTCATACTAAGTTTATTATAATTATTCCTTATACAATTCCCTAGGGCGCTTTTTCAGTTTTGTTGTTGAAAATCTGTATTATTTTTGGAATTATTGACCAAAAAGTGCCAAAAATGTGATTTTCATGATTTTGGAGGTAAAAAATCACATTTGTTGGCACTTTTTGGTCGATAAAAAAGCACCCTAGGGAATTGTATAAGAAATATAATACATTTAGTATGAACAAATTTGACAAAATATATTTTGAGTTATCTTTTCCAAACCTAAAATGGGTCAAAAAACGTGGTCAATTTCATGATCATAGTACTGTTGTTCATTGAACCCTTTTCTGCAAAAAAAATGGCTACTTTTATATAGATTAAATGAATAATAAAGGAGTTACAACAGTTTTACGAAGGCTATGCTGAGGGTCCACACCCCCCTTAACACTACATTGCATTTTATTGAACGATATCCACTGGCGAATTGAGTCTTTAGTGTGGGTATAGATCTTAACACTTTCCACGCGGCTTTTGTCTGCAGACGACATTCCAACATTTCACAAATTGTTTCAAAAATATCTCAATTATTCTATTTCATTACCATATTTGGAATCGCCATGAGAAATGTATTAAGTACAAACATGCCTAACTGGTGCAGACATCCTTGAGTTCGATATTGAAAGTTGGGAAAGATTTATGACAAATCTGTGTTGTATATAGCACTTATCAATTGCAGCCCCGCCCCGGGGATAGCGGGGATTAGGGCCGGGACGTACAAATTACCGATGTGACGTCCCGGGTGCGAATTTATTAACCGTACTCACTCACTGTATAAATGTATTGCTGTACAATGTACATGTGCTATGCACTTTACTCCGTCAGGTATCAAATGTTGTTTACTGTAATAAAGATCGTGTCCCGGGTACAGTCGTGTACGGTCCCCGGGACATAGTGTACGCCCCGGCTACGCCCGGCCTCAGACAGCCGGGCCAATATAAGCAAATCGTTATCATGTTACACGGTTCACTGCGAGCATTTTCATGATTTACCGTTCACTGTTTGTTTCTTATTAAACGTATTAGTTTGTTTCTTTAATCATGTTTGCAGCAGGTTTATAGACCCAATATACCTATTGCACATTTAAATAACAAATTACACAGATATTTGGTTAATATGCACTCTGAAGTCACAATATAGTCGGATATAACCCCCTGATCAGGCCCGCCCCTTTAATATGCCCCCACCCAATTGAAAACTCTATAGTCTGGATTTTGCGCTCTCATTTTAATCATGGAAATAATACTATTTCCATGTTTTGATGAAGCATTTATCTTTTGTTCTCCATCCAATTGGAATAAAATTATATAAAAGTAAATTAAGGGTTATTAATTTAATTTCAAAGCACAAAACCATACTCAGTGTTAAATATTAAAAATAAAAAAGTGTTGTTAAACATTCGATTGTATAGGACCCCGCAGAATGAACAATTATGAATTCAGCACACCGTAAATCATAATGCTGGTAGCCAGACCCCGTAACCTGATTTTTTTTCTCGAGAGGGAGATGGGGGAATTTGGCAAAAAGGAACCTTTTTGTTAAAGTCAAACCTTTTTGTCAGCAAAAATGCTTAGATACCCCAATGTTGGACCTTCTTGGGGCCGGGGACTTGAGAGGGAGATTTTGGATCTTCTTGGGGACTTTGGAGTGGGATTTGAGGGGGTTGTCACCCTCCCTGACTTACGGGCCTTCAGAAGGTGTTGCCTATCTGTCCGGGCCCTACATACATTTTTTTAGGCGAAAGCACTATATGGTATTAAAAAAAGTACTAAGATACCAAGATATACCATAGTGAAAATCCAGGCATTGATCAATCGCGATGACTACTAAGTTTAATATAGTCATGATAGTAGTGCATGTCTGTATAGTCTCTATGCCCCGGTGTGGATGATATGTACACTTTTGGTACCTTAGCGTACGTCACCGCTATGTAGGTGTACACCCCGGCTACACCCCGGGGTGTACATTTGTGTACCCTAGCGTACGCCCCCGCTACAATGCCCGGCCATGCCCTGGCCTATTTTTTCAGTGATGTACGTCCCCGCTACGCCCCGGCTACACGCCCTGGCAAGCGGGGGCACGTTTTGTACGTTTTGGGTACACGCCCCGCATAACCGGGCAACGTTTGTTGTACGTTTGCGTACGGTCCCCGCATGGTCCCTGCATGGTCCCCGCCATGCCAGACTGCAATAGATAAGTGCATAAATAAATGGTCAAACTATATAATAGCCGTGTGGAAAGTGTTAAATAACATTTTGGGAAATCAAATCGTTTCAGATCTCTAGTATAATGGGATTCACTTGGATATTTGGCTACGTGGCCGGCACCGTGAACATCGACGCGTTGTGGTATGTGTTCGTCATCGCGAATTCTCTACAAGGCGTCTTTATTTTTTTGTCGTTTGGATTTAATGATCGTGTCAGAGGGATGGTAAGGTCGGCTTTGCAAAATCGTAAATGAGTGCACGTGACAAGTTGCACTAATTCTTCCAGACGACCAACAACTACGGATGGGATGATATGTTGATAGAAAGAGAGGAGAACACCTACACTTTACGCAAGAAGAGTACCAAATGTAGAATAAAATACATTTGAAAATACTCGTGAGAAATCATTTACAAGATGATATATAATCTATAGAATATGCAACTCTATCGTTTGTGATTATGACAAATTACATATGGCGAATTTGGAGGGGTTTCCTCTACGTTTTCACCAAGTTACAAGATTTCAAAGAAATGAATGATTTGTGCTTATCTACATGGTGGAACGGAAATGTATTGCAGCCTGCAGGACATAAGACTGCCTCTTTGGCAAAACCACGTAAAACGCACAATCACAATGGCGTAGCACTTAGTTGAAGATTATTCTATGTATTAATGGATGTTATGGGTATTTGATCTAATCTAATGTAATCTAATATAATGTAATCAAATATATTGTAATCTATAATGTCATTAAAATCACATCACTTTATTAGCATTATCTAACAACACATACACTATCGATACACAATAAAGAAAACACGTGTAAATCCCAGATAAGTGAAAGAACGCTGGGATAATGGGGAACATATGAACACAACAATGAAAAAACCCTAATTGAAATAGATATCCGTATTAAAGGGACCTGCCCTGCAGTAAAACATTATTATTGCACGTTGAGAGTTGGATAATTGTCCCACGTGGGTTCCTTTTGAGCATGAACAATCAAGAACGTTGATATAATAGACAATTTGGTAATGTTGTCCCGGATTCTTTTTTAGTTAGTAGGGTTATTGCACAGTTTTAGTACATATTCAAGGGTACCAAGATTGTGTTGGGATATGTAACCAAACCACGGCTCACACTCAAAATCATTTCTTTGTATATCAGCAATAGCGGCGTATTCGTCTGATTTCCTTTTGTGGGCTTTGTCAAGATGACAACCTGTTTGCGTGAATTCTCACAGAACACGCAGAGATCGGGGTTGGTGACAGTGCAAACCGATGGAATGCTGGAGCCCCTTCTTTTTTTAATTCTGGGAGGTCACAGAAAATGTGAGGGTCATTTGGAAGCCGGTCATCATCGAACTACATGTAGTGCAGATTGTTATTGTGGCGCCACGTAAATCTGCCCAGGTCAAGACTGAACAATGATTAAGAATGTGGTGGAGGGTAGCCCTGTCCTTGCAAATATTGCATTTGTCGTTTATTGGACTTACTCCAACGTGGTAAACATTAATACTAATATAAATAGTGTAATACAATGCAAACGCAACGGCAATGCAACGCAATGCAATGCAACGCAACGTAACGCGATGCGACGCGACTGAAAGCAACGCAACGCAACGCAACACAACTCAACGCAACGCAACTCAACGCAATGCAACGCAATGAAACGCAATGCATACGTATTTATGGTTTTGAGAGAAATTAGACAAATCAATTGTGAGCATGTCAACATTTGCGCATGTGAATTGAAATGTATTTGACTAATTTACACAGAACACTATACAAACAAAATTCACCAATTTGTGCACACTTTTATCCCTTTAATAACGAATAAAACATTTTATCAAGTTTGCTAATACCCGCAGTAAAATCTGCGAACTCGTTTATAAAATTGTGCCAAAAAAGTGACAAAAATTGTCAAATATGCTTTTTGGTTAAAAGGGAAAAAAATATAAAAGTGTATGTTAAAGAAAACAATTCCTAGAGAAGTGTTTATAGATGATTTAGGTGAATTTTCAGCATTATTTACCAAAAACTCATTTTACTACGTTTGCAGCAAATGTTGAGCAAAGAATGATCAACAATTTAACAAATCATAATTTTTAGTGACATTTGATACCAAAAATGGATTTTCCGACTCATTTCCTTTCTAAAAATATTTACTTTTGACATACATCACTTTAATAGTTCAAAAGTTACAGCGCTTGATAAATGTCATGTTTTGGGGTGTACAGCCCCCCTTCTGAAGGCCCAATTGTAGATATCGATTGCTTGTCTATTCAGTCACTTACATTCTATGTGCAGTCAGATACCAAGCGTGGAAAAACGTCTCCATTTGTTCACCCGGATCCTCCCGTGTAACGAGATTTCAAGAAAAAGAAGGTATTAAACTTCATAAAAATATATTTATTTGTATCAAGTTCAGAAATCAGTGTACTATAAAAGTATAGGTAAAATCATGTTTTTTACGTTTTTTCACTAATTTTCATGTATTTCCTATTCATATTGATGTTTTTGTCTAATTTTCAAGTTTTCATATTGCCAGACCTTTACTTCATAATATTAAAATTATGAGACTTGTGCTATATGACTGATTTAAACTATGGCCTAATCACTGACTTGTCTTTTCGGGAGGTTTATGGCCTGTTGCACTGTAGCTGTTTTAAAAATCTCTAATCGTATGCATTTCTTTATTTTTGAGAAGGTTTGAAAATGAAGTTACATACGCATTTGTACGTAAACAAAAGTAGTTTAGATATCTTGCTTGTTTCTAGTATTTTGTATCATCCACAAACCAAGCTCGATATAATAGAGATCGCAGCGACCACTATCAGTTTGTTTCGGTTGTTTTTATTGTTAGCTGGTTATCACATTCATTATAATCATTTTTTTTGAGCATTTTGGAGTTTAGCCTAGAAGGTAGACGGCAGCACTTTGAGGAAAAAATAGATTCGGTGTTTTAAACGTCTCCTATATCTTGCCATATCTTTACTGCTCACCGCATTTCCTTTGTTTAAAATCGACCTACCTGTACGCTAGTATGGGATTTTGGCCCGATAACATGGTCCAGGACCATTACAGTTAAGAATTTGACACGCTATATATTTATAAATCAAACAAACCCGGGGGAGTAGTGCGAGGGGGAGGCTGGAAACTCCAAACTGGATATCGTACTATAGCGTTATGCTATCTACAGAACAAAGTGCAATGTACATTTATCATAACTTTATTCCGTTTATGTTATCGGTCCAAAACCTCACAAAATCTACCGGTACACACGAACCATAACGCCTACAGAATAATCCATTGGTACACCTGCTCAGAGCGCTAATGTCTTACATACCATCGCGTTTCATCACCATTTTGTAAATGTCCAACTTAAACAATTATGCATATTTCTGCCAAAATTCTTAGTCTTAAAATAACATCACTATCTGCCTTATTTATTCCTCTGTCTAAACATGATCTAATTCATATGATTTAAAAAACGAATAATATGGGTGTAAGCTTAACGTAAAAAGGACATTAGTTCGGCGATAAGTCAGTCGTGCACACATTCACTATTTCTGTCTATTGTTGTACTTTTCATCTCAAAACCGCTGGAAAGCGAGAAAACTAACATATTATGGAAAAATCACTAAGTAGTGGGCCATATCCAAAAGTATGTCAACTGCAAGAGACATACTTTTCATTTTTGATTGTCAGATTGTTCCAGTTAGGAATTTTAACCAGCTCAAGTATGTCATTTAAATAAGCACCCATTGTACTTCAACTGCAAACCAAAGAAACCCAATCATGATGGAGTAAGTTGCCGAAGAAACACATTTTTGTGTGCGAGGGACGGAATTTTTCTGTAATCTTGCGAGGGACGGAATTTTACACTTTTAATGGTCTGCTTTCCCAGTTACATTGATTAGACAAATTAATGATATTAGTTGAACAAGTAACCAATACACTTCAACAACAAAGACAAACAAAATAACTAGGATGAATTGTGTTCCTGTAGCAACACATTATTTAAAATGTGGGGGACGGAATGTATTCATGTAGTCAATTCCGTCCCTCGCATAGACAAAATGTGTTGCTATGGAAATTTGCTTAACCATGGCTATGTTTTTTTCTTGCATGTTGTAGTGTATTGGTAGATCATTCAAATAATATACTTAAGGTATCTAATTTCCTAACTGGGATATCAGGATAATTAAAAATGTCACTCAAATTCCGTCCCTCGCAAATACGGCGGTTTTGGATATGGCCCTATTATAAAAACAATTGGCATCTCACAGATACTGTACAATGCATCGCGTGTCATAGTACCTGATTACGTTATTAAAGAAGTAAATATAATTCTGTATAAATTTGTATGGGAGTCCGTAAGGAAAAAGTAAAGCGACGCACTACAACACAATGTATGGATAATGGAGGTCTACAAATGACTGATATTGAATGTCAGATAGATGCTCTAAGAATCAAATGGGTATCACGAATGTTAGACACAAATAATACTGGAATTTGGAATAAGATTGTGAAATATCTACTAGAGCCAATTGGGGCCTATCCTTGTTGCTCAAACTTAATTGTAAAAGTAATCCACCATCATTTTATAAAGACGTCCTGAAAGCATGGTATGTTCGGTTGGAAAAGAAAGATGAAGACGGTTCTATTCATAAGAACGATATTATATGGGGAAATAACAATGTTAGGTATAAAGGCCAAATGCTGTATTATACAAAATGGATAAATGCTGGTATTTGATGTAAAAAGCATTTATGTAAATGGCAACTAAGTGACTCAGACACGTAATGTATGCAATTGTTTAGATAATTATGATCACTTTTTTTGTAAAATGCAATTATATCAAATTTTCCAAACTTAATTGTAAATGTGTTTAAACAAAATCCGCCTTCATTTTATAAAGACGTTCTGAAAGCATGATATGTTCTGCGGTGAAAAAAAGATGAAGACGGTGCTTTTCATAAGAACGATATTATTATGGGGAAATAACAATGTTAGGTATAAAGGCCAAATGCTGTATTATAATGGATAAATGCAGGTATTTGCTCTAAAAAGAATTTATGTAAATGGCAACTAAGTGACTCAGACACATGTAATGTATGCAATTGTTTAGATAATTATGATCACTTTTTTTTGTAAAATGCAATTATATCAAATTTTCCAAACTTAATTGTAAATGTGTTTAAAACAAAATCCGCCTTCATTTTATAAAGATGTTCTGAATCATGATATGTTCTGCAAGGGAAAAAAGATGAAGACGGTGCTGTTCATAAGAACGATATTATATGGGGAAATAACAATATGAGGTATAAAGACCAAATGCTGTATTATACAAAATGGATAAATGCTGGTATTATACACGTCCTTGATATTGTAACTGAAGACAGGTTTATTAATTTGACTGAACTGTCAAGAAAAGTAAAATGTCTAACAAATATATTTAAGCTGCACACGCTTATGTCTGCAATTCAAATAAAATGGAAACACGAAGTAAAAAAGAACAATTTGTGTTCACAAGAGAAACAAAGTTGTACATATTTTAATGTTAAGAATAAGGTCAAAACCATTAGTATTTTACAGACTAAAGATAATTATACACTCGTCCAAAGAAGTTCCTTGCCACTCATTGAAGTTCAAATATTGAAGTTCAAATATTGAAGTTCAAATATTGAAGTTCAAATATTTCACATAAATATTTAATATAAATTAAACAATTGCATGTCAAAATAAGCAGACAATAATTCTCTATCATGTCTGTATGGAATTAAGATGTACGCATTCATGCATGGCTGAGCACATTCATTAAGCAATGGTATAAAGGTTCATATTGTGTTCAATCATTCACATTAACATTTGAATGGAGGGAGTATCCAATTTTTTGCAATCTTCTTCCACAGACCTTGCCATTGTCAAGTGAATGGGATCTGCCATGCATGAGTGATCATGTCTAAATTCCATGTTAAGCTGTTAGAGGATTACTTTCTGCTTATTTTGATATACAATTGTATATATTCTATTAAATATTAATTTGAAATATTTGGACTTTACTAAGTGGCAATGAACTTCTTTGGACGAGTGTATATAAAATGTTAAATACTCACTCAGAATTGCCTCTTGTATATAGTATTGGGGAAAACAAAATATCAATAGAAATTATTGGAGTAACATATTTTCTTTCAAAATTAGAAACAGAATAGTTTGTTTTTACTCAATATAATTTTGTTTTCAATATAATCTCATCAACAATCTTATTTGCTGTAAAAAGAATTTATGTAAATGGCAACTAAGTGACTCAGACACATGTAATGTATGCAATTGTTCAGATAATTATGATCACTTTTTGTCAAATGCAATTATACCAAAAGTTTCTGGAATTAAATTGTCCAAATATATGCGATTCTTGATGAAGGAATACGATTTTGATATATCTTTGGAAAAATCATATGCGGCTGGAACATCCGTAATTCTATATTTAATTTTACAAATATTGTAATTGAACTAGCATCTTATGCCGTATATAAATCAAGAATCATTTATATTATGATACAAATAAAACAACACCTATTTCAATTCTGTTATTGGAAATTAAGAAGATTGACGAAATTATTGCATTTTCGAAAAGAAAGGTATTAATAGAACAGCAAGGGTTAGAACATTGCAAATAATACTGGAATATAAAATAAATTATATTTTATTCTTGAAATGAGGAAAAAACAAGACGAAAAAAAGAAAAGAAAATTATATGTTAAATCATGTTTTCTACACAGCATGTTATCACATTGTACTAATATTATAAAAGAATGTCTCATAATGTACGATATCTATATTAACATATGTGTATTATTAGTTAACACTTGTTGAGATGAAAATAAAGACTACACTACCTTTATGAGGTTAAAAGAGAAGAAGAAAAAATATCGAAACCAAATATTTTAGGACAATGTTGATGATTGGCAAATAAATTGACGAAGTCATCTTTTGACCAATTATATATTTTATATCAAAAGTTATATGAGGACCTTGGATTCCGGAATCTGTTCCTGCAATTGATTTATCTTGCATTGTTTTCGAAATAGAACTATCGAACGCCAAGCGGACGAAATCCCCTGCGATTTTCACAAAATATCGGCGTAAAATCGCTCAAACACTGAGCTTTCGAGTAAAAGAAACAAGCATTGACGTGTACGAATAAAATTATGATACTAAAGAGACAAAGTGTACGGTTCATAATGACGTTCCTGCTATCATTTTACGACTGACGCTTAGAACTCAAATGATTAGTATAGCGTAGAAGCAGCAATTGGTCTGTAATAATGTTGTCAATGAAATTCATATATTCTGATATCAACCTTTGAAAATATAGATCAAACACTATAGAATTAATGTAAAGTCATCCTCCTTTCCCCCTGATCAATGTTGAGTCACCCAACTTGCCAACCGCATGCCCGTGCCCTAGCAACATTGATTGGTGGGGGAGGGGTATGTGGAAGGGTAATTTTCATGCTATCATAAATAAATATGTATTTTCACATGACTCTAATAACGCGTGCTATAGGGTAATAACAAGGTGCAAACAAGGATCCGTGTTCGAACACATTGATTGCTATGTGATTGTAGTTGGCTTATCGATATTCTTAACTCGCCTCAAAAAGTAACCACTGCTACAGTATATTGAAGACTGTTGGATAATGTGAAGGATTTCTATACAATCACCATACCTTCATCCTTTCGTTTGTTTAACCTTTTTATTCGGTCTAGCTAGTACCGCAGTGCTGCAGAATCAGCCCTTTTATGGCAAAAGAATGTATCTTATATGTAGTTTCCTAACAATATACTTCCTTTTAACATGATGAAAGTTACCTTTTTTCTCAAAAATTCATGTAGTGGTAAAAGGCAGTATATTACTTTTATTGTCTTTACAAGTTGCAACCTTTTCCTAAGTGAGGATTGTTGAACCAAGTTAACATAATCCATGTTAAAAGGAAGTATTTCATTAGGAAAGCACATATAAGATACATCCTTTTGCCATCAAAGGGCTGTGCTACTCAGGTCTTGTGAACAAATCCTTTTTCTACGAAAAGCTACTTCTTTTTTCGAATAGTAAAAAAAAAAAATGAGTTTCAATTTCGAGATCGGGTCAACTTCTAACCATTTACAATCTTGCACACCGCTTTTAAACATGTTATTTCCTGTACTGACTATTCTAATACTGCGCGAACTAATTTAAATGGAACCAAATACAGATTTTACATGATTTTAAAAGATTCATTATTTAATAAACTAGTTTAGTAAACTAGATTTAAAATGACTTGCCCTTAGATGCCCATAAAACAATAACAAGACAAACACAAGAGAATGATTTGAAGGACTGGCTGATATCATAATATTGGAAGGTCCCATATGTCGCAAGAGGAAACCGGGATTTAAGCAATAAGACCGCACAGAACAACTTATGTACTAGTCACTCATACGTAGGAGACATACGCACTATTTTATATTATTGGTATTTTATTCAGAAGCATCTCGTGGCCCGCAGGCCAAATTACATGCTAATATACAATATTAAAATTACGATATAAAAATGACAATTAACAACATCAAAATATTGCATTGAATTGAGGCAACTGGGGGAAAAGCCCCCCCTAGTGCCACCACGGCTTAATGCTAGTTTTCAATTCCCCAAAATATGTTTGAAATGCTACAAATAATGGAAGAGGGTTATTTATTGATTTATCTCAAACATTTCATAGATATTTACGTATTTTAATCCCTCTTAAGACGAAGATAAACTTCTTGAGTAAATCAATGTTAAGAATGAAGTCAAAGGGACTTTGATGAAGCCCTTACGGTTCCGTTCCCTGTATGTTATCCAACTTTCTTGACCACTGCTTTGATGCTTTATCCAGGGTAATAAATCATCCCCTCGTACACCAGTTATCTGATTTATGCCACACCTGATAATATCAAAGATGAATTATGACAACAAGTTATAGGTTTTGTATCAGATTTGGTTTGTATGGTTACACTACAGTTATTTGTCCGTAAAACAGTTTCAATTATGAGTTTGTAAAATTGGGTTTAAAAACAAACATTTTGACTGGTCCTAAATACTCTAGTAATGATATTCTCACAAATCCCACGATGCAATGCGGTATATAACTACTGCAAGCCTAAAACACCACAGAGCTCTGCTTAATTATTCGACGTGCTTTTCGATGGGAACGAACTGTGCCCCTTTGGATATTGCTACAACGAGGTTAGCGTTTATTCCGTATAGAACAACACTTAAAACTGAGTGCTGATTGGTTCTAACAAATACGCACATCCCCGGTCTCTAAGCACTTTGATAGCAATGTCTAATGTCAACACTACAACACCTTTTTTCATACAAATTGGATAATTTGGTTTATTGAGATAAGTTGTTATCAAGCTAGCGAGGATGCGCGTAATGCGGCGCGCCGGTCATCGCTAATACAGTATAATAGAGAAGCTCATCCCAAATGAAAGAGTGAAATAAACACATAATAAGCCGCGCTGCTGTATACAAAAACAAGGATCCTCACCTAATGTTATCATGTTTGAAAAATAGTATAAAACAAAAGAAAAATATAATATAAAATAAAATACAAAAGAAAATTGTTTACGTTTTCAAAACGTGATTTTTTAGAGCCTCACCTAATTTCCTCACTTTTGATGAATAATAAAAAAACTAACGAAAATTCAACATAGAATAAAATACAAAGACATTTACGTATTTTAAAGTGATTTGTCCTCACTCAAAAGTAATACAATACAATTGATATGAAATACTATTTTCGCCCTAACGTAATAATGAGTGAATAACAAAAACCTGTTAAATGTACCTGTTAGTAATAATAATAATAATAATAATAATAATAATAATAATAATAACAATAATAATAATAATAATAATAATAATAATAATAATAATAATAATTATTATTATTATTATTATAATCCTAATAATAATAATAATAATAATAATATCACTAATAATAATAATAATAAACTGGATTTATAAAGCGCCTTTCCAAGATTGATCAAAGCGCTTTAATTTCGCTGTCACTGGTGAGTAATCAGAATCAGATCGCATCAACTACATGTAGGGTGCTGCCTATACAAGCGCAAACTTATCCGCAGAAAGATTGTAACATCCACCATTTTTCAGTGGAGCTCCCCCCAAATTCCATTGGGTGAAGGAAGTTTTTGATAACTGAAAGGTTTTTTTAGTGAGGTTCCAAAACATCACTCTCTTTTTCTCTCCTTAAATCATGCCATGGCTGGCATTCATGTGAGCCACAATTTTCGACGATGGATTCAGAATTCAGATATTTTATATGGAATGTAAAGTTATTTTTGGCCATAAGTTTGACATTTTATAGCACAGCTTGAAAGATTGAGGCTTGAATGACTGAAACTAGATAAGCCTGTTTACTTGTTAAAGCTTCCCCTTGGTACCGGGTAGCACTTTAAAAATTAAAAACTTCTAGACGAACAAATTGAATTGCTTAAAGGGGCATTGAAAGATAGGAGTGCGCCGTCAATTTTCCTTGAAATCAGGTTTTTTGCACCTACGTAATACTAACTACCATCTAAAACCATTTACCTTGATTCGACGTATATCGGGTAAAATGTCACGATTTGGTATCAGCACCACTCGCCACATAAATTGCTTCAACCGAATTTGTATCTAGCGCCATCATTCAACCATGTTCCTATTAATTATTACACTTCAGGGTTCCTACGTACCTTATCTATTGAAACAATTCCTTTTTTTTCTTCACAATTTCATTATCTCGGCAATCTCTCAATACCCCTTTAATATTCAATTGCTGAGAGCTGCAGGAAATCATAAAGGCGCTCAAACTGTCAATAGCGACAATAACACAAAAGAGCACTGGTGTGTGCGATAGTGCGGTAGTAAGGCAATCGTATTAGGAGCATAATAATCGCGCTAGTTTACGCGATAGCGACAATCAATAGCGACAATAGTAAAGTAGAGCACAGGCGTGTGCGAGCAGTAAAGCAATCGCATTATGATCATTATGATTGCGCTATTTACGCGATAGCGACAATCAATAGCGACAATAGCAAAGTAGAGCACGGGTGTGTGCGATAGTGCGAGCAGTATAGCGATTATAGCACAAAAGAGCACGGGCAATTAGGTGCATATAATCGCGCTATTTTACGCAAGCAAATTGTCACTTGCTACAATAGCACAAGAATTGACTGCGCGAGAGATTTGTCAAAATCTATTTTATTTGTGAATCTATATGACGTAATTCTCGGGGGATACAGTAGTCATTCACTGGAAAGTTCTACACATCAAAATAGTGTTTACGTGAGAAATCCAAAGGAACTTGAAGCGTATGTCACACTTAGAGTCATCTTATCTGCCAAAAGTTGAAAATGCCACCACAACTAAAAAAGGTGCTTTCACAAAAGATATATTATGCCTCAGGGGTTTTGTATTTAGGTGTTAGACTGTGTTTTTTCTTAAATTTCTTATCCTCATCATGGAATATCTCAGTGTTCATTCCCTCCTTTCTGCCGGCTGACCTTGTCCCAGAGATCTTTTTATCCATATATCCCTAGGCCTACTCTCTGGAACTGCCTCCCTGAGGAAAAAAAAATTCGTTGTTGCTTTGGCTTTCTTTATTTTTTTTTGTCTGTCCATTTTTATTTTGTCTGGTGTATTTGGGCATCCTTTCAATTTATTGCTTGTCAATATTGGGTTTTGCCTGGCATCACTGCCGAATGTTATAAATGCTAATTAGGCATAGCTGTGATTGTTGTTTTCCAGAAGCGTAATCAGTAGCATCTTCAATTATGGGGAGTGAGCGAGTAAAGAAACAGGGCTGTAATTGGTATGTCAATGTATCTGGGTTTGTCGTCTCATTTATCTCAAAAGATTATCAGGGGAACACGACTTCTGACAGGAAATACCGCAATGCCCTCAGGCCCCCTTTTGTTACGCCACAACTAATCTCAACATTTTCTCAGATGCGAGAAATTGTGACACCATCATCCAGTGACGTTTGACATTTGATTAATGGAAATCATACTGACGCGTGGTTCTGAACCAATAAAAATGATCAAATTTCACATATATCGTCGTTTTAATTGGATGGCTTAACCTACAATCCTGGAAAAAAGTCTTGGAACACTTGCGTGTGATTAACGGAAAAGTGTCATCCCCACTCCCCCGTACAATGTTGACCAAGGCCAGTGGCTCCTGCAGCTTGCCAGAGTGTCCCAACATTGATCGATGGGGGGTGGGGAAGTAAAATCTCATTTGAACAATTTCCGTTTATAACAGAAGACACTAAGTATCAATACATGCACACAATACCCAGCACGTGTGCTCAGCTCAGCGTTCGCGTTCCAAGGACTTTTTTCCAAGATTGTATACGCAGATTGCAAAAAAAATCATCTAAATTTGGTTTTTCTATCACATCTCGAAAACTAAATGTCACATGTATCTCAAATTGCACAGTATTTGGCAGTGGACCATAGGCTTGGCAACCCCAGCATTTTTTTTTAATATAAAGACATTCATTTAATACGGGAACATTCAGTGAAACCAATTCCCTATACTAACTAATGCATTTCGAAGATGTATAATAATTGGCCATTATTGCAATGCATAATGTGGCGTTTTCAGATACTCCTACGAGAGTTATTCATGTATTGTCAGATATGCAAAAGAGTATCTAAAAGTAACGGAATCTATATGTGGGGTTGAAAGTAACACAAATAATTGTAAAACAACTTAGGCCTACTTGTAAATAACTATCTTCAGTAGATAGCAGTAACTTCTATTTGACAGATTCGACAGCTATCTTTCGTATTGCATTAACGGGTTGTAATATAATAATAGATGCTCATCATTCATATGCCCATCTGTTAGTATGTATTTTTTGATTTGCGGTCGTTGTTCTGCATCACGTGTGTTGCAAAGGGACGATGAATCCCCCGGCCCAATAATCACCAAGAAAAAATGCAAGAAAAACACCTTTTTTCAAAACACCTTTTTTCCTGCTCGAATGTTCATACGTACACTTTTTTGGCTGTTTTTATTAAAAAGAATTTTTGAAAAACTACATTTGGATTTAGTTCTACATGTCCACACATTATTATTAACCAACATTTTTGGCTCAAATTGTCAAAGGGTGTTTTTGCCTACAGTTTTTGGAATTTATTTTGAACATTTTGAAATTGCTGGTATTTTTTCCCGACACGTTATTCACAAACCCTTATTTTATGGATTTTTTCAAATATTACTTTTTTCTTACACATTTTTTTTCTCAAAACTGTTGGCATTTATTTTTTGGAAATATTTGAAAATAATTGGAATAACAATAGTTGGACATGGTTGGATGATGAGTAAATGTTTCTTCTTACTCCACAAATTATAAATGATAGTCAGTAAAAGAAATTGCACATCCAGGATTTGAACCTGGGACCTCTGGATGGTTATAGACCAGCGCTCTATCAACTGAGCTAATGAGTCAGATGAGTAAGCACGACGATAATATTATCTATAGGCCTTCAGTTCAATCCCATCCTCAAAAACAACCCAAACAACTAAATAGGTGAATACCTAAACCATTTAAGTAATATATAATATACGTGAATACATAAATAAACCATTTAAGTAGTATATTTTATTTTATTTATTGATTAAAATAGCGCTGCGATAAATGAATTTAGCTTTATTCACAAAGTAATCATCAGACGAGTTGGGACGATAATGGTAAAGTGTATGGTAAAGTGTATGGTAAAGTGTTGCCTTGAAACGCGTGTTCATTGAACACTTTACCGTCGTTTCTATAGTATAATATTAGTATACATATTTTGTTTTCATTTTAAATGGTAAACTGTTATCAAAATGCGTAGATGTGACCAATGCGGCTTATATTTCGGAGTTACAACATGCATGATTGGTATAGCTAACACATATGCATATCTTGATAACTCAAAGGCAGTATGAAAAAACGTTTAATTGCCTATTTTAAGCAAAATGTCCCAATGGTAAACTGATGGTAAAGTGTTGGTAAAGTGTGTGACACTTTGCAATAATACATTACTATAACATGTATAATAAAACAAATCCACGCTTGTGTAAGCACTGACCGCTTGGCCTAGTGGATAGGAGCGTTCGTTGGCACCCTCTACCTGTTTATAGCCTGCTTGGCGTTGGTTCGAGTCGCTTTCATGGCGTGACTTTTTTTCCTTTTTTCTGTTATGAGCTATAGGAATAGTATTGCAAATAAACGTTTACTGCTCGGCAAATGTTAACACTTTCAACGCGGCTATTGGTTTAACCACGGTACAAAACAGATTTGTCTAACTTTTATGTCTATCTCAATGATAACTAGACAAATAATAGGCACGTTTGTACTTATTTGAATGCATTTCATAAGGTGATTCCAAATATTGGTAAAATGACATTTAATAATTTTGACATTTTTGAAACATTTTGTGCAATTTTGGATTGTCGTCTGCAGACGCCTGTCGCGTGGAAAGTGTAAATGTATAGTTTCATATTTCAAATAACAAACAAATAGGCAATGTGATAACATTATTAAAAGTATAAACATGTTAATTTCTCAGCAAGAACTTTATACTTTTGATTTATTGATTTATAAACATCAGATTATTACGCGCGGGATCAAGAAACGGGTCAAATTGTAGTGAAATATGACATACATAATTGTTTTCAGTGACCACTCCCTAAATAAAATTAATTCCCTGTCATCATTTTTATTATATTTGTGATGCCCCTATTGTTTACTCAAATCGTGTGTAATATGAGATTCATACGACATTCGGTTTTTGATTTATGACAGAAAAACCAAATTTAGATCAAATATTTTGCATTCCTCTTATACAATCCTGGAAAAAAGTCTTGGAACACTTGCGTGTGATTAACGGAAAAGTGTCACCCCCACTCCCCCGTACAATGTTGACCAAGGCCAGTGGCTCCTGCAGCTTGCCAGAGTGTCCCAACATTGATCGATGGGGGTGGGGAAGTAAAAATCTCATTTGAACAATTTCCGTTTATAACAGAAGACACTAAGTATCAATACATGCACACAATACCCAGCACGTGTGCTCAGCTCAGCGTTCGCGTTCCAAGGACTTTTTTCCAAGATTGTAGTATGCTTTTGTTCTTCTTCGGCTTATTCTTGACATTTGGTAAATAAAGATGTACTTTTCCATAATTACCTTTGTATGTATCATTTCATACCAAAATACACTTTAAAGCTAACAGCTTAACACAACAAAAGTATATAAAGACAATAAAACAACACAAAAATGCTACGTGTTAACAAGAGATAATAAAATGAATACAGAGAGGACAGGACAAGACATGACAAGACAATATAGACATGTGAGAGAGATATTTACAAAATTATGCAAATTCCCCGTGAATTTTCGCATTTTTCTTGCGCAGTGAGTATGAAACCGAATTGATCTAAAGCCCCTTTCACGTACACTATGCATATACTCTGCTGGTCCGTCCCGCCATACACGTTACCATTGCATTGCTTCTTTAATAACAGTTTTACTAATTTCTAGTTTGATAAGAATACACTGAAAAATAGAACAGAATGTAGGGTGGCTCAATGATCTGCATACGGCACTACATGTATAGAATTGTGGAGGATACTCGTGAAAAGGCCATACGACTATAACGAACGATAAAGCATGCATTAGTGTTTCATGGTTTAAATCCAAGTAGCAACTAATTATAATTAACAGTTTGTTTTTAAGTTAAGTTTGTTCCCGTGTTTAGCCAATCAGAGGCCTTGTCTGGTTACCATAGCAACCAGATCAAAATAACGCGCATTTTCTGAAACGCTGTCACCTAAGCTTCAATTCGATATATGACTCTAAGGGGTAAGCCCACGGTAACATTGAGAAAATATGTTTCCAAAATGTGTGCATATAACATATAACACCACCCCCCCCCCCCCAAAAAAAACAAAAAAAAAATCCATTAGATTCCATAAATTCGTTCGTGACCATGTGACTGGTTGATATAACAGTGGTGTGAAAATAATCCGCATCTGGCATCATGCACACCACTAGTGGCAACAGGTTCCTGAAATAAGTTACTGAATTCAGGGAACTTATCTGCTATCTTTTATTTGGCGCTGATATCAATTATGTAGCATGAATATTTACCATATTATGTTTTGAAGATTTTAAACTAATTTTACTAATTTCGAGTATGATATTTCGTTCTGGGGGTATATTTGTTGTTGCTTTTAACAAGCTTACAGTATCCTTTTATACCATTTGGAAACTGTCCACTCCCACAATGCCGAAATACTCCCACAATGTCACAATCGTACTCACCCCTACACCCACAATGTACCTCTTGTAAACACACCCCAACACCCCGACACCCAAACAAACAAACAAATTAACAAACAAAGATCTAGGACCAAATTGGTGCACGTTGATGTCACTACCATCAAATACCACAACAACAATAGCGGAAAACCCAAAACTCAAAAACAAAGACGAGCACCATCGTTAAAGAATAAGAACTTGAAATGAAATACTGCTTTAAAATATTTACTCAAATATTCTCCTGACATGCCTGAGGGAGTTTTTATTTAGAGACAATAATAATGTATCGTTATCAAGTTTCAGATATAATTATTCACCTACGGGAATTATCGATAGAGTCAAAAATATGTATTATGTTTGAGAAAGTAAATCAACATGCTGTATGTTTTATTTATACTGTGTCTTGTATAACAATTATTATTCGTCCTTTGGTATGTTTGACGGTGGCATAGTAATAACACAATTATTACTGGCATTGGCAATAAACATTCAATGTTTTGATGAAACAGATAAGCGAATCAATGCAAATAATGTTTGTCGTGTTCTCTTATCCTCCTATGAAACTAAAGATGCACTCCGATTTCATCTTTTCGGCAAGGTGAACAAACGTGCGTGTTGAACTTGTTTCAAAGAAACGAATATTCTCTCGTTTACTAAATACAATCTTTTGCTCCTTTCTCTCTTTATTCAATATTATAATTCTTCATTTTAATTCAATTTTAAGAGATTCCATGTTTCTATTGGTTAATTATAGTCACTGTCATAATGCGTTGACGGGAGTGTTCGCGTGATTTGTGGTTGTTCTCGCGGGTTTCATGTCCAAATGCCTGATACGCACGAACAACTAATACCGATGCATGCATGCACGTTTGGACAGGACGCGGGTTCGTTTTTTGAAAGCTTCCGGTACGCACCTCCAGGTTTACGCATGTCCGCATGAATTAGTGGAATGTTTCAGTTAACAAAAAACGGTGAAATAAGAGAGATTCGGGGTAATAACTTCACATTTTACCTTTTGCTCGATACATTTTGAAGACTAAATTGTTGATGAAAACAAAATATTCTCGCTACTAGTTTTACTTCTTATATGACTATGGCTTCTCACAGTACTAATGTAAGGTGAGATTATATATCAAAATATAAATTTTTGCAGGCCTCTTATTTATATTCTGAGACATACGGCCGAGTGCACCAAACTTAATAGGGAGGTACCTAGTAGTTATGCCCTAACTGTAGCGTAAATTACTAACGATGTAATTTTGAGAGGAAAACTGGCGAGTAACACCAGAAGAGTAACTAGCGAGGTACATATCCACATTAATCAGCATCGTCCCCTTACACAATTAATTGTCGCATGCGTCAAATGTGTGTACATGTATCAAACAGCAATCATATTTACACGAATGGTGTTCCGTAGAATTACAAAAAATGTGTCGTCAGTTGCTATGTCAAGCGTTGATTTAAATAACATGAATAATGCAACATGTCATACCACGTTCAGTCGAGCAATGAAAGAAACATTTCAATCAAGAATGTTGCTTCCATAGTATACTAGTACTTTATCAGTAAATAATTAGTATTCGTAAAAAAAGAGTATCAATCTTTGAGCTTAATATTCTTCTTTTGAATTAACATTTGCATAATCTATAATTAACGCTTTCCACTCGGCAGGCGTCTGCAGACGAAAATGTCAACATTATTGAATCTCATCTCTATATTTGGAATCACCATGAGAAATGCATTAAAAGAACTACAAACATGCCTAGTATTGGTTCAGTAATTCCTGCGATAGACTTTGAAAGTTGGGAAAGGTTTCTGAAAAATCTGTTTTGTAATGGTAAAACTAATAGCCGCGTGGAAAGCGTTAAGGCTAACAATTTTTTAGGAAATTCAAACAGTTTCCGTATCAACCATAGGCATTATGGCTCTTTCTCATCTGATTTCGTTATGCAGATGTTAGATTCAGATATGGTTTCTATTTCAATAATTATTCATATTATCTCCTACATTCCTGTAGTGGAAGCGGAAATCCATCTGAACGGCTCTTTTCAGAGCCACCAATTCTTTCACAAGTAGGAAAGGGCAACCTACGTGTTCAGTGGAAGCGGCAATCCATCTGAACGGCTCTTTTCAGAGCCACCAATTCTTTCACGAGTAGGAAAGGGCACCTACTCTCAAATCATCGGGCAAGGGGCAGCCCAAATGATGATAACAAGAGAAGTGGCAATCTCTATGTTTTGTTTAATATTATAATAATTTGGTTCTGAAGAAGTCAGAGCTAATCCTGACGAAAGCTTGACAGATTAAAACTCGTCCGACGGCGAACCCGGTAAACTTTTAACTTATATTATGAATACCCGTCGTAAAAGCCTATCTCACAATTATTCCTGTACATGTAGATACGGCGTGCTATTGCCGCTTATTATGAGCAATACGGTCCCGTAGAATTTTAAAATGAAATTGATAACCATATTCATGTTAAAACATAAGTTCTCCATGGTATAGTTATTATAGACACTTAGTTTAATACCAAATATTTTCAAAGAGAACTAAGATGGTAGTATCGTTTTAGGCTTATACCATATTTAGTGAAAGAGGATCTATTTACCGGAGGTTATGTAAAATTGATGTGTAGCACGGTATAAATGTATACAAATACAGTAAAATGGATGCATGTATTATTGACTGAATGTGGAACCTTTGTCTCCCTTTTAAATATCACTGGTAGTAGGGCGTACATGTATACATTAAAGCTAAGCTTGTACTTATAAATACGAGCTTAGGGCATACAGAAATATGACTATTTTAACTGTTTAATAATTTATTTTAAGGTTATAACTTCAAACAGGATGTTCACACAAACTAATACAGCTATTTAAAAACTTTTTTTTTGTTCCTCGCCTAGTATGCATTTATCCACAATAACCATAGTGATTTTTCTCATTCCCATAATGGGATGCACATGGTCGAATCCAACGAAAAGTGTACACGGCTAGATTTTTAGGGTCCAGTTTCAAAATGCTTCGATCTCTTTTTCCTTTTCCCCACTCAAAGTCAACATATCAAGCTTGTATGGAAAAAAAGTGCCATCACTAATCTCTCCAATTGACCACGTGGCGGAATGATGAAGTTGAAGGTACACTTCTCAATGTTACCTACAAATACAAGTACCATATTTTGATTAAGTGATGATTATTCCACCTATTTACACATTGCATTCAAATTTGTGATTGTATTGTATTTAGAAGATGCTAATGCTGATAGAAAGTGGACATATTTGTACAGGTACTCATCTTTTTTTACATTTTAGATTCACACAGTTAGGTAGCATTTTCAGGCTCTCAATACTTTGAAACATGAGGTTGAGTCACTTTGTATACTTTCACCAAGATGATTTTAATGAACATTTGTTTTCATGTACCTCAAAGAGGGGGAATGACCCTTTCTGGAAAATTTAGAATTTTGAGCATGCGCCAGAAACTTAAGTACATAGAGGAATGTGGACATTTTGTATTCGTAGGTAACAGTTAATGTATACGTAGGTATAAGAGAAGTAAAACTGTAATAAATTAATGTTGTACTTAATTCATGCTGCATTTTGGGGGTGAAATGATCATGCAGGGTTGTTAACAATATTTGTTTTTAAATAAACATGTTAAAACATGTTTAAATCCTAATATTATGGACATATTCCCCAATAGTTTACTTTAAATAGATACTAGAATATTAATTTAATGTTGAAAAAATATACAATATCTAACTCTCAGTTGTGATTTTGAATAGGTTTATTAAGAACAATATATCAGGCAACAATTGTAAGCATTCCTATAAGAGAAAAACATGTTAAGACTTAAAGCACGGTAACTAATATTGCAATAATCAAAGTATTCGTAGGTAACACATTTGTTCTCAACTTTAACTTCGTTGACTAAGAACGGTTGGATTCTTTGATTTTACATATGTTTAAGAGGCAAAATTGTACTCGACGTAGTTTTTATGCCCTGAATCGCGTGTGAGGGTGAATGTCGTACAGCAAAATAAAAAGGTGTCTTGCTTGACGTTACAAGTTGATAATATAAGAATGTGCGCTCAGCACTGCTTTTACAAAACAATCAGAATTGCGTAATATTCAACATTTGAATAAAAAGCAAGATTAACCAAATAAACATTAAAATTATATAAAACTATGTTCCTATTTCTAAGATATAAAAGAAAACATCCTAAACATCAATAAACTCACTAGGCCTATACTGTTAGTATTATTGATCATCTAATTTGGTTAAGGAATGTTGATTAAATTAATTTACACATGATAATTACGGCAGAAAATGTTTTATTATGCTAACGTATCTGATCATCCAATTTTGTAAGTGTCTTTCTTGCTTGACTTTCAATTATTAAGAATGTGCGTTTAACTTCTACAAAACAGTCAGAAGTGTGTAATATTTAACATCTGATACAAGGCAAAATGATGACAACATACATATCGTACTGGGTTAAAATTTCGTAAAGGTATAGTTAAACAATCAATTAACTCGCTAGTATAATATTCTTACTCATCTCATTTGGTAAAAAGCATGTTCATCATTAAAACTAAACATAATGAAATATTAAGCATATAGAAACATTTTAAGTAAGATACCTCTGATCATTCAGCCTTGTAATCTCTACTTAACAAGTTTAGTGGATCTTGTTGTATTCTTTGTGTAGTTAGTTCTTCATCTCTCTCTTGTCACGAGAATGAATATCTAGTAGAACAGAATTACTCTTTGTTTATTATAGGACATTTTAGAATGTTAAGAATGAACGTTTCAGTTTCCGTGTGAATCCAAAGTATTGGATCGAATCAACTATTGAACATTTCCTCGAGCCATCATTCATTAGAAAGCAAGCGGTTTTCTTTTAGCAAACAGTTTGATTTGCCTGTAATTCATAATCTTGAATGTCAGATTATTTGTTTTAAGCAATAAAACAACCGGTTGTCTTCCTCAATTTGTTCTAAATGAAGGAGGCAAGTGAGTCTTCTAGCAGTTATCATTTTGAATAGCTGTTTTAAACACGAAAGCCAGATCGCTTTTTAATTCATTTAATATATACTTTGAAATAATTTCATATCAGACCTTATATCATATGTATAAGTTTAATATGAGCCGAACATGTTCAAAGTCTAGAATATTCAAATGTCGTGCATTTCAGTCCACAGCGCGCGGAATAAAGCACATACAACTTACAGCAAGACATCCAGTTGTCAGATTAGAATTAAGATATAATTTCCTAGTTTGGAATTTGTATCATTCTAAAAGTCGTACATAGTAAGTTTTTATCGAGTTTCAACCGGAGGCAGATTCCGTTTGACATAGAATCACCAATATGAAATATTTTGTCAGATGTAGACAAAATAGGAATTTTATGTTTAAAAATTCAATGTTGTTTGATTTTAAAACACTAATCTAATAGGTTTGCCACGACAGAGATATTGTCGGGCATGTGCCTTTCATTGTGATTTTCTTTTAAATCAACCACTGCTTAGTTCAATTACACTAATTAATGAATGTCGGAAGCATTATTCATGAACAATTCTTGATTTGAGACTGAAATCAGTTAGGCCTACCCTTGATTACCTCCCACCTTTAAAAAAAAAGGGAAAATGTTTTACTAAATTTCGTTTCGGTGACATTACACAACCTGCCCGAGCAAAAATGAAGCAAGTTATTTTATATTTGTGACACATGAATTCCATTTTCAAATACAACTACAATAATGGCCAATATTATGTACCTCAGTAGTCACTTCTCTGCAATTCCAGAGGAAGTTGGTTAACTACGTATACATCATATCGACAAGCTGGTTTAAAACAATATTACGCACCAAACGATATTATTCCCGTCTTATACATTCCTGCTAAATATTTACATAATATAAGGTGCGATTGAAAGCGAAAAACAATACAGGAATTGTACCATGCTCATTAACTAATATATAGGTTACCTACGAATACAAAATGGAATATGAGAAAATTGATTATGAAGCCGACATTTCATGGATATTATGACTAAATGTACCCATTTTAAGACGATCAACGTGTAAACTATGGATATAAATAACATTCATTCACTCTAACTCCAACAAAAAATATGTTCTCGGCAAAACCAGTGTGATTACACCATGCACTTTATTTAAATTAACACCTCCTATTTTCATTTAATAAGGGAATATTAATTTTTTCCCTCCAAATATAAATATAATAATATATCCAGTCAGATTATATGATTGCGCACTGCTTGTATGTAAAATAAAATCATTTAGGGCCAATATGCACCGTGTATATTATTGAATGTTGCCTACATATACATGTTACCTCCGAATACAACATGAAGTCAATGCACGAGAAGCTGTTACTGATTATTTATATAAACATTAATCACCCCCATTGCGATTTAAATCAACTGTCAGAGGATGTATTTGCGTGAATAACATAAACAACTACACTAATAGGAGTAACAAGATTGAGACATAGGGAGGCTATATTCAATCAACTTTTAAGACAACAACAAATTATTGATGCACTTGTACGCAAACTACAGAATTTTGTGAAAAGTTACTTACAAAAGCTGAAAGATTGATGCAAAACTTCTCTGTGGCTTGCCGAACGCAGCGCACATTTCTACTTTATTCCAGTCGATACAAGTATGTAACAACAGAGGGAATAACCACGGTATCGTTATTTGTATTTGAAGGTAAAAGTTCATATTTCAAATTTGCCTACGAATACAGCCTTTTATTGCTGATATTTCAAAAAATGTTGCCTTCAAAATGATAAAACTTGGCACACATGTACATTGTATCACACTTCGCTTATTCTATAGATATCATTCACTAATCTGTGTTTATATTAAAATGGCAGTGTTTTAAATAGGTATTCGGAGGTAATGCATTTTTTTTACCAAACCGATCGTTTCCGCTTTTAAAATTTCTAACAGCTTTATCAAAAAATCGACTTGAATGTGGACAATGCATTTAAGTATTTAACATATTTAGGTATCCTTACAGCACAAATTACACTACCTCAGGCGAATTCTTCCCCGAAAGTGAGATTTAACAAAACATGTATTGGTAGGTAACGTCAAAACTAACCACAGCCAAAAAAATCACAAAAATTCAGGGGATTGATCAAAAGTAACAAAAATTACAAGAGGCATTCTTGAGATATCCACCAATCAAACAGGTAAAATTATTTCCGCTTAAGCTCGTTTTCATCTAAACGGTTATATGTCTAAAATAAAACCTTAACAACTATTTTGTAAAAAGGGTGAAAAATAGCAGGTTTATTGCTCGCATACGCCCAATTGTGCATAGAAGTTAGTCATATTATATATGGCGCGAAGCGTCTCATCGAGGCGGATACGTATAACACAAAAATAAAATAGTCAAGATAAAGATTATTTTATTATAGGCCTGAACATCACGTGTACACTTTTCGTTGGATTCGACCACATATACACGATGATTTAAAATATATCAAAATACAGGTAGAATTGATATAATACAAATATTTCCATGATTAAATCATAGAATTAAATAAAAGGCATATTGCACAGTGCAGCACAGGGTGTCGAAAACAGCTATTAACCTATTAAATCGAGAGAATGGAATATGCATGGTGTCTCAGAGGGTTTTTTACCAGGTTGGATAAAACACCAAATGTCAAACAACAATGTATCTCCATATGGTACTTGTAATATGTTGAGAGACGTCATGGTTATTGGCGCATGTGCATTTGTATAATTATGACTTCATCGATACCGGGGATTTTGATCGCCGCGAATTTTAAAGATTACATTTGAGAGATGGCAGTTTTTATTCGTGTTGTGATAAGTATGATGGTTTGTTCTATTTAATTACGCGATTGGGCTCGGTAATTCTTTGTCTAACATACAATGCACAATGTTGTGCTTGCGGGACACCTCCTTTAAGCAAATTGAATGTCGGTGGCTCGAAACCAGTTTAATAAAATATGATTACTGGATGTCGATGGTATTTTGAATTCATGAAATTAGTGTATACTGACAATGGATTGGCTCTTGACAATAAAATAATTTTGAGCGACTTAGAACATTTTTCCACTCTGCCGATTTTATCTCGAAACACTCGACATGTTTTCACAAGATGGCGCTGTGATCATTTGGATTGTCAAGGTTTTGAAACAGTGCCATATGCTGATCATCTACAGTATGTATTATATATCAAAATAAAGACAAAATCACAAGGATTTCGAAAATAAACATTTTATGAACGATCTATTATATGGGAAAGAAGAAATTTACAACAACAAAAAATGCGCCCAAAATCCGTATTAGAACGACCTTCGTATTTTGAAAAACCCGCTCTACCAGGCTACACAGAGGAGAAATCATAGTTAGCAAACAATGTACATGTAGTGTAAAACTGTGACAGGGTCTATATGTCTACACACACTCTTTACAATGTTAGCCTCTTCCCATCATCATGCCTCGCTCAACAATTGATGACCGCGCGAACTTTAAATATGGCCATGTGTTTTGAACTCACCACCCAAAAAGGGTGGTGGCGTTGCATTTTTGGTAACGAATCATTCATCTCTCTCTATTAACTCAACAATATATATGTGGTAGAGCTATGGTAGAGGTGTCATGTGAAAGCCTATTTATCTAGCTACATTGTGTGAATAAATCAGGTATTTCTATAGCTGTTTGGCTGAGATATGATTGATTATATTGTGAAAGTCAGGGGTGGTGGCGGTGGCGGCGGCGCTGTGTACAATCTCTATGGGGAATATAGAAAATGTTCCCAATTCTACGTTCAATTTACCATAACTCCTTATTCCTGTATAGTACAAACATGATTTTGCTCTCATTTTATAGATTGTTTTATATTCTATAAGATTCTGTTTCAACAAACGTGACAACTATTATGTAACAATTGTAATCATGAATCGATTGCATTGTCCTTGGCTTTTTCCCTACTGTTCACAGTGAACTTGCCCTAATTCATCGGTTTTACATACATGACTATAACAACAAAAATATTCAACCGATGATAGCAAAATTATACATTTTTGGAAAGCTCTCAAATAGGGCAATTCAAAAATCCCATTTAATTCAGGATAGGGTGCATACCCCCCCCCCCCCCCCCAAAAAAAAAAAATACTTGTAAACTCTAATTAATATGTAAACGTTTGTGCTCATTTACATCTCGATATAGTATATGTCAACAAGTTACCATTGACAACCAATATGTTATGATGGGTAAATACATGAGGAACTTATATGCAGAGTAAAATTATGATTGCGATAGGTATAAACAAATATTATTGAGCTAAAATCAAAATATGAAAAAAATCGATATTTTTTTAACATTCTTAATCACAACATGTTTAATACCATTAGGTCTTATCTTAATTCCAATAGCATATTTGGATTTCTTGTGAGATTACCGTTCAGAAAATAGATACTTTTTATGGGGTAGAACAAGTAGTTATTGTGATATGCTAATTCGAATCTAAGATGGCGTAAAATGTAAAAATCTGTACATGCAACGGGTCAGGGTGGCGAGTTTAAAACACATGGCCATATGGTTTCACACCACTAAATAACGTCTGGCCCTACCCCATTTGAGGCAAAAGTCCAAAGCCGGCCCGTTTCTATGCCGAAACGGGAGACCTATTGTAAATTACAGTTTAAAATTAGGGTATTTACTACATGTTATGGCGAAATTAATATAGTGTGAATTTTGACAGACACATCAGCGTTCTTCAGGTCCAAAAAATGGATGCAATGATGATTTTTTAATATTTTAACAGAGACATTTGTGTTCAGGTCATTTCCGGTATCTGACGCAATAATCTTAATCAACAATTGCGTGTGACCAGGAAAACTCAACTCGTACTTTTTGAAAAGGCTCTAGCTCAAAATTATGCCGGTTACCCCCCATATATGAGTTGTTGAGTTAGTAGCCATGGCTTTCATCTTAAAGTTGAAACCAAATTTCAAGTTACCAGTTTCTTATAACGTCGAGATATATCCATTTTAAAATTGTGCATTTCACGTGTAACCCTATGGGAGATGTATTTGGTGGTGTGCAACCTATACAGAGGGTTAAGGCGCTTTGACCTTCACCCCTGCATTGCTGTCTAAACTGACTTGCCGGCAATGATAACTAGACTTCTAGTTAAAATTGGTTCTAACACATATTATTACGGCCCGTACACTTCGTTCTCCCAGTATACACATCTGTTTCAGCATGTAAGATCCGTCCGTTTGGGTAAATAAGTTACAATCGGACTAATTAAAGTCATTATCTAGTTTTTTTTCTATTTTCTTGTTTTTTTAAAAGAAGAAAACCGTATATTCCCTGCCCAAAAAGTTAATTTGAAAAATTATTATGTTTGATTAATGATTTTCTTTTCGAGATATCGACGATTATGTAAATTGTATTCCATAGAGCTCTGTATAAAATCACATCTTCTCCACCCCACTGTCTTTTAATGCAAGATCATGCGACATTGGCGCTCTCTCGGACACGTGCCATAGACATAAATGATTGCTTTAAACGATTTAAAGTTTAACATGTTTATTTATCAAAATGGCCAAAATATGAGGGTCTAATTTTCGCTAATAGGAACAAAATTTGGAGAAAAACTTTTTTTCTTAAATATCAAAAATTTAATTTGAATACAAGTTTTGCATACTTCCGTAAACTCCCAACTCAGAACGGCGCATGGTCTAAATTGTATTTAAAAAGACATATTTGAAGCAAGAGTTGAACGTAAGCGGTGGGGGTGGGGGGCATAGGGCATATGGGGGGGAGGGTAGGGCATGGGGAGGGGTAAATTGATTAAGCTGTGTCTACTGAATAGGTCAACCTCACAGAATGTCCTTGTAATTTCAATACTTCCATGCAAAATGTTTTACAACAAGTGATTAGCATAGTGCCGTATGCCTTTTTGACGAGGATCATGGTAACCAAATCTACTTTTCTACTGACATAGCCAATATGGCGCACAATGTCTTTCACTGTTTTTTACCACTTTGAAGTCGTATATTTGATCAAAAATCATAACTACGCATTATGTAAAGTGCAAAAGATTAAGAAAATGAGGCAATAATGAAAAAGTGTCCCCTATAGGTTTCACACCACTAAATAACGTCTGGCCCTACCCCATTTGAGGCAAAAGTCCAAAACCGGCCCGTTTCTATGCCGAAACAGGAGACCTATTGTAAATTACAGTTTAAAATTAGGGTATTTACTACATGTTATGGTGAAATTAATATAGTGTGAATTCTGACAGACACATCAGCGTTCTTCAGGTCCAAAAAAATTGATGCAATGATGATTTTTTAATATTTTAACAGAGACATTTGTGTTCAGGTCATTTCCGGTATCTGACGCAATAATCTTAATCAACAATTGCGTGTGACCAGGAAAACTCAACTCGTACTTTTTGAAAAGGCTCTAGCTCAAATTTATGCCGGTTACCCCCCCCCCCCCCCCCCCCCCCCCCCCCCCCATATATGAGTTGTTGAGTTAGTAGTCATGGCTTTCATCTTCAAGTTGAAACCAAATTTCAAGTTACCAGTTTCTTATAACGTCGAGAAATATCCATTTTAAAATTGTGCATTTCACGTGTAACCCTATGGGAGATGTATTTGGTGGTGTGCAACCATATATGTGTATCCATGCTGTGTGCATTCAAAACCATACAATCACGAGTGTATTAGCCGTATTATCCCATTCAGGGAATGAATATATAGATCGAGGTCATGATACTGTTTGTAAATTGTAAGGCAACCTGTACAACTTGATACACAATGTATGTTATTTTGTGGCCATATTTTTAGACAGTGGTGCATTGTTTGCTTACTACGAATTCTCCTCTTAGGCGACACGGAAACTGTGACGTCAGTCCGGGAATCCGACCGTATTGACACTTCAGTTCCTCCTGGTGTGACGTCACCAGTGAAGTCGCCCAAACCACTTCATGGTTCATGGCGTTTCTGGCGAAGGGCTTGGATTTGGTATACGGCCAAACGTATTTTATCTTTTTTAATATATTTATTCACATTTTATAAAAAAATAACATGTGAAATGTTCCAACTAATATATTGTATAACTTTTGAAAATAAGTTTCATGAGCACTTCGCTGGACCTTTATTCATGTTGGTAAAACTATTACACACCTTTCATCAATAAACTTGTTAATGTTAATTATTTAACATTTTCAACTCGGCAGTTGTCTGCTGACGAAAGTACTACATGTCACAATATGTTTCAACAATATTATTATTATCATTGAATTTCATCACCATACCATATTTGGAATCACCATGAGAAATGGATTAAACTAAGTACAAGTATTGGTTCAGTAATCTTTGAGATATACTTTGAAAACTTGGGAAAGGTTTCTGAAATATCTGTTTTGGTAAAACTAATAGCCGCGTTGAAAGTGTTAACATTAAAGATCTATTGTTTGTAAATACTCCCCAGGGGACAAGAATCAAAACATAAAATAAAACTAAGACAGCTGCAGACGTCGGCAATTATAGAAGAACATTCAGTATGGGTAATTTGAGGTATGAAATCAAAGCATAAAATATGCTTATACTATAGAAAGTGCAAAATATACCGTCGTCACAATTTAGGCTCGGAGCTATTACAGCATTTCGTTCAATGTGTTTAACAGACGTTCATTACATTCCTGCTTTGAAGCGTTCTGTTTGCGCCCTATGTATTGCCTCTCCGAACCTTAAGGGCCGATTCTCGTACGTAGTTGAACACCGTTTTAAGCTAAACGCGCGTCTAACTTTGACTTGAATCACATCGTTTAACTAAGCGCAATTATCGTCGGTTGCAGTTGTCAAAGACGTGTTATCACCGTAAACATTCTTTAATTGATCGATTTGTTTATTTCATCGTACACGTGTGATTTTCATGCGATATGTGAATATGACCCTCGCATAAATATTGTTTCTTATGTTACAATAGTTCTTAATTTGACAAACTAATGGTATGAACACCTACTCGACCGGCAACAGCAGCGAGGCGACGGATATGCCACTATATCACTAAAATACACGTGCATTTGATGCATTTGTTTTTTAACTACGGTGTCTTATCTAGGCCACTATGTATCATATATCTGTTAGAAATTACCCTACGGCTTCCCTGAGGACGATATTTGGTTTAGTTAGCGACTGTTTAAGGCTAAACGCGCATTTAGTCCGATAATACGGCCATAAGTCTCTAAATCGATCATACACTGTGTTTCAATTACTACCAAAACATCAGAAGTGGTTTACTATCGACAGTTTTGATGTTAAGCGTTTCTATTTGAGCCCTATAACGCCTGAAGTGGTCTACTCTGAAAGGTTGTTTCTTGAAGTTCTTGATTTTAAGCACTCTGTTTGCAACCGTTTAGTACAATTCAATTACTGCACGATTTAGGGACCCATGAAAGTGTAAGTAAACCGAATCCTTACTTCCTTACACCCGGAAGCCCTCTATTGGTACATCGACAAAAATGCTTGTAATGAAAATGTAAGAGTTTGAAATCCTTACATGTGAAAAAATTATGTAATGAAAATAAAAGTTTGAAATCCTTACATGTGAAAAAAGTCGTGTAATGAAAATAAAATTGAAAATCCTTACATCGAAAAAAACCTTCGTAATGAAAATGTAAGAGTTTCGAATCCTTATATCCTTACACCCGGACGCCCTTTATTGGTATATTGAAGAAAAAACATGTAATGAAAATGTAACAGTAATGGACTGTAAAAATGGAAGATTTTTTAAAAATGTTGGCCATGACCCCGAAATGGAATTTCTTTATACTTTCATATTTGATGAACCTTTACTTGAAACTAACAAATATGGTATGTATATTGACAAATATTTGCAACGGCCAAAATACCATTTTAGGGCTATTTTCCCCATTTTGGCATTTTTTAAGCTCACACATTATCAGTTTGTAAGCATCTGTTTCTAATAGACCAAACGTATATGACATATTCTATTTACAAGATATGAATAGGTCAATACTTAGATGTTTCAGGGAGTGCATAAACAAAAAATATAGGGTATCAGGATGGGTCATACCATTTATTTGAAATAGGGGTGTTTTTCTACTTTTTTGAAGTATGCAAATATACCAATTCTGCTTAGCTTATAACTCAAATGCTTATAACTCAAATGACATGATCCACATGGATCATGTCATGTTGAGATGAGACATTGGTCTTATCAAAAATGTTAATTTGAGTTTGGGGAAAATACTTCCTGAATATGCAGTGTTGCCAGACATTTTCACAAAATGTCACAATTCCTAAAAATCCAATGCACGTTTCGCTGTGTTTAATGATATGAAACTGGAACTTAAGTTGATAAGAAGAAAATTAGACAGTCAGTAAGATCGAATTAAAATATGCGAATTTTTAAATTCGTGTCCGACTATGGGGGCCGCCATTTTGTTTTAAAAGTATAGTAGTGTCCCGGATGTACACAGTTAAGTATATAGCAATTAAAGTTTTTTGGTTGCGGGGAAATTCTATTAATTCGGGGGTATGTTAAAACTTGTGAATCCGATAGTTAAATGTATTTACTAACTTTTCACCGAGAGCAAGAAAAATCTATCGACGGAAAAAGGAGTAAAAAGTGATTTTAAACCAACAAAATGGAACAAATTTGTTCGTGTAAGAGGTGGTTTTGTCATTAAAAATGACGTCATTTGTTTTTCGGGGTCAATTGAATGCACAAAATATCATCTGGAATCGAGTTTAAGTCAAATTTAGTTTATTTATTGATAAACTGGGCACTCCATTCAAGAAATTGTAAAAAACAGGCGTTATTAGCAGCAATAATAATGACGTAATTTTAAAAATGGCGGCCTCCATGAACTCGCCGCACAAATTTAAAAATTCGTATTTTTTTATTCGATCTTACTAACTGTTAGATGTTATGTTATCATTTTCAATAGTCAGTTTTGCCAGTAATTAACCAAATAGGTGTTGCCATAATTAGTAAAATATATAAAGATTACGTTTTTAACGTTAAATAGCCCTCGTAGCCACAACATGTTGTCAAGTTTACTCATTAAAATCACATATTAATTGTATATCAATCGGTGTTCACAGCCATACATGATTAGGGACGCACCATTAGATTTTCAGGGGGATAGAAAGTTTTTGAGAAGAAAACAAATCCCCCTCTATGCAGGCCAAAAAAAAGAAATCCCCCCCCCCCCCCCCCCCTGATGAGTAACAAAAGCCAAAAACAAAACTCTACCTCACCCAACTCAATATGAATGAATACATTAATAAATTAAAAAATCGCCGCCTTCGGCGGAGCAAAAAAAAAAGAATTCCCCCGAACCCAACTTCCTCCCCCCCCCCCTAAAGATCTAATGCTATGCTGCGTCCCTTATTTGAGTTTGGGGGAAATAGTTCTAGCAAAGCAGTGTTGCCAGTCATTTTCCTATTTTCCCAAAATCGATGCAAATCTTACCGTAAGTTCAATGCTGTGGAAATGAAAACTCAACTTCACTTGTAACATTACTAAATGTTACTAAACTCAGTCTTGGTTTTACCTGTGAACTAATGAGTTTCACTAAAAAAATTCTACATTTTTTTTGTCATATAAGGAAATAGGTAAAAGTACATCTGAAATAGTCTCTAAAATTTGATATAGGACGGCCAAGATATTGTCCTTTTGAATATCTTGCTCATCGTTCAAATGGGTGTAGTACATTTCGTCCAAAAGTTTTTTGTCCAAACACACTTTGTCCAATTTTTTTTTGTCCAAATACACTTTGTCCAAAAGTTTTTGGTCCAAACAAACTTTGGTCCAAATCATTTTTTGTCCATTGTTTTTTTTGTCCAATATTATTTAGGCCAAATTTGTTTTGGTCCAATGCTATTTTGTCCAAAATTGTTTAGGCCAATTGTTTTTGGTCCAACGCTATTTTGTCCAACATTATTTTGTCCAATTTTTTTTTGTCCAACAATATTTTGGTCCAAACATTATTTCGTCCCACTTTTTTTTGTCCAAAGTTATTTTGGCCAACATTATTTAGGCCAATTTTTTTTTGTCCAATGTTATTTTGGCCAACATTATTTAGGCCAAATTTTATTTTGTCCAACGCTATTTTGGCCAACATTATTGACACTGTATCTTTCCCTCTCATACATTTATGACTTATTTTTAATCTAGTCAACATTTTGACATAATTACCTATTACTTTGAATGTTGAACAACACCCAAGCCAAGCTGTATGTCTCCCCCTGCTGTATACATGATTAAGCTAAATGACAATCAGACTATTGATGCACAGAGGGGGAGCCGACATGCATGCAGTTTTATTTATAGGCATATCCTTGCAGTCCTATTCATGCTGTCTATATAACCTTGTTAATATTGAAGGGAAAAGGAAAATAAGACTAATATGATGTTTTAAACACTGACTTATGTAGCCCTTGTTCATCAATTAATTTCCTTAATGATGAAAGATTCAGTTAAATGTTATGGAATAGAATCCTGGTTATCAATTTTAAGATTTGAGGGATTCATTCAATTAGCCTCAACTAAATAACCCCCTGGTTCAATTGTGAAACATGATTTGTGTGTTACAGACAATACAGTACCATTGTCTAGTGGGGTGGGGGAGTAATTCAGGTTAAAGGTACACAATGTCATGTTGATTTTTTTTAAATTTTAATTAATTTACTCCAGAATTCAAGATGAACATTAAAAATTGCCATTAATGTTTCTACTAAAAAAAAACAGCAAAACTTGATTAAAACAATGTTTTGAATATGTTGGAATCCCACCCTTAACCATGTAAAATGCTGGTTGCCGCTCTACCAGGATTTTTGAATCAACGTTTTGTTGTACAAAGAAGGCTGATTTTTCCTAATCCTTGTAGTAAAGTTCATACATGTAATACAATTGTAAAATTATACAAAACCCAGTTTTTATCATATATTTTTGTAGTTGAGGGCGCTGCCTCTGTACCACATCTCTTAATGCCCCTTTAAGGAAAGGATTCAAGCGTTACGTCCAGACAGCTATTGTTTCAGTTGTGTAAATTCGGTGAAAACAGGAGATATCATGTAATTATTTCTAGGGTATTAATTATAAACACGATTGTCTCAGGCATTTTGTTTAAAAATCATCTATTTTCATTTTTTTACCGTAATTTTTTATTCCAACAAATTTTCTTCAAAAATGTGGAGGTATAGTATTGGTCATGTGCCCAACTACTTTAAGTTTTATGCTTTAACTTACATTTATAGATAGCTTACTTTCAATTGCGGAGGTACATTTTGCACATTAAATACCCGCGAAACTATGGACATATCTGGTTATTTAGATTTAAATGGATTTTCTATTACACACATACCATCGGTCAAACATTCGGGGAACACCACGAGTCATTAAAACAATGATTATATTATTACTTTTTTTGTCTCGCCTGATGTAATCAGAAAGAGACTATGTTATCACTATTTCTGTCCGGCGTATGGCGTCCGGCGTCCGCCGTCCGCCGTGTGCTAAGAAATACCTTTGTGACGCGATATCTGGAGATCCGTAAGGCCTATCGTGATGGGACTTGGTGGAGGGAAGGGGGGTGGTGCGTTCTGTTGCTGATTGATTTTTCAAGGTCATCGGGGGTCATACAAGGTCATCGGGGTCAAATATGCTTAAAACTTTTGAGACGCGTTGTGACGCGATATCTAGAGATCCGTAAGGCCTATCTTGATGGGACTTGATGTCAGGGAAGGGGGTGGGGTGTTCTTTTGCTGATTAGATTTTCAAGGTCATTGGAGGTCATTCAAGGTCATCGGGGTCAAATATGCGGTCAAATAAGATCCGTAAGGCCGATCTTGATGGGATTTGGTGGAGGGAAGGGGGTGGTGTGTTCTTTTTGCTGATTAAATTTTCAAGGTCATCGGAGGTCATTCAAGGTCATCGGGGGTCAAATATGGGGTCAAATAGATCAGTAAGGCCTATCTTGATGGGATTTGGTGGAGGGAAGAGGGATGGTGTGTTCTTTTTGTTGATTAAATTTTCAAGGTCACCAGAGGTCATCGGGGTCAAATATGGGGTCAAATAGATCAGTAAGGCCCATATTGATGAGATTTGGTGGAGGGAAGGGGAGTGGTGTGTTCTTTTTGCTGAATAAATTTTCAAGGTCATCAGAGGTCATTCAAGGTCATCGGGGGTCAAATAAGATCCATAAGGCCTATCTTAATTGGATTTGGTGGAGGGAAGGGGGATGGTGTGTTCTTTTTGTTCTTAATTTTTCGGGGTCATCGGGGGTCAAATATGGGGTCAAATAGATCAGTAAGGCCTATCTTGATGGGATTTGGTGGACGGAAGAGGGATGGTGTGTTATTTTTGTTGATTAATTTTTCGGGGTCATTGGGGGTCAAATAGATCAGTAAGGCCTATCTTGATGGGATTTGGTGGAGGGAAGGGGGGTGGTGTGTTCTTTTTGTTGATTAATTTTTCGGTGTCATCGGGGGTCAAATATGGGGTCAAATAGATCAGTAAGGCCTATCTTGATGGGATTTGGTGGACGGAAGAGGGATGGTGTGTTCTTTTTGTTGATTAATTTTTCGGGGTCATCGGGGGTCAAATATGGGGTCAAATAGATCAGTAAGGCCTATCTTGATGGGATTTGGTGGACGGAAGAGGGATGGTGTGTTCTTTTTGTTGATTAATTTTTCGGGGTCATCGGGGTCAAATAGATCAGTAAGGCCTATCTTGATGGGATTTGGTGTACGGAAGAGGGATGGGGTGTTCTTTTTGTTGATTATTTTTTCGGGGTCATCGGGGGTCAAATATGGGGTCAAATAGATCAGTAAGGCCTATCTTGATGGGATTTGGTGGACGGAAGAGGGATGGTGTGTTCTTTTTGTTGATTAATTTTTCGGGGTCATCGGGGGTCAAATATGGGGTCAAATAGATCAGTAAGGCCTATCTTGATGGGATTTGGTGGACGGAAGAGGGATGGTGTGTTCTTTTTGTTGATTAATTTTTCGGGGTCATCAGGGTCAAATAGATCAGTAAGGCCTATCTTGATGGGATTTGGTGGACGGAAGGGGGGTGGGTGGTGTGTTCTTTTTGTTGATTAATTTTTCGGGGTCATCTGGGGTCAAATATGGGGTCAAATAGATCAGTAAGGCCTATCTTGATGGGATTTGGTGGACGGAAGAGGGATGGTGTGTTCTTTTTGTTGATTAATTTTTCGGGGTCATCGGGTGTCAAATAGATCAGTAAGGCCTATCTTGATGGGATTTGGTGGAGGGAAGGGGGGTGGTGTGTTCTTTTTGTTGATTAATTTTTCGGGGTCATCGGGGGTCAAATATGGGGTCAAATAGATCAGTAAGGCCTATCTTGATTGGATTTGGTGGAGGGAAGGGGGTGGTGTATTCTTTTTGCTGATTAAATTTTCAAGGTCATCGGAGGTCATTCAAGGTCATCTGGGGTCAAATAAGATCCGTAAGGCCTATCTTGATGGGATTTGGTGGATGGAAGAGGGATGGTGTGTTCTTTTTGTTGATTCATTTGTCGAGGTCATCAGAGGTCATCTGGGGTCAAATAAGATCCGTAAGGCCTATCTTGATGTGATTTGGTGTTCTTTTTGCTGATTAAATTTTCAAGGTCATCAGAGGTCATCTGGGGTCAAATAAGATCTGTAAGGCCTATCTTGATGTGATTTGGTGTAGGGAAGGGGGTTGGTGTGTTCTTTTTGTTGATTAAATTTTTCAAGGCATTACATCCCTTGCATTAACTACAATGCATACCTCTGTGACAGTGCTACATTGTATCATATGTTTCATCATCATTTCTTTCAAGTCACTTTTGATGAACAGGCGAGACGCGCCGTTCGAGAACCGCCTTGTTTTAATCATGATATTTTGATATCAGAAGGATCCCCATATTTTTCTCATTATATCTGTTAAATCTAAGGGGCTAGAAATGGGTGTCCCCTAGAAATGTTCCATTTAGAAATTACAGGATAAAACGTGCTGAATTACTGCCAAAGGTGGTTACCACCAGCCAGTTTGTGTTACTACTCAATAATCACAATTCTTGTGACCTTGTGCTTCTAAAATTAGAACCACTGGAGTTCTGCAACTCAAACTTTGGTTGAATGTTGAAATGTAACAATTTTAAGGTTGACCTTTCATGTAAAATAGAAAACATCAAGTTGAAAATCTGGCCAGAATCAGAAGATCTACCTTTAATATAGACAACTTCGACTTTTGACAACGCTCTAAATTTTTCGCTCACAGAGTGAACATGCAACACAACAGCGTTTAAAGGATATCAGGACAATAAGGGGCGTAATCGATTAAGGTTAGCTGTTTTTGTTACTTATTGCCATGCCATTGCAAAAAACCTTAATTTTAGACCAGTTACCCAATGGACCAGTTACCAAAGTGGCGATATCAGCATAATCAGGTAAGGTTTTGATGTACACAAGTCATTGTGAATAATGAATTTATCATTGCCAAATGACCAAAACCGGCACAGAACTTGACCGTCGTTATACCACGAAAACTGAAAATTGAAATAGGTCTAAGCTACTCGGTTTGGTACTTAATGTTTAATGAGCCGACCAGGAAAATATCTTATAACAAAAAGTGCTATATACTGAAGATAAGCAATGATATGGTGGCCATTATTAGCTAAGGACAGTAGCCTCATAGATTTGGTTGGATTTCTTTTATAATGTGTTTGCTATCTACTGAAGATAGCAAAAAAACCGGTCAAATACGTTCACTGTTGACAATTAGCTATAGTAGGCCTAATTGGTTTGCTTATATGGTATATTGTGTTTATTGGCTATCTACGAGAGTCATTCAATAAGTTCTACCTCCTCACTCATAACATCGCTAATATGAATGTCAGCCTCATGACATTTGTCATGATTATAGCTCTGAATCATAGCTACACATATATAGTAAATGCTAATGATACCTATTTCACTCTTGTCATGGTGCAATCAAAGCCAGAGAGAGATTTTGGACAACGGACACAGAAAATTACCCCAAAGATAAATACACGTTTTTCTGTTTTCTCTCCGTATTGTATTCTTAGGTATAAGGCCTAAAAAGGTGTTTGATTGGCCTAACATGACAAAAACAAATAGGGTAGGTCGGTCGGGATTATTATTTTTTTAAATCACCTGCTTTGGGGACTTAAAATGGCCGAAAATGAAAGCAAACAGTCAGAAACTTTTTAAAGTATATAAAAATTGAACAAAGTAATAAAATACTTCGTTCAATTTTTATATTTTTATTTATTTTATTATATTTTTTACATTTTTTTAAATATTTATTGTTATTTTTATTTTTTCCTCCCTCAAAATAATAGAAAATATTCAGGGTCGACGATGTATTTAGGGTCGGTCGGGTTAGGCTAATCAAACCCTTTTTTTGGCCTAAGCTAACCGCCCGATTTAAATACTGAAAATAGAAAACAATGGGATGATTTCTGAATATATAACAATATACTATCATGTATAAATCAAATTGTAGGCAATATTAACTTTTGTAGCTTGCAAATAGTATAATATCAACTCAAATGTATTGACACACCTTTAGCACACTGGAATACCGATATTTAGTCAAATGTTCGTTGTTACAAGTCAAGCCACAGTGATGCATCGAATGTTAAATCTTAACGTGATAGTATCTTTATCAGTTTTCCTTATATGCAACATTGCGAATAGTCAATCAGGTAGTCAGTGATAGAAAAATATATCTTCAAGAGACTTGAAATATATCCATTTAGTCCTGTATAATGAAGATCTCTAGTAACTATGAAAAGCAAATACCGGTATGACTTTTGCAGCGGTTCTCTAGGGTAGGGTTAGGATTGAGGGCTGTCCTGGTCTGGTTCTGGCTAATTATATGGCATTTTCCGCCAAGAAATAATTCACTTGTATTGTTTAAAGTCTGTTCAAGAGATATTTGTAACTTAGAACGATTGTAATTGACCGATAGGTACATTTTGTCTCTTAGAATTGGCCAAATGAATAGCACTTAGGAGACATTTGGCTGTTTTTTACCCGTTTCCGTCGCACTAAATGGATGTTTGGTTTTTACTGCATATCCAGGAAAGTACAATGAGTATTCAGACTAATCTACTATGATTTTGTAGAAAGCTTTAATTGTAGAATATTCCATACGACTGGCTTGTATAATAGCAAAGTTATGAGGTAGGAGGTAGAACTTATTGAATGACCCTCGTATATTGCCCGTGCCCTCAAGATTGCGGCGTAATTTGATCATGAGTGGATGTGACAGGGGGAGACTAAAATAAACTGACAATCTTTGAAAATTGCCGCAGATAGGGCATGGCGTGGTTCAGAGACCAGTGGCGTACCCAGGCCCGCCCCCCCCCCCCCCCCCCCCCCTTGAATAACCCCGTTTGTAAAAACAACCCTCCGTCGGTAGATTTGCGATTTTGACCATACAAGTTTGTGGGCCGGTTTTGAGGACAAAATCATCGCTAAGTGGATCCTAGATAATTGACTTTAGATGATTTTGGTGAAATTTTGAAATTTTGAATCAAAAACTGATTTTGTTAAGATTGTCTGAAAATTGTTGGCGGCAAAAAAGTGATTTTTGGGTGAAAATGTATTAAGAAAAATTGGGGGAAATTTATTACCAACAATGGATAATCAGACTCATTTCATTTGAACAATCGTATACTTTTATGTACATTACATTATTACAATATTAGTTTAAAAGTTACAGTGCTTGATATTTTTGATAATTACATAAAAAAGGTTGACATTACCGTGTTTAAATGCGTATGTTTTTCTGGCGTTTCAGCATGTATGAAACTGTCCAACGGTATAGGAATTGTTGCTTTACACATGTTCAGGGCACTTACCAGTTTATGAGATATGTTATTCAGTTGTTATTGGCCCTCGAACATGTTTAAAACAGAAAATAGTTAAAAACCTAAAGAAATATTAAATGGATTAATACTGTAAAGCCACAGTAGCCCTAGATTATAACAAAACCGTGCTATAGGCCTATCTATTTGTAAATGACATTGGCATTATTGTAATAATAGGCTGTCAAACTTTAGGTTTGATAGCTCAAACTGACCATGCTGACGGCTTTTGTGCACGCTAAGACTGCACGGTTGTTATTCACTATAATATCTACTAAAGATAGCAATTTCATATAAGCCGGCCGGGTAATTGTTTGAGTGTTTTTTGTTGTTGTTTTAACCGCCAAATGTTCAATTTAAATGTTTAAGTGGAGGTCCTATAAACGGAACGGAACTTGACCCTCATTACGCCACATTTAAAATGGGTTTGCTATCTACTGAAGATAACAATTATAGCCGTTCAAAACGGTCACTGTTTAACACTAACTCTAGTGTAGTGTAGGCCTTCGGTAAGTTATTAAAGGGCTATCCTTATAATATCCTATTGCCTTGCCACACCGACTGTGGCGTAACGAGTCCTTTTCATTGGGAGTACATGTACATGTAGGGCAAACAGGTACTATCTTTGATATCTAAACTAAACAAATTTACCTCTTTATATTGAGGGGGGCGAGGGCCGTGTTAGTGCACCGCACCCTCCCTCCTGGTGTAGTACATTTCTTAATTCTCCCCTTTCACATTTACTTTCACTCAAGAACATACAGGTATGGAAAGGCCATTTAGCATGTATAGCAATCAAAGGTAACAAGGCTGTGGCGTTCCCAAACCGATGTGAAAAATTGAAAAATAGAGCTCTATCATCTTCATCATCATCATAATAATTAATAATGAGACATTGTTCATCCACACGGTTATCCCCCCCCCCCCCCCCCCCCCCCCACCATGGTGTGTCACCATGCCCATAACCCCCGTCGATGACGCCCCTGCCTTGTGGCCTTCATAACTATAAAGACGATAAGAGACTTTATCGACCAATAATGCACAACATTTTCTTTCTTTATTTTGTACCCTTCTTCCTCTTTTATTTAGTACAAGGAACCGTAGGGGCAGTAGCGAACACATGAATTTGTGACTGGGGGAGGCAAGGCACAGAGTGAGATTTTGAGGGGGGAGGGGTTTGTGACATGGTTTATTGAGCTCCATAAAGATGAAGTGACCACTCTCCCCCGACTGACCATTCTACTATTCTCCCCCGACTCCCCCTTCCCCCCTAGCCCACACCACTGAGGAGGGGGAGTGGCACATGACACAATCTCCCCTAGCTATACCGGGTGGTTCAAAAAAAGGTTGACCCAAGTTCAACGTAACTTTTCAACTGCATTTTATAGTTTCAGAGAATTTGTGTTTACTTAGTCTTGATCAGCAGGAAGTTTTGAAATTATCCTGAACAAATGGTAAATTTAGCTTGGTTGGTTCTTCAGATATGGTTCATTATAGAGAGCATGCACAGAACTGCCCTGTCCACGCTTTAGTAGAGATAGAATGCACAACGTGGACTTAAACACGACTGGTCACAAATTGTGAAAAAAGGAGACATCTGAAACATCTATCTGGTGCATGCCATTACCTACATACGTACCTATGTTGAATGTGAATGGTACATAAGCATAGTTATTGGGATACTTTTTGTCTGGGCGGGCTTTTCAATTCTGAATCTAGAGCATGCTGTTTTGTTGAAAACAAAAACTAAATGACGCTCCCGTGGACAAGTTAGTTTTGTGCATGCTTTCTGTAATGAAACATATCTGAACCAAACAAGCTAAACGCGCCATTTATTCAGGATAATTTTAAAACTTACTGCTGATCAAGATCAAGTAAACACAAATTCTCTGAAACTATTAATGTGGTTGAAAAATCATTTTGAACTTGGGTCAACTTTTTTTGAACCACCCGGTAGAATCGGTAGAGATAGTATTTATGTATCCTATTTCGCAATCAAATCTAGTCAATCTGTAGGTTATGACTACCAAATCTAGTAAGTTTAAGCCACGACTGTTACCCCTTGACCGGTCTACTTCAAGCACAGACAGCATTTGACCAGTTAAACAATTCGTCGTTGTTCTGACATACCGGCGGCACATCACAACATAAATATGTAAAGAGATGTGCCGGTATGTCAGAACAGCGACGAATTGAATGGTGTTAGACATGATTCCAACTCCAGTTCTTTAAATCCGTTGGGGAAGTGCAGGGGATGATTTCGGTTTCTGATGTGAGCGCAAGGGATCATGTGAAACAGTGTGATTTAGGCAATCGGGTGCACTTTACGTGATATGTTACAAAAAAAATTGGGGAAATTTCATTTCAAAAATTGTATACCTTACCGGTACATTATTAGTTTAAAAGTTACAGTGCTTGTTAAATTTCTTAAAAAGGGTTGACATTATACCGTGTTTAAATGCGTATGTTTTTCCTGGCGTTTCAGCATGTATGAAACTGTCCAACGGTATAGGAATCAGTGGCGCAGTGACAGAAATTGTTGTGCCCCCGCCCCCCTTTTGTGCCCCCCCCCCCCCCCCCCCCCCTTTGTGCCCCCGCCCCTCGCTTTGGATATAGTGCTTATATATGCCATTTAAAAATGACAGTTTTCGCCTGGTTTTTAAAAATAAATTACCATGTAGTTGGAAAAACTGCTTAAAACCCTGAGGATTGGCCAATATTTGTTTACTACACTGTTTTTTGGACTGCAAAATGTTGTGTCCGTGCGATTTTTTTTTAATCCTCCCCCCCCCCCCCCCCCCCCCCCCCCCCCACACTTACGTGAAATTCACGAGGTGACTGACTTTGACAATTTTTTGGGGCAACCTTTTACGAAAATTTTAGAAATCTTGCCCCCCTGATAAAAAACCTAGCTACGCCACACTGATAGGAATTGTTGCTTTACACATGTTCAGGGGCAAGAGCACTTACCAGTTTATGAGATATGTTTTGGCCCTCGAACATGTTTAAAACAGAAAATAGTTAAAGGAAGATGTTCCGATTTTCAACTTGAAGTTTTTTATTCTACATGAAAGGTCATCCTTAAAAGAGTTGTATTCCAAAGTTTGAGTTGCATAACTCTAATGGTTCTTATTTTAGACGCACAAGATGCCGTTAAACATGTGCCCATTGAGTTGTATACAAACTGTATTGGTGGTAACCACCTTTCGCGGTAATTCGATGCTATTTCACCGATTTCTTCGTAATCATACTGATTTGGACCGTCAAATTTCAGTATGTTTATCAGAAAAATATGATCTTTCATATTATCTACTAAAGATAGCAATTTCATATAAGCCGGCCGGGTAATTGTTTGAGTGTTTTTGTTGTTGTTTTAACCGCCAAATGTTCAATTTAAATGTTTAAGTGGAGGTCCTATAAACGGAACGGAACTTGACCCTCATTACGCCACATTTAAAATGGGTTTGCTATCTACTGAAGATAACAATTATAGCCGTTCAAAACGGTCACTGTTTAACACTTACTCTAGTGTAGGCCTTCGGTAAGTTATTAAAGGGCTATCCTTATAATATCCTATTGCCTTGCCACACCGACTGTGGCGTAACGAGACCTTTTCATTGGGAGTACATGTACATGTAGGGCAAACAGGTACTATCTTTGACATCTGAACTAAACCAAATTTACCTCTTTATATTTTTTTTGGGGGGGGGGGGGGAGTGGGCGAGGTTAGTGCACCTCACCCTCCCTCCTGGTGTAGTACATTTCTTAATTCTTTCCCTTTCACATTTACTTTCACTCAAGAACATACCGGAAAAGGCCATTCAGCATGTATAGCAATCAAAGGTAAAGGCCGTGGCGTTCCCAAACCGATGTGAAAATTGAAACAGAGCTATCATCTTCATCATCATAATAATTAATAATGAGACATTGTTCATCCACACGGTTATCCCCCACCACCACTTTGGGTTCCCTCAATTTCAATGTTGGTGGAGGAGGTGTGTCACCATGCCCCTAACTCCGGTCGATGACGCCCTGCCTTGTGGCCTTAATAACTATAAAGACCGTAAGAGACTTTATCGACCAATAATGCACAACATTTTCGTTCTTTATTTTGTACCCTTCTTCCTCCTCTTTTATTTTGTACAAGGAATCGCGGGGAGGAAGGGGCAGTAGCGAACACAAGAATTTGTGACTGGGGGGGGGGGGGGGGCAGGGCACGGACTATTTTTCCTCTGTCTGACTTGGGGCGAAGAAGCCCTTTTGCCGCCGAGTGAGAACTTGAGGCGGAGGGATTTGTGACATGGTTTAGTGAGCTCCATAAAGATGAAGTGACCACTCCCCCCCCCCCCCCCCCCCCCCCCCCCACCCCCGACTGACCATTCTACCATTCTCCCCCGACTTTCCCCCTAGCTGGAGATTCAAAACCCATACCCATTTCTAAGGGTGATTTTCGCGAAAATAGACCTAATTTTGGCAAATTTTCGCGAAAATCGCGAAAGCAGGACCCATGTCTAAGGATATTTCACTGAAAAGCCTACCCATGGCTAAGGATGTCTCATGAAAAAGCGACCCACTGGAGCGGCACATCCCCGTATACCTGACATACGCGAGTACCCCCCCCCCCCCCCCCCCCCCCCGGGACATGACCCAATCTCCCCTAGCTATAGAATCTGTTGAGATAGTATTTATGTATCCTATTTCGCAATCAAATCTAGTCAATCTGCATGTAGGTTATGACTACCAATAGTAAGTCTAAGCCACGACTGCTACCCTAAAATGGCCGTTTTCGATTGAAAAACCAGGTTTATCGACGAAAAAACAGGTTTTTGACTTGACGCGAAGAAGCCCTTTTCCGCCTAGTGAGCATGTTTTTCCCAAACCTGGTAAAATAATCCATTTCCGTAAAGATAGGGATATGCAGGGGTATGTTTGTAGGCCTACACATAAGGCTGATTTTTCTAATCCTTACAGGTGGAAGTTCATAAATGTGATACAATTTAAAATGTACAAATCCCAGATGTTATCATAAAATAATATAATTGATGGCGCTGTCTCCAGACTGTATATCCCTTTAGTGACCACTCCAGCTCACCCGAATGACCATTGTCTCCCGACTGCCCCACCCTCTTCCCTTGACGCACGCAACTGTGGAGGGAGTGGCATATGACCCAAGCTCACCTAGCTACAGGATCTGTTGATATAGTATTTTTATTTCACAATCAAATCTAGTCAAATGACCAAATCTAGTAAGCCTATAAGCCACGATTGCTACCCCTTGACCGGTATACTTCATGTACTAACCATCATGATCATTTCAAATTATTATAACTGTTCAAGTCTTGAAAAATCTGTTGAAATTCCCTGATCATTTTGCTAAGCAAATGTGTAGAGCTGCTTTGATCCAAGTCTATAACGCATTTTTACCAGTTGTACATTATTGCAACAAGACTAAATGTTAGCCATGGCAGGTTTGAGCATTTTTCTTGTGTCTGGTCCCTCAAGACCCCAAGATTCACTCACTATCTGCATGGATCTGACCAGATACACAATGAAATGGTGTTAGATTTGATTTCAACTCCCAATTATATTTTCCAAAACCATTTGTCTCAAATTACTGCACATGTGCAAATGTTATGTGTGATGATAAGGTCAGGTCATAAAATGTACCCCACCCTTTGCTTTGACCACATGCCAGGCCACTGTCACTGACCAGTTGGTGGGCATTGGGTCTAGTCATTATACCAATTGCTTATCCCACTGCTTATATAACTGGTATTCTGTCCTAAATCGATCAAAATGGCTGCGGTTGTACCGGTAATTGAGTTCCTTAAAACCTCTAAAGGCAAAGATGCCGTTTCCGTGGACGGCCAAATCTACACGAAGAAAATGCAGACGGCTACGGCTATCTACTGGAGATGCCAGAATCGGGGATGTAATGCTAAATTGCAGATGACAGCAGATAGGCAGCACCACTTCAGAAAGGGTGACCATGTGCACCTGCCTAGTCCTGAGAATATCACCAAAGTGAAAGCTGTCAATAGACTGAAAGATGCAGCGAAACAGGACAACACCCCAGTGCCGACTCTGTACAGGTGAGTTTATGCACACTATTACCTATGTTTATTTGGTGTGAATACATGTATGACCAACAATTAGCCCAAGGAGAGACTAAAAATAGTATTTTACCAGGAGCTACTTTGCTCAGACTGTTTTGTAGCTTGTGTTTATCTTGATTCGACATCATATTTAAATGTATTTCGAGCTTATAGAAAACATGAACAACACCCGGCCCCCCCCAACTTCAACACAAAAGTTGGTAACCATGACTGTTCTAAAAATCGCGGAAAATGGGTATATTTTCAATTGTCAGCGCTGACTAGTGACAGCAAAATCATGAAAATATGGGGTATTTCAGGAATAAGTCTCCACGAAATTCGAAAAAGGGGTATTTTACGAAGAGGAAAAAACAAGAAACATCACAGTATGGATTTAATATTTTGATTAGAACATGGCAACAAGCAAAATACACCATTTGGAGTACACCAGTTTATAACACAGGACCATAAACGCCTGTTACTGTTGGGAGCAACACGTTTTGATCTATAATGTATGTATATAGTGTCTTGTAAAAGGGGTGTTTGAAATGCATGAAATGATTCATTGAAAACCAAAAAAAGGGGTATTATTCACCCCAATTTTGTCCTCGTTTTTGCCAAAAAGGGGGGTTAAATTGTTGAAAAATCCTTGCAAAGGGGTACTTTGAAAAAATGAAGAACAGTCATGGTTACCAACTTATGTGTTGAGTTGGGGGACCGGGGAACAAACTTGCCTTCATTTTATTTTATTTTTAAAAAGTATTTTTATTTTTTTACACCATTTTAAATCACCTTTTCTGATTTTAGGTTTCCAACTTTTAGGGATTGAGGTTTCAGAGTTGTGATATACCCAAGGTTTTTATTATAGTAACTATTTAAGATTCCTTCATAATATCCTCAGTTAAATTCCCCACTGAATAATGGTATGAGTTGAACTTGGCAAGTTTCAAGAGGCTATCTGGGATCTATTTCATGGCAACCGTAGGTAAATAGACCCAGAGCCCTCCTAATTTTCTCCCGTTGAATATAATTGGCTAATTTTCAAGATTTAGAATACCCTAACCCTACCATCCCAATTCCTCACTATAAAATACACCCGCGTGAGGCTCGTTCTTTGGAAGTCCCCATCGAAGACATTCAGTGGTAGAGTTTACGGAAGTTCTTATTAGGCCAAGTACAAAAATGTAAAGCAGTTTCTCGTCCCCTCGTGCACCATTTTCAGGAATACTATGTTTTTCTTTTTTTTCTTCTTTCTCTTTTTCATAACTTTTAAAAAAACTATTTAAAAGGCTGACATCTTGGTAATAGATTTACTTACCCCAAGTGAGCATTTTAAAACAGGTTTTGTGTAAACCCCCCCCCCCCCCCAACCCCTCAACCCCCAACCAAGAAATAAAAAGTTTTTACAAAGGTCTCGTGCTCTTCAAGCTATACGCAACCAATCGTGCAATACCACGCTGGTAATGGTAATTTTGCATTGTTTACTTTTTAGAAAAATGCCCTCATCCTCCTCTTTTTTCAAAAGTTAGGACGAGAAACCAGTTTTTATTTTTATTTGGCCCTAAATTGTTTAATATTACTTTGATGAATTATTGAAGTATTAAAAATGTTTATTTTATATCTTCAGTCTGTTAAAATGAAGAGCTTAGTTCCAAAAGGCGCTAACTCACTTTTTGAAAAAAAATGAGTAAGGTGCAAAACATGAAAGAGAGTTACAAAATACATCTTTTAAACTTTGTTCTACATCTGTAGCATGTTCGGTCCAAAGTTATGACCCTCTGTAATTTCCGGAAATTCACTATTTGTTAAGCCAAAATTGTGGAAATATGGTTCTTTTATCATGGTAAAACATTGATAGGAATGTCCTTAATGAAATGCAATGAAGAAAACATAAAATGTATGGGATTATTGTTTTGAAAATTGCACACAAACAAAATTGTTGTTAATTAAAAAAATGTGCCCAATTGTCCACATTTTCAGTTTTCTCACAAAATATCAAAAATTCATAATTAAAAAAGTTGAAAAGGTATTTGAATGCGGTTTTCTGTTTTCAATGTGATTGGATATTGTCTTTCAGGTGTACCTTATCTGGAAATAAAGATTGCTTGGTAAAGTGGTTTTTGAAAATTGGTCGAAACATTTTTGTTCCAAAAGGCGCTAACTCACTAATTTCCGAAAATAAAGAAAGACATAGGAAATACAGTGAAAATCAAAAAAATGAAATCAAACCAATTTTTAAACTTCCATACGCCCTCTATTCATTTTTAGAAAGTAGATTTTCTTGCAGATTTACCTTTCTGATCATAAATCGTACATACATTCCAAGTTACAGAGCGATACGATTCCTAATTACCTCAAATTGGTTTTAGAGGGAATTTAGACTAGCGTAAAATAATTTGTCGGACAAAAATCGTCATCCGACAGTTTATTTTTATTCATGATTTTGAAGTAATTAAGAATCGTATCGCCCTGTAACTTGGAATGTATGTACGATTTATGATCAGAAATGTAAATCTACAAGAAAATCTGCTTTCAATTTTTTTATGTTGAGGGCGTTCCCTGGAAAGATCACATAATATACCTTTAAGAAAATGTATAAAGACAAAAACTATTCTGGCCTAGAGATTATTGGACGAAATGTTGTATAATTTCCCACAGAGACCGATCTCCCATCTGGATTCTGGATTATTAGTGTGTCTTGATGTTATTGTATGATTTTTTATGGGACTACATCATTGGGTGGTATGTGGCCAAGGAGACACGCAGTCAGACACGTTTTATAATCATAGCTAATTTATAGATGTGCATACAGATAATAAAGACATGACCAGTATAGAATTGAGGCAAGTTTAATATCACATCGGGATAACCTTGATTTGTTAAAGGGATATGCATGGGTGTTCGTGTTTTGGGTCCTCAAAAAAGAAAATTGCTTCACAACTAATGATAAACATGACACATGTTTAAAAAATCAATAACATATGAAAGAGATAGTTATATTCTTAGGAAATGCGAATGTTAAGCTTATTACATTCATATTCAGCGTGTACTAAACGTCTTGTCTGATATCAGACAAGGATATCTTAATCAAATTTTTGTTGTACAAAGAGGGTTGATTTTTCTTAATCCTTACAGTTGGAAGTTAATACATATAATTATAATACAATTGTAAAAAGGTACAAATCTCAGTTTTAATCATAATATAATATAATTAAGGGCGCAGCCTCCAGCACATCACTGCATATGCCTTTAACTATAACGTATGCTTTAACTGACTCAAAACCCAATTAACATATTTTATAATTGCTGCAGCAACAAAACACAAACTAGTTCCACACTCAAAGTATTGTCTAGGTAGAACATAAAATATGCACTCTATTTTAGGTTGGTGTTCCGCAATTTTACTAAAAGTAATAGTAATAAGTACGAAAATCACTAGTATTAAGTTGACTACGTAATAACCCGATTAAAGGGGCATTGAGAGATGTATCGATTCTAAATGAGCAAATAACGTAAAGATAAATCATTAACATAGCCCAAATCCAAAATGTCATACAATTCCGACATCGCCTTCATCATGTTCATGCCAAATAAGCAAATAACAGCTTACGGGTTGAGATTTGCCGCGAAAGATCGCATGTAAAATGATAACATAAACTAAGAAAATCATGAACTTTTATATGATGAACGGCGAATGTTGGTAAACTGTTTCATATGGGTTGCTCTTAACCAATTTTAACCAAATAAAATTCTTATTAAAGCTGATTGATTTTAAGTTTTGTTTACTTTTAAAATTATTTTGGTGACAAATGCTCATATTTCTTTTTAAAAATCCTTCAAGTTGAGTACTTTTTGTACTCACCCTGTACATGCATTGCTTATCACTACCTTTATAGGGACGCACCATTTGATTTTCAGGGTGGGGGTATGGAAGTTGTGGTCGTGCGGAATTTCTTTGTTTTTCGTCACCGAAGTAGGCGGATTTCTTTTTTCGGCGGCGGCAAGTTTTTTAATTTTTTTTAGCAAAGGCGGCAAAGTTTTTTTATAGGTTTTTTACTGTTTTTCTTACATTGAATTGGGTGAGTCATCTTCTTTTTTTACTCAGCAGTGGGTCATCTTTTTTTTCCTGGTTGGTGGGCAAACTGCAAAGTTGTTTTTTTCCTGGATAGAAGGCAAAGGTTTTTTTTATAAACTTCCATGCCCCCACCCCCCCCCCCCCCCCCCCCCCCCCCTGAGTATCTAATGGTGCGTCCCTTATACAGATCCATTTTCTCAGAGGCAGTTCCCAGACCATTGTGAAAACTACTAAGAATCCATCACTTACTGTGAGAATAATTGGCTAAACTACATACTGTTTTGATAGGTTTACGGCCTCATGTCTGAAATTGTTTGCAAACCATCGGATTGCTGAAACAAAAACATGTTTATTATGCATATTATATGATAGTCAATGACAAATGTGAATGCCCACATGTTTGCCAACAAAATGGTTTTTTTAAAACCAAATGTAATCATCCATTGTGCAATGTTGCTTAAACATACATAATGTAACGTAAATATCTAAAATATCAGCTTTTATATTTCAATACATTGTAATAAGCCTAATTATTGTCACATGCTAAAAATAGATATTTAGGATCTGCAGCAAAGAACCCATTATTTATAGGGTGCATCAAAACATGATTAAACACACTTGTTGACCTATTTACTCTGCACTATTTCCAATGTGCCAGTGATTTTATTTATGACATTTTGCAATCTTATGCCACTAACGGTAACGTACATTGTATTTCTGAAGTTCAAGTGTTTATCAACGATTGTATGTTTCAGTAAATGCTTGCATCACGACCTTTGTTAAACTTGACTCCTTGATATGTAACAAAAAAGTCACAAAAGCAACGTTTAGCCGCAGCACGTATGCAACGCTCAATTAAACATGCTAAAATGGAGATTTTGACAACTCAACTTATTTTGCATAGCCTATGGAAAATCAGGGCTGTACTTGGTACCCGCCCGCACGCCGGTGGCGAGTAACCTTTTGCGTCGGGCGGGTAACTTTTCAAATATACACGCCCGGCTGGCTGGTAAGAAGTTTGCTGTTGGTAAATGAAGATTACTTGTTTGGCTGGTATTAAGTTTACAGTCGGGCTGGTAACTTTTACATGCTACCAGCCCGGCTGGCTGGTTGGAGAAAAAATGAAGGTACATGTACACCCCTGTAGAAAATTGCGCTAAGTAATGATTCATTTGTAAAGTAACTAATTTTTTCAGGATTTGTTGGCAATACATTTGGTAAGATAGACTTAAGGTAATGTTCTGATTTTCAACTTGCAGTTTTCTATTCTACATGAAAGTTCATCATTATAAAAGTCTTATTCCAAAGTTTGAGTTGCATATCTCTAAGGGACGCACCATTAGATACTCAGGGGGTGGCATGGAAGTTTAAAAAAAACTTTGCCCACTATCCAGGAAAAAAAACTTTGCCCACCAACCAGGAAAAAAGAAGAAGATGACATCCTGCTGAGTAAAAAAAAAAGAAGATGACTCAAACAACTCAATGTAAAGAAAAACAGTAAAACCTAAAAAAACAACTTTGCCGCCTTTGCTAAAAAAAAATTTAAAAATTCGGCGGCAAAAAAAGAAAATTCCGCCTACTTCAGAGGCGAAACCCAACTTCCATGCCTCCCCCTGAAAATCAAATGGTGCGTCCCTAATGGTTCTTATTTTAAAGCTCAAGATGCCGTAACATGTGGCCATTGAGAGTACACAAAATATCGGTGGTTAACCATTTTTCGCGGTAATTCGGTGTTATTTCACCGATTTCTCCTGAATCATACCGATTTCAGTATGTTAATCAAAAAAATATGATCTTTCATATGATATGAAAATCTCCATATGTTTGAGGAAAATCGGTGTTATGAAAAGTGATCGGAACATACCTTTAACTGCTTTTTGAAGAAAAAAAGAGTCCTGGATATGGGATCTTACGGCAAGTTGGGGTACAGTTGAAAACAATGTCTTTATGAGACAATTTCTGTATGCTAATTCCAAAAAACAATGTTCCCAAAATAATGTTTAAGTTTTGCCCCTCTAGTTTGCATGAAACAATCTTGAAAGTCTTTATGAAACAAAAGACTATCTAAAATGATGAGCTTTGAAAGTCTTTGGTTACGGTTTCAGTAGGCCACACTGTTACATGTATATTAATAGCCCCTGTCCTTGTATAATTATCTATAAGGCCATTCACATCTATCCCATTAATTTAATACTAAGCAATGAGTTGAATGGGGATTATAATTGAAGCTGATAGATAAATGGATGGCTATATAGCCTGCAGGGTAAATCCAAACAAATAAGAATTGATTTGGTAATTTGCAGTGGTGTAGCCAGAGGGAGGAGGGTTAATGTTGCATTCCAAGTCTAAATGATTGCATATTGTCATGTTAATTTGCATTAGTAAGAATCTCTCTCTCACATGTCTGTCTTGTCTTTTTTTAAATTTTAATATCGACAATGCATCATCTGTGTCGACACGTCGGGAAATCGTCATTGTCGAGGGGCGATCGCTCGCCCCACCCCCCAATATTGATTATGTGTCGGATGAGATTGGCACTGTCGGTTCATTTGACCAAAGGAATCATGGAATTATGATGCTCAAAAGTACACAGATGAAAAGTTTTCGCGCGCTATGCGCGCATATTTTTTTCCCTAAAATGCAATATTGTTTGGTACAAGCTTGTTTAGAACCAAAATGAAGCTCAATCATGCAAAAAAATAGGTGTTAAGTCGAAAACATTTCTCGACTCATTTCTTGACTCACAACAGTTGTCGGTTCATTTTCATTTCTCGCCCCCTAATATGAATAACCTAGCTACGCCACTGGTAATTTGACCTTGTTGTGTGCATTGAACCATATAATAACGGTTGTGTGTGTGTGAAGCGTAGTTAATCTAGTTTATCTTCCGAAAAAATGGAAGCAACCGAGTGAAAAATTAAGCAAAATGTGACAGGTTTTGTAGGTTGACCGCGTTTTTAACATATCGTGCAAACTGGTGATAGCACATTTTTTTTATTTTTGAGAGTAGAGATACCCTATAATTTGCGCTCGCGCGCACATACCGACCTATTTCATATTATTTAACATAAGTTTAATTAGATCCAAGATTGGCGAGAATTATTAAGTTTTTATCTATCCGCGCGCAAAAGTAATCCAAACGTTTGTGCATGTCACGCAAATGAAGCACATGTGTAATAGCAAGAAATTTTAATTTCATATTTATTTCATTCTCTTTGCAGAAATGAGCAAGCGAGTCTGATGAGAGCGGGTCAAGAAACAGCAGCAGGCATCTTGCCATCGTATGCCAGTCTGGCACCAAGCTTGTACAGGTCACGGCGGTCTGTTATGCCACCGCTTCCAGCGACCCTCAATGACTTACAAATTCAGGGAGTGCATGGACAAACGTCAAATGGTCTCCCCTTTCTCCTTGAAGACATAGACCAGAATGATATCAGAATCATTATATTCTGCACCGAAGTAGATCTGCGCAGAATGTGTATGGACGATACATTATATATGGATGGAACATTCAAAACAGCTCCCCGTCTCTTCCAACAGATATATACTATCCACAGCTTTACTGATGACTATAAGCAATTCCCCCTAGCATTTTGTTTAATGACATCTAAATCCCAGATAGCTTATACTCTTCTCTTCCGCTCACTGAAAGCACATGCTGTCCGGTTGGGACTACAGCTGAGCCCCCAACGTATAGTTACGGATTTTGAAGCGGGGATGATCCCAGCTGTGAGAGCTGAATTTCCTAGAACTTTAAACAGAGGTTGTCACTTCCACTTTGCACAGGCAGTGCATAAAGCTATGAAGAACAATGGCCTTCAACAGGCGTATGTAGACCCGAACGATGCACAGGTGCGTGATTTCGTGCGCCATCTTATAGCGCTAGCATTCTTACCTGTAGCCGAAGTCAATTTGGCATGGAATGAATTGCAGCAGGGCATACCACCGATTCTTCAACCCCTGGTACAGTATTTCAATAATACTTGGATGAATGGCCGATTCCCACTTGTAATGTGGAATGTAGAGAACCTCCGTAGGCGCACCAATAACAATACAGAGTCGTGGAACCATCATTTTAATGTAATCGTAGGGAAGTGCAATCCAAATATTTGGGAACTTATTGCTGCTCTCCAGACAGAAGAGACACTCTCAAGAGCTATTCGCGCTCAGGTAGCAGCAGGTCAAGGTGTAGTTCGGCGGAACACTAAATATGAACGCCTGCAGACAAGGTTGGATACCCTCAAACAACGCTATGATCAAGCCGTCAACAACAGGGTAGCAGCAAGGGCAGACTTCCTTAGAGGTGTTGCTATGAATATGGCAAATTTTCAGTGATCCTTCATGTAGTTTTGTAGAAATAAATGATTGCCTAAATAAAGGTATCGTTCATTAATATTAATGCCGGAGGGCAACCGAGATTAAAAAAGGGGAACGGAGGGTCATATGTATTGTCACCTTTTTTAGGGGGAGGGGGAGGGGGGGAGGGGGTCATGTTCAATTTATAAATCAAAAACCGAACAGTCTACACCACCCAATCAGTTCTATGCGAGTATGTCATGATATATCGGTTCACATGATATGCGAGTATGTCATGTATGTATGATATGCGAGTTTTCATTTTTCGTCACAAAACGATGATTTTCATTACCACATTGGCTTCTTCTAAATTTAGTTTGTATACCTAAACATTGATCAAATGATTATTTGATGATAAAGTAACCACTTTTAATATACAATAGGCATACATGACATAATGTTTTCTTCAACTCCATATGCTTCTCTTTAGGGATCACGTCAAAACTCGACCGCCCGGCAACCGCCGGTTACGGCCGATTCCGCCCGGTTCTCACAAAACGTGTCGTCTGTTATGATATACACACATAATGACGTCAAATAGTTACACTCTGGTGAACACGACCGGTTGATAGTGCCTCGTCACACGCGTGAGCAATAACATCTTGAAGTAATGGGCTCTTTTAAGACTTAAAAGTCTCAGTTGACAACCAGTACAATACAGCTATTGATTTTCGCTGGGGTTGGTTTTTTCAATCTGTTTATAGCTCAATCAACTTTTTAAAATCAATACCGAAAGTCTATGATTGTTTTTTTTTTATAGAACGATTATAGAGAGAGCTATTATGACCGCAAAATAACAGATTGATAGTGTAAATTGGTCCGGTTACAGCATTAAGTCAACCGGCGGTTGTTCAGTGTTGCATGCGCGAATATTCATATACCAGAAAAACATTTGACCTGAAAGAACCGGGCGGAACCGCCCGTAACCGGCGGTCAACGGGCGGTCGAGTTTTGACGTCTTCCCTTAGTAATGCTCACATCATAATACAATGCCAACCATCCTTTCATAGAAAATTCAACGCATTTGTTTAGTCAGTTAAGTAGTGTCGGTTCACCTTTATATACCCCCCCCCCCCCCCCCCCCCCCCCCCCCCCCCCCCCCCCCCCCCCCCCCCCCCACTTACATGAAAAAATAGCTATTGTCACTAAACTCAACTTGTGTTAATTTGGATAAAGGGCATGTCAGGCCGGCATTGATGTCTTTGTCATGAAAAGGTTCATGGGTGAGGTCAATCTCTCTGTTTCCAAAACACTGTCTTGATGTGTATTCTACACTTTCGGCGCATCTTCTTTCCTTTCTTAGCACGGTTCTGCTTACTTTTCTCAGTGGTGTTGGGCAATGAGACGGACACTTTTTTAGATAGTTTTTTTCTCGATATAAGTGAAATTCTAGTGACCTTGTGCTTGCTTATAAAATAATACCATTTGAGTTATTCAACTCAAACTTTGGAATGTAGCAATTTTAAAGAAGACCTTTCATGTAAAATAAAACATCAAGTTAAAAATCGAGACAGCAATCGGAACATCTATCTTTAAAAGGATGTAAAAATGTAACTTAACGACAAACTGCACCATAGAATTATAGACGGCGCAAATGTGTGTGATACGTGTCCCTAAAGCACTGACGTGGAATCGTCCCCTTGGAGGGCATGATTTTAACGTTCTGTACCATCGCTACAATTGCATTCAACTTTTATTGTATATCGTGGTTCTGACTCATTGATGCACTCGTTTATAATTAGTTGGGTTTTTTCGATATTAGACGTGAGGCATTCTTTGCTAGTCCAGTTAAGTAATATTGATATTCAAAATGTACTGGAAACATGAAAGATTTCATGTGGGAATGGGTGAGTTGTGGGGGCAGTTATGTGATTTTTGTTTGATTCAACAGGGTATTTTTGTTGAATTTGTTTTATTGTAACATGGGGAGGGATGGAGTTAAGTACTGTTTCTTCTTATACATTTCAACATTCTTCCAGAAAGCCTCCGGTATTAATAATGAACGGTTCCTTTTGCAGACATTTTACACAAATAGTCTACAAACAGGTTTCTTAACAATTTGTTTATGTAAACAAATGTTCTTGACACAAATTAGACGTACATGTAGCGTACAGTGTATGTAAGGGTAAGGGACGCCTTTTAATTACGTTTGAAATAATGATGTACTGGTTGATAATTACAGGGTGTCCCAGAATGATTTATACCGTGTTTGAAACAAATTAAAAAATATAAAAACAACAGTGCAGTCCAAATTCAATACCTGCATTATACTGGAGAATATGTATGCTAGGTACTTTGTCAATTTCATCAAGATATCTTTTCAGTTCTGATATGGCATTACATTATAAACAAATGTATTAAAATCTGTTTTTCACTTTCAACATATTTCAATTGATAAAACTCACACTATAACTTGAAACTGTAGCTTATGATAGTATGCGAACTTTGCTCGATCACAAACGCAGGTGTCATCTGTCAACTTTGTAGTGAAAATTAAAAGATACATTTTAACAAGAGAATAGAATAATAATGTTGGTATTTTTGGATGTAAAACACGCTGTTTGTTTGATAGTATTCGCTGTATCCGATCCCAAATTATGCATATTAAATTTGTGCTGTTTTAGGAAGAATGTGATACATCATTAATTCTGTTTGCTCATTGTTTAACAAGCGTTGGATATAGGCATCAGCAAAATAAACATAAAAAACTGTGTTTTAACATGTTAATAGGTTATTTAATTCTCTTGAAGTCCATTGAAATATCAAATCCAAATACGAAATGTTTAATGATCAAAAGAACACATTCCAAATTATGAGTCTTCGTCTAAATCAAACATATCGTAACATGCATAAGATCGAGAAAAGTTTCAATCAATTGAAAGACATTGAAGAGCCAGCTGAAAAAATTTTGGTTTTAAAAAAAGATGTAAGCTAAATACTTTATGAAATGCTATTGATGTGGGACATGTGTACCTTTTATAGGGAAACTCTGTACATACATGTAATGTATGTAAAAATACGAATTTCTCTTTGTATTTTGCGGGTAGTTCTTAGAGTACTTCCTCAGCGACAGCATATCTTATGTAATTCACCACGCTATGTTGTGTGTGTACAGGGTGTCCACAAAGCTTTGACGGTTTTATATCTTCGGAAAATAATAGACTAAAAATGTATAATTTTGGATAATATAGAAAAACTTCACAACTTTAAGTTGATACCAAATAGGCCTCATTTTCTATTTGATGCCCCTTTACATAACACATTATTAAAGTTTTGGTCACATTACACAGACGCCAGGTTTGTGTGCTGTAATAACATGCTAAATTGCTACGCCTATTCCATGCATGTAGCTTTTGCCAATAGCTTTCACTCAGGGATACTATTAACTTTGGGATAGGAAAGTAGTATACCAACGTACGTAACGAAAACGGACCTTTTGCATATTTGAATAAATTATAGTAATCCGTCTGGAATGCGTCGGTGACCGGCGTTTAACGCGTTTAACAATGTTTAACCAGGTTTAACGGCAGGTTAAACGGCATGTTAGTCAGCATAGGTTTGGGGGCGCTGTAGATTTAAACAGACGACGGTGGCCACGCGAAACCTAAATTTTGAATTCGTAGTGAATAACACGTAATCGCGAATTTTAAACTATCATTTTGACAAATACATCATAATTAAAAGGATTTTTATCGTTAACCGGGCGATGACTGTTAAAAATAATTCAAAATGGTGCACTCCCGTTGCCAAATTGGGTCGTCTGAGAGACGCGTGGCCAGCGTTGCGTCGTCTGCTACAATCATCACGCCTGATCGGTATAGCGCCCCCAATTCTATGCTGACTAAGTTCAATTTAAAAGTGGACCCGATCGGCAAGCTCAGTGACATACCCCTGTTTCACTTCTAAATGTTTGTAATAACATGAGAAAGGATATTTCACCACAGATTATTGAACACCCTCTTGACATTTTAAATGATAGTCATGGAGATCGTTTCTTCAATTATACTTTAGCCACTCCCTCTCTCGCTGCCTTCAATCATGGCAATATAAAAGAAAACTCATTATACTACACATTTGGATGAAAGTGTGGTTTTACAGCTCAACTTTCTTCTGTACTTTTGCAGCACAGATAGCGGTTAACGGGTTATTGTAATCAGTTTGGTATCAATATAATTATACATAAAGTGTCCTTTATTAAATTATGTTTTCAGTTTTAAAATGTGAAATTTGGGACTCCCTGTACGTACGGTGTACATGTATTTTTGTAATGTATGTATGAATCCTAAGAGGCTCGCTTATAAACTATGACATGAACAGGATAGAACAGGGAACAGCTGCTGTTGGTGTGAGCAGCGTTGTATAGGCCTACCCCGTACCGAATTTTAGACTTAAGGCCGTTGTACTCCATTTCGCGGACGTAAATTTGTCGCCGCATCAAATTCGCTCCCGCTTTTTTCGTGTGACAGATTCCGTTCATACTCCACACGATAAATCAATCTTCGCAACGTTAATGTTGCCGTTGCCATAACCGTGCTTTACAGTTGCCGTTACTTGTTGTTACGATGAATTTAGGGATTTGTTTAGAGGGATTTAAATCCACGAATGTTTTGGCATGATAATTCAAAGTATAATTATATGAAAGTGGGGATTTTTATCAGCGTGGTTCTGAATGGGACAACCCCTTGACCCACATGTCCATCAGCCAATCAGAATTATTTGTCGCTCGCGAATTGTAGCTAGAGTTGAATTATTTCAACTATAGCGAATTTGTCGCGCGAAAGGTTTTGTCTTTCGCGGAGGTATAATTTTCTTTCGCGAAGGTCGTAAAATTCTACCCAAAAAGTTGTCGCAGCGAAAGATTCACGTCCGCGAAATCGAGTATACATTGGGCTTAACTGTCATAATTATATGGACATAATTCAAGCTATTTCATGCAAGCTTGTTTGTAGTTAGTTAATTAGGCTATGCCATGCAGAGGTGCGTCCAGATGCATGATCATGAAATTCTATAACAAATATGCATGCATGCGTGGGACAATTTCATGATTGACCAATCAGGACACGGGGTAATTTTTTAAAGCGTCCAACGCACCTCCGAGTTGAGGCACATTTCCCAATGCCTTGGTTTGGTAGCCGCGCTATACTAAATACGGCGCTAAACAGGTCTACACGCTATAATTATAGTCATCATGGGTTCCCATCATAAGGGTCGCTATTATAGTCATAACGTGTATTTTCCTATACCACGAGTGCGCTATTCATAAAAGTATCCTGATGGTTAGGGTTTATAGGGTATGGTTAGGGTTAGGGCAGGGTAGGGTAAAGGTTACACTGTTAAAAAAATGTTGTAAAATTAACGGTAAAAAGGCTGGCAGCCAATCTGCCAACAAACCCCTGTAAATGTACATTGTACTGTAAAAATTTACTGTAAAAAGCTGTAAAACTTAACGGGACACTGTAAAATTTGACAGTTTCTTAAACCAATTAGTGTAAAAATGCACAAAAACAATATACTGTATATTTTACAGTAATTTACTGCTTTTTTACAATGCAAAGTAAAATTTACAGGCGTTTGTTGAAAATGTTGTAAAATTAACGGTAAAAAATGCTGGCAGCCAATCTGCCAACAAACCCCTGTAAAATTAACATTGATGACATTTAGGACTTGGTCAAAAAATTGACAATTTTTTCTTGTGTGTAGCTAATGTTGAGATTGAGAATGTTAAGTCTTAAGCCACTAGCTCAACTTTTCATTTTAGTCAACGATGGCTTAAAGAATTAAGTGTGAAAAATACAGTATTTGCCTGTTTTTTTGTAGAAACGGTAAAATACTGTCATATTCCCATCATTTTACAGTGTTTTACATGTAAATTCTACAATAATTTTTTACGGTGTAGGGTTTATGTCGACTTAGCGACCCTTATGACCAGTTAACCTTATGACTATCATCCATTATGACCGGGGGGGGGGGGGGGGTACTCGGATTTGGTTTGGTCGGGGTGTGCCGCTGGAGATTCAAAACCCATACCCATTTTTAGGGGTGATTTTGGAAAAATCGGTACCCATTTTTATGGGTTTTGCTTCATTTTACCCCAATTGTTCGCAAATTATCGGGAAAATATACCTATTTTTTGCAAATTTTCCCGAAAATAGACCTAATTTTTGCAAATAGACCCATTTGTAAAAAGTGACCCCATTATTAGGGATTTCTAGCACAAAATCATACCCCATGTTTAGGGATTTTGTGCCCAAAAGCTACCCATAAGAGCGGCACCCCCCCCCCCCGTATACCACCCCCCCCCCCCCCCCCCCCCCCCCCCCCCCCCCCCCCCCACACCGGGCATTATGACTGGCGAGTTTGACCCACTGAACCATCATTGGTGGCATGTATGGGACTTGGCAATTTGGTATTAAGATACATGTGCTAGGTATTATGTTATGGGTAATTAGAAAAACTTAAGGGGGGAGTAGGGGACATAGGACCGGAAATGAATTTTATTGTGATGAGGAGAGCATGCGTGGGTATATTTATTGCCCGCATCACATAAATGCAGGTTAGTAAACTAAAGGAGGTATAGATAGAGACGGAGGGAGGGAAAAAGGGGAGGGGAAAGGAGGGAGTTAGGGAAGGGTAGTAAGTGAGTGAGAACGGGGGAGGGAGGGAAGGAAGCGGGGAGGGAGGGAAGGAAGCGGGGGGGGGGGGGGGGGAGGGAGAAGGGGAAGGAAGTATGGTGAAAGGTAAAGGAAGGTTAGAGATATGGAGGGGGACCAAACTAACGGCCCCTCGACGAGTATCAAGATAATAGGTGAACAATTATACATTGTTTACAAATTATCCAATAGAAATATTTCTAATCCATCAATTTATATATATCATACCGTATGGTTAACGCCCTTTGAAAGTGAATGTTTCAGAATTCCAATCAAGGGGGGAAATCAGATTCAATGAGAATTTATTGTATCATTGTTTCACGTTTAAGATGACCATTGGTATGTGATAAATGTGTTTCCCATCGTGCCATTTGGCTGACAAACCTCTGACCAGGTCACTGTCTACTTATATATTAAGAACACACCATTATTATTTTTTTGCCTATAGCAGGTGATTTTTTTCTTCTTCTTGTTGTCAAATGGTGCGTCCCTTAATTAGTTGGTACAGTTTTATGTACTACACATTATTGGCAGTTGCAAATTCTTCGGCAGATGGTTATATAACATACAACAAGATATTATTATATCAAATATTGTGTACGTGTAGTATGACTAATTTTTGTGTGTATTATTAACAATATATTGCTTACAATGTAGAAGGGATAATATAGTTAGATTCCTAGCTTATAGAGACAAGATTCCTGTTGATACTTGCAAAGAAATAATTGATTATCACTGTTAAAGAATTTCATGACATTTGGCGATTCCCGTGATTCTTCATTATAGCCAATAGTAACTGAATCCTAATTACTCTATTTAACATAAAGTAAATTCTTTATTCTATTGTCACAATTATTTGATGATTTTTTCAGTAGATCGAGTGGTGAAAAGATAACGCACCCAAGCATATTTAAGTGATAATATGTTGATTATTTTTTTGAGGTATTTCGTATTCGAATCGATTATAAAGACCGTATATATAGGCCTACAGTTTAGCCGTTTTACTAACCTTTAATATTTAAACATTTAGATAGATACGAGCAGTTTCGTGAGCTACAACATTTAGTAAATGCTTTCACAGTTTCGGCAAATTTGTATTTATTTTAATGCACAATACGTAATACTAAACATGGACATAAATATCTGTGTTTATGTTACATACAATTTAATGCATGCATGTACATTTCACTTTCATCATAAACAGTTTATAATAGTCGACTCCTCAGTAACCTATCCTGGTGCTATATTGTCTGCTATATAAGTTCACATTATTTGTCTGCAATCGGCTACATTGTTTAAGTTTCAAATTAAAATTGATTTTAAAAAGTCAGCATGCCTTTTTGATTTTTCTAAAATAGATTTTAAAGTATTTAATGCTTGCATTACTCTGTAACTTGGCAGGGTGGTAAGTTTATGTTCACAAATACATGTGTTTCAAAAACAGAATTCATTGGACACAATCAATGAGATCACATGTTCCTTTTACAGTACAATAAAGAAACCATTAAAGGGTAAAAGAAAAAAAAGCAGCCAAAAGCAGAACTGGAAAATAAAATGTAGCATATTAAACACTCTTATTAAAGTATAGAAGGTTCCTTTTTCATGGTAATGGTAACCATAACATTAACAAACTTTATAAATCATGAGAAACTTAAGAATTAGTTGTAACTATTAGTAAAAACTATACTGTAGCAGAATATTTAAAATGCGTTATCTTTCAACAAAATATTTATATACTAACAAAGACTTAAAGGTAGGTGTTCCGATTTTCAACTTGATGTTTTCTATTCTACATGAATGGTCATCCTTAAATTTAAAATAGTCGTATTCCAAAGTCTGAGTTGCATAAACTCTAATGGCTCTTATAAGACGTACAAGATGACATGAAATGTGCCCATTGAGTATTGAGTAGTACACAAACTATGTTGGTGGTTAACCACCATTCGCGGTAATTCAACATTATTTCACCGATTTCTCCGAAATCATACCGATTTGGACCGACAAATTTCTTAATCTGTAAAAAAAAAAAATTCTTTCATGTCATGAAAATCTCCATATGTTTCAGGTAAATCGATGTTACATCAACATCGGAACATCAACCGTATATGCTGGAGACAGCGCCCTATATCATTTTATGATAAAGTCTGGGATTTGTATATTTTTATAATTGTGTACATGTATGAACTAGAACTAGTACCAGCCGCTGATGTTGGCAGTCCGAGGGCCGTAATAGCAGAAATAGTAAGGGCGATTTATGAAGATGAGTTTAGATAATGTTTGATGTACTTTAGATGATTAATAGATATGCAAAAGTGACAATTATCCGATGTTGTACATTGATATAATAGGGGAAGGGTTATCCCATTGATCTTTAGATGATAAGTGCATATATAAATGCCATTGATTGATACTATATTTTGTGGGTTCTACAAGAGGGTCCCGTTCTAGGATTTATCAAGATGTGCGGGGTTGTAACGAAATGGATAGGGCATAAATAATGCTATAACTTTGGTTTTGATTTGCGGTATTATTTATATATAGAATGCAACAAATTAAATAATTACAATAGGACTTAAATTAGTCGATTACCTAATTTTTAGATATTTGCAAAGTGTGAATTTAATTGTAGTCCCTCATCTAATTGCGGGAAACACACTTTCTGAACCTGTTAATTAAAAGATGCTTCTAGGCAATAGAAACCAGATTTTTGCTATTGAATAATAGTCCGATATGACATGAAATTACTTTGCAATGGTGTAAACCTTCAGTATTATGAACGATTTTGTTCATATAATTTAATTGGTCTACCTGTTAAGATATTTGGAATGGAGAATTGACCTAATTCATTGATCTGTATTAATAAACCATGTGCATTTTAATCACTATGCCATTATGATCGAGATTAAACATTGAACCACTTCCCAAATGACATGATAAGCTTGAACATTATCAAGAATGTTTGCGGTTAAAGTGCTTTACGACGCATACAAAATAATTTAAACATAAAAGCCATTGTTATTATACAAACAGATATATTATGCATGGGGTAGACTTGATTAAAAAAGAGCTCTATCCCATTATGCAGTTCATATGTCAGTATATGCGTCTCAATGAGCTGTTACAATTGACAACTTTACTTCTGCCTTTTACTGTCATACACAAGGCTAATGACAGTTGATGTCGAGTTTCCCAGTACACGTCCGTGCACTTTTTTTACCCGCCTCGAAATTTCAAGATCTCTATAAAAAAATCATTAAACTATGCAAAAAAGTAACGGGAAACTCGTAATCAACTTTCATTAGCCTAATGCATGGCAATTTTCTTTTTAAAAATCCTCCATGCTTTGGTACGGTAGGCCTATATAATATAGGCCTACCGTACCAAAGCATGGAGGATTTTTATTGACCCTATATTCCCAACCGATAGTCCTTTTCCGGCTATAATATGCTGCAACTTAAAACCTTTTCATGTATTTGCCAAACGCGATGACCAGAGGGATTTGCGTTGAGAAACGGCTGCATATATTTTTGAATATAGTTAGATTTTGTTTGAATTAGTAGAATTATTAGATTATATTTAGCAACATAAAATACAAAATAACGCTATTTCATTCGAAGTTTAGAAGAGTGTTACATTTATTTGTACACAAATTAAAGAAATTTAAATTTAAAAAAAATCAATAAATAACCAAATGTAGATGTATGTCGTTGTTATTATTTTTGGTGTGTATTTCAGGTCCCGATTTCATTGATTTTTAAAACAGAAATTGATGAATTGAATATGATGAATAACAATCAGTTATCCTTATGAGAGATATGACATTTCCCCCAAAGTAATGACGTCAAAGTTATTCAACGGAATCACTGTGATAAATAAAGCGCTCAGTTTCAAAATGAAACAATATATGGCCATATTGCTATTAACAACAACAATCATTATGCTTTAAAACAGTTTCTACATTTGATTATGTTTAGTATGCAAAGTGTTTATATGTAATATGCAATATTGTTTTATATACCAAAGGTGAAAAACGGCAATATGAATAAGATTTGTAATGAAATGTATGTAATTAATCATGAAGCTGGTATTGTGAAAATCAATACAAAATATGCTGAAAAGGTATGAAAAGGTGCTTACACCTCTATATTAAATTGAAATATACACATGTACACATGTTATCGATTAATATATGATTCTTTTTCGAAAACAGGACCTGAATATAATGCCTCAACCTGTATATATTAGGGTGATTAAACATTATGAATATATTAAGATCTAGAAATTAAAATGATGATTATTTCGTAGAATGTATTTGGGTTTTTTTATTCCTATGTGTTTGAATCAAAAGAAAAAGAATAAATACAATACCGTTACTCAATTCTACCACTAGATGTGTTTGTTTGTTTTTGTGTTCTACTACCAGTAAATCAAGTTTCAAGCTCTGAACTACATAATTATAAGTTGGTGTCTCCCAATTAAGGGAAAATAATATTTCTTGAAAATTATATAAAGGTCTGTTTTAAGGGGCATGTCTGGTATTGTAAAATCCCAGGTAAGGCCACTATTTGATGCACGTATGTAAAAAAATGATGTCCGTGTCAAAATCAGTAAGGACCTTGTTGATTTATGAACTATTAACACTTTCCACGTGGCTATTAGTTTTACCATATATACAAAACAGATTTTTCAGAAACCTTTCCCAATTTTCAAAGTCTATCTCAAGGATTACTGACTCAATACTAGGCATGTTTGTACTCATGTCAATGCATTTCTCATGGTGATTCTAAATATGGTGATGAAATTAAATAATTTTGACATTTTTCAAACATTTTGTGAAATGTTGGAATGTCGTCTGCAGCCGCCTGCCGCGTGGAAAGTGTTAAGACATCTTCATCATGCAATGGGCATTAAAGATATTTCGAATATCAGTTCTAAAAGGCATGATGGCCGAAAATTGAACCTTTTTTAAATGCTATCAGCCCATAGTAACATGCGCGCATATGTCTTCCCGAAATGCAATATTCTTTGGTACAAGTTGTTTACAGCCAATCAATTGTGCAAAAAATAAGTGTAAAGTCGAAAATGTTCGCGCGCATTTATTAACTCTCACAATTCTTGTCGGTTCATTTTCATTTTTCGCCCCCCCCCCCCCTTCAATATGAATAACCTAGCTACGCCACTGGTGATAGATCATAGATTGCACCTCTGTAACTCGAAATTAAGGAAAAAGGCTTTGTTTTTAAGTTAATCTATAGAGGTCGCAATACAGAATACGCTATATCAAACAGACGATAGTGGACACGAACGACCATATATTTTTAATCACCGTTAGTTTCAATGTAAACATTGATTTTGGTGACCCCAGGAAATGTATGTATGTAGGAACTTAATGATATCATACTAAAACCGCTGGAGTTAGGTAACCAACTCAAGTGTCAGTATCATTTACTTTAATTTAACCATGAATATCCATGAACGAGCGTGTGTCTTGCATCGTCTGATTTATAATATATTTTCTGATTCTGTTTAAAGAACAGTGATGAAACTTTTTCGGAGTAGAACCCGTTTGAAAATCTGAACTAAAGAACCTCATTTTAAATTCTGACTAGAGAACCTTTTTTAACTTTCAGATAAGAGAACCCTTTTACCAGTTTTTAAACTAAAGAACCCTTCAGAATATTCGTACTATAGAATATTTCCTATTTTCGGACAAATTTGGATTAAGAAACCATTACATTTTAGAGAATAAATAACGTTTTATATTTGCCAAATTAAATTTGGACAAAAAACATTTGTAAAAAACAAAATTGGACAGAACAAATATAAATTAAAATATTTTTAACCAAATAAAATTGACTACAATCTTTTAGAAGAAAAAAAGTTGGAGCAAAAAAATATTGGACGAAAATGATTTGGACCAAAAAAAATTGGACGAAAATCATTTGGACAAAATATAATTTGGACAAATAATAGTTGGACCCAAAAAAATTGGACGAAAATCAATTGGACAAAATAATATTTGGACAAATATATTTTGGACAAATATCATTTGGACGAAATAATAGTTGGACCAAAAAAAATTGGACGAAAATCATTTGGACAAAAAAAAATTGGACGAAAATCATTTGGACCAAAAGAAATTGGACCAAAATCATTTGGACTATTCATTGTTTGGCCAATAATATATTGGACAAAATAAGGTTTGGACGAAAAACCGTTTGGCCGAAATAAGTTTGGACAAAACATGATTGGACAAAATAAATGTGGACAAAGTGTATTTGGACCAAACACTTTTGGACGAAATTAGTGCCATAAAATAATCATCAGTGTTGCCGTGTTCATTGTCTTATAAGGTGCACATGGAGCTGTACAATCTGTACTTTCGTGTCCCTATGATATTCCTAATCCATCCTGGATGTTGGCCAAAATAATAAATCAATGTTATAATTTGTCAACACTAGCATGTATAACAATACAATTCAATACAAATAGATGTAATTACATTATTATGAAACGTTTGAATTGCCATAAATAATGGGCAAATGGCTGTGTTGATCAACAATGTGAATAAATAGGGAGCACCACAAAAAAACCAAAATGGTAAAATTCCATTAATTGGCATATATTTTAACCAATGTATGATGTATGTGTTAGATCACTAGAAACTCATATCTAGTATTTTTGTTTTTGTTAACATACTTTAAACCCAAAATGGCCGCCAAATGAATGGCCAAACATGGTCAAAAGTGGTCAAAATTCCATAAAATAGCATAATATCAACCGAAATGTATGATGACAATATCATTGTAACGATGGGATGTATGTGTTAGACCACTAGTAACTCATATCCAGTATTTTTGCTTTGTTAACATAGTTAAAAGTCCAAAATGGGTCCCAAAATGGTCCCAAAATGGGTCCCAAAATGGGTCCCAAAATGGGTTCCAAAATCACTGAACAAGTTGTTGAAATTCTATAAAATGGGACAATAGCAAAAAAAATGTATGATGAAAGTTTACTTTTAACATTGGTGTGTATGTATTACTAGACCACTAGTAACTCATATCCAGTATATTTGCATCGTAATAACATACATAGAAAAAGTACGGGATATGAGTTACTAGTGGTCTAATACATACGTCCCATCATTAACATTATAATTTCATCCTACATTTAGGTTGACATTTTTTTTCTTCCAGCCACGTTGGGGCCATTTTGGATTTTTACCTATGTTATCAAAGCAAAAAGACTAGATATGAGTTACTAGTGGTCTAACACATACATCCCATCGTTAAAATTATATTGTCATCATACATTTCGGTTGATATTATGCTATTTATTGGAATTTTGACCATTTTTGGCAATTAATTTGGCGGCCATTTTGGTTTTAAAGTATGTTTACAAAGCAAAAATACTAGTTATATGTTTATAGTGGTCTAACACATACATACATCCCATTGTTAAAAATATACTCTGATCATACATGTTGGTTTACACATGCCAATTTATGGAATTTTACCATTTTGGCGGCCATCTTGGATTAAGGTGTGACAACAAAGCAAAGGTTCTGCATAGGAGTGTCTTGTGATCTCATACATATATCCCACTATTAAAACTATACTTTCACCATACAATTTGATTGCTATATATCATTTTATGAGATTTGACCAGTTTTTGCGGCTATTTTGGACGCCATCTTGAATAACCCCTTAGCATTACAACATTATGTTTGGTAACATCCTGAATATGTTTTAGGACCATGAAAGTATGTCAACAAAGTTGGTTTGATGCAGTCCTGCACGGTAACCCTCTGAATATACCCTACTAATTGATATAGGTAATATAGTACTAACTATGGTTATTTATGACGTCATACTTAATTTGCATAAAAAACCTGAAGACATACTCCGAAAAATTGATACCGTATCTTATATTAAAGCTAATGTCATAACCTTTGTATTCCTGCCAAAAAACCTGTATGGTCATGAAATGCCCTCAGGATAACAATTTCCCCCAGACTAAAACGTGCATTGGATTTTGAGGAAATTGTGAAATTTTGTGAATTCAGGAAGTATTTCCCCAAACTCGAATTAACATAGTATTTGATAAGACTAATGTCTCATCTCATCATGACATAGTACACGTTGAAATCAGAGCGTTACCATATGGGTTGTAAGCTATGCAGAATTAGTATATTTGCATACTTTGAAACGGGTAAAACACACCCCTATTTCAAATAAATTGTATAACCCACCCCGATACCTGGCAATTATTTGGATACCTTCAATGAAGCATTAAAGTATCCATCTACCCATAGCTGCTAATGAAAAGTTGTCATGAACATTGTATGTGATAGTTATGCAGGCTTCAAAATATGATAATTTGAGCGATTAGAAATGCCAAAATGGCAATAATCACCCGAAATGCTATTTTGGCTGTTGCCATGGTAACAAGGGTTATTTTTCAAAAATATTTCCAGATATGTTAGTTTCGGTCTATCAAATATGAAAGTATAAAGAAAATCTATTTCGGCCCCATGGCCACCCTATCCTCCATCGATAGAGACCATTACTCGTAAGTGTTTGAAATCTTTACATATGAAATAGTCGTGTAATGAAAATAAAATTGAAAATCCTTACATCGAAAAAAGGTTTGTTATGAAAATATAAGAGTTTGAAATCCTTACATGTGAAATAAGTCGTGTAATGAAAATGAAATTAAAAATCATTACATCGAAATAAAGCTTGTAATGAAAATGTAAGAGTTTGAAATCCTGACATGTGAAAAAAGTCGTGTAAGCACAAAAAAAATGAAAATCCTTACATTGAGAAAAAAAATCTACTACTTTACCAAATTGTCTGTAATTTCTGTCAGAAAGATCCTATGTTTAAAACTCAAGATTCCTAACAAAACTAAATAAACATGGTACACATGGGAAAGCCCAAACGGAGCAACTCACAACATGATAGACTACATCATTTATGATCACCAAAGAATCTTAAGGGATGTTGCAACAATACCAAAGGTCGACATGGGAAGTGACCAACGATTTGTCAGAGCCAAAGGGAGGATTAATAAGAAGATGGAGAGGCTGAGAAGGACCAAAAGAACCAAAAAGAGACATATTGATATAGAATTGCTCTCCAACAAACAACAGCAATTCAAACTAGAACTTCACAACAGATTCGCAGCACTAGACGATCTACCTGAAGATGAACCACTTGACCAACTCTACGATCAAATTACCAATGCATTTATGGAGGAAGCAGAGAAGCTGGCAAAAGAAAAGAAGAATATAGTAAACAACATAGATCCGGAGAGAGAAGACATTCGCAAACTCAATGAGAAAAGGAAAGCTCTCAAACCCTTCAGACAGATATCACCCCGTAACCAGATAGAATACACTGAACTAAATAAGACAATCCGTAAGATGCGTCGAAATCAAAAGAGAAAGTACAGAACTAAAATGGTGAGGCAGGTACTAGAAAGTAACAAAGGACCAAAAATCATCAATAGGAAATTGGAGGAAGGGAGGAAGCTGCTAGCGTCAATTAAAACAAAGGATGGATCAGAAGTTACAGACAAAGCAAAAATAACAGAGACCATTGAAGAATTCTACAGAGAACTATACAACACAGACAAACCAGACTGGAGACAGAACGAACACTGGAGTAGAAAAGCAGAGAATGTTCCACCTATTCTCAAGGAAGAAGTGGAGAGTGCAGTAAACCGGATGAAGAAAGGAAAGGCTCCTGGGGAGGATCAATTAACATCAGACATTCTCAAGTTAGGAGGAGAAGAAACTGTAACAATCCTAATCAAACTGTTCAACAAGATCATGCAACTTGAGAAAGTGCCTACCCAGTGGAACGAATCAAAAGTTATTATATTGTTCAAGAAAGGGGATATGAAGGACATCAAAAACTATAGACCTATCAGCCTGCTGCCTCACATGTACAAAGTCTTTACACGAATTGTTCTTGCCAGAGTTGAGAAACAGCTTGATGAAAACCAGCCTAGAGAACAAGCAGGTTTTAGAGCAGGATTCAGGACATCAGACCATCTTCAAACACTGAGCCAGGTTATAGAGAAGTCAAAAGAATATCGCTTCAATATATGTCTCGGTTTCGTGGACTATGGGAAGGCATTTGACAGTCTAGACCACCAGTCTCTATTAAATGCGCTGGAAAAGCAGGTCAGTGATGAAAAGTACATCCGCCTAATCAAAGCAATCTATAAGGATCCAAGTGCTAGAATCCACCTAGAGAGTACCACAACTGAAGCCTTCAAAATTCTGAAAGGTGTGAGACAAGGTGATCACTGCAGCCATGGAGGATGTTTTCAGAAACCTGGATTGGCAAGGTATGGGAGTTGTAGTCGATGGTGAACACCTTACCCATCTCAGATTTGCAGATGACATCCTACTTCTCAGCCATGAGCCCCAGAAGTTGCAGAAGATGATCCGAGAACTGAGTGAAGAGAGCAACAAGGCTGGACTTCACATGAACATCAAGAAGACAAAAGTGATGATGTGCAACAAGCTGAAAGACTATGCAATAACAGTTCAAGGAAAAACCATAGAAAAAGTGGACAGTTATATATACCTGGGCAAGAAGATGTCTCTGGAAAATGAAACAGCAGGAGAAGTGAACAGAAGGATACAGCTAGCGTGGGTGAAGTTTGGTAAGCTCAGCTTTATCTTTCGTGATGAAGAGCTACCATTGGCACTAAAGCGACCAATTGTCAACCAATGTATCATCCCAGTGCTATCCTATGGCTCAGAAACATGGACAACAACTAAGAGATTGGAGAAGAAGCTAAAAGTCACTGAGAGGGCAATGGAAAGGATATTGATTGGCGTTACAAGACGGGACAGGGTGACCAACACAGATTTAAGGAAGAAAACAGAAGTGAGGGACATCATACTGGAAATAAAATCAAAAAAATGGAGATGGGCTGGCCATCTAGCCAGGAGGGAAGACAACAGATGGACTCACAAATTAACAGACTGGATCCCCAGAGCATTCACCAGAGGAAGAGGCAGGCCAAACAGACGCTGGATAGACGACATCAAAGAGTATGGCAACGTTACTTGGAAAAGGACAGCTCAGGACAGAGTGAAATGGAAAATTGATGAAGAGGCCTTCCTTCTGCAGTGGAGTGAAATAGGCTAGATAGACACATGGTACACAGACAATTGACAAATAGCAATGGTATTCAGACAAATTCCCCGTGAAAATTCATTCCGGGCCCTTAGTTAAATGGAAGATCAGTTGGTGGAGTACTCTCCCTATGATAAAATATATATTTGCAAGAAGAATTACTCAACATTAAGAAATCCATTGTGAAAGTCGATATACATGTCCATTGTTGTTTGCGTTTCAGAGCCGCGCAACGATGATTTTACCAAAATATAAAATATCAAATGGAATGTCGGTGGCTCGGAACCAGATTAACGAAATATGATTCCTGTACGTCCTTTAATAAATGTCAATTTTTGATGTGGATTAATAAATGTCAATTTTTGATGTGCAATAACCCTAACCGCACGGAATCTCACTAAATCTCACTGCCAGAAACTATCTCCAGGCACGTGCTGCTGCATTGCCGCGATGACGTCACATACCGCAGGCATATGTGGCCACGGAGTTTGTGGCCGCATAGCCGCTAGGGAGTTAGCTCAGTTGGTAGAGGGACAGACTTGGGTGCGGATGGTCCCGCGATCGAATCCCGGGGTGCTGGGTGATTTTTCGGGTCCAAAAAATAGCACTTTTTCCCCCCTCCCCCCGATACGCACAAAAAACTAGCTTTACTGGTTAGGGTTAATGGTAATTTGACATACCAAGCGTAATTATCTACTTTCTAGATCGAATAATGTACAAGTCTAGGCGAATTTTTAAAAATAATTTCTTATGTTGAAGATTTTTTTTAAAAAGGATGCAATTATGGTGATTTCATTAATGTTGTAATGAAATTACATGACATGCGAACGATTTTACTGGTAATTTTGAACTTGTTTATTTGTTGTTCATAACATAATAACTAATGTTACTTTGTTTTAGTTATAGACACATATGCGAGTACATGCACACTTCTATTATATTCCAATAGAGCAATACACAATGACAGCAAACTGCCTAGGACGGACACTGGATTGGGGGTAATCAGAGATTGGAGGAGACAGAGGATCTATGACTCGATCTAACCAGACCAGGAAACGGACACCAAATTATTGACCGTCTTGCGGAAACGCTACGAAACAATCAATCTTATCATGAACAAGCCATTTGCCGTGAATTTAATTGGTCGTGACATATTCCCTAGATTGTGGGTTCAAATGTTAAGAAAACCTGATTTGTTTGCATTTCGTGCAAATGGTTGTGGATACTTTTCACAAATGGCAAATATTTGTAAAGATATCCACTTGTAATATATAATACTCATAAGTGTGCAATACGGGATCAGACCCGTAAAACATGTGTATCTGTCTTCATGTTTCTCTCTCGCTAAAATGCCAGTGTTATAAAGGTATTTTGAAAATGTCTCCAGATTTGTTAGGCTTCGTGACATTACCCGTATTTGTACTAGGAGAAAACTAGTTTATATGCACCGCAGTGATTGCCTAGATTTACACTATTACTTTGTATTCATATCCACCATATGACGATTGGGAATGGATTGGGAATGGATTTATCTGTAATTGCCCATTACAACAGACATTAAATAGTGACAGTAAATACCTTTAATTGTTCAATTACTCTACTTACAGTTTGCTTTTAGCACAATGAGTGCAAAGTGTGCCACGGTTTTCAAATCTCTAAGTATGTGATTGATTTATATGGATAACGAGGGACAATGATGAGTAATGAATTATAGGTCGTTCTAATTGGGAACGATCGTTTCAATATGAATATGCGTGTAACTCATTGAAAAGTGTATAATTTTAAACTTGGATATGGGGGTGTTCAGCACGAGGTTAACTAAAGACATACACTAAATCAATGCCTTGAATGATTGCTCAATCGTGCCCGGTGCAAGCTGACGGCGTGCAGATCGTGCAGTCTTAAAAATACACGTGTTTTTGAGGAATTCGGTCGATATCTATCGTAACCCATTTGGGCCACAATAAATAAGGTGCAATAACATGTAATTAACGCCTTTTGTGTTAGAACAGCTTTCAGTTCGTAAATCCTATGTCACTTGTCTTAGCACGCTGTATTCGGCTTAATAGAGAAGGGTGGGATTTCCGTGTTACAGTGTCAGCAGCGCCAGATGGTTACGGACTGCCTTATTTTAAATAATTTTAGAAGCCTGGTCAAGGCTACAAAATGCATTGACAATGGTTTTTTTTACACTGTTGTATTAGATACTAGTTCTTAAATCAGGATTCAATTACACCTTTAATCATTTAGGAGCAATAAGTACCTTTCCTGGTTAGATGTTATTATTAGTGGGCCACACTGCTGAAACCTAATGAAAAAGGCTGATTGTCGTAACATTATTGACTGGCGTGGTATCTTAATGATACGATTGACCATAAAACCTTGACATTTCGTCTTTCTAAACGTATTGGTGTAATTGGTACGGCCCTGATGGATGGACCAGCCGGATTGACATAGATGGTAAATTTTCTAACCCAATCACAGCAAACTTTGGTCTACCTCAGGGCTCTGTAGTTGATCCTGTTGAATACAGTATCTTTACTCTACCAGTCGGTGAAATTGCATGTCACCATCAGATTAATCATCATGTGTAAAAGTCTGATTGGGTTATTTTACAATAACTAATCACTGATATATTGACGATTCCATAACATAAACCGTCAATATTTGAAGAAAAAAATTAAATATTTCACATAATTACTACAGCTACCAGTACCCAATCACAACCGCGGTTACTTTCTACGAATGTCATGCCTTTCGCTGCAACATTCTCGATACATGCAGCGATTCTACAGCGATTCTTTCAGTTGGTTGAATTATTGTATCATCATAATCGTAAAGCGCGATGCAGTGTGCGTTTATGACATGAGGGCGGTCTTCACTCCAATGAGTATATAATAGTACATGCACAAGTACGGCTGTGGCTGTGAATTTTCAATCGGGGTAACACATGGCTAAAGCGAAGAAAAAAGATAACTGAGTTCCCTGATTATATGCATCACTAGCCTGTCAATGTTTAAGAGCTTCTGCTTTTAGTAATATGAAATACATATTATTGCGAAATTGTTTCCCTCAGGACTTTGAAATGGATGTCATGCAGGCTTAACATTTTCGAGTAAATGGCAGTTTTGAAAGGTGGTGGGTACATTGGCATTTCGCTCAAGGTGACAGAAACAGCAATTAACCTTATAACTCGAAAGAATGGAATTGCATGGTTTCCTAGAGGGATTTATACCGCGTTTGATAAAAATACAAAATGTCAAACAACAATGTAATTACGGTTTCGTTCCTTGTATGTTTTACAACTTTATTGACCACGGTTTTGATGCTGTATCCGTGGTGATAAATCATCCCCTCCTACACCATTTATCTGATTTATTTTACACCACCTGTGGCTTGCCAGCGTGCTTGCTACCATTTCCACCGCTGTTCTAAGCATGGCCCAAGGCTCTTTTTCTGGGTGTAACTAGAAACCCAATGTCTTACTTTTAAAAGTTGTTGTGTTAATAAATTCCAGCTTTTAACTTCAATATGTCATAGAAACTAGCTTTAATATATTGTAACATCAAAAGTCAAATTTCGAGAAAAAAAAACACAATATATTATCCGAAGAGCAGATTTTAGTTTTAAAACTAGCCCAAATGTGGCTGAAAGTCATCACGTGTGCCAAGTCGTGTGGCAAGATTGTAGACTGCAACATGCGTGCTTGCTACCAGTTCCACCGCTGCCACACTCAAGGTCCCCCAGCATGCGGCCAATGGTGTTGGATTTATGTGATTCTGGGGTGGAGCTTAGAGCCCAACTATTCAAAGTTCGTGTGTTAACAAATTAAATGTTTTAACTTCAATTTGCTTAAAAGACTAATTTCAGATTTTGTAAAAAAATCAAAATTTCAAATGTCGAGAGAAGTTCCGATATTATAGTTAACAAATTAGCCCAAATGGGGCATATGCATCACGTAGAAACATGGCACATCGCTGGAGAGTTGGCTGCCTTTTGTTTCCTCCAGATAGTTGGTCCAGGGTGTTCACACCATTCACACCATGTTCACACGTAAATACTAGCGTCATGGATAGTTCAACCTGTCAAACTTGAGCTCAAACTTTACAGGCAACTGAAACGTTATGGTATATCAATATGATATTTGTAATATGTTGAAGGACATTCAATTTCATAAAGAAAATTAACCTCAAACCACTACGGCCAAAGAAAGTGTCGATTAGAGAGTATTACCAGTTTGTTCCGGAACGGGAGCATGTTCGGCTTGATGGCGTGCTATTTAGGGACGCACTGCCGTCAATTTTTACACGGCGGCGTCATCCATTGTGAAAGTTGATATACATATCCATTGTTGTTTGCGTTATATAGTCGCCCAACGATGGTTTTACTCAAATAAATGGAATGTCGGTGGCTCGATCGAAACCAGATTAATGAAATATGATTCCTGGATATCAATGGTATTTTATCATACCAAGCGTAATGATCTTCTTTCTAGATCGAATACTGTACATAAGTCTAGGCGGATTTTTGTCAAAATCGGTGACAACTTTGACATTTTATTTTATTTATTTTTTTGGTGGTGGAGTCAATTAATAACTTGTATGTGTATTTAAAACCAGTTTTTGTACCCATATTACATCTGTAAAATGTATGAGATATTGATGTTATTGTGGACAAATGATTAAAATAATAGAAAACAAATGGTTGAGTTGTGCAAAATCTTAGTCATTTCGTAATATTGTGTCCTAAGTAGTAGGTATATTTTATTTCTATGAACACACATTTGATAGATGACACCGTAGCGTAACGGATACGGTCTCAGAATTATGATATTTTTGACATTTTAATAACTGAGTTCAAGCCCCGTGCCTGTCACCTCTGTTCTTGCCCTTGGCATTTGTCATAAATTACGTTGTTTAATTAATTAAATATCGGATTTTGGATTTAAATCTTATTCAAATGCATTTTTTTCTGTGAATTATGAAAATTGAAATAAAACATCAATATTTATAGGTTCATATATAAATTTATTTATTTATTCATTTGTTTAATTTTTAAATTCATTTTTTTTTTCTTCTTCAAATTTATTTATTCATTTATTTACCTATTCATCTATGGTTGGTTGGTTCGGTCCTGTCATGACTGACAGCTCGTGACCTTACAGATACTACGCCACAAATAACGATTTTCAGCAAAGGAGTAACAATCACGGAGAGGGTGTCTAGTAATCAATTTTATTTGGTCAATCCACCGGGAACGAGGTCTGCCTCTCTTGCGCTTCCCTTCAATCATGCCTTGCATGATCATCTTCTCTAGGTTGTTACCCTTGCGACGTGAGATATGGCCGAAGTAGCTCAGCATTTGGGTGTTGATAGCATGAAGAAGTCGTTTAGACACCCCTATTTCTTCAATAATACTGGCATTGGACCTTCTCATTATCCATACGATACGAAGCATACGCCTCCAACACCACATCTCGAAAGCAGCTATTCTGTTTTTGTCAGCTTTGGTTAGGGTCCACGTCTCACATGCATACATGGCAATTGGAAATACAAGGGCTTGGACTAGCCTAGTTTTTGTTGCTCTGGTTATTCCTCTGTCAGCCCAGATCTTGCTTAGGTTGATCATTGCTGATCTGGCCATTGCTAAACGGTGTCTAATCTCTTGGCTGCAACCACCCTCTTTGGTGATCAGGGATCCAAGGAAGTTGAATTTCGAGACCGATTCCACCTCATTACCATCAATTATGAGAGGCTCTCCAACACCATCTGTGCCTATGGACATGATCTAATTGGTCTTGCTGACATTTAGACGTAGGCCAAGGTGCTCACTCTCCACCTTGACTTTCTTCAGGAGTTCCGCCATCTCTTCCATATTTGTTGCAAACAGGGTGGTGTCATCGGCATAACGTAGATTGTGTATTTGGTATCCACCTACTGACAGCCCCCCTGGCCAATCATCCAATGCACGTCTCATTATAGACTCTGCATAAAGGTTGAAGAGTGCTGGTGAAAGTATTTTGACACCCCGATTGCTGAGATACGATGTTGCGGAGCGGAGTTATCGTCATTTCAATGGTCGTAGGTCCAGTTTCAAAAGTGACAATCATCCATATAGACAATAGATGCAAGTTTGCATTGATTGTTTTGAATGATCAGGTTTTATGCTTTACACACGTGTATAAAAATGCAACATACATTCAGAAAATGAAGATAATGTGTTCCTTTCATAACACAGATTTATTGTTTTTATTCAACTTCAACTTTGCCATGACTTTACCTTTGTCTTCAGTACTTTGTGTGTCCACTATCATTGTCATGTCAATGACAGCGTGTGTAAGTATAAACCTGATCATCATGATCATTGATAACAGTAATGCACATCTGCTTCTATAGGGACGATTGTCACTTTTGAACTGCACCTAAGTTTTGAACTGCACCTACGTTCATTGAAATGACAATAACACTGAGTTTATCGATATCGAAGCACATGGTCTATCGGGTGAAAAACCGGGTTTATCGGTGATAACAGTGATTTTTGTTCCAATTGATAAACTTTATAGTTTCTCATAAACAAGGTCGAAAAACATAGTTTATTAGTCGATAAAAAAATCATGTTATTCACCTTGATAAACTAAGTTTATCGAAGCACATGGTTCATCGGGTGAAAAACAGGGTTTATCGGTAATAAACAGTGCATTATGACCTAAAACAAGGTTTATCGCAAAATTCGTTATTGCTCGAAAAAACAGATGGTTTCGCTTCTGGCTTGTAAAAATGCTCTATATCACCCGTTTGAGGATCTGTATCGCTCGACCATGCGGGAAATTCAATGTTATAATCAATGAAAGCTATATTGATGTACGTGTAATGAAAAAAGAGAAAATGTTCATGATACAAACTAATATTTAAAATTGTTATTTTAAGCGATTACACATGCACAATCCCTTTCAGTTAATATGGTTGGGAAGTAGATATCATCCCAGACGTAAGATTACGTCCGGCCGTTTATTGACCGGTTTCGCATTTTAACAATCAGACAGGACGGTCTTTAGCGAATCTACATTTCAAATGATCAGAACTTCCTGATATAATAGCCTGCATCAAATCAAATAATTCTGAATCATTAGGCCTACATGGCAGATGTTTATTGCCGATAAACAATATTTTTGATCGAAAAACAGTGTTTAAAAACATTATCGATAAACACTGTTTATCAAATTTAAAAAACAATGTTTTTCGATGGAAAAACACTGTTTATAGATAAACAGTGTTTTTCGCTCGAAAAACATAGTTTGGCATAATTCTGTTATACCCTTCACACCAACATCGGTTAGTATGCGTCGTTCTTAAAAACCACGCACTGTGAATACACCTGTGAAGGGTATAACATAATTAGTTTATCTCGATAAACAGTGCTTATCGGTCGCAAAAAAATCGATCGATAAACAGTGTTTGTTTATCAAATTATTATACATTGAGCTTGCAATAGGGGTGTCCTCTATAAACCATTGGTTTCTTCAATCAAACAATTGCAATTATACGTTTCAGCACGTTTTTGGTTCACTTTGCCTAAAAGATAAAATCGGAGTATATCTTTGGTTTCATAGGAAGCCACGAAAAACATTAATTGCATTGCTTCGCATATCTGTTTCATACAAATATAGAATGTTTATTGCCATTAATTATTTTTTAATATACTACCATCAAACATACACAAGAATGCATGTTATTGCTATACAAGACACAGAATAAATAAAACATACAGCGTGTTGATTTACTTTCTCAAACATAATACATTTTGCACTTTGAGATTGGCTAATTCAAAATAGATAATCGGTACTAAAAGTCTGAGATATACATTAAATGAGCAAATTCCTTCTCCGCGGTTTGATACCTCATTCAACAATATCGAATGGATACTTTTAAAGTTATGCGCGTTTTCAATTACCGCAAATAACAACAGCAAAGTTGCACTAGGTATAGGAAATCATTGATTTGTGTGGGATGACTTTTATTATTCACAGCTAGTCAGACACAAATCAATGATTTTCTGTTTTCATGATTTAATGTATATCTCAGATTTCTGGTACCGATTATCTATTTTGAATTAGCCAACCTCAAAGCACCTGGTCAGGGACTTTATGTGCTAGGTGTATATCTATAATTCCCGTAGGTGAATTAACGTGTACATAACTTAAACTTGATAAAGAACAAAATATGTTTGTCTCCATATGAAAACTCTCTCAGCCTCAGGAGAATATGTGTGTAATTATTTTCTACTTCACAGACTCAACCGTAAAAAAGAATTGTCCTATTACGCTATTCGTCCTCCTGAAAGTGCTTCAAATCAAGCATGTCAAGAAACGACTGTTGAGAGTAGACAACTTTAAGAGTTAAATAAGGCGGAAATAGAATTAAACGTTTCAAATCAAAACTGTTGAGAGTAAACCACTCTGATGTTTGGTAGTTGTTGAAATACATGTATGATCTATAAGAGACTTTTAAGTCTCTATTTATTGCCTCTCAGGACATTAAAATGTTCGGAGAGGCTATAAATAGAGCGCAAATAGAACGCTTCAAATCAAGAATGTTACGAACGTCTGTTAAACACACTTAACCAAATGCTTGAACAAATTGAAATAGAGCCGTGCCTAAATTGTGACGACGGTACATTTGCACTCTCTATAACGCATGGTATGCTTTGATTTTATAACCCATATTACCCATACTGAATGTGCTCATTAATTGTCGTCATCTGCTGTCTTGTTTTTATTTTCTGTTTTGATTCTTGTTTCTTGGGGTGTATTTACGAACAATCAATCTTTAATGTTAACACTTTCCACGCGGCTACAGCTTTACAAGATACAAAACAGACTTTTTAGAAACTTTTCCCCAAATTTCAAAGTACACTCGGCAAAAGAAGTTCTTGGACACTTAAATTAAATTAATATTTAATAGAATATATATAATTATATATATGATTATATATATATAATTGTATATCAAAATAAGCAGAAAGTAATCCTCTAACAGCTTAACATGGTATTTAGACATGATCACTCATGCATGGCAGATCCCATTCGCTTGACAATGGCAAGAAGATTGCAAAAAATTGGATAATCCCTACATTCAAATGACTGTAAATGCTCATTTCTTGCAATTTCCTTTTACGCACCTTACCATTGCTTAATGAATGTGCTCAGCCATGCATGAATGCGTACATCTTAATTTCATACAGACATGATAAAGAATTATTGTCTGCTTATTTTGACGTGCAATTGTTTAATTTATATTAAATATTTATGTGAAATATTTGAACTTCAATGAGTGTCCAGGAACTTCTTTTGACGAGTGTATATATCAAGGATTACTGAACCAATACTTGGCATGTTTGTACTTATTGTAATGCATTTCTCATGGTGATTCCAAATATGGTGATGAAACTCAATGATATCAACATTTGTAAAACATTGTGTAATGTTGGTACTGTCGTCTGCAGACAACTGTCGCATGGAAAATGTTAACTAATTAACATAACTTCGTTTCTTGTTCTTTGGACACTGCTGTGTTTGCGCTATATAAATATTGTAACATTAATGTTGTCGATGGAAGGTGTGTGAGAGTTAAACCAAAATGATTAAGGTATTTGTAACTTCACCAACTCATGAATTCCAATCTTTTGCTCCTTTCCTTTTTTTTTAAAATTATTATTAGTTATAGCTGTTCACATCCTTCATAATTCTTCATTGTCTTTCTATTTAAAGGTTAAAATAAGATCTCCACACTTGATTGGTTAGGGAAGGTCCATACATCCATCCCTAATAATGCCAATACAGCTGTTGTCATCTCATCAAATTAATTATAAATTAAAATTAAAACGTGCAGATTTGAGAATGAGCTCAAATTGGAATCATACACCCCATCAAATATGTAAGTTTCCCCCTAGCATATACTTAAATATGCCATTTATCATTTTTTATGCAGAAACAAGTGGCACTAAATCTCACTGGCGATGGCTTGTTTTGTCCATAAAATTGATCTTTCTTTGTGTATTATGTGTCATTATGCTACCGTGTCTTCAGTGCACAAGATAATGATCTGCTTATTGATAATCATCCAGCCATAGCCAGTGAGATTTAGTACCACTTTTTTTTCTGTATACAAATTGATAAATGGAGTAGTAAACAAATTGTCTCCGTTTGCTGCCCTAGAATTGGCTGGTTTAACTACTAGATAAAATGGAGAATAAAATGATAACTATGAACAAGAAAGTGGAAGACCTAGAGCAGAGCCAAGAGGTAATAAATGCTGAACTTAGAGAAAAGGTGGATAAGGCAGAGTACAATAAGCTAGCTGCTCAAGTAGATGACATAATAAACATATCAAAGCGTAACAATCTGGTGATATTTAATGTTCCTGAAGGTGCTGAAGGTGAGATGAAGTGTCCTGACTTTGTACGAAAGCTGTTCCGTGAGAACCTAAAAGTTGAAGGAGCTATATATGAAGAGCTATGTTCCAAAAGGAATCAACTCCATATAAGTGAAATAGGAGAAAAGCAACGTTTTTAAAATTAAGGATGTTGCACTTCTTTGATTATGCTAATTTTTTGACATATGAAAGATACTAACGTGTAAGCTTTAAAACAGGTTTGATTTCATATTTTTATTTTCACTGTATTTCCTATGTCATTCTTTATTTTCGGAAACTAGTGGAGTTGATCCCTTTTGGAACATAAATGTTTCGACCAATTTTCAAAAACCACTTTACTAAACAAACGTTAATTTCAATTTAGGTACACCTGAAAGACATTATCAAATCACATTAAAAACAGAAAACCGCATTCAAATACCTCTTCAACTTTTTAAATTATGAAATTTTGTTTTTTCTTGAAAAAAATGAAAATTTGGACAATTTCGCACATTTTTTGAAATAACAACACTTTGTGTGCAATTTTAAAAACAATTATCCCATACATTTTACGTTTTCTTCATTGCATTTCATTAAGGACATTCCTATCAATGTTTTACAATGATAAAAGAACCATATTTCTACCATTTTGGCTTACAAAACAGTGAATTATATCAAATTTCTGAAAAACAAAGTGTAAAAGATGTATTTTGTAACTCTCTTTCATGTTCTGCACCTAACTCAATTTCGACTAAAAGTGGAGTTGATTCCTTTTGGAATAGAGCTCTTCATATATATGTCTCCGCGCAAATCTTCAGTTTGTAAATTCAGATAACTGAAAGTGACTACTGTATTATATGTAAGGGACTTCATGTGTTCATTTTTTTAATTCCACGGCGGACGGAGCGTTGGATATGTTTCCTTAAAATCCAGATCTATTCCCTTGCAGAGCAGAACTGTCATGAGACCATGGCTATGGTCTACGCAAGGAAGTTAATGTTGTTTTGTTATTATTGTGTAAAAAGTTACACGTTCTCGCTATCCTCGTCTCTTCATGGGATATCATCCTGCAGTATCAATGATGCTAATATTGTGTGACTCTATACAACTCTTTTATGACTGATTTAAAGGGTTACTTTGAATGCTAAAGGGCTCCGTGCACTGTAATTTTTTTTAAATCCATATGAAGTAAAATCTTACTACATTTTCATCTCAGAAAGGAGTAAAGTAAAAGGGTTGAATCAATTATTCCACAGTTTTCTGGTAAGTATTATACAAAATTATCATTAGTATTTAGTAATCGATCAAAAGGCGCCGCGAGTAGGCACGCGCATTATGTCCTGCAAGAAGTAGAATACGCGGTTACGTCACTGTCTCGTGATGGGTAAATAGACTATAGGCAATACACACAACACATTGCCACCCAACTCCCACATAGCCCTGCAATGTATCTCAATGGACGTTTTGCATGTTTGACGATGATGTGACTACACATTTTACATGAGCTATCGATATCATAGACATAGACATATAATTGGTAAGCTTAATCAGTCAGCACGCAGGTATCGCTTTCAATGAGTGACCTTGCCGATTTCTAACCCACGCAAAGATCGATTTCAGGATGTCAACCTTGCGCTAAAACCTTACGAGAAGTTTGTTTTTCCTGAATTAATTGAGGTAGGGTTAGCTGACAGCCATGATGGCGAAGTAGGTGGATTGTTCGTAATTTTCTCTATACTATGATGCCAAATCTGACATATTTGGTCCACAAACAGTGATTTTATCGCTAATTTTAGAATTCAACAACTTTCGTGACTTTGCTTCTTGTAACTATTCACTTGACCGGACTAAAATTTGTACGATATTTTAAGAGCAATTTCCGTACTAACGGAATCTTAAGCTTTAATTTCATATCAAAAACATTGATGCCCGACTTCTTTTTTGATAAGAAAAACCGAGTTTGATTTTCACCGATTTTCGGTCAGAAAACGAAACTTACGATCCCCCGTTAGGCCTCGCCAACTTGTTTTTTAGTTTCCCGTAACACACCCGCGCTTCATTTTCATGCCCGCGTTTGAATTCATTATTGCATTTTTTGAAAAAAAACACCGTTCCAATGAAAACGTCCGAATTCATGCATTTTGTGTGATGAAATTGTGAAATGTTTATTCATTTTGACCAGAATAGCCTTTCTGTAAAAAAAAATATCATATGACATTGTGTAGAGCAGAAGGATCGATTTCGAACCCCGGACCTCCCGTTCCCAAAGCGAAACCTTTACCATCTGAGCTATCAAGCGAATCTGAATATATACGTGAGATTTAAACAGTTGATCAATAACCCATCGACGCTACGAAATGAATTTAGATCGAGACAAGATTCGAGGAGCTATATTATAAGCGTTCACTTGACCGGACTAAATAATTTTATAAAATTTTAAGCATGTTTCTAGTTACAAAAGACTATGATTATTATGATACGATGGATAAAATTGATGCCTGATTCTTCAGAAGTGACTTTTTACCATGGATTTGGCTTTAGTTTCGTCAATTTTTTCTTGAATTCGGGTTTGTGTGATTGCAATAGTTTGCACCGAAAATACAACATGTCATGAAGTTCACAGATAATATTAGATAATATTATTTGCATAATATGCCTTTTTATTATACAATTTCATGGCAAATGTGTTTGAAATGTGTGATTATAATCATGAAAAGAGCTCATTGACATCGTGCTATTACGAGGTCAACTATGACTGCGAAGCCATATCGCTACGGGTGAGTACTTCCGGGTCGCTTTTCTGGGTTAGAAAAGGAACGGCTTTTCGCGTGGCTGCATACTGACTGTAATGAGCTATATTATATCATGATACATACGTTCAGCATGTGCAAAGTTTAATCCTGGCAGGTTATGTCCGTCTGCCTTTTGATCGATTACTAAAATAATAATAATAATTTTGTATAATACTTACCAGAAAACTGTGGAATAATTGCCCCAGCTGACAAGCCTTTGCTTCACCACTTCGTCCGCCATGACCAGTCTAGCTCCCTATCATCATGATCATCGGAGTAAAATTCACACGAATGCGGATTTAAAATTGCACCGGAATGAGCCAAAACATGTATACAGCTCTCTGTGGGAGTAAATGTTACTCTTTTGTTGATTAATGACTGCACGTCGCTGCACGTGGTCATTTTACTTCGCGAAAGATGAAGGGAAATCAGAGAGTTTACTCTTCGTGGAGTAAAAAATTACTCTTTTTTCTTACTCCTGTCCGTTACTCCCCACAAGTTTACTCCCTTAACTGTCGTTTTTCTAACAGTGATAAAAATAAGAGAACTGAATGTTGCCTTTGGCTACGTGAAAAGAAGCCGCCAATATTTTTTCTTCAAGAGACTCTTTAATTATGTTAAATGTTGGACAAATGAGTGGGGAGGTAAAACTCTCTGGAGCCATGGTAGTAGTAATAGTAAATGTTCTGCAATGTTGTTTAATAGTTGCTTAGCTTTCTCTGTTGTTAAATATAACTGTGATCCAAATGGCAGTTTTGTTATAGCTGATATTAAAGTGTCTGGTAAAATATTTAGAGTATGTAATATTGATGCACCAAACGATGATTGCTCACAATTTTTTAAACAGATTGATAATCTTCTTGATCAATTTAGGTGTGATTTACTCATTTTTGGTGGTGATTTTAATTGTGTGCTTAATTTAATATTGGATAAAAAAGGTGGTAGAATGCAGACTTGTTTTAAAGCACAGAAAGAAATTTTGGAAATAATGAAGAGAAGGTGTCTGATTGATATTTGGCGGGATAATAATCCTAACAGTAAACGTTACACATTGAGGTCCAATACAATCCCACTAATGTTATGCCGTTTAGATTATTTTTCAATCAGTAAGACTTATAAAGGGTGTGTGAAAAAACTTTAATTTTAAATGGGTATAGAACTGATCACAGTCTGGTTTCATGTACTGTTGAATGATAATAACGAGAAGCCTGACAAAGGGCTATGGAAGTTAAATGTATCTTTATTGAATGACATCGATTATGTTAATATGAGAAAGGAAAATATTGATATCGTTACTAATGATAATAAGGGGCTGATCCACAGATTGTATGTGAGACTGTCAAATGTGTCATTAGAGGAGACACTATGAGGTATTCAAAAAAAGCCAGGGAGCGCAAAAAAATGAGAAAGATCTTGAAAAGGAGATTAATAGACTTGACAAATTGTATGGTCATTTCCTGAATCCTGAAGACCTTGTTGTTTTGAATTCCAAGAAAAGGGAGTTGGAATTCATCTATGACCATAAAGCTTAAGGTGCAATGATTAGAAGTAAAGCTAAATGGGTCAAAGATGGTGAAAGAACTTCAGTTATTTTTTAAATCTTGAGAAGCGGAATTTTTTAACAAAAAAATGTTAGCCGGTTAAGAAATGAATAGCGGTGATGTAATAACGGATAGTGATTTAATTCTTAATGAAGAAGTAGATTTTTATCTAAGTTGTATAGTGTGGATATAAACATTCTTCAGAAAATAGGTATCACTGATGATGATATTCCTTAAATCTCGGGTGACGAGGCCCACATATGTGAAGGTATTATTTCGATTGGTGAATGTGTAAATGTCATTAAATCAATACCCTATTGAATTTTACAAAATATTTTGGAACCAGATCAGCCCAATTCTAGTTAAGTCGTTTAATAATTCATTTCAAACTGGTCAGCTTTCTGTAAGTCAACGAAGAGGGGTCATAACTATAATTTCCAAAGATGATAAGGATGAGGAGCTGTTAAAGAACTGGAGGCCTATTACACTGCTCAATATTGATTACAAAATAGCTACCAAAGTGATTGCAAATAGATTAAAGATTGTATTAAACTCTGTAATTTCTAATGATCAAACAGGTTTCTTATCTAACAGGTATATTGGTGAAAATGTGCGGCTAGTTCTTGACATAATTGAATATGCAGATGTACACAATATGCCTGGCACTCTTTTCTTCATTGATTTTGAAAAAGCCTATGATAAATTAGAGGGGAAGTATGTTCAAAAATGCCTGTACTACTTTGGTTTCGGTAACGAGTTGAGAAAATGGATAAGACTTTTTTTTACGCAAATTAATAGTTGTGTAATTAATAATGGTCATGTCTCCAGATAGTTTAATTTATCTCGCGGTGTCCGGCAAGGATATCCGTTGAGTTGTTATATTTTCATTTTATGTGCAGAACTAATGGCTATTTCTATCAGAAATAACAATGATATTAAAGGTCTCCAAATTGATAATGAGACCCAGGTAAAAATAACCCAATTTGCAGATGACACCACAATAATTTTAGATAGTTCAAAAATTCAATTTTGAAAGCCATTAATATTGTGAAGAATTTTGGGTCCATATCTGGTTTACATTTAAATCATGTTGATAAATCTGTGTTCTTAAACATTGGTTCGTTGAAGAATGAAAAAGAGCATTCTTTTCTTGACGAGAAGTGTAGGTTTACAAAAGGACCGATTAGATGTCTCCCTTAACAAAAATGAGTTTTTTGAGCTTAATTTCGAACCACAGTGTAAGAAACTGAGCTCCATTCTGAATATCTGGTCCTAACGTGATCTCACGCCAATTGGTAAAATAACAATTATTACATCTTTAGCTTTGTCTCAATTGATATAGGCCTATTTTTTTTCTATTTTGCCACATCCATCAATGAATTTTGTTAAGAAGGTTGAACAAATTGTTCAAATTTATTTGGAACGGGAAACCTGATAAAATCAAACGGGATGTACTGTACTGTAACAAAGAGAATGGTGGTCTGAAAATGACAAATATTTACCATTTTATTGATTCTCTAAACATTGCCTGGGTTAAAAGATTTTTGAATAGTGAGAATAAGGGGAAGTGGACAATTTTGTTTAAGAATGAATTGTCAAAAGTTGGTGGTGAGTGGATTTTGTCATGTAAACCCGCAGCTCAGTCTGATTTTAATTATGATAAAATTGTTATCACATTTCTAAAAGATGTTTTGAAGTTCTGGTTTAAGTTAAGCAATTTTTGTCAAGGTAATATTCAATGAAGATGTTTTATGGTATAACTCATGTGTTAAGATTATCAAAAGAGTTAATTTTATTTCTGATTTAATTCATAATAATCATTGGATGCCATATGCTGACTTTAAGAAAAAGTATGACATTAATTGTAATTTTTTGAAATACTTGGGTGTGATTAATGTGATCTCCAAAGGTTATCTGACAAAATGTAAACAAAGCCAGACGTCCAAGGTATTGATTGATTTGGAAAGTGCAGTGAAAGGAAGCCAATTTGCATATAAATTGTTGAACTTGAGAAATATAACACCCACCACTCAGCACAAGTGGGTTGAATAGTTTGATACTGATAATCAAATCAATTGGAATGATGTTTACCCATTACATTACCTTATAAGTGCACATTCTCATTATTTTCAGTACAGATCCTACCAACTAATGCGCTTCTATTTAAAAAATTAAGGTTGAGAATGACAAATGTGCTTTCTGTAAGGAAACTATCACACATGTAATGTGGTTGTGTGATTTGACTTCTTTATTTCGGAAGGAAGTGATCAAATGGTTAAATGATTTGAAATTCCAAATTACTATTTCGTATATCAACGTTTGTCTTGGGTATTATGAGGTGAGCAATACCAATTTCATTAATATGATTATCATCTTGGCCAAAAAGTATATTTATAAGTGTCGAGTTCAAGAATCGAGGTTTCTTTTTCAACACTTTAAAGAATGGATCCTTTCTGTGCAAAAAGTTGAAAAACAAATTGCTATGAGTAAAGGAAAGCTGGAAGCCATATTAAAAAATGGGAGCCTTTATTGTAATATAATTCTTTATTGATTACTGTATTTATTTATTTTTAAAAACGTTGTCATTACAATATACCGATTGATGGTGTGTGTTTTATGAAGTGTACGTTGTACATTATATTTTCTTTTTATGTTGAGAGTTTGTAAATAAAGACCCTCACGGGCATGAAATGGTACACAAACACTCTGACAAATAGCAATGGTATTCGGACAAATTCCCTGAGAAAATTCAGTATGGGTCCTAAGTTAACTGGGATAACATTGGATGGAATACTCTCCCTAGTGTAAAATATTTATTTGCAAGAAGAATTACTCATCATTAAGGAATCCATAATGAAAGTCGATATAAACCACAGAATTATAAACAGTCCAGGCAAATGACCAAATCTGGAAATCAGGTTATATTTCCAAATCTGGAAATGTAGTGATAAATTAATTTTGCAGGAAGTTATTTTTGTGAATTGCCAAAAAAGTGCTTTAATTTTGTGGATACTTAAATTTTGCGATTCGAAACCATACACACATATCATTGTAAATATACTGCCATTTTGTAGGTGATTTTTTTTCGCGAATTTAAGCACTAGCAATTTTTGCGAAATTAAATAGTTCACAAAAGTAGCAGTTTTCTGCCCAGGGACTGGTTATTATAAAAAAGGACTGACTCGTTCTTGGTAAATCATGTTTAAAAGATAATTCACTAAATAATCACCGTGGCGTTTAATTATTGATCGTGCCGTTTTAAAAATAAAGGAATTAATTGATTAAGTAATTAATTTAATTAAGCATTTATTGTGGGTAAATTGTCGTTGGGTAATTATTTTTGTTATTTTACAATTGTAGCTATGTATAATTCATTTTTAAACTAAAAAGTACACATTATTGCTGAAATCTATGTAATTATCAAGTTTGTAGTTTTTGAATCTGACCATCATATGCAAAGCATTGATTTCCAGATCAGGCAATCGATTTCCAGATAAAGCACATTTCCAGATTTGGTCATTTACCTGGACTGATAAATACATATCCATTGTTGTTTGCGTTATAGCCGCGAAACGATGGTTTTACCCAAATATCAAGTACTAAATAGAATGTCCGTGGCTCGGAACCAGATTAACGAAATATGATTCCTGGATGTCAATGGTATTTTGACATACCAAGCGCAATGATCTACTTTCTAGATCGAATACTTTATTATAAGTCTAGGCGGATTTTTAAAATAATTTCTTCTCTTGAAGTTTTGTTTAAGTTTTGTTTTGATGCAATTATGGTGTTGTCGTTGTTGTTTTAATGACATTACATCATGCGAATGATTTTACTGGTAATTTTGAATGTGTTCAAACTTTGTTGTTCATAACAGAATTAACTAATGTTACTTCTGTTTTTATGATTTATAGAAACCTAGGATAATGCAGGCACACTTCTAATCCCAATGGAGCAACGCATTGTTTAGATACCTCGTCAGCAAGCTGCCTCGGACGGACACTGGTTTGGGGGTAATCAGAGATTGGAGGAGACAGAAAATCTATGACTCGATCTAACCAGACCAGGAAACGGACACCAAATTATTGACCGTCTTGCGGAAACGCTACGAAACAATCAATCTTATCAATGAACAAGCCATTTGCCGTGAATTTAATTGGTCGTGACATATTCCCTAGATTGTGGGTTCAAATGTTAAGAAAACCTGATTTGTTTGCATTTCGTGCAAATGGTTGTGGATACTTTTCTTCCATATTTGGAAATTTGTGGCAAATATTTGTAAAGATATCCACTTGTAATATATAATACTCATAAGTGTGCAATACGGGATCAGACCAGTAAAACATGTTTGTTTTTCTTCATTTTTCTCTCTCGCTAAAGTGCCAGTATTTCAAAGGTATTTTGAAAATGTCTCCAGATTTGTTAGGCTTCGTGACATTACCCCGTATTTGTACTAGGAGAAAACTAGTAAAAAACTAATATGCACCGCAGTGATTGCCTAGATTTACGCTTGTCTATTACTTTGTATTCATATCCACCACATGACGATTGGGAATGGATTTATCTGTAATTGCCCATTACAACAGACATTAGTGACAGTAAATACCTTTACTTGTTCAATTACTCTACTTTCAGTTTGCTTTTAGCACGCTGACTGCAAAGTGTGACACTGTTTTTAAATCTCTAAGTATGGGATTGATTTATATGGATAACGAGGGACAATGATGGGTAATGAATTCTAGGTCGTTCTAATTGGGAACGATCTTTTCAAGTACATTTGCCGTCAGAATACGGCCCTATATCTCTAACACTTGAACATCAATTTAGGAGATATATACAATAATCCTAAGGTTAACGAGGGATAACGACAGATAATTGCGGATATTCAGTTCCGTTACATGTTACGCTGATGTAGTTGGTAACAATTCTGATTTTATATAAGTGTAATGCTGTGTTGTTAAATATAAAAAAGAACATTTGGAGAAAAAAAATGTGCAGTGAATTGATAATGTAATGTCAATGTGAACTTGTAACCAAGGCCTACACTAAAATAAGGTACATTGCAATAACATGTAATTAACGCCTTTTATGTCGTATCATATCAAATTAATGTATTGTCATCATTGTCTGCTCTGCGCCATAAGAGGAATGCCCATGATGTTGGAGTACTTGGACAGGTTAATACTATGGCGGACGGAACACAGTTCACAGCCAACGCCTTATAATGAAACTAATACCTAACAAAATACACCAATGTTCAATAATATCAGGTTTACAAGCTTACAAGGTACAAGTGTAACAAATCAGCCAACGAAAGGTACAATCTATGAAAATAAATGGTAAATAAAAGAGGTGCTACGTTTCATATCATTGTATAGGTGAGAATTAAAAAACTACAAAGTAGTCAAGTGTTGTTTTAAAGATTATGTATTATAAAATATCCGACGTTTCGGTCAAAAGATCTTCTTTTGACCGAAACTTCGGATATTTTATAATAAATGTTGTGCATCTTTAAAACAACACTTGACTACTTTCTAGGAAAATAAATGTTGGCACACTTGACGAAACTTATAACAACTATCCCTGTGCTCGCAATTGAGATCATACTTGTAGTACATAGGCTTATGTAAACATTCGGGCATTTTATAAACAATCTCCACAAATTTCATATTTTGATCAAAATTTTGTGTAGATTTCAAAAATTCCGGGTGGGAATTTTTTAAGTGGTGTCTTGGGCGCTTTTTGGGCTACTTTTGGCGGCCATATTGTTTTGAATTTTTGATGGTATTGAAATTGATAGAATGGGAGTACTTGGCATGTAAAACATTTGCACATCACCTCTTATGATATAATTAGAAATATGTGATAAGTAAATCTCAAAAATAAAAGTTAACAGTCATACTATGGCATTTTTGAGTGCTTTTTGGGCTACTTTGGGTGCTTTTTAGGTGCTTTTTGGGCTCATTTTGCCATACGCATGAATTTAGACGTTTTAAAGGTAAATGGTAATTTATTTTTGATGTATTTGTTTTTATTTTCTTGCCACCGCATATCTGACGATGGGATATGTCAATTGGAACTGTGTTATCTGTTATTAGTATTAGGCCATCACCGGGGGAGGGAGGGTAACTTAAATATAATGCTCTGATTTTCAACCCTAAATGCGTATTTCACCTAAATACCAGTAAAACAGTCGTCTCTTCTGAACAAGGTCTGTTTCATAAAAAGTGGAAAGAAATGGGTACATCACAATCAAATATATTCCTGGTTAAAAAAAAATTCAAGTATGATATAGATTACTTTCCCAATCCTATTGATAATGAGGTGAATGCTTGGAAGTTAAGAAACGAGTTCAAGAGGATTTTGAAAAAGTACCCTTTTTCTTTAAAAAAATATTAAAAAATAAACAACTTATTCAAAATGTCCTCAAAAATGAGAAAAAGCTAAAAACAAATTGCTCAAATTATATAGAACAACAAGGAGACAGTATCTAATATACATAATGATACGCAACCAGGGCTGCTAAGGGGTGATTAAAGGGTTCAGAAGACCCAAGAAAGGCACCCCTTACAAACTGAGAAAAAAATGTGACTAACGTTACTAAATGGGCCTATATTGCACCTGTTAATCATATTTTTTTGATATAATATACATGTAAAGTGAGATGTACAAGGCATTAATCTATACATATAACTCGGGGTTCTAGATATTGGTTCAGGGATCAAAGACTCCACCCCCTTTAAAGCTAAAATGAGTTATATTTGTTTTTATTTGGATTAAAATCACATAGCGATCTCATACCGCCTATCTTATGATGCAGCATTTAAACGCAATGATGTATTCATTGTACGCGCGTAGTGCACATTAATGCCAAATCTCACAGGAAGATTGCTCTCCGAATTTTTCAGTGACACGTTTCGTTAAATTGTGAGAACTGTAATCTCCATTTTTTATTTTGGAAATGGTCAAATGGAAAGGGTATATTGTTGCGCAACATTTTTATACACAAATATGGCATGCACATTTCGGGCCAGACGGGCAAAATGTGTTTAAAATAATTAATTAATAACACACATTTACACATCAGTCAGTAATTATATCATCAATTTCTCTTTTTTCAGATTGATGTAACATAAAATGCTGTTGACTCTGTCAACTCAAATTGTTCAAATTAATTGTACCGTTATGATAAAAATGAAGATCTTGTACGACTAAAAGAAATTGATTAATCGGTCCATGTTCTCTTTTCAATAAAAATCCATTTACATTCACATCCTTCACCCATGCATGACACTTTGAATTTGAATTAGCCCGCGCATTGAGGGGAAATGCGCAGCAATCAACACAGGATCGATACGGCTTACATGTATGTGCTTGTTAACAATTGGTGTCTTTTCCCGCATAGTGTTGTGAAAATGTGCCTTTTGAAAAGAGACTCATTTTCTATAAATTGTGCTAATCATTTTTTTCTATTGATTTTTATTTTTTAAACTTGCAACACAGAAAGACATTTACAGATACAGAAAAGTACAAAAATACAGAGTTATACAATTGCATATACACTAAATAATCATATGTATCCAAATGCGGCCTTTGATGATACAAACATAAAAAAGTTTCCAAATATGAACCATGGTGGTATACAATCATAAATTGTGCTAATCATGGTTTATCTTTGTTGTTGGGTGTCATGGTTGGTATCAAATTGTGCCCAAAATATTCATCCAAATGTCTATTTAGCCTGTTTGGTAACAAAAAACAAAAAAACGAAAGTTACTTTAAAGGACCTAAATTGATTCTAGCTTAGACTTAGAAATCAAAGGTAGCCGTGGTCCACCATTGTTTGGGCGAAATTCAACTATCACGTGGTCATTAAATAATTCATCATTCACTATTTCACCGTTTGTGTTATTAATTGATCACAGGGTGACGCGAGTTATATAATGATCTCAATTGAGGGTTAGTAAATCATCGTCTGAGTTATTAAATGACCATTCGCGGTCATTAAATGATTGTGTGTTGTCAATATTGTGTTCAATAAACGATCACCTGTGGTTATTTAACATTGTTTAACAACCGGTCGAATCTTAAAATTATTGCATGGGGTTATATTGCAATAACTTATGGTCATTGAAAGATCCCCTGTGGTGGTCATTGAATGATCCCCTGTGGTCATTGAGTGATCCCGTGTGGTCATTGAGTGATCCCCTGTGGTCATTAAATGATCCCTTGTAGTCATTAAATGGTCTGCTGTGGTCATTAAATGATCAGGTGTGGTCATTAAATGATCCCCTGTGGTCATTAAATATCCCATGTGGTCATTAAATGATCATTAAATGAGCCCGTATGGTCTTTAAATGTTCCCTTGTGGTCCTTAAATGATTCCCTGTGATCCTTAAATGATCCCATGTGGTCCTTCAATGATCCCCTGTGGTCAATAAAAGATCCACTGTGGATATTAAATGATCCACTGTGGTCATTAAATGATCCCCCGTGGTCCTTAAAAGATCCCCTGTGGTCATTAAATGATCCCCTTTTGTCCTTAAATGATCCCCTGTGGTCCTTAAATGATCGCCTGTGGTCCTTACATTATCCCCTGGGGTCCTTAAATTATCTCCTGTTGTCCTTGTGGTCATTAAATGATCCCGTGTGGTCTTTAAATGATCCCCTGTGGTCATTAAATATCCCATGTGGTCATTAAATTATCATTAAATGTTCACTTGTGGTCCCTAAATGATCCCCTGTGATCCTTAAATGATCCCCTGTGGTCATTAAATGATCCCCTGTGGTCATTAAAAGATCCCCTGTGGTCCTTAAATGATCCCATATAGTCATTAAATGATCCCATGGAGTCATTAAATGATCCCATGTGGTCATTAAATTATCATTAAATGTTCACTTGTGGTCCTTAAATGATCCCCTGTGATCCTTAAATGATCCCCTGTGGTCAATAAATGATCCCCTGTGGTCCTTAAAAGAACCCCTGTGGTCCTTAAATGATCCCATATAGTCATTAAATGATCCCATGGAGTCATTAAATGATCCCATGTGGTCATTAAATGATCCCTTGTTGTCATTAAATGATCTCTTGTTGTCCTTAAATGATCCCCCGTGGTCCATAAAAGATCCCCTGTGGTCCTTACATGATCCCCCGTGGTCCTTAAATGATCCCCTGTGGTCCTTACATTATCCCCTGGGGTCCTTAAATTATCCCCTGTTGTCCTTAAATGATCCCTTGTGGTCATTAAATGATCCCGTGTGGTCTTTAAATGATCCCCTGTGGTCATTAAATATCCCATGTGGTCATTAAATTATCATTAAATGTTCACTTGTGGTCCTTAAATTATCCCCTGTGATCCTTAAATGATCCCCTGTGGTCAATAAATGATCCCCTGTGGTCCTTAAAAGATCCCCTGTGGTCCTTAGATGATCCCATATAGTCATTAAATGATCCCAAGGGGTCATTAAATGATCCCATGGGGTCATTAAATGATCCCATGTGGTCATTAAATGATCCCTTGTTGTCATTAAATGATCTCTTGTTGTCCTTAAATGATCCCCCGTGGTCCTTAAATTATCCCCTGTTGTCCTTAAATGATCCCTTGTGGTCATTAAATGATCCCGTGTGGTCTTTAAATGATCCCCTGTGGTCATTAAATATCCCATGTGGTCATTAAATTATCATTAAATGTTCACTTGTGGTCCTTAAATGATCCCCTGTGATCCTTAAATGATCCCCTGTGGTCATTAAATGATCCCCTGTGGTCCTTAAAAGATCCCCTGTGGTCCTTAAATGATCCCATATAGTCATTAAATGATCCCATGGGGTCATTAAATGATCCCATGGGGTCATTAAATGATCCCATGGGGTCATTAAATGATCCCATGGGGTCATTAAATGATCCCATTGGGTCATTAAATGATCCCATGTGGTCATTAAATGATCCCTTGTTGTCATTAAATGATCTCTTGTTGTCCTTAAATGATCCCCCGTGGTCCTTAAATTATCCCCTGTGGTCCTTAAAAGATCCCCTGTGGTCCTTACATGATCCCCCGTGGTCCTTAAATTATCCCATGTGGTCCTTAAAATATCCCCTGTGGTCCTTAAATTATCCCTTGTGGTCCTTAAATGACCCCCGTGGTCCTTAAATGATTCCCTGTGGTCCTTAAATTATCCCCTTTTGACCTTTAAATGATCCTCATTGATCCTTAACTGATCTCCTGTGGTCCTTAATTAATCCCTTGTGGTCCCAATGACCACGAGTGATCATAATAAGAACCACAAGGGCGATCATAATAAGGACCACAAGGGTGATCATAATAAGGACCACAAGGGGGATCATTTAAAGGACCACAAGGGATCACTTGTGGTCATTGAATGATCACTCATGGTCATTAAATGACCACTTGGGTCTTTAAATTATCACATGGATTGAAATGATCTTATGTCATGAATATATTTAGTCAGACAGTTCAGTCATCTGTGATTCAACGGTGTCTATTGGTGTCCCATTTGAATGATTTCGGTTTTAAATCCGTATTCAAGCGGTGAACCAAACAAAATAAGTATAGGCTACCATACCTATCCAATCCGATCCAGTTACTGTGACGCGTGGTGTTCCACAGGGCTCAGTACTCGGTCCCCTCGCGTTTATCATGTATAGCGCTCCAATCGAGCAGATTGTGAATGCCCACAATATGAACTGTACAGTATACGCTGATGACTCGCAAGTCTATGTCTCTTTCAAGCCCACTGAATCGGCTAATATTATCCCAGTTATCGAACTTTGTATTAGGGATATCAAATGCTGGATGACACAAAATATGTTGATGCTGAATGATAGCAAAACGGAAATACTGCATCTACACTCTCGCCACATTCCATTTCTGCCATTATCATCTCTTCAAATTGGTGATTCAAAAATTGACCTTGCACCATCCGCCAAGAATCTCGGTGTTGTCTTTGATGATGGTATGACGATGTCCCAACATGTTAGCAGCATATGCAAAAGCGCATCGTATGCCCTGTACAAAATTGGTCGGCTGCGAAGATATCTCAATCGGACATCCACTGAATCGCTGGTGCACGCCTTTATTACATCGCGGCTTGACAACTGCAATTCTCTGCTTTTTGGTTTGCCAGCCTGTGAGCTGAATAAGTTGCAACGCATTCAAAATGCAGCTGCCAGGCTTGTGTCGAGGGTCAAAGGACACTGCCACATGAAGCCAGTTCTTCGCCAACTTCATTGGCTTCCTGTCAGAAAAAGAATCATGTTCAAAATAATCCTCATAGCCTTCAAAGCAATCCATGGTCTCGCTCCCGAATACATTCAGGACATCATTACCATCCGCACACCATCTCGTTCTCTTCGTTCCTCATCAGATATCCAACTGAAATATCCACCCCTAAGACTGCTCAGGACCGCGTCATATGGACACCGTGCTTTCTCAGCTTCTGCACCACTTTTATGGAACCCGTTGCCGGTGCAAATCCGTAACATCCGCTCACTGAGTCTTTTTAAATCAAAACTGAAAACACATCTTTTTACATTGCCAGATGTTTAACTTATATATGACTCTGTATTATCGTTATTATTATGTTTTCATAACTTTTTATATTCCTAATGTGCAATATTGTGTGACAATTCAGTCTGATTCGGACCTTCCATCCATTTCGGACGCATGATCTCTTTGTGTGCGTTCGTCCGATGTGTCTGGGGAGTCCGAACCACACATTGCAGTGCTGGTGACTGCTTTCTTGCTCATTGTCATGTGCTTTTTAATTATCTTTTTATTGGTTTTAGTCTGCATTCTTATCATGTATTTTTGGTATTTTGTGATATTGTTCATGTAAAGCGCTTTGTGTTATTTGTAAGGCGCTATATAAACACGGTATTATTATTATTATTATACAAACAGGTGTCTACTCCAGTAGGGGTGATAAGGTGCTCGGCAGATTGGTTTCAAGGACGGTATATTTTAGGTATTTCAAGATGGCAGCCAGTGCCCATCTTAGATTAAGAGGTCAGAGTCACCCCTAAACATCACAATGACTCCTCTATTGGATTTGTAATATCAGAATTAGTGGAAAATGACACCCCATTCATCTTTCTAGCTCACCTGGATTGTAACAACGAATTTGACCGATTAGCAGTATTCCAGTATGGCCATGTGTTTTGAACTCGCCACCCTTCCCGTTGCATGTCTAGATTTTTGCCGCGACGCTTCGGCGTCTCGCATTAGAGACGAGATTTCTTAGTATTCAGTTTGCTGAGCACCATTGTCGAAGTTTTAGATTGGACGTAACAGCGTAAATATTAAAGCTCTTATCGGTTTTGGCTAATGAAAAGGATTGTATCAACATTTGTTTGGATAATTTTTTTCAAAGACATTCATAGATAGCCATGATTCAGATAATTAATCATGCAAATGTCATGGGGATGACATTCATATGCGATGTTAAGGAGGTAGAACTTTGTGAATGACAGTGTCCGAATTAAGGAAAAAAATCTGGTTGCCCGCCGGGCAACCTAGCAGGAAATTATGGTTGCCCGGCAGAATTTTTGGTTGCCCGTATTTGATGTGTTTATTTTGTTTAAAGGGGCATTGAGAGATACGTATGGGAGTGCGCCCTCAATTATCCTGGAAATCAGGTTTTTTTTCATCAAAGTAATACTTAGGCATAGAGGCCTACTAACTACCATCTGAAACAGTTTACGAACATTCGCCGTTTATCATATAACATTTCATGATTTTCTTAGTTTCGATATGATCATATCGAAACTCAGGTGCTGAATTCGGAAGTTATGCATCGTTTTACTCACAGACTTTCGCGGCAAATCTCAACCCGGAAGTGCCGTTATTTGCTTATTTTGACATGAAGGCGATGTCGGAATTGTATGACATTTTGGATTTGGGCTATGCTGATGATTATCTTTACATTATTTGCTCATTTAGTATATCGATACATCTCTCAATGCCCCTTTAACTTAGTAATCTACATCCAATGCGATTATGCGCCGCGCTAGACGTCACAGTTGTGATACTGAACACAATTGTGACAGTAATTTAAAACATGAATATGTTGCTAATAACTAGTAATCACATCACAGTCACTCACACCATCATCATCTTGTTATTTTTAAACTTTATTCTTTCAGTTTCAGAAGTTTCTCTGTTGTTGGAGCTATTACTATAAACATATTGAGATTGAGTATTTCGGCCACAAAAAACTTGAACTTGAATGTACATGTACTTAATAAAGAGATAAAGATATTTGTATCACATGATATAAGTGTAAATGTTGAGTTGACAGTTCAAGTTGGGTTATATATTGGAATTTTTAAGGTACACGTAAAGTAGGGTTAGTTAGTGTTGCTGTGCTGTTGTTGTTGCTGCTGAATCAGCCTTCAATCCTCCTATACAAACTACAGCTACTGTACCACGCGTACGGTATAATTAGGATACATACTAATAAGGCCCAAATAAGATCATGGAAGTACAATGATAGATTGATATTTCCGTATGAAACTTGGATTATATAATTATTATTTAGATGATTTTGTTTCATTCACAGTTCTGTAAAATATTTAAATTCATGTGTTAACTTCTAGTAAGATTTTTGGTTGCCCGCCGGGCAACTGCAAAAGTAAATGTTGGTTGCCCGGTGCTAATTTTGGTGGTCTCGGGCGACCGGACCACCACTTGCAGACAGACAATGTTCTATTTGCCTAAAGCATGAAATTATCATCTAAATCAAAAGTTAAAAAGTAAGGGACTTTTAATGTTTACCAATTTTGAAAAGAAACTCCACCCAATGTGAAAAAGAAGTATAAGCCAGTATTAATTATCCAAGACCACTTCTTTACACATTTAAATGTCCCTAAAAATTAGCCTGGCCCACTGTAGAAACAAAGCTTTGGATTACTCATGTGTGATGCACATCATGTACTCGTCAAAATGAGAATTATTACTCAGTGATTTGAACAAGCAGCACTATAATAACAGTTTAACATAGAAAAGAATAACATATTATAGTAGTTGACAAGAGATTAACACGTTAAACACACAATTCTTTGCACTTTGTCTATACACAATGGTGTGTATTTTCAGTCTGATATATCCGATAATTATATGGTCTAAAATTCTAATGAAATGGTATTATGTAAAAGATGATGAAAAAACAATGGACCTAATCTCATTTGGTTTCATGATGAGAAACATTAATGCGTCCGGCCGGATATGGAAAATGTGGTCTTACAGCCACGGGAGTGCCCTGTCGAAGGGATTGCTTCATTAATGAACTTGGGAAATGATGGGTTCATTTTGGGACAGTCTGAAGACCCGTTACTGTACACGCTTTATGGAACATGCCTCGTATAGAAGAGAAAAAACATGCAAGGATGTATAGTGTCCTGGTATTTAAGGTGAAATAATAAGCACTGATTTAGGACGTGTCTGAAAAATCAGAGCATTATATCCCCCACGAATGGCCTAATAGCAGATAACGCAGTTCCAATTGACATAGCCCATCGTCAGATATGTGGTGGCAAGAAAAATATATACAAATCCATCAAAATAAATGACCAATTACCACTAAAACGTCCTAATTCACACTTATGACGAAATGAGCCCAAAAAGCACCCCAAATCACCCAAAAAGTACCCAAAAGTAGCCCAAAAATCCCCCAGAATGACTGTTATTATTATTTTTAGAGATTTACCTATCACATATTCCTAATTATACCATAAGAGGTGGTGTGCAAATGTTTTACATGCCAAGTACTCCCATTTTATCAATTTCAATACCATCTAAAAGTCAAAACAAGATGGCCGCCAAAAGTAGCCCAAAAAGCGCCCAAGACACCACTTAAAAAATGCCCACCCGGAATTTTTGAAATCTACACAAAATGTTGATCAAAATATGAAATTTGTGGAGATTGTTTATAAAATGCCCGAAGGGACGAAAAATTGAACATAAGCCTATGTACTATTGGGACATATCACTGTTTAATGGAAAGCTGAAGTTTCCTTCTTTTTATATCCCCCTCCCCCACCCCCATCAATCAATGTTGGGGAACTGCCACGGCTTCTGATAACATGACTCGGATCAACATTGCCTCGGGGGAGAGGGCGATTTTCCCCTTAATCTGTTAATTCGGACAAAGTGTGCAAACCTTTTTTTCCTTGATAGTCTGAGCGAAATTCTAAATTTACCATCTAAAATCAGTTTTTTGGCTATAACTTTCAAACTGAAAGTCGGATTTTGATCAGATTTTGAACAATTATTTAAAGGAATATTGTAAGCATTTCCTGAAATTGACAAATATGAATAAAGTCATTCACTCAATACTAAGGCAGGATACGTAAATAGTCATGAACAATTTTGGGCTGAGTCGTCCTCGGATCGGACTCCAGATTCATCTTAGCACCAGATTATGGTGAGGCGTGGTGTTGAAATTTTACGCCACTTTATTTGTTATCAAAACACGTAGTTATGCGTTCATTTTGGATAGATACGAGTGTTAATCTGGTTATAATGATTTATCAAAAGCATATCAATTCGATTCATAAACATAAAGTACTCAACAAAAGAAAATCATGCACTTTGTTTAGGTTCTTTAGAGTAACTTCCAATTAATTTTTTGACCAAACAGACTAAAAAGACATTTGGATAAATCTCTTCGGCACAATTTGATACCAAAGTTGCCACCTAACAACAAAGATAAACCATGATTAGCACCATTTAAAGAAAGTTAGTCACTTTTCAAAAGTCACATTTTCAACGCACGCAAGCCGCGAAAATGCTGTGCGTGGCACTTGAATGGCCGGGAATAAAATGGATATTGATCACACAGTGGAACTGCGTTGGGTCGTGCCTGAGCGAGCGGGCTTTTTGATTATGAACAGGTAACATGTGATCTTTTCTTCCCGCGTAGTGTATTGACAATGTGACTTTTGAAAAGTGACTAATTTGCTTTAAATTGTGCTGATAATGGTTTATCTTTGTTGTTAGGTGGCAATGTTGGTATCAAATTGTGCCGGAAAGATTCATCCAAATGTCTATCTAGTCTGTTTGGTCAGAAAAAAATCGGAAGATACTTTAAAGGACCTAAACAAAGTGTATGACTTTCTTTTGTTGAGCACTTTAGGTTGCTACCATAAGGTAATAACTATTCATAAAACTCTCGTACTCGAATAAAACTAATACTTGTAAATATACCAAATGTAATCCGAGACGGCAGTGCCGTCTATGGCAAGCCGGATGCGCAATAATTCCAGATAAACCGTGTTTAATATCGTCGATTTTGTCAACAGATAAACCCTGTTTATCGGCAATAAACTCTGTTTTTCGATCTACATGCAAGGTTTATCGATAAATTCTGTTTTTTGCACTGTTAACCTTATTTATCGGCGTTAAACAGAATTTTCGAATGATTATAAGATAAACCGTGTATATCGAAGGAAAAACTTATTTAATAAATATATTTATGACTTCTTGGTGAACTTTTTCACAAATTGGGTTGAATTCATTCAAATCCCTTATATAATATTAACGGCGTTATAATATACTGCAAGGACTTGACTTTATAAGCTGTCGAAGTTACAAATACCTTAATCATTTTGGTTAAATTATGTTGGTTAAATTAATGTTACAATATCTATATAGCGTAAAACACTGAGTGTCCAAAAAGCACGACACAGATTAAACTTATGTTAATAATTTAACATTTTCCACGCGGCAGTCGTATGCAGACGACAGTATAAACATTTCACAATATGTTTCACAAAAGTTAACATTATTGGAATCACCATGGAAAGTGCATTAAAATAAATACAAACATGCCAATTATTGGTTCAGTAATCCTTGAGATATACTGGGAAAGGGTTCTGAAAAATCTGTTTGGTATGTGGTAAAATTAATAGTCGCGTGGAAAGTGTCAACATTAAAGATCGATTGTTTGTAAATACACCTGAAGAAACAAGAATCAAAACAGCAAATAAAAACAAGACAGCAGACGACGACAATAATTGACCACATTCAGTAATTTGGGTTATAAAAACAAAGCATACTATATATGAAGAGCTTAGTTCCAAAAGGCGCTAACTCACTTTTTTTGTTGAAAAAATTGAGTTAGGTGCAGAACATGAAAGAGCGTTACAAAATACTTATCCAAACATTCGCCCCTAGAATGTAAAGTCACTATACCTATAGGCATGTTGCCGATCCAACGATCACGATATCCTATGCGTGTCTGAAAAACATTAAGTTGTTCAAGACAACTACCAGCGTTTGCAATGCAAACCAGAATTCGCACAAGCATTGGAATTAAAATTAACCGTTGCGTTCGACAATACCCGACCGATTATCAGCTAAAACCGACGGTTGTAGATGTATTCATACTGCCTCCGATTCCGTACATCCTGTACCAGAGGATACATGATTAAATCTACAAAGGTTGGCGATATATAAGCTCAACAAACAAATTAGGACAATGACAAAAAGGGTCTATTTTGGCAATGAGTGGGCATAGCCGTTTATTCACAAAATTCAAACAATTTCGGCGGATACCCAAGCTCGTTAACCCGAGGTTCGGCCAAACCAGTTAAGAACATTACAATTCCAATTCCTATCACCTGATAAGACACTAGCATAATTCAATAGTGTTAACTGTCGTTACGCAAACGCGGCTGCTCACATCCTACTATGAGAGGCTCACATAAACATTACCAAAATGTTCATTGGAGAGTAACATACTCACTGTATGCCGAAGATAGATGCTTATCTCTCTACTCTCTGCGTACGGACAGTTAAATTGCAGTTATAATTTCTTGATTTTGAGCTTAGATACCCGCCAAAAAGAGCGGTAACTAATGCCGCGAATTCGCCAACCAGTTACATAATGCACGCGCTAAACTAGCTGTGAAACAGGCATTGCACTCCTCACTCAAACGCAGCCAATCATGAATGTAAAGGTGGGTGGACTTGTAAGAAGATTATGGATGCGGGATATAAAAACCACCGACCTGATTGGCTAGTTTTTGGGCCTGGCGGTTGCAAGCACGACGGCATTTGTCGATAGCTTTATTACACAAAGCCCCCGGTACTATGGATGGAGGGGGCTCGGATGCAAGTAGGGACTTTACCTTTGCATGAGTGGCATTAAAGTTGCTTATGCAGCTCTCCGCACGATACTACTCCCAACAACCCATATCCTGCCATCTGTAAAATTTAATATATGCGAAATTAAATATAAAAAATAAATGAATGAATAAATAAATAAATAAATATCAACATTATTGATGAGCATAAAGTTTGTGTGTCAGGTGATGCCTGTAGGGCTGCGGAGGTTAATTTTATTTTATTTTTTTATTTTTTATTTTTTTATTTTTTATTTTTTTTTGAAATGACGACTGATATAATCATAATGACTCCTGCCTTGAATAACTGCCATACTGACAAGGCACTGACCTGTCAACAACCCTGTAAATGAAACAACATTGTCAAATCACTGCATGCAAACTATACCCCGACATGGGATTTGAATATATGACTGGTAGGCGTCAGACTGCCACCGCCCCATAACTTTGATAGTATTTCCAAATATGTTGTTGTACGTGGCCGTTGTCGCGCCGCCAATCCGAACATGCCGAAAGGAGTTGAATAATTTGAACTATGGTGACCTAATGGTACAGTGTAAAACCCGAGAAAAGTGCTTCCCGTAAGACATTCCGTTACCCCTATCGTGTTGGAGCATGCGATTGGTATAGAAATGTGGGGTATTGTCTCCTCGATAAGAATATCGCTGTTGGTAAATTAAAATCGTGTGCTAATTAGCTTTAATTAACCAAAATAAAGAACCAATATCTAAATTTAATGCAGTATATACTATTTTAGCAACACTACTCTATTGAATTTACGGCGAACTCACTAATGTGTCTCTTTGTGCTGCTATTGAATGGAGTTGCCACCTCCAGTTCGAATCCCATTGATCATGAATATTTTAAAGGAAACTAACCGCGAGTTCCTTTTAGGAATATTTACTGGTATTGTTCTCAGGTATGCAGCTATCGCTCGTAAATCCGACGTCATTCGTCTTAGCATGCTGTATTCAGCTCTGTGTACTAAAGTGTGACACGGAGGGACTGGATTCTCTGAATCGTCAGATAGCTATGGACGAGTTAGGGACTGACACGGTTATTTTATTGAATAATTTTAGAAGCATAATCAAAGCTAACTACTTGGCAATAAGGATATCGATTTAAAATGATTATGAGTTAACAGTTTCATGTTTGGAAAAGGGACGAGATGTCTATTTATTTATCTATTTATTTCCTTTATATTGAAACAAGTGATCGCAACCAATATCGAGGTCCGTATTTTATTATGTTATAACTACATGATTAATTTCATAAAATCCTAAATAAAAATAAAATAATTAAATATTTGGCATTCTCATTTTTGGTCGCGGGCGGGAAACAATACGCCTAAACACAGAAGAGTATTTTAATTGGCCTAGAACACCTCGAGTCATTATATTGATGTTAACTTCGGGATGATTTAATTTAAATATACTAATTTATGCTTTTATAAGAGATACGACATCGTGTTGGTATAATAATTAATTTCCCGTAAGCCACCCACAGTTTCAGCAATCTCTTTAGCGGTATTTAGTTTGTTTGTGGTTTCGGATTGTTATCTCAGCAGATGAGGATCCTGAGGAAAACCCACGTTAAAGGGACACTAAGAGATGTGTTGGAGGCAGCGCCCTCAATTATGATAAAAACTGAGATTAGTTTATTTTTATAATTGTATTACATGTATGAACTTACACCTATAAGGATTAAGAAAAATCAGCTCTTTTTGTACAAGAAAACGTCGATTCAAAAAATGCTTATCCCGCGGGACCAGCATTTTACGTCCGACAGTATCCCCGTGCAGTACGCGTGATACATAACGCGAACCATATTTGCATAGAGGGCGTTTTTCAATAAATAGCGATGATATTGTTTAAATCTAGTTTTGCTGTGTTTTTTGTTAGTAGAAACAACAATAATGGCGATTTTTAATGTTCATCTTGAATTCTGAAGTAAATTTTTAAACATTTCAACTTTTCAACACCACTTAATGTCCCTTTAAATGCTGTGAAATCTATGCCAAGATCTATATGGCCTTTTTAAAATGAGTTTAATTTGTCTTTAAGATACTTTAAAAATGTGTTGTAATTGATTCACCGTCAATACAAATGACTCGTGGGGGCAGATCCCTAGTGCTAGACTCATTGAAATGCATATAAATCTCATATGGTAGTATTCAGGTCACTTACTTAACAACCAATGATTCCCCCTACAACAAGCCATAATACGCCTATGCCTTAAATTTTAATTGCCACTGAACCATGCACTTAAGGGGGCTGTGCACCTTCAGGTACAGCCTCCGTAAAACTGCCGTAACTTTTTTATTATTCATTAAATCTATATAAAAGTATACATTTTCTTGCAGAAAAGGGTTCAATGAATCCAACCATGATCATGAAATTGACCATTTTGGGAGAAAATTATAAAAAACACGTTTTTTGACCCATTTTAGGTTTGGAAAAGATAACTCAAAATATATTTTGTTAAATTTTATCATACTAGTTTAATTATATTCCTCATGCAATTCCCTAGGAATCGTTTTTTTTAATTTTTTTTTTACTTTATTATTTTTTGAATTATCGAACAAAAAGTGCCAAAAAATATGATTTTTTACCAAAAAACGTGATTTTCACGATTTTGGAGGTTAAAAAACAGGGTTTTTTGGCACTTTTTGGTCTGTAATTCAAAAAATAATAAAGTAAAAATTTAAAAAAAAAAACGATTCCTAGGGAATTGCATGAGGAATATAATAAAACTAGTATGACAAAATTTAACAAAATATATTTTGAGTTATCTTTTCCAAACCTAAAATGGGTCCAAAAACATGTTTTTTATAATTTTCTCAAAAATGGTCAATTTCATGATCATAGTTGGATTCATTGAACCCTTTCCTGAAAAAAAATGTATACTTTTATTAAGATTAAATGAATAATGAAGAAGTTACGGCAGTTTTACGGAGGCTATGCGAAGGTGCACAGCCCCCTTAAAACAATATTGGTCTAGGATCGATAAACTGTGTGTGTATAGTTATCAATCGATCACTCTTCATTTTTAATAAAATAAACAAATAAAAACGTAAGACTTGAAAATAAAGCCCCTTTTCAGGGTCAATTAATACACCAAGTCATTTGTTTACGTGTTTTGTGTCACTTTCGTGGTCATTTGATACAAAAAATGGGTGACTAAAAACAAGAAGTGTAACTTTATTTAAATTGTAGTTGGTGTATAGTTGGCTATCATGGAAAGGGTTTATTCTTTAAGAGTGCATAAGGCAGTCTTCCTACATATGGTACACATGATAGACGAATTACTCTAGCTCCAGTTCGAGGCCCGCCCATGCAAGGACGATAACTAGGGGTCGAACGGGTTGGTCCATATCTTTGAAAAGACATACATTAGGAATGTTTGTAAATAACCATTATTATTATTTTTTTTGTTTGTAAATATGTCGTTTACTCTCCTATCCCGACTGGTCCTAATTAAGTTTAGAAACTGTTGCACACCAATAACACTAAAAATAGGTGTAAATTCACGCACGGTGCTGTTTATATGAATATTATGCTCAGGTGAAGATATCAATGTAATAATTCATGAAGTGCTATCTACTGAAGATAGCAATATAGCATATGTTATCTGAAGATAGCAATGTAGTATATTAGTATACTATCTACTTAAGATAGCCATATAACATACAGTTATCTACTAAAGATAGTAATGTGTACCATGTTAATGGGTACTATCTACTGAAGATAGAAATGTAACGCCGGGTGTTTATCTACTGAAAAAGCAATAATATTGGGTTATATCTAAGTGATGAATGCAATAATGTATGGGTGCTATCTACTGTAGATAGCAGACATCCGAGTTGTAATGGTTTGTGTATTTGTTTGTTTGTTTATTCGCGAACTGCACTACACCTTAACCAGCTTTAAACTAAGGCCTCCTCCATGCAACAACAAAACATTCAGAGATTTTTGTTATCCTCCAAAAGAATTATATATGAATTAAAACAGCAACACCCCTATTCAATTTCCTTTGGGTACCGATGATGTTGACAAATTAGGTGTCATTGTAATGATTGCAGGTATTAAATCGATTTCACTAAAAACGAGTTCCGCTAATACCCGTGATTCCAAAGCTATAAAAGGGCAACCCATCGGTCCATTTCAATAGCGTCTTTCTACTCAATAGACAACAGACAAAGCAATCGATTCACAAATGACGGTCATTTGAATGGAAAGTGATGGTACATTGGCATACGCTATAACTAATTTTAGGGACTGCAGTTTTGTTTCGCTTAATTAGGGTACTTAGCACATGTTTTTAATTTACCAACAGCGGTATTCATATCGGGAAGAACAAATACTACACGACTACATGAATCGCATGCTCCAACACGATAGGGGTAACGGAAATTATGTTAATGAGCTACCTTTTCCTGTACCATAACGTGGTGAGAGCTTTCCGCAGTACGCTTTGTACTTGGGAACGAGTGAGAGGTGATTTATCAAAGTGACAGATTAATGGTCCTGTGTGTGCGCCTCTCAGGTTGACAAACTTCTGTAATGTGATAAAATGGGCAAATTGGGGTGGCTATGATTTTCAGAACGGTACCACGGCCGAGTTGATCTGTTTTCGAGAAACGCACCTTCACCTCTATAATTGGAGGCGATGAGTCACGAAAAGTTATACCGGATAGTTGCAAAACTTTAAGAATAGAGGCCTTCCTGCTTGGCATAGCAAATTCGCTGATTCGTAGCAATGCGAAAAAAGGCTAAAAGAAATTCTTGAGCAAGGTGAATTTGACCTCTTAAAACCTTCCAAGATCTTTATAATAATGAAATGGGAAGATAAACACGTCATACCCTTTAACTTGTGTAATGCACTTATTGCTGCTAAGTAAGGTTTCACGGTATTAAGTGATCGTCCGGAAAGATAGAGGAATACTATAAACAAAACAAAATGGTTAATAGGAACTGGCCACATATAAATTAAGAATGATTAGTTCTAAATGAATCAAAAAACAGTCAAACCAGTCTTGTATGCTTTCCAAGTTGATCCGACTGCTGACTCACTCAGTAACCCTCTAGATTCCGCTCCAAGAGCTTCCAAATCTGCTCTGGGAACGGTGTCCTGTCCTTGTCTGCATGCGGGGCCAGCCTCCGAAATCTCTGCATCTGAAAGCGAGAAAGTGCATCACGTATGTCATTTAATTTTTCAGGTATGTGCTCAGCACGTAACAGTATATTACATTGTGAACATTTGAGAACCAAGAAACGCAATAGCGCCATTATGCGTGGGCATTTTGCAGTCTGTTTATTAATTACTTGAACAACGCCTTGGTTATCGCAATGCAAGATTTTTATTTTTTTTATTTTTTTTTTATTTTTTTTTATTTTTTTTATTATTTTGTATTACTATTTTATTTTTTCACCCCATATACGCATTATAGGAAACAACTCAAGAAAGCAATAGTTTGTCCTTTACGTTCACTGAGAAAGTGTGAATCCCAGGAGCCTTGAGCCCATCTGCCACTGAAATAGGCCGCAAAACCCCACTACCACTTGCATCGGTATAAAGATGTATGTCAGAACTAAAGGACCATTCTCGATCTAATAATGCCGACACACCATTATAGTTGTCGAGAAATGTTAGCATATATCTTGAGGTCACCTTTCACCCCATTTGTTAGACGCTTAAAATTATATGGTTTGTTCACACCGCATGTTAAGTCAATCAGTCGCCTCATTAAAACAACCTATTTGTGTTAAGTAACTATAGCCTGGTACTAAAATCAAGCAAACTACGCTGAACATTAATTCATCAAACACATTAATGTCACACTCATTCGGTTCGACGTTCGATATCGATTAAAGTATAATTGTGTACTATAACTATACCAAAGTTGTACACCCACGTGACAAAGCCCACGTGATAAACGCACCAGTTTGCAACTCTGGCCTATTATACCAATTCCTAATGTAGCCAAAATTAGGATTATTCAGTATAACTTGAACGAAAAACACTCCAATAGCTTGTCAACATGTTCAATATTTCAATTTTACCTCATTATGACTTCAAGTTGTAGTGAATTCAATATAGTCATTAGTAACCGTACCAATGGGAAGTTCAACTTAAGTTCAGATTGAACACTATTGCGTTAGTAGCATACCGTTACCAGCACCAGAGTAAACACATAAACCGCGATACAAACATATCTTCAACAAAAACAGATGGTTATCAGATTGGTTCGTAAAGCTAGGCATGACCTAAGCATGCCCTTACCAGATGCCAAAAGTCAAATGAAATTCACTATTATACCTGTGAAACTGTATTTTATGAACCGTTAACAAATAATAATACCAGTCAACTAGTACACCGCGTACAAAAAGAAAATGTGAGATGTATGACATGATTCGAGCATTTTGAATAAAACATTCAAAGTCAATACAATTAAATTATGACATAGGTATCTCCGAGAATTATTAACTGTCTGTTCTAAACTGATAAAGCCTAGTACATCCGAGAATTATTAACTGTCTGTCCTAAACTGATAAAGCCTGATTTCAAAATAACAATTTATCAATGTGTATTAATGTCAAGAAAAAAATCTAGATTAAACTACGCAACAAAATCCTCCTATATTACATGAGGAGACACCGATGTCGACAAAACCGGGGGCGTTACCCCAGACTACTTCCTTACCTGATTTTGTCGCAGGTAATGCCTTTAAGCTTTCCAGACGACCCCTTTTGAAGCTCTGGTCTTCGGCATATCAAACAAATTTAATTCCACACAGCACAAAAATTAAGAAATTTAAAGATACTGGAAATCCAACAAACAATATTATACAAACCCAACAAGTACACTCTTAGAAGGTCAGGATCAAATATGAGACGAAAAGGATCAATTTTGATCCAGAAGCGGTATCACATATGAGCTTACCCTTTCCGGATCAAAGTGATCCGACAAGCAGGATCAAAAAGTTTGATCCGAAATGGGATCAAATATTTCTGTCAAATGATACTGAAACGGATCAAAATAATGATCCTTAATCGGATGTACCTGTAGCTTATGATCCTACTCCAGGATCAAACTGAATCAAAGAAAAAGTGAAAACATAGGGGGTCATCGGGTGACAGATTGTAAAAACAAGCATGCATGCAAGGGTCTTTCGGTGACACCGGGCCAAAAAAAGGGTGTTTTTTTTGATGGAGCCTGGTGTGAAACCTAATATTGATTGAGTGCCCCCACCCCCGGGTGCACACTGCAGACTATATATCGAGTGCAGTAAGCTTACTACATCGTGTAGGCCTAGTACATCGCAGTGATCGTGACATTTTGTGAGGTGCATTTTGACCGAAAATCGTACTGATGGCACTGGTCAGGTACAAGAAATTTGTTCACAAGAATAGAGCATGTTCAAACATAAAAAATAAAACTACTTTACCGACAAAATCATGTAACATTTTACAGATTAGACTGGATAACTTACCGCGGTATTTCACCCTTGTTTCAACTGTGGCGACCGAATTCAAAAGATCGTCTGCTTGTCGTCTATCGGTTTGCGAAAGAGTGACGTCAGTCACTCATTGACCAATGAACTGTTTCATCGAATTGATCCGGAAATCAGATCAAAGTTGATCAAGGTGAATTTGATCCGTTTGTCTATCTATCTATCTGGAAACGGATCAAAACGATCCGAAAATGATCCTTAAAGGATCAAAACGAAGTGAGCCGGAAATCTACTTATGTATTTGATCCTGACCTTCTAAGAGTGTATAATTCCTAGGTACAGCACAGGAGCTAAACGAAAATCTTTCGTTAGAATAAAACGAAAATTGTTTTGAGATACATTCTCAATACAAGAAAATTAAATTTAAAATTGGCGATAACTAGACTGCTGCTGCAATAAAAACTGACCAGGGGTTATCAGGGTTAATTGCAAAGTTGTACTTGAGAAATGAATCGTTAGCTGGGTTCGCCACTGGAAGTAGCAAAGCGAGTTCAACAAAGCTAGATGCACGGATTTTTGCTTTCACCCCTTCTGAAACATTGTTACCTAGCAATGAACATGAGGATAAAAGAGAAAATGGTACGGGGTAATTCATATGCGGAGACACAGAATTCAACAACAGTGGGGGGTGGGGGGGGGGGGGGGGGGCGTTGGCTCGGTATCAAAATTTCCAGTAGACAGCTGAACTAAGACCGCTGACTGAATCGCCGGATCAGGCACAAATCAGCTGCATTTTGGGAGCCACTTGCGAATTAAGATCAAGGGCCACAGATAGGAGGTTTAGTCCAGTCACAACTAACCCTTACCTGGTGTTTGCGCTGATACCGCCTTAGCCTTAGCTGGACGCCCCCGCCCCCTTGTTGAAGCTCTGGTCTTCGGCATATTATATATCAAATTCAAATCACACGGCACAGGAACTAGAAATCCAAAGAAACTGGAACTTCAGCAAACAATAGATCAAACAAGTATTCCTAGATACAGCACTGAAAATGAAAGATAGTACTATGTTAATATTTTGTAAGATTAAGTTAAAAGTGTTAAGTTAAAATTGTGTCACTAACAATTTAAAATTGTGTGAGCGTACTCTGATAAACGTGTACAGTATATGACAGCATGACTCGGAGTGGACGTGGCATGAAAACGGTAGACAAATACCACACTCTGCTGTCAATCACACAGGCGCGCGAAAACGCCAAAGGAGGTGGGCGTAGCTTTAGATAAATCTATGTAATGCAGATAAACTGCATTAAATTCTGAATATTTTAAACTTTGTTCTACATCTGTAACATGTTCGGGTCCCAAGTTATGGCCCTCGGTAATTTCCGTAAATTTCCGAAAATGTGAATATAATTCACTATTTTTAAAGCCAAAATGGTGGAAATATGGTTCTGTTATCATGGTAAAGCATTGATAGGAATGTCCTTAATGAAATGCAATGAAGAAAACGTAAACTGTATGGGATTATTGTTTTGAAAATTGCACACGAACAAAAGTGTTGTTAATTAAAAGAATGTGCCAAATTGTCCACATTTTCAGTGTTCTCACAAAATATCAAAAATACATAATTCAAAAAGTTGAAAAGGTATTTGAATGCGATTTTCTGTTTTCAATGTGATTTGATATTGTCTTTCAGGTGTATATTATTTGGAAATAAAGATTGCTTGGTAAAGTGGTTTTTGAAAATTTGTCGAAACATTTTTGTTCCAAAAGGCGCTAACTCACTGATTTCCGAAAATAAAGAAAGACATAGGAAATACAGTGAAAATATTTTTTTTAAATCAAACCAATTTTTAAGCTTCCACGTATGGTATCTTTCATATGGCAGAAAATTAGCATAATCGAAGAAGTGCAACATCCTCATTTTAAAAAACGTTACTTTTCTCCTATGAAGAGATGGAAATGCTCATACACTTTTCGACCTCAGGTTATCTAACCTCCAGTTGTATTCACTTTTGACCTTAAACAAAGAGCAAAAGTACCGTCGTCACAATTGTGACCAGTCACGTCAAAAAGGACATGTTGTCGGCTAACACATTTTTGAGATAGAGGCCATAATGTGTTAAACAGACGTTCGTTACATTCTTGATTTGAAGTGTTTTATTTGCGCTCTATTTATTGCCTTTCCGAACATTAAGTCTCTAAATATATCATACATGTATTTCAACTACTACGAAAACATCAGAAGTGGTTTACTCTCAATAATGTTGATGTTAAGTGTTCCTATTTTCGCCCTATAACGCCTGAAGTGGTCTACTCTCAACAGTCGTTTCTTGATGTTCTTGATTTGAAGCACTCTGTTTGCGACCGTTAGTACAATGTTCTGCCTCTCCGAACAATAAGTACTATTATTTAAAAATATACCTCAACTTTAGAAGGGAAGCAGCACTCTTTTGACCAACCAGCGTGGACTTAGCCTCATGTGTGTCAATGCTAAACTGTTCAACCGTGTTCTGCTAGTTCGACTTCGGGAGCGATTGGAGATGTTACTATTGCCAATGCAGGCAGGATTCCGACCCGGACGCAACACAGTCGAGCAAATCATATGTCTCCGAATGGCAATCGACGCATGCCGTTCTAGAAAACGAAGCATTGTTATAACCTTTGTAGATTTCTCCAAAGCATTTGACTGTGTTGATCGTAAGGCCCTAAAAGACATTTTGGCTTTATACGACACTCCTGTGACTTTCATCAACGCCATTATGTCCCTATACACTGATACCGCTGCGTGCGTTCGTACATCATCTGGTTGCACCGATGAGTTTGACACAACTTCGGGAGTACTACAGGGCGATACGCTGGCACCGTACTTATTTGTGATAGTCATGGACTACATCATGCGTACATCGCTCACCACTGAGGACGGTTACACTGTGAGAAGGCGCATGTCCGCACGTCATATTGCCGTCAGAATCCCTGCTCTTGCATATGCAGATGACGCTGCACTGATGTCCGACAACGGAGAGGCTGCCCAGCGCCAATTGCACCGTTTCGAGACAGCATCAGCAAAGGTCGACCTTCGTCTAAACGCCTCTAAAACCAAGGTCATGTTTGTTGGCGACACTCCACACACGGACATTCATACCACATCAGGTGTCACCCTTGCGGTATGCGACGACTTCTGCTATTTGGGATGCAATGTGGCAGAGAACATTAGTGCTTTCCAACGACGGCGACAGATTGCATGGGTTGCAGCACGAAAACTCACAGCTGTGTGGAACAGTTCAGCCAGCGACGGCGCCAAAATGCAGCTGTTCAAGTCTACCGTGGAATCTGTCCTCTTGTACAGTTGCGAAGCTTTGGCAATTACAGAAACATTGGGCAGTCGCATTGATGCATCTCATCGTGCCCTGATGCGCTACTGTCTTGGCGTGCACTACCCGGAGCGGCTCTCAAATGACAACCTGTATGCCCGCGCACTGATTGAGCCCGCGACTCTGACACTGACCCGTAATAGACTTCGTCTGGTAGGCCATGCCCTCCGGAGACCAGAACTGCCACTCGCCATGTTCCTGCACCCCAAAAACCAGGCAACTGAACCGTACCGCCTCGGTGGCGCACTACGCCGTACATATCAAGCGCAGCTCCAAGAGGACTTGAGCGCCATAGGCTTACAACCTAATGCCGCCGTTGATGCCGCCCAAAACCGAACTGAGTGGCAGCGGCGTGTGAAGGCACTGAAATAACAATAGACACAACGCCTCGTGTCCCTAAAGAATGAAAGACACGAGTAGCGTCAAATTGATGATGATACTCTCAACATTCATGCATATTACTGCAGATATATCTGACACCTGTATAAGTGTGCATTTCCATGTGTTTCTTTCAGGAAGACGAATAGCGGAATAGGAATATTCTTATTTTATGGAAACGGATTATTATCATACACAAGAGTTACATGACCTTGTTGGACAATTGAATTGTACAGACATATGGAGATCAGACTTCGAACCAAGAAGATTCCCTTGGATTGGCGATGAAGAAAAGTTGGTACAGGAATGAGATTCTAGAGAGATGCAAAAAAGGGTGAAGGGGTGATGGTCGGGTAGAGAGTGGGTAAGTTTGGAATACTGTTGATGTTTATCTATGACCGCTTATGTGTCTGCCGTCGAGAAGCCGTGCGTCCCAAAGTGTGTACTTTCATGTGTTTATTTCAGGAGGACGAATAGCGGAATAGGACAAATTCTTATTTGCGGTTGAGCCCGTATATTAGAAAATAATTACTCAAATATTTTCCTGAGGCTGATTTTTCATATGGAGACAACACTATTTTGATCTTTATCAAGTTTCAGATAACGAACACATTGATTCACCTATGGGAATTACAGATACAGTTACAAATGTATATGTTTGAGAACGGTATATCAAATGATTTATTTATACTGTGTCTCGCATAGCAATAACATGCATCTTTGTGAACTGTAAGCGAGATTATTGTTCTAGATTTGATGTTTGATGGTAGCATATTAAAAACAAAATTATTAATGGCAATAAATATTCGATATTTTGATGAAACAGATATGCGAAGCAATGCAATTAATGTTATTCGTGGCATATTTTCTTCCTATGAAACTAAAGATAATGTACTTTATCTTTTAGTCAAATTGAACCAAAACGTGCGTATTGAAATTGTTTGATTAAAGAAACAAATACACTCTTATTTACTTATCCAATCGTTTGCTCCTTTTCTCTTTTTTTTAAATTATATTAGTTATAGCTGTTCACATCCTTCATAATTCTTCATTTTCTTTTCTATTTGAAGGGTAAAATTATTTCGTCACACTTAATCGATAATGGATGGTCCATACAACCATCCCTAATAATCATGCCAATACAGCTGGTGTCATTTCGTCAAATTAAACTCTGACCATTTTAACTAAAACGTGCAGATTTTTAGAATGAGCTCCAATTGAAATCAAGATTTCTACCATCTGTGATTAAACGAGCTATGACGCGATTTGATGTGGAGTCGAAGTCATACGGTTCGCAAAAAGCGATCAACTTGACAAGTCAACATCCCATAGGGAAAATAGCTGGTTATTGCACGAATTGTTACATGTTTTGCCTCTTTAACAAAGCACAGCTATAATAGTCTATCCATCTGAGAGCGATCTTTGGTGCTCGGATGGGCAGGGGAGATGAGCAAAAATAAGATAAGGATCTCATTTTATTCCAACCTCCGGTCGAACCTCATCTGTAATGTGAATTGAAACAATTAAGCTGCCTTATGCAAAAACACACAACACTGTTCCAATGCATATTATTCTCATCACTCGCATGCACATAGCAGCTACGTCTAGTGTACCATTCAAAGAGAGACAAATATCGAACCATTTGCGCATTATCTGAAATCAAAAGGCTTTGAAATCGTCACCTGTGATTTCGGCCTATGAATAGAATCACAAAGCTGAAAAGGATCGAAAGTGATGGACTTTGAACATTTACTATAATCTTCACCTGTGATTTCGGCATATATGAATAGAATCACAAAGCTGAAAAAGATCGAAAGTTATGGACTTTTAACATTTAGCATTATGTAGGAGGCCCCATTTAATTTTTATTTGCTATCTTGTAATGTTTCCAACCGTAAATAAAGTTTATTTTCTGACTAATGTAAAATGAAAGGTTGTCTTCATCGGGGTCTATCACTCTACATGTAGCTTTTCATAGAGGCCGGTACTACTGTTACGATCACCGCTACATTTTAGCTTATTAGCCATGACTGGCGTAGCAAGTGATCAAGGTCGAAATACCTATCGAGTTCACTCAAAAGTATAAACAACAACAAACGTCTCTGGCTTTAACTATCAAATCAAGTATAAGGTTTATTCAACTAAGATACAAATGAATAGTCATTAATAATAAACAATATTCATGTCCTGGAATAAGTAGAGACTTCTACTCGTTCCACGATTCTATAAATGTCCGGACTTGGCCTGAGACTAGTCTAAATAAATAAGCATGCATGCATTTTGGGGAAATGTTCCATTAGAAGAGCTACAGTAGCATTCTGCGTTGCAGGCCTGTTATATATACACCAGTTACCAAATCTTTAGTAGGTTGAATATTAAATAAAAGTTTGAGGAGAAGAACGCATCGTTTTTCAATGGAAGCTGATGTCTTTTCTTCAGCTAGCACATGTGTGTGTTATCATGGTGGTCGCCATTGATTCTCCTGCTGGCTAAACACAGCTGTCTGCCTTTGCACTGTCTGCCTTTGCACTGTCCAAACTCTAGAGGGCAGTATTTCATACTCCAGTTGAAATACTTAGGGATTCATCACATCTCCCCCTTTAAAAGAAAGAAAGTTGTAGTGTAACAAAACTTTCGTCGTCTGAATACTCATGATGATATCAATGAAATACCGATCTGGTAATAGTGTCCATTGCAATATCACTCCAAATAATATAATTGAAGCGTGGCACATAACAATAACCAATGTACTCGCTCGTTGCATTATCACTTAAGATGATACCGTTGAACAGTTAATAGTATCCATCACTGACAGATGCTGGAAGTGTTCTCATAATCTGAAAGAGGTGCGACTTTCCATCCGCGTAACTGCCAACTTGCAGTTTATAGTGAAGGAACTATCACTTTGAAATGTTTTCATTGATCTTAACTGCCAACTTGCAGTTTAGAGTGAAGCTGATACTTCAAAAAGTGTTTATCAGTGTTACTGCGATACATAATGTTTCTATCATCGGTCTTAACTGCCAACTTGCAGTTTAAGAGTGAAGCTATTACTTCAAAAAGTGTCTATCAGTGTTAACTGCGTACGGCTGACAAAGAAACCATTATTCTTTTATTCAGCTAATGCGGAGACCATTGTTCTTTCATAAAGCTGAAACATTGTTCTTTTATCCGGCTGATGAAGAATCCATTGTTCTTCTATCCGGCTGATGAAGAAACCATTGTTCTTTTATCCGGCTGATGAAGAATCTATTGTTCTTTTATCCGGCTGATGAAGAAACTATTGTCCTTTTAAAATTCATCCCAGTCGAAATCAGCGACTACTGTAATATTCAGCGACATGCATCATGTTTACTTTAAGAGTCTATACTCCATGCAGACCAATTGACGTGCATCATGTCCTGAGTGAATTGTCTTTTTTATTATGACATGTTATTCATGAGTACATATTTAATTTATATCAACATTTTTGTACAACATAATATGACACACTTATTATTTTTTCCAGAATAACGAACATTTTAATTTAGTTGGGCTTAGTGGGTTTTTTACCACTTTCCCTAAAATGTTTTACCAGAATGAAGAACATTTTAAATTAGTTGGGTTTAGTGTTTTTTACCACTTTCCCTAAAATGTGTTCAGAATATTTGTACATTTCAATTAGTTGGGCTTATTGTTTTTTACCAATTTCCCTAAAATGTTTTACCAGAATGAAGAACATTTTAAATTAGTTGGGTTTAGTGTGTTTTTTTACCACTTTCCCTAAAATGTTTTCAGAATATGAACATTTTAAATTAGTTGGGCTAAGTGTTTTTTACCACTTTCCCTAAAATGTTTTACCAGAATGAAGAACATTTTAAATTAGTTGGGCTAAGTGTTTTTTACCACTTTCCCTAAAATGTTTTCAGAATATGAACATTTTAAATTAGTTGGGCTAAGTGTTTTTTACCACTTTCCCTAAAATGTTTTACCAGAATGAAGAACATTTTAAATTAGTTGGGCTAAGTGTTTTTTACCACTTTCCCTAAAATGTTTTCAGATTCAGGGTCCAGCACTCTAATAGTGTGTGGCCCTGTTAATTGTACAACAATTGCATGTACTGTATAATACTAGGTACAGACTCAGAGGCATTGGCTTGTTCTGACCTAAAAGTGCAGACTCAGAGGCTTCGGCTTGTTCCAACTACCTAAAGGTGCAGACTCAGACGGCCCTTTTTTGGCAAAACACTGTAACTCCAAAATTGTCATATTGAGAAATTGAGCTTTAAAGTTTACATGAATGCATTTTTTATATTTGTGAAATTATTCAGTTGTAATGAAAACATGAATATGCGGGTCAGTTTTTACTTTTCTACAAATTGATACTAGGTTTACATATATGATTATTTTGAAGATACAATCAAATTTGTTGAGTTACAGTGTTTTGCCAAAAATACATTGAATTGAATTTCTTTGGCAAAACACTGTAACTCATACAATGGCTGTTAACATGATTTATTTTGTTATTTTCGATTATCCATACATTTTATCACTAAGTTTTTTTTCATTTATATACACAATGTAATGTTAACAATCATTAAAATGGCCTAAATTATGTGTATATGGTGTATGTACAAACGCTGTATCTCATAGATGCTGTCCTTGTATATAAACAGTTTTATGGCAAAACACTGTATCTCACGGAGTTACAGTGTTTTGCCAAAAAAACACGCACTTATTTACACGCACACTCCACGTAACTCCGACATACAGTGTTTTACCAAAAAAGCATCGGTAAATGTGCATACAAACACCTGAGTTAGGGGGTGCTATCTCGAAAAGGGAGCACCTAGGGAACTTGAGAGCTTCAGAAATTGAAGCAGCGCCCCCAAATTGCTGACAAATGATTTTATCTCAAAAAGTCACATTTTGTAGTTACAGTGTTTTGCCAAATGACGGCCCCAGAGGCTTCGGCTTGTTCTGACTTAAATTTAACTTTGGATGTTAAATGTCGTATCGTTCTTTGGATTGACAATAACTTAATACATGTATGGTAGCCTATTATAATAAGACCTGATAATCATGACCTCTATGGGCATGTATTTTGAACAATAATTTCATACATGCATGGTGGTCTATATTTATACCTGATAATAATGACCTCTTATGGGTCTGACGATAAGACGATACTTATGTGATAGTCTATTTTCAGACCTGATAATCATGACCTATTTGGCATGATGATAAGACGAAACTTATGAAAGTCTATTTTAAGACTTGATAATCATGACCTATGGGCATGATGATAAGACGAAACTTATGAAAGTCTATTTTAAGACTTGATAATCATGACCTATGGGCATGATGATAAGACGAAACTTATGAAAGTCTATTTTAAGACCTGATAATCATGTTATACATGTATGTATGATGGTCTCTTATCATTATAAGACCTGACGCTCATGACCTTAATTTTGGTCTATAAGCTTATTATCCCTGTTTTGACCATCAAAGCGTGACACGTTTGTTTTCCCGGACGAGCCCCCAATTCTGTTACGATCACCGCTACATTTTAGCTTATTAGCCATGACTGGCGTAGCAAGTGATCAAGGTCGAAATACCTATCGAGTTCACTCAAAAGTATAAACAACAACAAACGTCTCTGGCTTTAACTATCAAATCAAGTATAAGGTTTATTCAACTAAGATACAAATGAATAGTCATTAATAATAAACAATATTCATGTCCTGGAATAAGTAGAGACTTCTACTCGTTCCACGATTCTATAAATGTCCGGACTTGGCCTAAGACTAGTCTAAATAAATAAGCATGCATGCATTTTGGGGAAATGTTCCATTAGAAGAGCTACAGTAGCATTCTGCGTTGCAGGCCTGTTATATATACACCAGTTACCAAATCCTTAGTAGGTTGAATATTAAATAAAAGTTTGAGGAGAAGAACGCATCGTTTTTCAATGGAAGCTGATGTCTTTTCTTCAGCTAGCACATGTGTGTGTTATCATGGTGGTCGCCATTGATTCTCCTGCTGGCTAAACACAGCTGTCTGCCTTTGCACTGTCTGCCTTTGCACTGTCCAAACTCTAGAGGGCAGTATTTCATACTCCTTTTGAAATACTTAGGGATTCATCACACTACAGTAGAGCTTAAAAATAGCACCAATTAAGACCATTAAAGATGAGATACAGCCAGTGCTTGCCAAATTGAAAACATTTTTTGAAATGGAGAAATTGGAAGGGAAAGCTACCTGTCTTTGCAACATCAATTAAACTGACTCTCATGGCACAACTTGGGTTATGATGATAAAAGCAAGTGGGTAACATAATTATTTTTTATTATGGCCGTTTTTCACTCTACTGATTCCATCGATATTTTCGTCAGAAAATAGCCTCCTCTCCCAGTCAATGGAACGGCTGGGTCACGTGATTGGAAGATCGGTCTCAGATGGATAGACTATAACATGATATTAATTTACTTACTGATACATTTGTGCGGTTAACAAATGTTCACAGTGATGGGTTGCTCCAGGCCTGCGGATAGTTGCATGTGAGTTTTTGCAATGAAGGGTTTTTGGAGACCAGACAATGAAGATGTGCCAGCGTTTATCAAAGTATGCGTATCCCGCATTCATAAAATGCCATGAAATTGTGTATAACGCTATGTTTTTACAACGTTTTTTTAAATATAATACATTATCACGTATTATTACTTGTAGTATTACGTATTAATTATGTCAGATAATAAAAGATAAGATATGTACATGTCACATACATGTAAAATAATCCATGATTTTGTGTTAACATCAAACAATTTTATATTCGGGTATATGGACAATCTTATAAACATGCGTATTGCCATTAATGTGGCTATCATGACTACGTACTTAGAAGCTCGTATATATCATATCAAATCACATATGTTTTAGCATTGAACCTTGTTGTCACTTTATATACCATTTTATGGTTCTAGGGGTCGGACAGACGATTAACCTACATCTTCCACAGAGACGAGTTATGTGAAAAGGAGAACGTGCATCGCGGTTGGCAACGGTGCCTGGATCTTGACGAACAGATGGTATTGGGTTCATGAAACATTGGCATGTGACAGAGTAATGATAATTCACAGGGGGACTAATGACCTTCTCTAGTAACATATGCTCGCAGAACGTCATCGTTATTATAAACTGCTCACAAAAAGTATCGTAACACTTAAACATGATCGAATTAAAGAACGGTCCGAAAGGGTATGGATTAAACAAAGCTAAAAACCCAGTGCATAATTTTGTTGTGCGTATTTTGACACCTCAATCGTTGAGATACGATGTTGCGGAGCGGAGTTATGGTCATTTCAATGATCGTGGGTCCAGTTTCCAAGGTGACACTCATCCCTATTGAAAATCACGAATCTGATCATTCTAAACAGTAATGCAAACCTCTTTCTATAGGGTGATTGTCACCTTGGAAACTGGACCTACGACCATTGAAATGACAATAACTCCGCTCCGCAATATCGTATCTCAACAATCGAGGTGTCAAAATGCGCACAACAAAATTATGCACTGGGTTTTTAGCTTTGTTTAATCCATACCCTTTCGGACCGTTCTTTAATTCGATCATGTTTAAGTGTTACGATACTTTTTGTGAGCAGTTTATTACCCAGCACATTGTATGGGATGACAATGATCTGTTAACTTTAGGGAGGGATGGCTTCATTTACGCAAGTTTTCGTGAATATATTTTTGGAATGCGATGCGCACAGTCCTCCATTGTCCGGATACCCTTGTATATCCAGAATTAGGACTCGCCTTTTGTGGGGCAAATTTGCTTAGGCAAATTTGTTTGGCCATATGCTCGAAGCACATAATTTATTACATTCCTCTGTGTAACATATTTGTGTCATGATTGCGTCAATATTGTTAATAATTTGTGGAAGAAATTAATGTTACAATATCTTTATAGCGCATTATGCACAGCAGTGTCCAAAAAGCAAGAAACAAACTTTAATATGTTAATTATTTCACATTTTTTTCACGCGGCAGTCGTCTGCAGACGACAGTACATTTAACAATATGTTTCAAAAATCTAAACATTATTGAGTTCCATCACCATATTTGGAATAATCAAGTGAAATGCATTAAAATAAGTACAACCATGCAGAGTATTTGTTAAGTAATCCCTGAGGTATACTTCTTAAAAAAATGTTTTGTATAATATGGTAAAACTTATAGCCGCGTACAAAGTATTAACATTAAAGATCGATTGTTTGTAAATACACCCCGAGAAAGTAGAAACAAAAGAATCACTAGATCTTGTTCTGGTCTAAGACCAGGCTACCTTGATTTTTTTATGAGAAAATTATCACTACTGACCTCTTCTTGACCTTTGACCTGGTTATGATGATTGACTTTTTTTCTTGGCTTATCAATGCGCACAAGAAGAAACAAGTCCGGTTAAAATCGGAGAATGTCTTCAATTTTACCCCTGTATAGGTCAATGACCCTAGTGACCCCGTGTGACATTTCACTTTTAGTGCAGGAGCAACCTATATGAACATTGATGCGAGGAATCCTTTGACCAATTCTGACAATCATCAGTCATTTCCTCTCGGACAAGTATCATTTTGAATGAATGGAGTGAACATTTACATTTTGACCCCTAGTGACCCCAAACATTTTTCGATTTTAATTTATGGGGATGGTAATACTTTATGTGCTAGGTGTATATTTCACTGTATGACAAAGCAACGGCATTTTGAGGTTGGTCGTTTGTACTTGTTAAGTATGCATGAAAAGAGGATACCTCTAGCTATACATTTGTATAAAAATAAGCATAAAGCTCCTAATACATAGCGCTTGCCTGTCATGTTTCTTTGCTGAATATAATAAGTGATTACATTTTAAAATATATTTACATACGTTACTTTTTGTTCAAATAATTAATGACCATCGATTCGCAAACTAAAGTTGCTCATTTTCTAAGTGTCACCAAGTGGTCGTCAGCTTATTGAACATACGGCCTTTACGTCTTTGAAATGACCACGACATTAACTCCATTTACGGCCGAAGATTTCACCAATGTCTGATCCGTGATTCTTGTTCTGTTTACATAAACCTGTCTACGACCGGTCGAACCGTATTACTTGAAGATACGAGAGCTGATACTTGTACGTATTTGCCTCACTGTGTTTCGGTGTTCTGGGCTCATAATGAACACAATCCAAGGGTTAATACACGAGTTAGCCAGCGTCATATAATAGTCCATATTCCTGAAGAATCTTACAATAGGTTTGTTTTCTTCGATGACCATCGTGTTCTTGGTAAACATAAACCACAATGTGTAAGCGTAATGAGGAAACCAGAAGACGCCGAAGAATACGGTAATGACAAGCACAATGTGAGCTAATCTTCTCCGCGGACGCATCTGTTCCATTGAGGCCTTTGAATTTCGACAAAGACTTCGAGCAATCATGCAGTAATGTGTCGTTATGAAAATCAACGGTATCATGTAGACGAACAGGAAAAGGATTATCACGTAAGCTTTGGATGATCGTGCGCCCAAGGGCAAATAAGAACACTGCATACCGTATGCCGATGTGTATGTCAAAAAGAGTACAGGCGTAGCTATGGCAATACCAAACACCCATGCAAGACTAGTGGTCAATAGTGTCCTTCGGAGACTCCTCGCTATGCGAGATTCCAGGCCTTTCACAATAGCAACGTATCGCTCTCGACTCAAAGCTGCTAGTGATAATACGCAAGCTCCCTGGGCTATTTGAGGGATATAATACCGCATTTGACAGGCAAAAAGTCCGTGTAACCAGCATGGTTTACCGAGTTCATGTTTTATGTAAAACGGTGCGTTACTGAAAATGAAAAGTAAGTCTGCTATTGTGACATTGATTATGAGGATATTGGCAGCATTGTGAAGTCGACTGTTGTAAATGATGACAAGAAGAAGGCAGATGTTGCCGACAATACCAACTAAACACACTATGAACAATGTCACAACGACGGCATTAAGGCTCGCTGGCTCACCGCAAACAATGCTTAAAATGGTACCCAAATTAAAATCACCTGGTTTGCTATCGGGGTAATTACTGCTATTAGATGCAGTTTCACTATAGTTTGTGTTTAAAGCCATTGTATTGCAGAAGCGTTTCTACCAAAGTATTAATAGTGTCAGACAACACAGAATTATTTACGCGATAATATTAGTTTTAGACACGGTACGATACTGTGTCCTATGGTCTCTCAGCGCATCGGAGAGTAAGTTTCCTTGCGCCGATATTTGTTTTGTCTGATATATATCGGTAAATGATATGCCGATAACTCTAGCGACTTCTGATGAAAATCACCAAGTTAAAGTTTCGTTATTATGTAAAGCACTCTTCATTTATGTGTTCATCAGTTTTGCATAAAATAACTTGGTTGACGAAACGGTCCCGCTATAACAGGGGATGTGTATTTGTCATATCAGCCATAGTTTGACACTGGCAGTGGCCCATTCAATGACGATACTCGCACATCTAAGATGACAGTTGTGATGTTTTGTTACAAATTACTTCATCTTCATTACTTCAAGCTTGTTTTTTTGATATATTATTCAGTAGATTGGCGATGCTTGTAGATCTAACAATTAATCCCCAAAATATGATGTTGTAGTTACCTCTATTGCACGATCCCGTGCCAGAACGCTATCACTGGTTCATCGTCTTCGCAAATAAAGGGTGGCACCCCGTTGGCATGCATACATGAATCACCTCCATATATCTTGAAATGTGTATCTTATAAAGAATGTACATTATGCACACTCCCTTATACCGGTGACTTATGACTTACGTTGCAAAATACATACCTATTCGTGCCTCTCTGTCACTTTGTGTACAAGTTAGATTGCGCCCCCATGTGTTAACCATCATTGAACAGACGGTATAGCCATGTGAATAGCCGATAGCGTGTTGTTTTAAACGGTATTACGTGACAAGATTTGTCGTGGGAAGCTATGAGCGGTCTCGGTGTGTAGGATTGGTTTACACGCCCTGATAGCTCACATTAAACTTGATACGGTGCAAAGAACCTTAGGTTGCACTGCAAAACTAGTACGTATGGGTCATACGTATAAATGACTTGTACGAAAGCATTATACAATTTATTGCAGGAAGCTATGAGCGGTCTAGGTGTGAAGTATTGGTTTATACGCCCAATAGCTCACATTAAACTTGATACAGTGCAAAGAACCTTAGGTTGCACTGCAAAACTAGTACGTATGGGTCATACGTATAAATGACTTGTAAAAAAGCATTATACAATTTATTGCAGGAAGCTATGAGTGGTCTAGGTGTGAAGTATTGGTTTACACGCCCAATAGCTCACATTAAACTTGATACGGTGCAAAGAACCTTAGTTTGCACTGCAAAACTAGTACGTATGGTACGTCATACGTGTAAGTGACTTGTACGAACTCAGTATACGATTTATCGCAGGAAGCTATGAATAGTCTCCGCGAGTAGTATTGGCTTACACGCCCAATAGCTGCACATTAGACTTGATACAGTGCAAAGAACCTTAAGCTTAAGGTTCTTTGCACTGTACGAAACTATATAGTACGTACATGTATGGCTCATACGTATAAGTCACTTGTACGAAAGCAGTATATACTAAGGGGGCCAAATCAAGCTTTTTTATCCCACCTGTACCCACGTGCTGTAAACAGTTGGTGGGTATAATACAGATACTCATTAGGACCTATACAATACTGCTAGGGTTGAAAATGACAATAAAAAACAGGTACGCACAAAATCGTAAAACGGTGGTCAAAGTTCAGAGGGGTGGAAACATGACAATAACAAAACCGGGTGCACAAAGTCGGGAAATGGGGGTCAAAGTTCAGAGGAGGGTAAAAATTAGTAAAATATGAGCAAACCATTCCATGATTGGTAGCAAATGATAGCAAATTTGATTTTGAACATAGATTCTGACATTTATTTGAATGTTAAAAATGTGAAGATTGGGCTTCAAAATTAAAATCCTTCATTTTATGAATGCATACGCTTAATAGCAATGTTGCACAAGTCTTATCCAAATGAATCATGTTATGTACATGTATAAACACATACAAGTTTTGGAGTATTATTCTTTTTTACACTAGTGTGTCACATGAATAATTCCGAGTACTTTAAATGGCTTGTGCTGTTTTGCTATAAGGGACCGAGTTGCGAAATACATTTTCCCTAATAATCTCCGAAGTTTATATTTGCTTCTGCTACCAGAGTGACCAAGTCACAAGGAGTCTAGCCCACCATAAGCTTTAGGTGTAAATTTGATAAAGTGGTAACACTCGTCACTAAAACTTATAATGTATATTTTATAATACTACTCTTACCCTGTATTGTCTCGACGATGCAGGTAAGGTGTATATGTTGGGTAAAGCATTTGCAAAATGGTGCCTTGAGAAGAATGATATTGCATTTACTAAAAAAACCTTTCTCACATGTTCAGATTTTGCTGGATAGGCTTATTTGTGTATAATTGTCCATAATCGTCAACTGATAAGATCTGCCTACAATCATGTTGATGCCTATGTGTATATACATTTGACCAATTTAATATAATAGTTGGGCTTCAAATTACAATTTTTGAGCACTTAAGTAATTTCAATTTGAACGATAATTGACTATTTTAGCTTTATCAGCCTGGCCCGAGCAATTTGTTTAAGTCTGATCCCATTAGGACCCAAGCATGTGTCCATACAGATCAATCGTGTAAAGTAACAAAATGCCAAATGAATACTAATACCATTCAAGTTATTCTGTGATTGGAAGGTACTAGATGATCTACACCGTGGGAATTTGTAACCAACCTGGTCCCCTAATGTCATATAGTGATCTATATATACAACTGAAACGATGTGTTCACCATGCATTGCAGTTCTGCATTTTGGTAGGAATAATTGTTGCCATGTCTGTCAGGAGGCAATCATTTTATCTCGGTGTATGCTTATTGTAAAAGAACAGATGTGCCCTAATTTCTTCAAGAGAAAAGATAATGGAGTATCATCTATATGATTAGGTTTCTAGCTTCATTATGACATCTTCAGTCGGTATCAGGGTATAGGCGCTCTTCTCAGCAAACCTGCAGGCAATCTTTAGAACTCCACGTATTTGCATATCTGTATCCCTGTGTAGTGTGTATAAAGCAATGTTGTCAGTTTGTCTCACGAAAAGTACCCTTGAACAAAGGATTGATGGACTCCGTTGTAGAAAAATATAGCTTATTGCATCATCTCACACATTGTACATTTAGTAATGAGTGCTGGTCATACGACGTGTATGGAACGGCTTTTAGATAGGAATGAATGTTTGCTATTGCTGATTCGCACACATGTCCTTATCAATTTCCCCTTTTCTCATATAGAAAGAATTCCACCCTGTAAAGTCTTAGTAGTAGTGAGTTGTAACAGAGAAAACCCAAAACTTGAATGGTTCATGTGTCGCAACATCATTTTGTGATAACAGGTTTTTTTATAGTGTATATCACAAGTGTTACAAAATAACAGTCAGAAAATAGCCATTGATTTCTCAGAAAGGTGATCAAAATATATATATACTTTAAAAGCAGCATCACCATATTGTACATTACATTCAATCACTTTTTGTCATACAGAATGGTAGGCCTGTCCAGCAAAATCAGGACAATGAAAGAGACTTTGTCTGTCCATTCAATATCAATCAGCTTTCTCAAGGAACCAGCTTTCATTTGATTGATTGACGGAACAAGTGGCCCAAATGTAATTTTTAACATGCCCCTTACCCAATTACCTTTATTATTGAGACAATACAGGTTCAGAATATCTATAGCATATCACCCTGTAAAGTAGTAGTAGTAGTGAGTATAGTAACAGAGAAAATCCAAAATTAAATGGTTCATGTGATCGAAATGATCGCCACATAAAAATAATGGAATGTGCTTGCATGTATAAAGGTGTGTGATCCAATTACCAGGGAGTAATCAATACATGTATAAAGTGAACGCACGACCATTCTGGGGACAAGATTCGCAGTGTTTATAAACACGTCGTTCAAAAAATAAACTCGCGTTTAACGTAGACAATAGTTTAGTTAGTCACGGTTTTAAGGAAAACACGCGTTTAGAACGAAAATACGGCCCTATAATGTCTAACATTTTAACATCTAAGGAGATATATACAATAATCATAAGGTTAAGGAGGGGTAAGACAATTGTGGATATTAAGTTCCGTAACATTTGTGATATTGAGGATTTGGACGGCAATAAGAAAAAGGGATAACACTTTTTGTTAATGCTGACTGTGTTTTAAGGTCGAAAGGACTTTTAAAAATCTTAAACGAAAAGCATATGTGTTTTTCTTTAAAATGATTGGACGTTGTGGGCAGTGGGCATATAATCTACAGTGGGTCAACGAGAATTCAATTGGGTCAAAAGTATCTCAAAATTAGTCATATTTTACAAGGACAATTAATATTCAATCATGAATATTCATCAGTGTCCGAATTAAGGGGGGAAATCTGGTTGTCAGGAAATGATGGTTGCCCGGCAGAATTGTTGGTTGTCCGTATTTTATATGTTTATTGGTTTAACTTAGTAATCTACACCCAATGCGATTATGTGCCGCGCAAGACGTCACAGTTGTGATACTGTACACAATTATGACAGTAATTTAAAACATGAATATGTTACTAATAACTAGTAATCACAGTCCACCATCATCATCTTGTTATTTTTAAACTTTTATTCTTTCAGTTTCAGAAGTTTCTGTTGTTGGAGCTATTACTTTTTTTTTTTTTTTATCTTTTATTTAGTTGGAGCTATTACTAAACATATTGAGATTGAAAATCTCGACCACAGAAAACTTGAACTTGAATGTACATGTAAAATATTTAAATTCATTTGTTAACTTCTAGTCAGATTTGTGGTTGCCCGCCGGGCAACTGCAAAAAGTAAATGTTGGTTGCCCGGTGCTAATTTTGGTTGTTCCGGGCAACCGGGCAACCACTTAATGCGAACGCTGATATTCATTCATACGTTCGACATGTTAAGGCCCTGTCACACCATAACGTATCGCCTCAACGTATGCCAACGTATGCGAAATATCGACAAATACGTTGGTGTACGTTGGTGTACGCTGATATAAGTTAGGGGTACGTTGAGGATACGTCGTTTACGTTAAGAGCACGCTGTGATACGTTGTGACAATTTGGAACACGTCGAGCCCGCGAAAAAAATATTGAGCATGCTCAAAATTTCTCGACGTACTCAACGTGTGCTTAATACGTTCTGCATAAGTTCCCGGTAAGTTTGTGGTACGTTAAATATACGTTGACATACGCTGACAAACGTTAGTGATACGTTACTCGTACGTTACTCGTAAGTTGGTAGGCCTATACGTTGATGAACGTAGGCTGACGGGGAAACGTACAGCCAACGTAGTGATAACGAGTTGATAACGTATATGTGCCGTATGTCTAACGTATGCCTGACGTATTTCCAACGAGTTTCGACGTATTCTCACGTATTCACTTTACGCCGGACGATCGTGTAAGGCCCTGTCACGTATCCATAGCGTATCCATAGCGTATTGAACGTATACATAGCGTATGACTAACGTATTGATAGCGTATCACTAACTTATAACATACTTATGACAGCGTATCACAGCGTATGCGAGCGTATGACTAACGTATGCTTAATGTATACTTAACGTAGCGTAGCGTATTCGTAGCGTATGATGATGGGTTGATGTGTTCAGCACGACAGACCATGAAGAAGTGAGGATGAGATACTCAAGGGACCCATTTATATACTCAAACCCTCCATAAGTTCCCAAAACGCCGAATGCTCGCTAGCTGTACGGTACATACGCTAGCTGTACGGTAGCCCTGTCACACCATGGCGTATCGCCTGAACGTATGACAACGTATGCGAAATATCGAAAAATACGTTGGCGTACGTTGGTGTACGCTGATACAAGCTAGGGGTAAGTTGGGGATACGTCGTTTACGTTAAGCGCACGCTGTGATAACTTACGTTCTGCATAAGTTCCCGATAGGTTCGTGGTACGTTAGACATACGTTTACAAACGCTGACATACGTTAGACATACGTTGACATATGCTGACATACGTTAGAGGTACGTTACTCGTCGTAAGTTATAGGTTGGACCTATCGATTTACCCTTCTAGATATTTTAATAGTTATCATCTAGGCTGCGTTTACTTGAACTGGCAACACTTGTCCCGCCGTGTACGAAACTCAATTTCTGTAGCTGCATAAGTCACGTGTTCGTTGTACGCCGAGGATACGCTGAGGATACGTCGAACACGGCAGACATACGCTTCGAATACGTTAAGCATACGTTGGTATACGCTCGCCGATCGCATACGCTGTGATACGCTGTCATAAGTTTGTTATAAGTTTAGTGATACGCTATCAATACGTTAGTCATACGCTATGTAAACGTTTAATACGCTATGGATACGCCATGGATACGCTATGGATACGTCCATTCCATCACCGATGTCGACTTTTCCTACGCAATTCGTTGGGAAGTTGGACGTTCTTGGACGTTCTTGGACTCTGACAATTTTCGAGCTATTTTTTGAATACGTCGGCATACGTTCAGGCCACGTTCAGGCCATACGCTATGGTGTGACAGGGCCTTTTAGATACGTACTACAGTGTAGGTCAATATTGTCTCAATTTCTTCGCCCTGCCCTGTTATGCGAAAACACAATGAGCGCTTCGCATTTGAAGCTAACGTATTGGTCAACAGTGGTCCAAACTTAAATAAAAACCATGTTTCAAATTCTGACAACTGTTATTACCTAGTATTTACCTCCGTTATGTAATGTAAAATAAGATCTAAGCTTATCATATTTCATCGCAAGAAATATAATTGACTTACATCCCGAGTTAACGAGCTTTTCCAAATCACTATTTGCACGAAGTATTCATTCTCTCGACTTTTTGTCAAAGTGGGTGACGACTTTTGACATTTGAATTCAGATTCTGGTTTTGTGGTGGAGTCAATTGATTGCCTTTATTCGTATTTAAAATCAGTATTTGTGTACCCATATGTCTATAAAATATACATGAGATATTGATCCGAAAATATGAACACATATCTTGTTGCAACTGTGGAGAAATAATTTAGATAATATAAAACAAATAGTAGAGTTGTGCACAATCTTTGTCATTTCGTGATCGTGATTACTGTATCTTGGTAGGTATATATCAATTATACACCATTATGTTTTCAATCTGTTCCGGTGGCCGAGTGGATACGGCGTCAGACTCATATCCATCTCCCTAATAGTTTATTGTACGTGAGTTCGAGCCCCACATCAGTCACCTTTGGCCTTGGTATTAGTCATATATAAATTACGTTGTTTAATTAATTAAACATTGGATTTGGGATTTAAAATTATACACATTTATTTATTCATTTGCATGAATGATGAGTCAACTTTACTGTCGAAATATTTCCTTATTCATGTTTACCTGTGTCCTCTGTTAATTTCATTCTCCGACTTTGACCAATTTGTTTTTAAGTTTCTTGTTATAAGAACAGCTTGACCTTAAGTAAATGTACACTGTATTTCAAATTCTGACAACTGTTAACCTTGTATTTACCTCCGTTATGTAATGTAAAAAGTCAAGATAATCAGATAAAATCTTAGCTTAGCATATAAGAAATATAATTGACTTACATCCCGAGTTAACGAGCTTTTCCAAATCACTATTTGCACGAAGTATTCATTCTCTCGTTTTTTATAAGAACAGCTTGACCTTAAGTAAATTTACTCTGTAGTTATTATTAGGTTGTGTATGTTTTTATTTGTAAGTAGGTGTCAGACAGAATGCTTAAAACCCTCGCCTATGACCCCGTACACACTACAAACTCGCTTCATTCAATGAAGATTATTTGATCTTCATTAGCTAATGCAGGGAGCGTACACATTAATAACAAATCGCTTCATAGCTTCATTCAATGAACATTAGTTGATCTTCATTTAGTTAATGAAGGGAGCGTACACATTACCAAATCGCTTCATTGAATTAACATGTATCTTCATCAAAAGAACCTCTTTAGCATCATTGAATGAAGATTAGTTTTGCTTCATTTAAATGAAGGTTAATTAGGGGGGAGTATCCCTTAGTAAACTGTGTTACAAAAACGGCTCAGTAGGACCCCGTACACACTATCGAAAATCCCTTCATTGGATGAAGCGTTAGGGATGACTTCAAAACTCAACCGCCGGTTGACCGCCAGTTCCGCCCGGTTCTGTGCGGTTGGAACCGGTTTCTATTGTTCTAAACAATGCATAGCGGTCCAACCGCACTGAAACGCCGGTCAGCCCGTGGTTGAGTTTTGACGTCACCCCTTAATGATAATCATAACTAATGAAATGTGTAGTGTGTACGCTCATACATCTACACTCTTAGAAGGTCAGGATCAAATATGAGACGAAAAGGATCAATTTTGATCCAGAAGCGGTATCACATATGAGCTTACCCTTTCCGGATCAAAGTGATCCGACAAGCAGGATCAAAAAGTTTGATCCGAAATGGGATCAAATATTTCTGTCAAATGATACTGAAACGGATCAAAATAATGATCCTTAATCGGATGTACCTGTAGCTTATGATCCTACTCCAGGATCAAACTGAATCAAAGAAAAAGTGAAAACATAGGGGGTCATCGGGTGACAGATTGTAAAAACAAGCATGCATGCAAGGGTCTTTCGGTGACACCGGGCCAAAAAAAGGGGGGTATTTTTGATGGAGCCTGGTGTGAAACCTAATATTGATTGAGTGCCCCCACCCCCGGGTGCACACTGCAGACTATATATCGAGTGCAGTAAGCTTACTACATCGTGTAGGCCTAGTACATCGCAGTGATCGTGACATTTTGTGAGGAGCATTTTGACCGAAAATCGTACTGATTGCACTGGTCAGGTACAAGAAATTTGTTCACAAGAATAGAGCATGTTCAAACATAAAAAATAAAACTACTTTACCGACAAAATCATGTAACATTTTACAGATTAGACTGGATAACTTACCGCGGTATTTCACCCTTGTTTCAACTGTGGCGACCGAATTCAAAAGATCGTCTGCTTGTCGTCTATCGGTTTGCGAAAGAGTGACGTCAGTCACTCATTGACCAATGAACTGTTTCATCGAATTGATCCGGAAATCAGATCAAAGTTGATCAAGGTGAATTTGATCCGTTTGTTGATATCTATCTGGAAACGGATCAAAACGATCCGAAAACGGATCAAAACGATCCGAAAATGATCCTTAAAGGATCAAAACAAAGTGAGCCGGAAATCTACTCATGTATTTGATCCTGACCTTCTAAGAGTGTATTCGGAGATGCGGAGTGTATGCTTACTTAGGTACCATGGTATAGCTAGCTGACTTCTCTTTCCATACACACCCCCACAGGTAGTAACATTCCACGCATGACTTCACAATGACGTCATAAATAAATAGGGCCGACCTCAAAATGCCTTGTTGGTTTTTTGGTACAGTGAAATATAGGTCAACAATAAAATTACAATTTTCGCTAAAAGGTTCCAAATATCAGAACTTTACCAGGGTTTTGCAGAGGGAAGGATACTATAAGATTTAAGACTATACTATTCAAATATTGTTTTCAATATTGTAAGTTGGCGACCCCTGCCATCAGAATGTGACGGCTGACCCTACCCCCGGGTAAGGTGGTACCCTCTATTTATTTGTTCTCATCAAAATGAGCGCAAACGATGTAAACGATATTACCCAGATGCTCTAGGTTACTGTCTGTGTTGCGCTTGTGTAACCGGCATAAATCCTTAGTATGACTTATAGCACGAGGCAGCGTAGCTGCCAAGTGCTATAAGGAATTAATAGCACTCATCGACAGTGATTATTTTAGTGATGATTTATATGGCAGAGCTCTACCCTACACACCAGATACACACCACTTTCACAGTAGGACACCTCTCACTCACCCAGACTTAGACAATCATCTACTATTTAACTCACACACACCAAGTTGGGTAATAATTACAGTGCTGTAATTAATCAGGTTATTTACGATGTCAAATTTACAGCATTCTGAAGCTGTACAATAAGTGAAATTTGTGGAATTCTGGATTGGCTGTGTATGTGCTATTAGTAGGACAATGGTTTACAGTATTGTAGCCCAACAGGTCAAAAAGTGTAAATTAGTGGTGCTTGGTCAGGGATATCATGGAGGCTGCGCCCTCAAGCTGGATAAAAACTGGGATTTGTACATTTTTACAATTGTATTACATGTATGAACTTACAATTGTAGTGATTCAGAAAAAATGACCGCTTTGTACAACAAAACGTTGATTCAAATATTCTTGTCTATAGCTGAGACATGAATTTCACACTAAAGCTGGTCTAGGCTGGCACAGGGAGTTATATATCAAAATGTTCCTTGAAGTAGGTAGAATTCCAACCTAAGTTAACATCCTTGCCGACGTGGGTGGTAATTGACCTTTGACCATGATTTAGGGTAAAAGGTCACATGTGTTTCAATGTGTTACAAAACCCTGCCATGCCTGTGTGCTCCACAGCTAATATAGTCACAATAACAAAGTGCTGGTTATATGGCTGCTTTTGGTGATTTCGTGAGAGGAAACAGGAAATATGACCATTATTAATGTTCATCTTGAATTATGATGTAAATTATACTTAAAAATAAGTCTTTAACACTACTGCATACCTGTTTAATTGTTGGTCTTGCATTCTGACACACCCATTACATAGACCTAAAGAATCGATAGAATTATATTATGTTACAGCTTGTTCCGGGTAACTAACCCTTAGTTTATGACCTCAACGGCCACAATGGCCGAGAATTGTTTTGAGGTAAACGTAACATGTTACGTTCAGGCGATGACAACAAACTGGTATACGGGTCCAACCGACCCAATTCTTTAGAATTAGGTTTTTTGGTTGTCAAACGGTTTTACGGTCATTTTCAAGGGAGAATTAGTAGGGAAAAACAAAGCAAATGTGCAGTGAATAGATTATTGAATTCCAATGTGAACACTTCAATTGTTCAAAACAATGTACCGGTACTAAATGAAGCACATTGTATGAACATGTAATTAGGAGGAGTTTGTAAAAACTAAGTTTATTGGCTCAGCCGAATATCCAAGCAGCTGGACAGTGCTCCAGCGCAAAAGGATTCCCCTGCAGCACCATAATCATAATATCATCCATCATGGCTCCACGTAAGCAAAGAGGTGCGGTTTGTAAGCATAACTTTTATCTTAATTAAGGCGTATAACTAACCTTTAGCAGGTAATAGTTAGTTTAACAGCTTGGTTGTTTAGCGTAATTTTAAGTATTAGGGCTTCTCTTATTATTCCGTACGCCAGATTTTTCTGTGCTATAGACCTACCAGGTACCGTATACTATACCACCGTACACACTACACTCGATGGTACACCCGCCATCCAACACGGTAGTAGTCTCGTTCGTTCACCCCTACACACCCCCACCTGTAAAGACGCTGTCAGTTTACTCTGTCTCAGTTACATCATTCGCAATTCGCATCAAAACTCTCACCAAAGTATCATTTCCTAACTACATTATTAGGTACTTAATCTATGTGCTATATAGTCTATGGGACTATGTGAAATATGTAGATGGCAAATGATATTAAATGTGTAACAACGCCGTCGGGTATCGTTACCCCGACTCAGTTATACGCCCTGGTTCAATTCTCTTTACTGATATATGTGACGACGCTGTCAGTTACATTTACCATGTATCTACACTGGCTCAGTTACACCACATATCACTAATAAATATGGTATAGATACAATATTTATTAATCAATTACATGCACTTTCAAGCACGGGTAACCTCAATGATACCACCGTGGTATCCCTCACTCGATCCGCCTCAGGCGCTCAACGACGCTGTCAGTTACACCTATACTGGCTCAGTTGAACTCTCACTTGACCCGCCTTATTCGCTCAGCGACGCTGTCAGTTACTCATACACACTGGCTCAGTTGAACTACATGTACACCTAATTGCCTCTCACTCGCCCCAGTCGCTCAACGACGGTCAGTTACACCTACACGTACACTGGCTCAGGTGAACTACAACTACATTAGTACACAACATGCCTACTAATTTATTATATTCCCTTACAGCATTTTCAATATATGCTCTCTAATTAAGTTCCTCCTTAATTTAATTTCCAACATTACCAGCCTCAATATTTCGCACTAATTTGTTATGTTCCCTTACAGCATTCTCAATATATACTCTCTAATTAAGTTCCTCCTTAATTTAATCTCCAACATTACCAGCCTCAATATCTCTCATTTTACTGTAGTAAAGCAATCATTTAAATGTACACTATTAAGGTCTCCAGTCAGGTATTATTTTTTAAAGTAATATATTAATTTCAATTAAACATATTCGTAATTGCAAGATGGGGAGAACAAACACCATTGGTATTTGGTTTTCACCCCTTATAAGCCTCATCATAAACTGTGGCATTGGAGTGGTAGAGTACTACTATTCATACATTACATGATCCGAATCTATGCTAAACCTGCACCAACTCAATTAGAGTTCAAGTTCACCAACATCTGTTAAGGTAACTACATGTAGGCTATTCTCGTTGTACCGTATAGATATACACATCACCCCCTGACCTGCACCAAGTCAACCGGAGTTCGAGATATCCTATAGGGTGCATATTCACTCGGTTTAGCCTGAGAATGCCATGTCTCCGGTCCTATTACAGTAACATACTTCTATACCGTATAATGTTATATGCGCATGCTTGCGTGAATAATATGGAGGATCCTCGTATTAAGTTACAAACTGGTCCACAGTAACATGCTAAAGCTAGGTAAAGCGTACCTCCGTGGTACGTCTGAAGTTAAAATAATTATGTGCCATGGCATAATAAATGGGCTTCAAGTTTCCTACAATTCTATGATAACGAAAGACTGGTGAACTCAGCTATACATACATATAGCCTACCAATTCACCAGCGAAACTATTCTTCAATTGAAAGGATAAAACATTCTTACCTACTCTTCACATACCACATCTATAACACGCCCTGTAACTTAATCTTACTCCATAACAGGTCGTCCTAAAAAAGTCCAAGCTGAACAATCTGCACCGCCGTCTGCCCCAAAACGTCGGAAATCTGATCGAAACGTGTCAGTGGACCGTAACGTACCTACTTCCCGTAATGTAGATGAGATGCAGGCTGCAACCAGCCAGGAACCCCAAAGCATGAATGAGCTAACTATTCCTGGGCAAGAGCAACATGATCAAATACCGGGACCAGTCTCCCCCCTCTCGAGTACGGCCGACAACCTGGGTAGGTTTTCTAGCTGCTTTCTTAGTTCAATTTAGCGTATGTAACGGCTCTCTAGAATTGTATTGATGGCGTCAATGCACATTATCGCCCTTCTTAATGCAATCGGCTGGTGTTAAAAGGCATTGATTCGCTTAATCTATCAAGGTCATTTCCAATTCTACAATTACATACATATCTCAATAATAATGACACATCTCCACACTGTCACATGAGATTTCCAACCGCCAGCCCCATCGCATGATCCCCTCGCATGCATGGTGTTATAGATTGATTGGAAATACCGTAGTCATACATATCTGCGCTCATCCGCCACACCACACCTCACGAAATCAATACTATCCGTTACCACCTATCTTTCTTTCACTTTTGCTATTACGTAATGCAGCCTCACCTCAACACCAACTAGTCTGGCCTTCATCATTGCAGACTGTGCCCTCGCAAAGTCCAATTCAGTCCACGATTCAGGCTTCTCAACCGCTAGTGCCACCGATGGAATGGAACCTGCCATTCATCGATGACAAAATGCTACCATTGGTGCAAGCACGTAATAGATACATCGAGCTGACTAAGCTCCTACCCCCAACAGCAGTTCAGTTGACACAAGAGTCATCTTCTACTACAATAAAATCCAATCCCGATGGGTCGACGTGTTTCGAAACGACCAGGAAGCTTCCTGTCATATCCACCGGCCTTCAGTGGTGCCAAGCTTTTGCAACATACATGGGATACCATGTGTTTTACCACTCCGCGTTAGCCGGTCCAATGTCATCGTACCTCGGATACATGACCGAGAAGCTGGATTCTTATCCACTCCAGGTGTGTCTGGCATATGATATGCAGTTTCGACAGTCACTCGCCCGCTATCCCCAGCTGAAATGGAGGTGCCAAATCTCAAGATCGAAAGCGCTACGTTCCATTCGGTATCACGCCGTCCGTCACAACAGCTTTCGAGACCATCCCCAGCTAGCCAACCCCCGAAAAGCTTCCCTAGATCCGCCGCGGCCACCAAACCGGTTTGCCGTAATTATAATATGGGCCGCTGTGCTAACCCATGTGCCTTCGGAAGGGTACATATCTGTAATGTCTGCTTCAAAGACCACACAGCTATGGAGTTTCACCAGCAAGTCGCTACTCCGGCAAAAAACGGGTTACCTGGTCCACAACACCCTCTCCAGCGCTAGTCACGCCACGCCCCCCATCAGAGATCAAGCCCCAAACACCAATAAACACGTCGGCTCTTGAGGGACTTTCGGCATCTCATATGGACAAGAACTGGGTCTGCTCCGTCATCGAAACCCTCAGATACGGCGTGGACATTGGTCATACTGGTCCACGCACTCCCCTCTTCACTCCCAATATGGCTTCAGCCTTTGCGAATCCAGTGGTCATCGATGATACCATATCAAAGGAGGTCCGCATGAACTGGTCAGCTGGCCCCTACGCTACGCCGCCTTTCAACCCAATGGTAGTCAACTCGATAGGCATAGTTCCTAAGAAAACTGGGGGATATAGAATGATTACAGATCTTTCACGTCCTTACGAATCAGGGGTCAACCACCACATCTCCAAAGAATCATTCTCACTGCAATATTCAAGCATCGACGAGGCTATAGCCATCCTCCACACCCTCGGCCCACAGGCTGCTATGTGTAAAATTGATATAAAAGATGCATTTCGTCTGATACCTGTGCGCGAAGAAGACTGGCCTCTACTGGGGTACTTCTGGAAGGGAGCCTTTTATTTCCATACGAAACTTCCCTTTGGTCTGCGCTCTTCACCGTACCATTTCACGCAATTTGCCGAGCTATTAGCGTGGATTGTTAAAAAGGAAGCTCGCACAAACAACCTGATATATTATCTCGACGATTTCTGGTCTGGAGACTGTATGGAAGTATGCTGTAACACATATGATACTTTCATTAAGGTATGTCGTGAGCTGAACGTACCTCTATCACCAGACAAGCTAGAAAAACCTACATCCAAACTCTCATTCCTCGGCATCGTGATTGATGCAAAAAACCAGACTATATCTCTTCCGGAGGATAAGCTAACAGGTCTGTTGGTTGATCTCGAATTGTGGTCACATCGCTCTAAGTGCACGAAACGCGAACTGCTCTCTCTCATCGGTAAACTGTCATTCGCAGCAAAATGCATTCCCGCTGGTCGCATCTCCTTTCGCCGCCTTATCGATCTTTCAACAACAGTGTCGAAATTACATCATCGAATTCGTATTACCAAGGCAGCGCAGGGTGACATTGCGTGGTGGGTGGAGTTTCTGCCGAAATGGAATGGTACCACCCGCATTTTGGAACCGCAATGGTCCCCGGCGGATTCTATGGAACTATGGACAGATGCCGCAGCATCAGAAGGGGCTGGGGGGTTCTGGAAGGGACATTGGTTTTTCTTTCCCTGACCCTCCAATCTCCAGCAACACCCTGGTATCAGTATATCATGGATGGAGCTCTTCCCTATTGTCGTCGCGGCTCATTTGTGGGGCAAAGAATGGCAGTGTAAAAGAATAACATTCCACACAGATAATAGCGGTATCATTGAGGTGTGGCAGAAAGGACAGTCCCGCTCACCACAAATCATGCACCTTGTCAGACGCCTATTCTTCCGCGCAGCGGAATGCAACTTTACCGTGCGCATTGCTCACATTCAAGGTGTATATAACCGTATCGCTGATTGTATCTCCCGTAACATGCAGGCCCAGTTTCGCCGCCTAGTGCCGTCCGCGGATATCCTACCAACACCCATCCACGATCACGTGCTACACGAATTACTGCCGGAGTAAAAACGCGTCTTCAGCTCGAAGGCAATGTACTTTTACAGAATAGCGTGTCACGAAACACATGGAGAACCTATCACACCGGTGCATCAAAGTGGTGCCTATTTGCCCAACGCCACGGTCTGACACCTTATCCTGCGTCAGAACAAGGCTTATTTCTGTTTGTGGCCAGTCTAGCCAGCCAGAACTGCGCTCACGGTACAGCATTATCTTACCTAGCCGGCATTTCCTTCTTCCACAATATCAACGGGTTTCCCTGCCTCTGGACTGCCATGCCAAGATTTAAGAGAGCTCTTCAGGGTCTTAAGAGGCTGCATGGCTCTTCACGCACACCACGCACACCTCTGAACCTTCAACTGCTTGCCACCCTAAAGAGGGCCGTATCAAGGTCAGTACTTCCTACGTTTGATCAACACTGTGTTTGGGCGTGTTTTTGCCTCGCTTTCTTTGGTTTCTTTCGCATCGGAGAGATCACAGCTGCCCCATACCATCCACAAGATCGCATCTTGTCCACGAGCGACATCTCACTAAGTGCCGATCGCGTATCTGTTCGTCTGCGGCACTCCAAAACCGACCAACTGGGAAAAGGAGCCACTGTGGTAATTCTCAAATCAGAATCTTCAATTTGCGCTGTTAAATCACTTTCACGTTACATATCTCACCGGGTTGCACTCTTTTCACCCGGGCCATTGTTCATGCTCTCCTCAGGACGACCGCTGTCACCACATCAAGTGAATTCCCTTCTGAAAACATTGCTACTGGCAGAAGGGGTAGCTCCCCAGTCCTTCTCTTCGCATAGCTTTAGAGCTGGGGCGGCTACCACAGCAGCGGCAGCAGGTTTACCGACCTGGCTCATTAAGAATATGGGAAGATGGAAGAGTGATGCATATGAACGTTACATACGTCCATGTGAAGCACGTCAATGGGGAGTAGTGATGTATAATTAATAGCAGACGCTAGGCTTTAACGGACACGCTATATTTGGAACCGCTGTAATATTAGTAACCTTATATTTGCTTCAGCTACATTATTAATGTAGCTATATGCCTATATTCTTTTCGTAGCGTAAGTTTTATTTAGCCTGAACTACTTTTATATAATCCTAACAACTTATTTTCTATATAACTTGGCCATTTTGGGCGACTGGGCCGCCTCAACGCGCGGGCTTCACCCCGGTCTCGGCACCACGCTCTATACATCCTGTTTACACGGGGTCCGTGGGTCCGTCAGTCACCATAGCTCCTGTGCAGCTGTTGCAGCCCAGACGGCCAAAAAATATATTAGTCTTAGTTAACCACATCTTATCAGTTCCTAAAGGTATTAGCCAAAAAATGTATTAGTAATACTTAACCACATTTAATCAGTTCCTAAAGTTAAAGGTTGATGACAATAAGGAGGAGTTTGTAAAAACTAAGTTTATTGGCTCACCCGAATATCCAAGCAGCTGGACAGTGCTCCAGCGCAAAAGGATTCCCCTGCAGCACCATAATCATAATATCATCCATCATGGCTCCACGTAAGCAAAGAGGTGCGGTTTGTAAGCATAACTTTTATTTTAACCCACCCACCCGACCCCATGGCGTAACAATTGCACTACACTTTAGCTAGAGGCGACTGGGCCGCCTCAACGCGCGGGCTTCACCCCGGTCTCGGCACCACGCTCTATACATCATGTTTACACGGGGTCCGTGGGTCCGTCAGTCACCATAGCTCCTGTGCAGCTGTTGCAGCCCAGACGGCCAAAAAATATATTAGTCTTAGTTAACCACATCTTATCAGTTCCTAAAGGTATTAGCCAAAAAATGTATTAGTAATACTTAACCACATTTAATCAGTTCCTAAAGTTAAAGGTTGATGACAATAAACGCCTTTCCGTCGTATTATATACAATTAATATGTCTTTTCATCATTTGCCTCTATAAGAGGAACGTCAATCTTATTGGAGTAATTGGACAGGTTAATGCTATGACGGAAAGAACACAGATCCCAAACCACGCCTTATAATTCAACTAATACATAACAAAATACAATAATATCAGATTCACAAGCTTGCACGGTACAAAATGGTAATAAATCTGCCAACGAAAGCTAGCTGTTTCACCTATTCAAAACAAAGCAGTAGCCCTACACTAAATGAAGTACATTGTATGAACATGTAATTAACGCCTTTCCGTCGTATTATATAAAATGAATTTGTCTTTTCATCATTTGCCTCTATAAGAGGAACGCCAATCTTCTTGAAGTAATTGGACAGGTTAATGCTATTGTTGTGACGCTGATTTTATATTGCGACATACACCTTTCTAATATAGGTTGAACCTGTTGGTTTCCTTTGATTTATATTCTAGAGATTTACATATGTTTCATTTAGGCCGTGATTGTTATTGCCACTGGCAACCTTTTCCCGCGAGCTCCGAGTACCGATTTCGGAGACGTGGTCAGCAGTTAATATCTGCACGTCACGTTGATAAGTCATGTTTATAATTTAGGCCAGGAAATACTTTTCACAATGAGTGACTCTCTGGTTATACACGGAGGTTCAGATCGGTGCGTGTGTTTAATGTCAATATAATATGCTTTGGAAAGGATGCTGGATGATGTATTATTATCTATATGTAAGTTTAACATTCGGAACTCGGACATGATTGTTAACATGGATTACGAGTAAGTTAAACATTCTGTTTTAAATAAATAACATTATATATATATATTAAACTTAGAGCTTGTCCGTTATTATTATTCTGTGTGTTTTGATCCCCCTCTCCGCCTTGTGAGTTATTCCCCAGTCACGTCATAAAACTATGACGGACAGAACACAGTTCCCAAACAACGCATTATAATTCAACTAATCCATAACAAAATACAATAATATCAGATTTACAAGCTTACAAGGTACAAAATGGTAATAAATCTGCAAACGAAAGCTAGCTATTTCCTTAATTAAACCAGAGAGATTTTAAAAAAAATTACCTACAAGTTCATGTACATGAATGATGAGTCAACCTTTTGGCCGGGCATTTTCATGACTGAGATTAGGGGCAGGAATTTATGTTAAGAAAACAAAGCCGTAACAATGCTACATGCTTATTCATACTGCTGACTAGCCATCCATATTACCGGTATGATAGAAGTAAGACAATAGAAGACCTTTAACCCCTTTATCCCTGTGGGTGTTTTTTTCGAATAGAAAATATATTAAATAAGTTACGAATTTGAGATCTGGTCAAATCCGAACCATTTCAGTTTTATATGAGAATCCAAGTAAACAATTCATGGTGAGATCGACTTGGCTCGAAAAGTGCTATAACAGGCATTTTTACACCGCTATTAAACATGTTAGGGAGCACATCAAAACTCGACCGCGCGGCAACCGCCGGTTCCGCCCGGTTTGGACCGCATATCATAGAACAATAGAAACCGTCTGCAACCGCACGGAACCCCACGGAAACGGCGGTTGCCGGGCGGTCGAGTTGTGATGTGCTCCTTTATTTCCTCCTCTACTGACTAGTCCAATACTGCGCGAAAGACTGTACAATGACTCCAAGTAAAGATATTAACTTGATTTTATAAGCTCCATTACTTAATAAGCATAAGTCATTTTGCAATTTAAAATGACATCTGTGAGCATTGATTCAACATTTTGAATTTCAGACTCCTGCGACTGGTGCAATATTTAGAGCAAACATGAAAAAGAACATTTTTTGGCCGAGTTGTCCTTGGATCGGACTCCAGACACATCTTATCACCATATTATGGTCAGACGCGATGTTGAAACTGTACACCACTTTATTTTTCATCAAAACACGTAGTTCTGCGTTTATCTTGAATAGATACGATTGTAAATCTTGTTATATTATGTCAATGGTTTATCAAGAGCATATTAATTCGATTCATAAACATAGGTTGCAACCATAAGATAATGTTAGTACATATAAGGCTCGTACACAAATAAAACTAATACTTGTAAATGTACCAAATGTAATCCGAGATGGCAGTGCGCCTATGGCAAACCAAATGCACAATAATTCCCGATTTCTGATATAATACATTGTAGCCTGCATCATTAGTTCAATATCGCACAAATCTACATGTATTTTCCGATACGTATATAATATAATAATTATTAAGTTCGAATAGTTAATATTACAAAGGAAACCTGCTGCCGATTTCTTAAACATCACTTGACCAGACTTATTGTACTTGCGATCGATCGCCGAGGGTTGGTGAATGTAAAATGACCAATATGATCATACACTTCGAGAGACAAAATGAACATCCGATATCCACAAGATTGAATTCATGAATTATGTGTAGTATCTAAAACACTGATTCTGTGTGAAGGCCCTGCTTGGTGTGACTACGACTTATACAAATGATATATTGAAATGTCGTAAAAACTGATACTCAGCTGTGTACAATGTGTACAATGCGTTAAAGGAGGTGTCCCGCAAGCATAAAAGTGTGCATTATATGTTAGAAAAATAACTATCGAGCCCAACTTTTGTAATTATATAGAACAAAACACCACACTTATGTCAAAAACAAATAAAAACCACTATCTCTCAACATGCACTTTTTAAAATTCGCGGCAATCGAAGGTCCCAGTGTCGATGATGTCATAGTTATACAATGCACATGCGCAAATTTAAGCACCGATACCCATGACGTCATCGACACCGGGACTTTCGATCGCCGCGAATTTTAAAAATTGCATGTTGAGTGATGGCAGTTTTTATTCTTTTTTGTGACTAGTATGGTGTTTTGTTCTATATAATTACGTAATTTCGGCTCAATAATTATTTTTCTAACAAATAAGGCTCAATGTTAAGGCCGCACTTCAAAACCAGTACGTATGGCTCATACGTATAAGTGACTTGTACGTAACAGTTATACGATAGTCGCCAAAGTAATGTTTTGCACCACCATACAATAATAAATGAAACTTGAACTGAGATTAATGTAAATATACCCATAATAATATCGTCAGCCTGCTTCGATAATTGCCTAACTCACTTTTCAGCCGAATTGAGTTGTTTGCATGAATCATGACCGACTTCATTACACTATGACAACCAATTCGGTAATCGAAAAGGCCGTTCAACCACTCACTATCTGGTCAAGCTGCTTGACAAAATATATAAGCACGCAGATAAGACAAAAAGTCGCACACGCCTAGTCATTATACTGACTTTAGCAAAGCTTTCGATCGAGTTGACCACAATGTTGCGATCCCCAAATTGTTGAACATGGGTGCTAGGCCTTCTATCATACCATGGGTTTGCAACTTTCTGTCTCAAAGATTACAATGTGTCAGATATCGCGATAAGCTGTCCGATTGGGAGCAATTAAAAGGTGGTGTTCCACAAGGCACACTTACAGGGCCAGCTACTTTTTTAGCAGTGGTAAATGATGCTGCCATCAACATTGATAATGACAAACTTTCCTTAATTAAAGTATGTGGATGATCTTACTATTATTGAGAATACATATGTAAATAAATGCAGCACAATTCAAAGCGACATAGACAAGTTCAGTCAATGGGCTGCTGATAGCAATATGTTGTTAAATCCATCTAAATGCATGTCTATGGATATCAATTTTACCAAGAACCCCAAGGAGCCTGTCCCAATTCAATTATGTGGCCTGGATTTACAATGTACCGATGTGGTTAAGATCCTTGGTATCAAAATATCTAGTGACTTAAAATGGGATATCCAGGTCAGCGATAGGATCAAGCGTGCTAGTGGCCGATTGTTTATGCTCACTACTCTTAAACGTTTCGGGTTGTCCACCGAGGATCTTATAACCATCTATATTGGTTATGTGCGTCCCCTCCTTGAATATGCCGTGCCGGCTTGGCATCCTGGTCTCACTGAGCCGCAGCATGTAATGCTTGAACGTATCCAAAAAAGAGCGTGTACAATTATTTTAGGCTATAAATATGATTCGTACCAAAATGCTCTTTTATCATGTAATAGGTCAAGAACTCAGACCTAGGCGGGATCACATTTGTTTTATTTTTGCCAAGACTCTTATGCGTTCAAGTAATTTTAATATGTGGTTACCCAGCCAAAGAGAGGTCGTAACTGGGCGTGTGTTGCGCAATGGCAATCACCTTACTATTCCTAACGTGAGTACCAAAAGACATGCCAATAGTCCAATCCCATATCTTGTCAAGCTGTTGAATAATAACTTGACCAGTGACCACTAATTAATCATGTTTTAAATTTTAGCATCCATCTGTCCATCATCTTTGTGTTTAAGTGCAATATTATTATTATGTATCTATCTATTATTATTATTATATTTTTAAACCGTGAGAGTTGGTTGTTTCCATGTGTGTTTCTGGTATGTATGGTGTCAGTCAGGTGGTCGCATAAATGTATCATGTTTTATGTGCAATATCTTTTGGGGGAGGGAGGGGGAGTGTATGTGGTGTGGGGGTGGGCGTGTGGGGTGCGGGTGGGGTATGTATGGTGTCAGTCAGGTGGTCACGTAAATTGTACCATGTTTTATGTGCAATATCTTTTGGGGGAGGGAGGGGGGTGTATATGTGTGGTGTGGGGGGGGGGGGGATAATTGCGGTGTTTAATGTGGAATGTATGTTGTATGCAGGGGTGGGTGTTTGCTTTTATGATATTATTGTTTTTAAAATCTATTATTGTATATCTTGCATTTTTAATGTATATTTGTAACTTGTAATATTGTGCCAATCTGCGATGACAATAAACTATACCATGAATAATAATAATATGCACATGCTGTTATAATACCTAAGTCATTGACCAATCAAAAGTGTTGATAAATGTACAATTGCAATTCTGCCTAAGTCAGCATTGTGAGTTAGGCAGATTGTACTAATGTAATGATGAAAATGGTTTAAAATGGGTCATATTAACTCGTATTAGGCATATAACAAGCCACACATTTCACTTACACCTAGCACATAAAGTCCCTGACCAGGTGCTTTGAGGTTAGCTAATTCAAAATAGATAATCTGAGATATACATTGAATGAGCAAATTCCTTCTCCGCAGTTTGATACCTCATTCAACAAAATCGAATGGATACTTTTAAAGTTATGGCGATTTCAATGACCGCAGAAAAGTTGCACTAGGTATAGGAAATCATTGATTTGTGTGTGATTGCGTACTGAAAAAACTCACAACTAATCAGCTAAGACTTGTACATGTATTCTTCACAGCCAGATACATCCTTTGTCCCGCACATTGCGGTTATCACTCCAGACCCATTCATCTGTCTCGTTCAGATAGCACACAGTTATGACAGTAATCACACACAAATCAATGATTCCTATACCTAGTGCAACTTTTCTGTTGCATGCGCGGTCATTGAACTTTAACTTTAAAAGTATCCATTCGATTTTGTTGAATGAGGTAACAAACTGCGGAAAAGAAATTTGCTCATTTAGTGATTATCTCAGATTTTTTGTACCGATTATATATTTTGAATTAGCGAACATCAAAGCACCTGGTCAGGGACTTTATGTGCTAGGTGTATATCCCCAACCTAAATCTATCCAACAGTTACTGCTCCTGTTGGAATTCACCTGCACTATTCATTTTGCTATTCAACATATCGTCAGCATAACCAGTGTCCGAATTAAGGAAAAAAATATGCCCGCCGGGCAACCATCAGAAAATGATGGTTGCCCGGCAGAAATTTTGGTTGCCCGTATTTTATGCGTTTATTTTGTTTACCTTAGTAATCTACACCCAATGCGATTATGCGCCGCGCTAGAAGTTACAGTTGTGATACTGTGCACAATTGTGACATTTATTTGAATCATGAATATGTTACTAATAACTAGTAATCACATCACAGTCACTCACACCATCATTATCTCGTATTACCAGGGAGCTTATATAATGGGAGAGGAAATTCGAATAGCAAAATTAAAGCCTCCCCATATATGGGCATGTGGGCGTGAGTACGCGCGATGTAACTCTTGAGATGACGGCGAACACTCATTAGCATACTTTAGACGCGTGATGTAACTCTTGTAACTTATTAGCATATACTTTAAACGCGTGATGTAACTCTTGGAACGTGGGCGCTGTCACGCTAGAGGCTTCAATTTCGGCAACGGGAGTGGCACCGGTCTGGTATTACTGCTACATGTAATAGTATACAGACTACGGCTACCACGCGTACGGTATAAATAGGATACATGTACTAAAAAAGCCCAAATGAGATCATGGAAGTACAATGATTTGAAACTTGGATTATATAATTATTATTTAGCTGATTTTGTTTCATTCACAGATCTGTAAAATATTTAAATTCATGTGTTAACTTCTAGTAAGCATGGTAAGATTTTTGGTTGCCCGCCGGGCAAAAACTGCAAAAGTAAATGTTGGTTGCCCGGTGCTAATTTTGGTGGTCTCGGGCAACCGGACCACCACTTAACGCGAACGCTGAGCATAACTAAAGTGCGCCACAAAAGAAAGTCATACATTGTGTTTATGTCCTATAGAGTGACTTCCAACTATGCTTTGACCAAACAGGCTAGATAGACACTTGGATGATGAATCTGTTAGGCACAATCTGGTACCAAACTTGCCACTAAACAACTTATGATTTATAGTCACCTGGACACATTTCAAGTGACATCAATGATGTGCGGATTCAACAAAGTACAGTCTAGACAGACAGACAGATATGGCTCAATTTAGCAGCAGATGATGAATTGATAAGTTCAAACACATGCATTTCAATCAGCATTGTGAACCAAAGGGCTACAAATCATGTATACTGAGAAACAAAACACCGCCTGAATCAGTCGCCGAGTAATTGCAATCAGCAGTCTGAACATTACCTCTGTGAGCTTACACCGTACACCGAACAAAGTACTAGCTCCATGTGGGCTCACTATACGATGAAATATGACCAGAGCTCACATAGCTCCTTCAATAGGCTGAATAGAAAAGTTCCGGAGTTGATAGGCCAACCCTATACCCCAGATTTATTTTAAAATGACAAAAGAAAAACGCAATCGAGAATACCGAACCCCACCCCCTTCCCCGTCATTTAACGATTCATAAAACCATTTTAACACCACATAAAAAAGCTTAGTAGACACTGCAACGTCCATCTAAATATAAACGTACATCTTAAAAGAGTATTATTCACAGTAAAGTTAGAACGAGCGTTTATATGTGCGAGCTATATTTGGATACGATTAAATTGTACACACATCATCCAGTTATACCATGGCCCGATCAATGGAACAACAGAGAACGCAGTCTATCTTTTGCTCTGAGTCTGAAGTCGACTGTCTTAACATTGCGATTTGTGTAAGCTTATGTGTGACACAACATTGTACATAAGCTTTCGTCACATGCATAATCAGCGTATCATCAACAGCCTGATATACGGTGCAGCAAAATTAGAATACGGATACAGACTAATGTGTTCCCCTAAGGCCGTAGTGCAAAAATAATACGTTTAGCGCGTACGTATAAGTAACTTGTATGTAAGACTTAAACGATAGGCGGTAAAGTAATAATTTGCATCACCATATCCAATGAACATTTGAACTGCGAGGACAAGGCAAATATTTCAATTATTACAAATAGAAATTGCATCAATCTCAATTCAATTAACATGTTTGCTATAGTACCTTCTGTGATGCAACATATTACTTGGGTGCCTATTGTAAGTGTTATATATGTTGTCCGAAGAAATACACTGATGCTAACACAAGGCCTTAACATTAAGGTGTTAGGGATATTTGACTATTCCATTTGATATCCATGCACCCCTATACAGAGTGTCTCAATAAAAATTGTAACGATCCATTAGGTGATCGTAACTTCATAAATACAAGATAGAATAATTGATACAGCAAAATAAAGGCAAATTAGTTGGCTATAATTGAAAGAAAACCACGTTTGATTCGGTTCAGTAATTACAAAGAAATGAGCGATTACGTAATAGAAGTCGAAGAACACTTCCATCCAAGTTTGCTCATAATGAGTGATTCAGACAACATATTCAAACAATTAATGAATACTTCTCTCTCAAAGATAGCATTCATTACATTTGTTCTTGTTCTTTTTTCTTTTATTCTAAATAATAATATGCCAGTTGTTAACCAAGTTCAACATAATATTGCTCACAAAAGATTATCGGTATTTTTTACATTTAAAACTTGATAAAGGTTGAAGTATTGACGCAATAATTCAATCTTTGTTATTTAGGAAGCGAGAATTTTAAATCTTCACTCTAACCATGCCTTTTATAATTTAAATATAGACCAATTTCCTAATCCATTTTAATGAATAACATTTGAGAACAACAATAGTGCATCAATTAAGATTGCCATTGTTTGGTTTATTTACCTGTTCTTGTAATTATTAAACCTCCAGATTAGACTTCAGTAAAGCCTAAACTCCAATTCAACCATCTTTTTCACTTTCTCAAGAAACTTTATAATTCTCTTAAGATTATAAGAGTTAATCGCAATATCTCTCTTTACAATGAGTTGTATTGTTTTTGTTTGGTGGGTATTTTGAATATCACGATTGATTATTACTTAGTACTCTAATAATATGAAGAAAAGTATTCAGCAGTGCTGGCTAATTGAAAATATATAGTATGATGTCTATGTGACCACCTGTTGCGCAAGAGAAAATCTGTGTACTTCACGAATTCACAAATTTGGATGGAATGTTCTTTGACTACTTTTACGTAATCGCTCATTTCTTCGTAATTAGTTAACTCAATCAAACGCGGTTTTCGTCAAATTATAGCCAACTAATTTACTTTTATTTTGTCGTATCAATTGTTCTCTTCTAAATTGTATTTAGGAAATTTGAAATATACACTCCCTGTCTGGATTAAGGCCACGTCTTCCATAGGGGTTGTATGGATTTTAAATGGAATTCGCTTTTTATCTAACCATTACCCAGCAAAAAGGTGAAGAAATCTCTGCTGATTTTGTACGCGGCATTGGTCTGCAGACGACAGTTCCAAAGTGTTATAAAGTGTTTAAAGAATGTCAACATTATTGAATTTTCATCTTTCATCACCACATTTTGAATCACCATGAGAAATGCATTAAAATAAGTACAAGCTTGCCTAGTAGGAGGGGGGGGGGGGGTTGTCAGTAAGGGGTAATAATGGTGGGGGAGGCTTCAATTTGTCCCCTGTCTGATCAAGCCCCGCCCCATTTCCACAAACTATTCGAATATAATAAAAATGTTAAAAAAAAGACTTTTATGTAAAAATTGCCTCACATTCTTTTTCGATTATTGTCCCCTGAGACTTGTATTTCTTTCCTAAATGTCATAACTACAAATTACAATATGGTGTTTTGGTGGAGTTGTGGTTTTGTATTTTTTTCATAAATCACGTTGTCACAAATCCATCATAATAGCACTTAGAGATTGCCGAGAAAAAAATGAAATTTGGAAAGATACGTAGAAGTCCTGAAGTGTAATCATTAATTGGAATATGGTTGAAAGATGGCGCTAGATAGAAATTCGGTTGAAGCAATTTATGTGTCGAGTGGTGCTGATAATTCCGAATTGAGGTCAACGGTTTCAGATGGCAACTAGTATATGCCCAAGTATTATGTAGGTGCTAAAAACCCTGATTTCCAGGGAAATTGAGAGCGCACTTCTATAATGTATCTCTCAGTGCCCGTTCAATGTTCTTATGCTTCAAGCGCTCAATGCTCGCCAAGATGATCAACGCGATAATACTAAACAAGGGATAGTCGTATCCCAAATGTACATAAGTAGGTGAGATTATGTTCAGAATATCAGTATCACGTCTCCTCAGCATGATACAAATCTCTCTACGTCTATATAATGTATTCCCGACATTTGACATTTGACCGAAAAACAACACACATTGAACACTTTGAAGTAAATGGATCGCAAATCTGTCCATATCTTTATTCACACTTTTCTAGCACCACAAAACAACATGCATTGAACATTGAAGTTAATTGGGGGTAAATCACGTTTTGTCTATAAATACATTGCCAACATAATACTGAAAACAAACACGCGTTGATAAAATTGAAGTTAATCGGATCGAATAATCTGCCCCACTCTAATAATTCCCCAAAGAAGATTTCTTGAGCAATACTAGCATGCTTCACTTTCATCACATGACTCGTGGTTTCTGTCACCAGTTTCTGCTGGTTTCCATTGTCATTACGTAATGAATTAAAGGCTAACGATGTTGTTTAACGAGGATCTTTAAAAATATTCTGCTGCAAGTACTGTCCCAGATAACACAAATGCGTCGGGCCGACGTCGGCTTTTGGTCGGACCAAACGTCTCTGAGACGTCGGCTCAGGGGTCGGCTGCTCATGGGGCCTACGTCGGGCCGACGGTTTGTGAGAAAGGTCGGGCGGACGTCGGCTAAACGTCTTGCCGACCCAGAATCCGACCTAAGGGTCCTGTGAACGACATGTTGCCGACGTCTATTTAACGTTAAGCGTACTTCCTACCGACTATAAACCGACCTACCGTTTCCGACCGAATATTAACGTACGGCCGACGTAATTATGAACTACGTTTATTATCAGACGTTAATGGGACATTCGGCCGACGTGAGCACTGGGAAGTCTATTTACGGACGTTGGCGGGACATTCGGCCGACTACGTGCTAATAACATAGGCCGTGAGCGTCTTCACGCCGACCAAACGATAACGTACGGCCGACGTGAGCACGGGGAAGTTTATTAACGGACGTTGGTGGGACATTCGGCCGACCGCGTGCCAATTATAGGTCGTGTGCGTCTTCACGCCGACCAAACGATAACGTTCGGCCGACGTGAGCAAGGGAAAGTGTTTTAACGGACGTTGGTGGGACATTTGGCCGACCACGTGCGAATTACATGGGTCGTGTGTGCGACTTACCGCCGACGTTAGCACGGGGAAGTTTATTAACGGTCGTCGGTAGGACATTAGACCGACCGCGTGCCAATTACATAGGTCGGGTGTGCGACTTACAGCCTACCAAACGTTAGCGAGGTACGGGGCAGTTTATTTCCGGACGTTTGGTGGGACATTCGGTGGACCACGTGCTGATTACATAGACCCTCCCTAACCGACTTACAGCAGACAACAAAGCTTACGCCGCCCGACTCCTAGATCCTGTCGACTGAAATTACCTAAATGATGATGTTAATAAACACGATCGAGACAATAGTACGTTTTTCTTTTTTTATAATAAACTTTTAACACATGATTAGATAACAATTAACAAGATTTCTTAAATAAGAAGCAAAAAGGAAACTTTCAAGTATACAATGTATATTCCAACAGAAGCTTGAACATACATACTACTCAAAATGTCAGCATACTACATGTGCCCGCCAACAAACTAGTATCTGCGGGAATAGTTAAAATAAAGGGTCATGAAGATAAGTTAACTACCTATACAATGTGGATCAAAAAAAGTTTAGTTGGTTATATTTCGAACAGTAATTTAAACAACATTTCAAGAATTTGGACAGAGAAATCTTGTGTACAAAAAACCCCACTTGTTATCTTGGGAATATATATAGTTGTTCAAAAATAACTCTTAGAAGTCGCTTTAATAAAAAAAAAAATACAGCAACTTTTATATTAAATACACCATTAACCTGTTAATTTACAGACTAAGACTAACCTTTAAGAGATCACAATTTGAGGGTTTAGTGCAATAAAGGGCTATCTGTATTTTGGTCATTTTGAGGGGAAAATGAATTAAATATTTGTACCCATCAATGTCACCAATGGGTTTTGACAAGTTGGAAGAAATGCTATAAACCTTTTTGATTAGGTGAATTTACTATTTTCTCATAATTAGGTTCCTGATATTGTGTGGATCATTTAAAAAATGCAGATAGCCCTTTGTTGCACTAAACCCCCGGCGAATTGTATAGCATTTAGCAGGGAGCCCATTAACCCAAAATCACCAGGCCCTTCAGTTACACTAATACAGATAATTGTGGTATCACATAAACAGGCATGAGAATAAATTTGCATGAACAAGCCTGTACAGCCTCAACAAAGGTGCATTAAAGTTTGCCAACATAGGCCAAAAATAGAATAAAATGCGGACATTTGGAAAATAAAATAGCCTAAATTCAGGCTACAGCCTGAAAATGTTCATGCCTGCGTAAAGCTATGGCCTCAGAACTACATCACATTATCAGGAATTTTGTGTTAACAGTTTTGTGTTAAAGAAGTTCTATTGTAGTTACAATACTAACACTAATGCATAAATTTATACTATTTAAGTAAATAGATAGATCTAATAAAGGGTCATGTACCACGAGTTGTGACCCTTGACACGTACACGTAATTGAAGCTGAAAAGTCATGTGATATTTGCTTCGAACATTTATAGCATACATGTACATATAGTCTTAAAGCAATCATAATATTTCAAATATTATTTTGTCAATATCATCTACATGTAGGTCATTAATACAGGGTTTGTAGAAAATGTATAATAAGTAGACACACTTATATGCAACACTGAGCAGTTTTCATACTTTGGAAATCCATGATATTCAATTCAGCAGGATGTTTTGGAAGTACATGTACTGTACACAAGAGTATTAAAAGGAAAACAATTGTTTTTTATGTCTTCACTTTAAATAGTTTGGTCAGAACAAATAAGCCAAATTAACTGAATTTGTATCACAATTTTGCAATCAAAATGCTTAAAACACAATAAATAAACTATGGTTGTTTCCATAAATGAAGGTCTCACTAGCAAAACACCACTCTAATGACTTCATCAGATCATAACCAAGGACGTGTAAGCCGCTCATGCTCACTTTTAGTATTAAATTTTGATTTGATGGAAGAACAGGTGAAAAGATCACTTTTTGAGCAACATTTTGTGACATTTTGACCTCAATGTCAATTTGTAAGATATACATTACAGCCTGTTCGTGGGTTAAAACAGATTATGTAGGTCCATAAAAATGATAGATAACAAACTGATTTGACCCCTCAGATAGAATAGAAAAAACAACAACAACTTTTTGTGTCCATTTCTGAATTGTAAAGGATGAACATTCTTGCACCTCAGCTAGAATAGAAACAAAATCAAACATGTGCGTCCATTTCTGAATTGTAAATTGTAAAGGATAAACATTCTCACCCCTCAGCTAGAATAGAAAAAGGCAAACTTGTGTGCCCATTTCTGAATTGTAAAGAATGAACATTTTCACCCCTCAGCCAAACAGAAAAAGGCAAATTTGTGTGTCCATCTGAATTGTAAAGGATGAAAATGTTCGCCCCTCAGCTAAAGCAGAAAAAGGCAAACTTGTGTGTCCTGATCCATTTCTGAATTGTAAAGGATCAAAATGTTCACCCCTCAGCTAGAATAGAAAAAGGCAAACTTTTGTCCATTACTTAATAATTGTAAGGATGAACATTTTCACCCCTCAGCTAGTAAAGAAAAAGTAAACTAGTATATCATTGTGTACATACATGATGTACATTTCTGAATTGTCAAGGATGAAAATGTTCACCCTTCAACCAGAACAGAAAAATGCAAACTTGTGTGTCCATTTCTGAATTGTAACTTTCAGGATGCCCCGGCCGCGATTTTTTTTTTACTAGTAAACATTTGTATGGGCTCACAGGTAAAATCAGTTGACTTTTTTTTTTTTTTAAATCAAAAAATCATTTTATTCTGTCAGTTTTGCTTTATTCCGTATTAAAACGAAATAAATAAATTTAACAAATGTTTACTAGCTAGTAAAAAAAAAATCGCGCCCCGGCCTGGTCCGGCCAAAAATCCCTGAAATGGTGGCCATCTTGGTAAAAATAAGTATTTTGATCAAAAGGTATACATTATACATACATGTAGCTCATTTTTGATATCATTTATTTGATTTTAATGAATGGTGGTAATACCGTCATTTAGGGGACAAGATGTCATACTACATTGTATGCAGATGTTTCATCTCTAACCCATATTTGTTGTCTTGTACATTGTACATATGTACATGTATAGCAGATTTTGGTAGAATTTGGGACAGTGAGGGCGCTTTGCAAAAAAAGGTAGCTATCGCATCAATAAACATAAATTTGAATATGGAACATTGCAAGAGTGTTTTAAAATTCTGAAGATTCGAGCATGTTACTTAGTTTCATTTTAGCATGGCATCAATTTTAAAATCACAAAAACACTTCCATAGATAGGTTCATTGAACTACATATCGTCGCTATTCTTTCAGAACCTTGTATGTTTTTCCGGCCCTTCATCATGTATAAAGTAAAACTGCCAACGGTTATGCATAAGAAGAGTTGCTTTATACATGTTCCGGGACAAGAGAACTTACAAGGTTTTTATAGATGTGATTGTGTTACTTGTTAAGAGCAGACCGCCAAGGTAAAACATAGGAAGTAATACTTTATACATGCTGAAGTAGACCACAGGGTGTGAGGCCAAAATGTGCTTAGTTTTTTATTTTTGTAGTCCACCTCTAGGCATTACATGAAATTGTTACCAAAAGGTGGCAAATATATCCCTTAACACAAATTCAGCTGATCCCACGTTCGTAGGTTGCACGTTATGACCCTAGACCTCGATTTAGGGTCAAAGGTCACATGTGTTTCAATGGGAAGTCAAAAACTAAATTTAACATGGTAAAAAAACTAAAAGATGAGCTATTGAATATAAAAAGTATATTATGTTGTTGGGATAAGTGTTTTAAACAAAAAAGTCAATCACAACTTCGATCGTAGATCAATAGTTTTTTGTCGTAGGCCTACTACATATTTTATCTTCACGTTCATTTATGATTCTGCACATACGTATTCACAATTCATGATCGGCTGTACATCCTGTTGATTATTGACGTAGAAGTGCGTTTATTTTAAACCATTTGAAGGCAGTTACAGGAAGAAATAGAAGAAATAGAAGTGTGGTGTGCCCGGTGGTGTGTCGTACTGTACGTAGAACGGCCCGTAGTGTTTTGAATTCTTAACGGATATACAGCCTCCTCTAAATCCGTCGGTCGAGTGGTTTCACAATGGTACATGCACATGCACTATGGGTAAACAATGACTGGTGTAGAGACTGATTTTTAGGCCAGCAACGACTGGACGTAACTCGGTTGTTAAATCAATTTAGGGAAAGTGTGCCTCATACCAAATTGGGGGTGAGGGGAGGGTATTCATTTCTGAATTTATAAATCTATTAATTAATTAATTCATTTGTTTATTATTATTATCATTTAATAGTATTGTTATTATTATCATTTATTTATTTTATTATTATTATTTTATTTTTTAGAGAGGGGGAGGCAAATACATGCGCTGCCCACTTCATTCCACTCTAATTCAATGATATATCAAAATGACTTTTTATTGGAAATTGAATTCATTTATATTTTAATAGTATGATGTATGATGGCCGCCAAATATTATATGGGAAGAATGAAAACTCTTTTAAAAATATCAGCAAATTGTATTTCAATTTTTAGCTCATAGGCATAATAATAGGGGATCCAAACATTTAAAACTAGCTGATTTTGTCAATTTATAATTTTAGAGAGAAAAAATCAATAGGCCTAAATAGAATAATGATCTCAAATGATGGTCACTCTCCGCACTTACATCAGTCATGCATTTATGTAGCAAACAATGGTATGACCATATCACTTGCAATTTGAGTCATCAATAATGTTTATCAATTTTCTAATCACTGTCAAGTCATAATTTCAGAGTTATTTGGCTCAAGTCAAGTCGTTTGGTTTTGTATAAAGGCAATAATATACAAAACAGAGTATTCACAGCCATTCGTCAAAGTCTATCTCAAAACTGAACCAATACTGGGCATGTTTATATGTATTTCAATTCATTTCTCGTGGTGATTGAAAATATGGTAATGAAATTCAATAATTTTTGACATTTTTGAACACTATTTTGGAATGTCGCCTGCAGAGTCAGACGCCTGCCGCGTGGAAATTTAAGTCTTAAGGAATAGATAATCAGGCAAAATGGTGTGTATGTCAACTCATCATTCACGTCCCAGGAATGGACAGTCTGCAGCAGCACCGTTCATCAACGGTGCTCCTTTGGTGAAGAGGAATTTCCTCCTTCGGGTCCAAACCAGGGGCGCACCAAGCGCCGTTTTGACTGAGATCTTTTACACTAAACTTTTAAAATTCCAACTCAAATTAAAGCAGTTAAAATTAACTTGATCATCACTATCATTCAAAGCTTTCATTAATATCACAGGTATAAATAAATAATAAGACTTTTCTTTTTCATATAATTTGAAACCATTTTCCGGGGAGCTATATGAGGATAGGGCAAACAAGAGGTGCAAGAATGATTTCGATCACACGGAAACTTTTACGATTAAAACAACAGAGGTTTGAATGCGGCAAAGCTTTTCTATTTTTAATCCTTTTTTAAGGCTATGAAAGTCAATGCCTATGGTTCCCGTTTCTTCATACTCTTGGATTATACAAGCTACACCGTAACAAACTGCATAACTAATTCATTATGAAAAGGTTCTGTTTGTTAAAGTTATATGTGTTCTAATTTCTGGCCCGATTTTCATGTTATCTATTCTAGCAGTATTCACAAGTATAGTTGCATACTTATCCAATGGTTCTTCAGAAGCACAAGGTAACATGACATTTGCCCATTAAGTATTATTATAGTATACACACTGGCATTTTCACTGTAATTCACTGACGAATTCACTGCATGTTGTTGGCATGGTCTATATAATCTAAAAAAGAACATGTCTTGCGCAAAACATTTGTACACCAATAATGAAAAATATAGCAAGCCAAAATGATCTCGGATTAAGAAGAGTTCCTATTAAATCCTGTTGTTAACGCTTTCCATGCGGCAGGCGTCTACGTCTGCAGACGACAGTTCCAAAATGTCACAAAATGTTTCTTAATTGTCAAAATTATTGAATTTCTGAAAAATATGTTGTTTAGTTGTTTCTTCCCCAGGAGCAAGGTTTTGAGCTTAACATTTCCTCACCTACACTTACAGGTTTGATAAAAAATCAGATTACAATATGGTCGCTATAGTGTTGTTTAGATGTAGAGGCTACTACCGGTGTAATATAGTAATAATTTTACATTTGGGAAGAATCTTGTGTGGCATTTTACACTAAACTTGTCAAATGTTACCTAATTTAACCTCATTTAGTAAGAGAATGTGCGCGAAGCGCGAATTTTTTTGCCTTATTATGCTAAAATTGCATTTTTTTTCTAATTTTAACTAAATTGATTTTTTTTGTGAGGGGGGTGGGGGGAGTAGGGGTGGGGCACAAACATATTTTTGGGGAAATGCCCCTTGTCCCCCTGGCGCCGCCACTGGGGAAAAGCAATAAAAACAATAAACACGGTTAGTATACCTGACCTGTGCAACCACAGCTCATAACCCAAAGTTGTATTTTTTTCTCTTCATCTATTTTCACCCTTTTCCCCCAATACTTTTTCTTTTCCACTTGGCATTATTTCCCCAATTCTGCTCATTATTTCCCGGGAGCGGTGCTCCCTGCTCCCGCACTTTGTACAACCCTGGCCTATACTATGTATGATTTCCCTTTTCTCAGCCACCAAGTAAGTTTTACCGTATACAAAACAGATTATTCAGAGCCATTCGTCAAAGTCTATCTCAAAACTAAACCAAAACTAGGCATGTTTATCCGGATGTTATATATGTATTTCAATTCATTTCTCGTGGTGATTGAAAATATAGTAATGAAATTCAATATAATGTTGACACTTTTGAACAATATTATGGAATGTCGCCTGGAGACGCCTGCCGCGTGGAAAGTCTTAAGGAATAGATAATCAGACAAAATGGTGTGTCAACTCTTATCATCAACTCTTATCATTCAGCACCGTTCATCAACGGTGCTCCTTTGGTGAAAAGGAATTTCCTTCTTTCGGGTCCAAACCTGGGGCACACCAAGCGCCGTTTAACTGAGATATTTTACACTAAACTTTAATTCCGACTCAAATTAAAGCAGTTAAAATTAACCGATCATATTCACTATCATTCAAAGCTTTAATTAATATCACAGGTATAAATACATAATAAGACTTACCTTTGTTATATAATTTGAAACTATTTTTTTAAGGCTATGTAAGTCAATATTAGCCTATGGTTCCCGTTTCTTCATACTCTTGGATTACACAAGCTACACGGTAAACTGCATAACTAATTCATAATGAAAAGGTTCTGTTTGTTAAAGTTATATGTGTTCTAATTTCTGGCCCGATTTTCAACTTCATGTTATCTATTCTAGCAGTATTCAAAAGTATAGTTACATACTTATCCAATGGTTCTTCAGAAGAATTTTTTAAGGTGCCATGACATTTGCTCATTAAGTATTATAGTTTACACACACTGGCGTTTTCACTGTAATTCACTGCATGTTGGCATGGTCTATATAATCTAAAAAGGAACATGTCTTGCGCAAAACATTTGTACACAAATAATGAAAAATAGGGAGGCTCTTCTGATATCAAATATCAAAATATAGCAAGCCAAAATGATCGGATTAAGAAGAGTTCCTTTAAATCATGTTGTTAACGCTTTCCACGCGGCAGGCGTCTGCAGACGATAGTTCCAAAATTTCACAAAATGTTTCGAAATTGTCAAAATTATTGAATTTCTGACAAATCTGTTTTGTATAAATGGTAAAACCAATAGTCGCGTGGAAAGTGTTAAGAACGAAAACTCTCATAAGATAAGTAGAATAGGCCTGAGTAACTCAATTCTATACATTTTAAAGTTAGCTTCGGAACTCTTCTTAAAGTTAAGAAGGACAGATATATTGTTCTCAAAGTGTTACATGATTTTAAGAAGAAGAGGGGAAAAGGAGTTATGTATTACTTTGATTTCAACTGTTTCTGTGCATGATCAGACGACTACATGTACCCTCCCCATCCATATGTGTATAGGTAAAAACGATAAAAAAGATCTATATACTTGAATATCCACGGGTTTACTCCGGCTGAAAGGTCCATAATACGATAATGACGCCATGTGCGCCGTATTCAGCACATACGAGTTCAGCGCACAATCGACTTGAGATGCGAATAAATGTTCAAATGAAGGAATTATTCAGACTACAAACGTGATCTCATGTTAGGGGATTGGGTTATACGAGTAGGATAACGGTTTATCATTTCATTTGAACCTAAGCTTACCATGTGAACTAGGTAGATATGTGGTGGCATGTTATGTAGGAATATAACTTACCATGCTATAGTACTGAAAGATAGCTAATGTTTCAATGTCCAATCTTCTGATAGAACCTAAAATTGATCAATTTTGCTATATATAGGCCGTTATAATAAGTATGGTAAGAAAGACCATGCGCCCATAGTCCCATATACCACGGTCTGTTATAAGTCTAGAGCCAGTTGCGTCTAGCTTCTCAATAAAGAAGAAATAACTATTTAGATGAATGTCTTAAGGTGTTTAATTGAGAAGTAACGTACCCTACATTCTGTTTAGCTCCGATATTATTTTAGGCATTATGACCCCGCCATCATACAGAGTTCTCACAAATGAACTATTAAACATGAACTTACTGACTAAGCAACTTTGATTTCAACTGACTTACTAATTCTGTACATTTATAAATGATCAAAATGATCAATTTTTGCTGTAGGCCTATGTAATAGAAAGTGAACGATATCCGGTGTGGCTCATGACGGGCCTAATCCAGACTGTTTTTGTTGTTGTTATAGACGCACCACAAGTGCCCTCCCCATGTTTAGATAAAACGATAAAAATGATCCATACGGCGATAGAAAATGGGGTGGGTGGGGCGGGATGGGTGGTGTGTGGGTGTGTGTGTGGGGGGGGGGGGGGGGGGGGGGGGGGCGGTGTATTATGTTGCGGTCGAATATAAAAAAGCAGAGTATCACTCAAGAGCTGCTAGCCCTAAGCCGCCTGCGCCTATTATACATTTGATCAAGAAGACTGAGGCGCGGGCCCGGGTACGGTCTAATTGATGATGCCCATTAATGTAAATTCAGATTTTTGAGAAGAAGTGCATTCATTGGCTTCAGTTGGGCATTATTTTCAACAAAAAAATTGAACATTCTCAGGCTAGGGGGCACATCCCCTCAAACCCCCCTTGCGTGCAAATTGGTCGGCATTATTATTTATCGCGGATCGGTTCAACAAAATTCATTTGCCCGGCCGTATGAGGGGTGGTGATATTAATATTATACAACAAATTATAGAATTTTCCTTTTATACTTCAAATCGCAAAACCTGTGCTTTATACATGCAGTAAAAGGATATAGATGGACCATAGGTATGGAAATAAATATCAAAAACGTATGATATTTTCGTTATAAAACTGCCCTAGCTATTTTTCCAAGCACAATAAAAAGAGGGCCGAAGAAATCTAAAGATTTCGAAAGGAGTATGTTAATTTATTAACCGGTATCAATAAAGAAAAGGGTGCTTTTACCAAACCCCATAGATATTGTACTTACTTTTACCCTCTATAGAGGAAATTACCCGTATAATAGGGTAACTGAAAAAATCGTTGGTATTAACGCACAGCCTACTTTATACCGCATACGGTACTTGACTCCCGGACTTGTCTGACCGAACTATGTCAATGGGCAAACCATAGTGTTTTAGGACGATGTTTCAAGGCTATCCGACGTCCATTAGACAGCAGTTTGCCGACCTTAGTGTTAAATTGGCCTGCGAACAACTTTCTAAAAAAATCAATGGGCCGACGGTGCGTGGGCCATGTTTGACTGACCGTTAATTATGAGACATGATGTTTACCTTAACTGACGTTTCTCAGCGGGTCGGGTCAGCCCCATATAGCCGACGTCCATTCGACAGCAGTACGCCGACGTTCTGTACTTCACCTAAATATGACGTCCTTAACGCGTCAGTAGACCGACGTATATAGGCCATGTTTGACCAACGTCATGCCGACGTTTAAAAGACGTCCATAATAAGTCTTCATTTACTGACAGAATTGACAGTTTTCGGCGACGTTAAGCCGACGTCCATTCGACAGCAGTACGCCGACGTTCTGTACTTGGCCTAAATATGACGTCCTTAAAGTGTCAGTAGACCGACGTATATAGGCCATGTTTGACCAACGTCATGCCGACGTTTAAAAGACGTCCATAATAAGTCTTTATTTACTGACAGAATTGACAGTTTTCGCCGACGTTAAGCCGACGTCCATTCGACAGCAGTACGCCGACGTTCTGTACTTGGCCTAAATATGACGTCCTTAAAGTGTCAGTAGACCGACGTATATAGGCCATGTTTGACCAACGTCATGCCGACGTTTAAAAGACGTCCATAATAAGTCTTTATTTACTGACAGAATTGACAGTTTTCGCCGACGTTAAGCCGACGTCCATTCGACAGCAGTACGCCGACGTTCTGTACTTGGCCTAAAGATGACGTCTTTATAACGTTATTGAGCCGACGTTTTGTAAGCCACGTTTGTCCAACGTCGAGCCGACGTTTAGTGGACATCCCCAATAAGACCAACATAATTACGGTCTTTTGACGACCTACAACCGACGTCCATACGACGGCAGTAGGCGAACGTACAGTACCCGACGTATACTCGACGTTCTGACGACGTCAATGGACTGACGTTTTGTTAGCCAATAAATACCAACGTTGTGCCGACGTCGGCTGGACGTCTCGAATAAGACACGACGTCCAGCCGACGTTACCGACCAAAACCCGACGTCGGCCCGACGTATCTGTGTTATCTGGGGTACGAGTGATTTCAATTCCGTCCTCTCGTTTTTTTCTTAAAGACCCTTTAATTTTCGAATGACACATGAGTTATTTTAGTTCGGTTCGGGATTCACCTTCTTTTTCATTATGTTGTAAGTTATGCCTATTCTGTTATCCATGTATTGTCAGGCGGCAGTCATCTGCTAATTACTTCAACCTGTTTGGTACTGTTTCGGCCGAGTGCACCAAACTGGCGTACCTTACGAGTGATGTGCGCTATACCTTGCTGGTACTTATGCCCTAACTACAGCGTAAATTACTAGCGATGTAATTTTGAGAGCAAAACTGGAGAATACGAACGGAATAGTAACTCAAAATTATGACTTACCTCTCACTTACTAGCGAGGTAATGATATTCTTGAGCTACGCGCCATTTGTTTTGGGGAAATCCCTGTTTCGAAACAATTATGGTAATTGTTGAAAATTATTGAAAAGTTGTTGATGATTTTAAGAAAATGGTCGAAATCATGTGTAAACTTTTGAAGTATAATCATAATTGTCAAGGAAATTGAGATAAAGCCCTCCCGGTCAGAGATATTTTTAACCATAATCAATATTTCAATAGGGTGTGTATTATTTCGACACCAGGAGGTCAAACAACGGAATAAAGCTAAATACATGTATTTCCACACACGTGCCCCTATTCTAATGTCAACTACGGACACAATCGCGCCCGGTCGACCCTTCCTGGCGTAAAACAGGAAAAAAAATTCGCCGTCATCGTGTGATAAAGAAACTGTAATTTAATCCTAACCCCCTAACAATTTTAATTCTAATTTTAATACGCTAATCGTTTGTATTGTTTACGACCACGCCTCGAAATTTATCATTTTTGGACAAGTTTAGTTCTTCTTTTTCATGTGAGATTTGATAAGACCTGTATGTTGCATAAGAACAAAATGGCAAAATAGCGTTAGGACAAAGTGGCAAAGAACGAAATGGGAGAGGACGAAATAGCAAATGACACAAATTGGAAAAGACGAAATGGTAATAGGACGAACTAACACAAGGATGAAATGGGAAAGGACGAAATGGGAGAGTATGAAATGGGAAAGGACCAAATGGGAGAGGACGAAATAGCAATGGAGCCAAATATTAAAGAGTGAATGGGAATAAATCTGCAGCCCATATACAAACGCTTCAGACTATCATGCGTGTTCAAATCCCAAGTGTGAAAATTGCCTTTTCAGAAATTTGGAAATATCTCTAATTGAAAAGGAGAAATTTATCTATGTTTTGTAATTTAGAACGAGTTATGAGCGCATTTATTACCTGGTGAGTTACCTTTTTGAGGACTGGGTGTCAGTCAATAGTTCAAATGTTTGATCATATATGAAAAGTTTGATCATAAACAATTTATAAATTTGACACTATGTCACCTAGCTCTACCATGACTACAAAGTAAATGGTAAATCGTCCCTTTTTAAACATTAATGATGTTTTCACGCGGATTTTTTGTTGTTGTCATTTCACTCCCAGGGGCTTTTACAGGCAGAGGACATGTCTGAGACAAGAATGATCTATCACGTGTATGCTATTACATGAATCCATTTCCATCAAATGTCTGGGTAAAACAAGGACATGGTAATGATGTATTGTGCTGTAAGCCACGGGTGGGTAAAGACTCGCTTTTTTAAATCCCTTGGCATAACATTTGAGACGCAGATTATTTATTAAGAACGCAAGTTTGAACGAAACATTCATGGATAGAATGCAATATTAAAGTAAATTATAGTTTCATGTAATACAGTATTTAAGCCTGCAGGCGATAAGAGGGCAAATTCCAGTCTGGGAGTTAGTATCCTCTATACCAGAGGTGAACAACCTTTTTGAATGAATGGGCCAGATATAAAGAGTGACACATTGACTGGGCCGCACCTAACCAAATTTTATAGCAATGACCTGCTGTTCAAACCTTTGATTCCGAAGACTTTCAAGCAATAGGTGTGTGTGATTAATAATATATCTTCACAAAAACGTAATCTCAATACAGTACAGATGACAATTAATGGGGAAAATAGACCTACGCACGTTGAGGAACATCATTTGTGCCGATAAATGCCAAGCAGCTAGCTCGTTTTTTGGGATGATGTCAAATAGATTTTGTTTTTCTTCTTTTTCTTGAGACATCTCGCGGGCCACAAAAAATACCACTGGCGGCCCGCGGGCCGTAGGTTGCCCACCCCTGCTCTATACTTATACCTAGCTGTGTCAGATCACAGTCAGATTCAGGGGTTTTGGCTCGGATTTGTATTTTGCTCTGAAAAAATACCCGATACACACAGAGGCACACGTGTTACACTGTATGCCTCAGTTGATTCGGCATACAGTGTAGACTGTGCTCAGGTGATCATCCTATTACCTGGACTATCCAGATTAGATTTATTCCGTTAGCGCCCTCAACGGAATAAATCGCAATAACACTGACAAAATAGTTTAGTTACTTGCAATCGCCTCCAAACGTGGACGTAGTTTAGAACTATCCAACCGAGGACGGTGTGTATCACATTTTAATCGACATAACAAGGACGTTATTGTGTACATTTTTTTTTATTTTATTTTTTTACAAAATTGTATCTACCAACCGCGGACGGTATTGGTACCTGTGACTGAGGACCTTATTTAAACGTGCTTTTAAATGCATTTGTGTGTTAATTGCAGCCCCATGCACCTAAGTCTAGAACTGTAGACGGGTCCACGGTTGGCGAAAGGTCCACGGTAAGATGGTTAGAATATGTTGTGTGTCCACGTTTGCCAGTGGAAACGCACGCTATCATGCGTGTTCAAAACCCATTGTGACAGTTGCCTTTTGTCTCATTCTTCCCGGTGTAGCGTTACAATTGCTAACCGGTCTTCGCGAACATTTTCTCAAATGGAAGAGGAGAAATTAATCAATAATTGTGTAACAAACTATATTTTTGGAGTTATGATAGTATATATTATCTGGTGAGTTACTTTTTGGGGACTGGATGTCACTCAATAACTTATCCTAAATGAAAAGTTTGATCAAAAACAATTGATCAATTTGACAATCTGTCACCAAGCTTAATACGACTACGCGTAAATGGTAAATACGAGAAAAGATCGTCCCTTTTGAAACATTAATGATGTGTTCACGCGGACTATTTTTGTAATTTCTTTTCCAGGGGGCTTTTTTCACGCAGAGGACAGGTTTGAGACAAGTATGATCGAATACGTGTATAATATTACATGAATCAATTTCCATCAAATGACAGGGTTCAACAAGGACATGGAAATGATGCATTGTGCTGTAAGACACGGGTGGGTAAAGGGTCGCTCTTTAAACCCTTGGTGAATAAACTGCTTGAAATGTTATTGCTGAGCTCTGAGCTCTATATGAGGGGGCATTCAACAAATACCTGCAACCATTGAACATCTCTAAACCGTGACACGTGTCAGTATGATACTTAAACTGTAAGTCTTACCCCTATCTCATGGAAAATTTCAAACACGTGGGTCATTTTTATCATGTCATTTCAGTACTATAAACATCATGGTCTCTGGGCACTGAAAATTGACTAGAATCAGCATTATAAATCAAGCGCCAATATTAACACTGTTAACGCATGTATCTTAATGCATGTATCTTGGTTTATCACGATCCATACACGCTCTCGCAGGTTTTCTCCGGGCTCTCCGGTTTCCTCCTGCTTTCAAAATCTGTGATCAGTTATTTCGGTTATCAAAAACTTCCTTGACCCAAAGGTATTTGGGGAGCTGCATTGAAAAATGGTGGATGTTACAATCTAACTGCGGATAGGTTTGCGCTAGAAATTGGCAGCACCCTAGTTGATGCGACATGATTCTGATGATTCACCAGCAGCAAAATCACAGCGCTTTGAGCCATTTGAAAAAGGCGCTATATAAATACTGATTATTATTATTATCATTATTATACCATAAACTTGTCTTTCAAATTTCCCGCCATTGTAACATTTATTTCCCTAACCAGTGCCCTGAGATCACGATAATCACAGTGCTGAGATTTAATGATAAAAATGACCTACACTGAAAGCCTAAACTGGTAAGCCTGACTAGATAAAAGCTAGTCCAGATGGTGCCCATCTGGACTAGCTTTTATCTAGTCAAGCCAATTTAGGCTAGTCGCTCGACTAGCTTTTGCCTGGTTGGTCAAGCCTGCTTGACTAGTTAAACTAGTCGCTCGACTAGTTTTTGACTGGCTAAAAGCTAGTCCAGATGGTGCCCATTTGGACTAGCTTTTGCCTAGTCAGTCATGCTCGACTAGCTAGCTTTTGCCTAGTCATCGGTTGCCATGGGAAAATAGCGTGACCTCTATCTATATCAAATTCAGACCCATGAAGTATCATGCGTTGAAATTGATCTTGCTGGTTGCTCTGCGTTAAGACAGATCACCTAATCGGCCCATTCTTTTCATCCATTTTGGAATTCTGCGAACTATCTGGTAGTTTTTACATGGTCGGCACTCGCCAGTGTCGTAGAGACGCACATGTGCCGAATTTTGCACCTGTGTTACCACATGCTTTTCATTCAGGTTTTTTCTCTGAATTCCTTTGAATCTTTGGTGGCCAAACTTATAGTTTGGCCCTTGCAGTTTGGTGTTGCAGCTTTATCATTCTTTTCATGTTTGTGTTACATATTTCCGCTAAAAAGAGAAATTTCTTCAGCGCTCAGAACAGTTGCTGTTCTCTCGATGAGGCTATGATCAACGCATGTGCAGTTGGGATCTCAGCTTTAAACTAGTCAGTCTTCAGGTTCTCGCTTGACTAGTTCGTCGAGGCTGATTCAAAAACTAGTCCAGCACTGATTTTATCCTAGTCAAGCATTCTCAACTAGTTGTTCCGATCATCTGAAGCTAGTCAACTAGTTTGAAGTACCGCTTGACTAGAATAAACTAGTCAAGCATGCTGGACTAGCCAGACTGACTAGTTTTAAGCTAGTCAAGCGTGTGCCCGACTAGTTTTGGTTGTGAGTGTACGTGTTCGAAATTTTCTGTGAGAAAAGAGTAAGACTAACAGTTTAAGTATCATAAGTTTATTTTACTGACACGTGTCACGGTTCAGAGAATTTCAATGGTTGCAGGTATTTATTGAATGCCCCTCGTATTCTCTAGAGCGCCAGGGGTTTGACAAACCCATTTAGTTGTGAATCTACGTCCTTGGTAAAAGGTTGCAATTTGAATCTCTTGGCGAAAACCGTTCATCATGCTCACTGTAGATTGCCGTTAATAACGGTAGACGTTGGCATGACATAGCTATGGGTTCTCAACTTTAGAAGAGTGAGAGGGGCTGATCGGAAGATGACCCAATACTGGATATTATTAATTAAGAATGAGTGTTACACTTTTTGTGTTAGAAGGCAAAAGAAAATGGGGTTACTAGTAGTTAGTAAAATCACGTATTTTCCCCAAAATTGGGTCATTCAGTAAGAACCGCCTTATTTTTGTCAACGCCTTTTTTCTTAATGTGGGCAATCGGTGAGAGAATAAACAAAATATTCTATTGACGGATAAAATGATAATACAGCTTTGTTCCGTAATGGGTCTTTACACTAGTCTAACTTATGAGTGTTTTACATCAATAATATACCAAGAATACTCTTACAATAATGGGTTTAATTTTTGACTAGTTAAAAAAAAGGTGGTCATCGGGGGAGGACAGATTTAAATGGGAGAAGATACTGTTGCGCAAGAACTATTTACGCAGGGGTAATATTCTAGAAATCCAATTTACTAGGAATAAACTATTAGAAATGTTATCTAGCATGGAATTCCCAAAGACGGCGACCATGAGCAATGATTGACAAATGTCTGTGATTTCACTGCGTTGATATTCAATTTATTTTATATATTTATTGGGTTTTTCATGCAATATGTGATGCGATCTGTGAAAACTCGTCGGCTGCACTCCAGAATGCACTGCTGCAGCCAGAAGGCATTGCAATCATATCATACCGGTACTACTGCTTTCGGAATGCATCGCATCCACAGTTATCTGTTGCACTAAGAATGCAAAACACTACAACTGCAATCGGATTGTAATGCATCCGATACTGCAGTCCGGAAGCGATATTTTGTTCCGAAGTTAACATTTGAATAGAGGGTCGACACCAGGGAAAGGATATACGTGAATAACGATAAATGAAAACAAGCCGGGTGTTGCAGCCCTTTTATGGCAAAAGAATGTATCTTATATGTAGTTTTCTAACAGTATACTTCCTTTTAACATGATTAAAGTTAGCTTTTTTCTCCATAAATCATGTAGTGGTAAAAGTACATATAAGATACATCCTTTTGCCATAAAAGGGCTGTACAGCGGTCGTGGAGGATGGCAATACAAGGTTAAACTAAATTAAACTCGGAATAAAGCTTAAATATATGTATTTTCGATCGTACCCCTATTCAAATGCTAACTACGGGGGAATATAACATTTTAGGCGTAAATCAGTCTAGTGAAATGAAAGGGTGGACATTCGGCTTGAATATTCAAAAGAAGAAATGTTTAGCATAGACTGACTTCTAAATTTCGACCATTCGTGTCGCGCCCTCGAAATTTCGTGTCGCCACCCCGAAATTTCGTGTCGCCACCCCGAAATTTCGCCCTCGAAATCTCGACATCTAGTACAAAATCTATTATCGCGTATTTCGAGTCGGGACCCCGAAATTTGACACTCGAATTTTTTTTTTTCGCGATTCAAACCAAAAAAAAGGATCGCCCATCGCTTAACGATGACAGCAGGGAAACAGCTTACCTTTGAATTTTCTAGTTATGAAATTCAACCATAGTGTCTCGTATACCTCTACAGAATAAACCACATCAATACATTCAGCCAGCAGTTAAGTCCATTTCTTATTTTAGTTTTCTAGTTTGAAAATTATCTTAATTTATTTTGTTGGAAGTTATCAACTTAGAGCAAGTTTAACTGCTGTGCGATCACAAAAAAACATTCAAAAGGTCGAGATTTCGTGCTCGAAATGTCGGGTCGTGATGCAAACTCGGGTCGCAATAAGAAATGCGCGATACTAGGTTTCGGGGTCGCGAGTCGAATTTTCGGGGGCGCAAGTTGAAATTTCGGGGGCGCGATACGAAAATACGCGTCACGAAATGATACCAATAAGGCTTCGTAAAAAACTCTTCGTATGGAGGACCGTCACATTTCTTATCTCGGTATGCTAACGTAAAAGACGAGTTAGCCGATGAGTCTGCTCATTGAGGGAACAGTTCCATTTGTACGCGATAAAAATTGCGAGAATGTTCCGCGACCCGATGAGTTTTTTATCAGGCCCCGATGAGATTTTTATCGCGAACAGTTGCGAGTAGCAAAGGATTATTTATCGCGAAGCGAATTACCGCTTGTTTAAATATAACGAAAGATAAGTGGTCGGTATGTAAATAGAGCTTCGGGTTATTTATTCTAGTTGTAAGGTACAAATTCAGCATTTCATGTTTTTAGAGATAATGTTATTGATTATGGATGTTTAACGTAAATTGTATTATCCTCGTGTATTTGCTAAACAATGTCCCGCTCTATTTGCTAAACATACCCTAGGGATTAGCAGAGGCCTCGTATCGGGCCCCGATGCCCCCGATGGCTATTTTATCGGGGCCTGATGACTATTTTATCGCGAATCAACTTGAAAAACATCGTGTCCAAAACATATCAGGCCCCGATACAGTCGCGATAAATTTATCGCGTACAAATGGAACTGTTCCCTTTAAACCATACATGATTGATTAGATTTACCCCCAATACTATGGAACTATCAGTGACTTCAATATAGTGTGGTGATACATCAGTGTGTAGAGGTAGGACTACAGGCTACACGGTACACAAATCACATAGCGAACAAGAACAGGTGGACTCAATTCCCCTGGCAGAAGAACAATATCATCGAAACCTATTCTTCACAATTATTGCGGCAGATCGTCACGGATTTCTGTATTATTAGATGCTTAGTGGATGTATTATCTTAATTATCCAAACGAAGCCTCGAATCTGCGTCTATTTAGTTAGTTCGCGAATCTCATCGGCATTTTGTTGTTCAACCTCTTTACTTGGCGTCACCATTTAATAGTTAGTGTAATGTTCTAGAAATGAACCAATCAAATACGAGAAACCTTAAAAAAATATGTATGAAGTGTAATAATACCTTGTATGCTAGAGTTATATCGTAAACGATCGTATAATAAGGTCCACTATGACAACGTTATAATAGACGCTCGAAACAGTAGACACTTGAGACGTTACGAAATTAAAGCATGAACAACTCTTCTCTGGTACCAAGGGACGGTATCAGACCACACGTCAACCATGTCATTGGAATTCTTGTACGTTAGAAATGGTAGGTTTATCGCCTTTGTGTGACATGAAATCCCAGGATGAAATCTCACTAAAGAGCGACGTGAATGCCAGCTGCTGAAAACTAACTGTTGACATTTTGAATCAATCATAGTTGTATTCTTAATAACGCTTTCCATGCGGCAGGCGGCTGCAGACGACATTCCAAATGTTGACAAAATGTTTCAAAAATATCAAAATTATTTAATTTCATTACCATATTTGGAATCACCATGAGAATTGCATTGAAATAAGTACAAACATGCCTAGTATTGGTTCAGTTATCTTTGAGGTAGACTTTGAAAGTTGGGAAAGGTTTCTGAAAAATCTGTTTTGTATATATATGGTAAAACCAATAGCCGCGTGGAAAGTGTTAAGAGGCGACGAAAAACGGCTTGTACTGAATACTCACGTCACGTCACGCCACGTCACGTTTCATACTTCACACTCCACGCTGTGTTTATAAATCACACGATTGGTGTTTATAACCCACGTTAGTTAGTGTTAATCACACTTCACGCGATTGGTGTTTATAAATCACGTTAGCTGGTGTTAATCACACTTCACGCTATTGGTGTTTATAAATCACGTCATGTTAAATCTGAAACTAATAGTATATTAGTCTCAGGTTAAATGTATCCGGGGCTGCATCCACGTACGTTTATGGAAGGTTTTACTCTACAGCATTTTGCTTCATTTAATCAATTACATACAATTAACGTTGCATATAGTCAGTGAGTGATAGTACATGTTGTCAGCGTTCTACAACCGAAGGTCGCGGGCGGCAAACCCACTTTCAAAAGTTGATCATAACTTTGAATCGCCCGGCCTCGCGGTCGTTTGTTTATAGCATTGCAGGGACTGTGTTTATAGATTCGAAATGCAGCGTTGTACAGTAGAAGTTGTACGGGAATATTTTGTTGATAGAAAAAACCAAACAAATAAGGGACGTATTCAAGCATGCTCCATACTTAGCTAGCTAGATTGATGATTTCAACCGGGGGGGGGGGGGGGGGGGGGGGGGGGTACTCAGATATTCAAAATAAAAATTGGCAGGCTATGTTAAACCTAAATGTCAACAAAGAGAAATGTTTATTTTATTTCAAATTGCAAGGAATTTAAAAACAAGTTAAATGTCATTATATATGTTGCAATACGTTAGCAGAAGAAGCAACTGACTCGATCATCAGAACTTATGGAGGCATCTAGTGGAAATTATAGCGCTTACTTTAACAACATCCGAGTAACTATTGATATACTATCACAAGTCTGTAGCTTGTATATTTATATCAACCAAATGTTCATTTTAAAGTATGTGTACATGTAACCTATATCCACCCAGACGACGCTGGTCACGCGTCTCTGTCGACCCAATATGGCAACGGGAGTGCACCATTTTGAAATATTTGTAACAGTCATCGCCCGGTTAATGTGGGTCCGAGTCCACTTACGACGCGTGTTGTAAACGCGTTCTTTATATTGAGCTATTTGATACCACATTGTAGCAACGATACTATGTTACCTCATTGAAGGCCCATTCATACTCGCGTCGTTGCGTATCGGTTGACATTGCGTCAAATTTTGCGTCGATATCCGTTGACGTCAGGCGATGCCCAAAGACAGGAGTATGAACGGACCTATAGGCGGTCTTGCTGCTACATCTTAAATGTAGTATCGAAACCATTTCAAGTCGCGTTCCCAATAGGCTTTAATCCTACATCGAGTTCTGGTACTAAACAGACATAGTGGGAACGCGTCCTTGTCAGTCCGCATAAAGCTTCTTGTTGATATGTCCACTTTCATGACTTTACATGTTCGAAGACGTACTCGTCTTTGCATACACAAGGCTGTGTCTTCCACAATTTAACTACAGTCATCAAAAAAAGTAACTATACAGGTAATAAATGGGCTTTTAAATCTAAAAATATATATCCTACCTAAAAATATTAAATTATAAAGTTGTTGAGAAATTTATCTTCTTTAATATGAGATATTGCACGCTAGGATGCACAAACATGTACCCCACGCACTGATTGTAGTGTACCTGTAATGGAAGAAAGAATGATTATCACCTTTATAATGGGATTATACAGCTTTAAATCCACAGCTCCTTCACCAATGTTCACTACAACTGAAAAAAGTTGTAAAAATACAACAAATTTGAAAATTTGTAAAAAAAATGGATTTTTTTTCTTCTTTTTTTCTTCCACTTTTCATTTTTTTTTTTTTTTAAACTTTTTTTTAGATGTGGTTTTCTGAGGCTTGTGGATTTCAAGCTAGCTGTAACCCCAGTATAAAATGATAATCATTCATCTTTCCTATGCAGGTACACTATAATTACCTTTTGAAGATGGCAATTGAGTCACTCACTGCATGTGTGTTTCAGCAAACAGGATATGTTGTCAATCTGGATTCTGAAAGTCCAATTCTTTTTCTTCAAATTAATTTTCACATTTTCCCTCTTCCAATTTTTTTTATTTTTGTTATTTTTTAAATTGAGTGCCAAAAAATTTACAATTGGAGAAGAGAGAACATTTCCTCAATACAAAACATGTGTAGATAAGAAAGATTATCATTCTAGGTGTTTCCATCTTGCTATGCTTATTGGGCTTACAGTTTTGCCAAGGTTGTTCATTACAAGCCCAAATGGGCCAAAACAACAACAATGCAAGGCAAAAAACCCATGCTTTACTTCCATTCAATATTAGCGCACTATTTCAAGCGGTTTACGTCATCGGTCCACATACAGTTTTGTCATGCAATGTACCGCTGCAGTCCATTGGATTGCACAGTACAGTGCCTAGCTACATTTAGAGTAACGTTGTAGGCACATAGAACATTGTGAATGATCTATACCAGTGTTATCTGGTTATAGCTGTCTGTTTTAAGCAAGGCAGACTGCATGCTTATTTGTTCTTCATTTCATCAATGTTTCCATGATATACATGTTAATGCACCCAACAAGAGTTAATTTGTAGCCCAACTATTTTCTCTAAGACAATAAATAAAGCTCTAATTCAAACTGATGACACAATTGGGCTATACTGGCAACCTCAAGTCCTGTTGTGTGTGTGTGTTTGACCTCTTAAAAACGGATTTGTATACAATACCAGCTAGTAGTCCTGTATTACATAACAGCTAGCTATAGTCTATAGTCTGTTCAATGTGAGAAACAGTAAGATGGAACATTACTGTAAAAGAATGATGTAAAATATCAAAGATCATGCGCTATTTTATGGCGAATAAACCATAGAACTTAATTGCATGGACAAGTTTATGATGACTAGCTAATTCACATTGCAAAATAATTATATATCATATAAATGGTCATGTTTCATATTATGTTGAATGAACTATATAGCAGGCAAGCTGGCTATATCATAGCTATTACATGTCCCTATTTATTAAATTACGCACGTGTATGCATTACTCATGTTGATACGTGTGGGGTGTACGTCAGCGGGGGGGGGGGGGGTATTCAGTGCTATTAGTAGTGGCGTACCCAGGGGGGGGGGGGGGGCCGGTGCCCCCCCCCCCCTGAAATATCCCCGTCGGTAAAAATGACCCTCGGTCGGTAGATTTGCGATTTTGACCATGCAATTTTTTTGACCGGTTATGCGGACAACTTCATCGCACCGTTCTTCCATCTAGGCTTGTATGCTCTTATTTTCTTAGATGGAGCCATTGTTTACCTCGAATGGTCATGGATAAAGGTGTACAACAGCAACGATGCATGTTCGAAAATCGATTCAACGGCATGCGTGTTTCGCTGTTATTCAGTAGGCTGATACATTGTAGCTTACACATTGTTCACCATGTTCACGCTCGGTCTTGTACAGAGATCGTTGAATTTGAACTGTGAGTCTGTGACCCTCATTGCAAACAGTCGCTAACACAGATAAGCACACTAGCGTAAGAACGTGTATCTCATATACCTATGTCGTGTCCATGTTAATCAGTAGAAGATACTTATATAATGTTTTGGAAATCGCTTGAAACTTTTGCGGAAGCAATTATTTAATGTGTTTAAAAACTTTTAAAAATACAGGATTTGCATTGTATTTATCTTTTACGGACATTAAAAAATTTACAATGTAGGAGATTGACAATTTTCAGAATGTCTTAAGGTTTCCACGTCCATACATCGTCAGATTTAAGGGGTCCCTTCATTTTTGATTGGGATTCGTTAGTGAAGTTCAATATGTAAACTTACGCGTCCTACAAGAAAATGAGTGGTCCTAGGACGCGGGGACGCGCAAGAACGCGACCCCTGCTTTTTCTCTTTATTTCAGTCATAACTTTTTCAGGTTCGCAATGTTTATCGCTTACCAGGGCGGTTTTGTACTAAAAGTGGGGGAAAAAATAAAACAAAAAAGTTCATCTTCCTTCCTTTTTTGAAAAAAGTCCCGACGCTAAACATGTTTTTATTTTTATTTTGCCTAGCCTAATTCAAGCTTTACTGAGTGTTTAAATTAATAAAATAAATCCTCAGCGTTGAAAGAACTAGTTTGATTGGGCCCAGATTTCAGATTTGAACACACATAGATCACAGAGAACTTGAGCCAAACTCGAGTATTTTGCTGGGCTCGGGAGTCGGGCTCTGGAGTCGGACTCGCGCAGTCCAGTATACGGGCCAGATTTTAGAAAAAAAAACAGAAATAAGCTTATTACTCAAATGTGGCAATGTCCGAATTACAATGCCTGTAATGCAATGGGTTATTTTAACATAGATTTGGTAAGAAAAAAATATTATTCGTTTTCCAAAATGAAATTCCCACCTTATTTCACCAAGTCTCGCAACACTCACTTCCCTATTCGTCGAAAGTTACTGACTGAATACACATCACTCATATTTGGGTATGCTGTCATGTACATCCGCGTGCCTATTTTTGCTTACCGTTTTCAAAATAGTATGATTTGTTGGTTATATAATCTTGACATATATCTCAATCATATTGCCGAATATCGTGCAATTTCAAGCCTATCTTCTTATTAAAATCGTGACTTCAATGTTAAAACTATTTTAACCGAATTGCGTAAATGAGGAGTGATTTGGTGGTGCGCCCCCCCCCATATGTATCGATCATTTATTATTGACGTGCCAGACAGTATGGGACAGGAAGGCAAAATTAATGACTTGATTCAGTCAATTTATTCCTTTCACATAATCATTTAAATTTGAATTACATAAATGAGGAGTGATTTGGTGGTGCGCCCCCCATATGTATCGATCATTTATTATTGACGTGCCAGACAGTATGGGACAGGAAGGCAAAATTAATGACTTGATTCAGTCAATTTATTCCTTTCACATAATCATTTAACTTTCAATATTTTAATTCATGACACTGAGATGGGGCATAAATTGACCCCCCCCCCCCCCACTTCCCACTTACACACATCAATGTTTATTTCTGGGGGGGGGGGGGGGGGGCAAAACTAGGATGATTACTTTCTTTCACTTTTTTTCTTCTTTCTAGCTACTCTCAAATGTTCTTGTTTTTTCTTTAATGTTCAACAAATCTTAATTTCTTAAGTTCCGATGAATCAATACGCCGCACAAACGCTACCTGTCATACTCTCCCCCGTGTTGATAAGTAAAATGTGAAAATGAAGTTGTGACTTTACCTTACATTTTGGATTGTCACTTCTTCAATATTCGACTAATCCTAGCGTGCAATATCCCATATTAAAGAAGATAAATTTCTCAACAACTTTATAATTTAATATTTTTAGGTAGGATATATATTGTTAGAGTTAAAGCCCATTTATTACCTGTATAGTTACTTTTTTTGATGACTGTATACACACACGAAGGCGAAGGACACATATACGCGTGCATAAAATGTTGCGCCTGTAAGTTACGTCACTGTCTCGTGATTGACAAACAGCACGTGATTGGTCAGTCTCAGTCTATACGGGGGTTTTCGTCAGAAATTCTAACACAAATTGTATTAGGATCAATTACACTTATCAATTGAAAGTTCTATTCCACAGACCTAGAACAGCATCTTATGTCAAATGGACTTTAAAAAAATCCATGTCCCATCAAAGGAATTATAATATAATTCATGGCAAAATGTTTAAAAGTTATCAAATTTGGTTTTGTATTTTGTACTCTCGCCCTATACATGTATATCATCTTTCTGTGTGCCTAAAAAAACAATTAGAGGCGTTATATTGATATTTCTCAGAGTTGGGGCTGGTATACATCTAATATATAGTTGGATTTGTTTCCAGAAACTTGTAACAATATCACATTGGTATAGCAAGTGAAAAATAGTTTCCGTTTTGGAGTTGCAGAAACTGCAGTGATCATTATCTTTTATTTTTATTTTATAAAGCAAACGGTTTGTGCCCAATATGTTGTTTAGTATTCTGTACTGGAACCAATGAAGTGTTGCATCTTTTGTAATTTGCGCAACAAACTATTTTTAGTAAGTATACTAATCCCCTACCTTAACAGTATTGACAGCGTTACACATTTCTGGCCTTTTATATATCTAGAAATTTATATTTTAGGACACAATTGGGCTGAAAAATCTTGCATGATGGCATAATATTCCACCTTGGATTGGAAGCAAACACGTCAAATGCGATCAATATCAAGCTATTCCATTTAAATTTAAAATATACGCTTAACCTTAATCCTCCCAAAAGGGGATTGTAGATTTCAAGTGACGTCACTCATGCTGGTAAGCCCATTTAAAAAGCACACTCCCTCTGGGGTAGATTAAGGGCGTGTCTTCCATTGTGGGTTTATGCATTTGAAAGACAATAGTCCACTGAAATCCAACTAAAGTACATGAACACAATTTCCAACAACCTTGTCCTTAAAGGTAGATGACCCGAACACATTCCGATTTTCAATTTGAAGTTTTCTATTCTACATGAAAGGTCATCCTTAAAAAAGTCGTGTTCCAAAGTTTGAGTTGCATAGCTCTAATGGTTCTTATTTTAGACGCACAAGATGCTGTGAACTGTACCCATTGAGTAGTACACAAACTATATCGGTGGTTACCACCATTTGCGGTAATTCGACGTTATTTCATCGATTTCTCCGTAATTATACCGATTTAGGCCGTCAAATTTCAGTATGATGATGAGAAAAATACGAGCTTTCATATGATATGAACATCTCCGTATGTTTGAAATAATTCTGTGTTACGAAAATGTGATCGGGTCATCTACCTTTAAGTTTGACGGATCTTTTTAAACTTCAGCCGGTCGAAGCTCGTTAATCAGAAAACTCTCTCAAAATATTAAAAATAATTCCAAAAGTTTCGAATCTTTCAAAACCAAATTGGTTTAAAATTCTAGAGTGGTCGGGCCTGTGTTAAAGGGATTACCGGTAATCTTATAAGCAGAGTTTCTCTCTTCCGTTGATTGGAATTCTCTTTGAGTTTTAAATTATTCACTTTGCATCTCCATATTCTTACACCATCTGAGATTATAATTAGGTAATCGCAATAACTACTTGCTCTACCCTATAACAAGTATATAGTTTCTGAACTGAAATCTCATTAGAAATCAAAATATGCCATTGACATTTAGACAGAACCTAATGCTAACATGATATGATTGACAATGTATGATTGAAAAATATCAACATTTTCATATTTTGATTAAAGCTCAATACTATTTTTATCCCTATCTATTTGGTTGTTAAGGGTTACTTTGTGAAATAATATACGATATCGGGAAGTAAATGAGCACCCTACCCTGATACAAACTGCATTTTTGAATCCGCGTATTTGAGATTTGAGAGCTTTCTAAAAATGTATAATTTTGCTATCATCAATTTTAAACAAATCCAACAAAAAAAATGTCTATTTGTAAAAACGGACTGTTGGCGAGCCCCATTTGTCGTCTATCAAATAAATGTTACCCCGTTCAATGTCACCACCTACCTACCGAGATATGATCAATTCAGTAACAAGAGTGCAAATCCAACCTTGGCTACTTTTGAACAAGAAAATGACTTTAAACTGAAAAAACTGCCTTTGTTATTCCGATGGTGCTTTTAGGATACATGTCAATGTATGTATTGCTGCTAGACACCAGGGTTACAATAAATACACGTACGCGAAATTTTTTATGTGAAGCGTGATTCCGCTGCAAACCAGAAATGCATTTAATAATTTATCATAATTAAATTCAACCAGGTATATAATACCTGAAGACTCCACTCCTCCACTTTTGACAAAGGGAGTTAATAGTCGAAACATTTTTAAAATGTATTTTATGATTTGAAATGCATAATCACCTGATTTATAAATGTGTCTATATTAACAGTTCATGGTGACACATATAATTGACAAGTGAAAACCAGACCATAATTGGTTAGTTGATAGTTTTTACATTTTAAAATGTACTTTGTGATTTAAACCATTAAATCATAACTCGAACTTTAAAGGTCACTCCATTCTATTGTGTCTGTAATTTTCAGTTCATAATGACACATAGAATACTATTGTGAAAAATCAGACGACACTTGGTCGTTTACGCTCAAACTTTAAAGGTCACTCCATTCTATTGTGTCTGTAATTTTCAGTTCATAATGACACATAGAATAATAATGTGAAAGATCAGACGACACTTGGTCGTTTACGCTCAATTGTTATCCGTCGATAAACAATTATAAAAAATCATTGCATTGACATCCAAAATCAAATCAGATAATGTCCAATGTCCAAGAAAAATTTAGGGCGATTGAATTTGACCAGGTATTTACCTGAGGAGGTTACAACCGAACATATTTTTCCCACCGCAATGGTACCAAGATAAACAAAAAATCATTGCATTGACATCCAAAATCAAATCAGATAATGTCCAATGTCCAAGAAAAATTTAGGGCGATTTAATTTAACCAGGTAGTACCTGAGGGAGTTATAAACCGAACATAATTTTTCCAACCGCAATGGTAACCAAGATAAACTGTTTACTAAAAAAGCTTTATTAATAAACATCCATTTATCCAATATATATATTGTTCTCTGAAAAGTAAATATGATATTGACCTAAAACAATTATGAAGTGACTCGGGTGATCAAAAAGTGTATACCAAACCGCACTGTGCACTGTGAGTAAAAAACAACGACCTCTTGTAACGAGGGTGGGTGGGTGGGGAATTTTTATTTGATCCTTCTGGTTTGCAAACAGAATACGATATGACCCGCCGAGGAAACAAGGAGAAAGGGGCCAAACCGGACGAGATATGCATGACTGAAACACAAAGCAAATTTCGCGGGCTGGCGAATCCCGACTCGGGATTGGTTTAAAAACGTGAACCACGCCCGTCTGCAAAGGCCGTAAAACAAAAACGTGCCGGCAACCCTAGTGCATGAGCAATTCAGAATTATTTAGACGAGCAAAACAATTCGTTTATTGCTGCTAGACACCAGGGTTACAATAAATACACGTACGCGAAATTTTTTATGTGAAGCGTGATTCCGCTGCAAACCAGAAATGCATTTAATAATTTATCATAATTAAATTCAACCAGGTATATAATACCTGAAGACTCCACTCCTCCACTTTTGACAAAGGGAGTTAATAGTCGAAACATTTTTAAAATGTATTTTATGATTTGAAATGCATAATCACCTGATTTATAAATGTGTCTATATTAACAGTTCATGGTGACACATATAATTGACAAGTGAAAACCAGACCATAATTGGTTAGTTGATAGTTTTTACATTTTAAAATGTACTTTGTGATTTAAACCATTAAATCATAACTCGAACTTTAAAGGTCACTCCATTCTATTGTGTCTGTAATTTTCAGTTCATAATGACACATAGAATACTATTGTGAAAAATCAGACGACACTTGGTCGTTTACGCTCAAACTTTAAAGGTCACTCCATTCTATTGTGTCTGTAATTTTCAGTTCATAATGACACATAGAATAATAATGTGAAAGATCAGACGACACTTGGTCGTTTACGCTCAATTGTTATCCGTCGATAAACAATTATAAAAAATCATTGCATTGACATCCAAAATCAAATCAGATAATGTCCAATGTCCAAGAAAAATTTAGGGCGATTGAATTTGACCAGGTATTTACCTGAGGAGGTTACAACCGAACATATTTTTCCCACCGCAATGGTACCAAGATAAACAAAAAATCATTGCATTGACATCCAAAATCAAATCAGATAATGTCCAATGTCCAAGAAAAATTTAGGGCGATTTAATTTAACCAGGTAGTACCTGAGGGAGTTATAAACCGAACATAATTTTTCCAACCGCAATGGTAACCAAGATAAACTGTTTACTAAAAAGCTTTATTAATAAACATCCATTTATCCAATATATATATTGTTCTCTGAAAGTAAATATGATATTGACCTAAAACAATTATGAAGTGACTCGGGTGATCAAAAGTGTATACCAAACTGCCAAACAAGGACCTAATTAGGGGACTTGACCAATCCCCCCCCCCCCCCCCCCCCCCCCCCCCCCCCCCCCCCCCCCCGCTGGAAGTACCTTAGAGCCTAAGATAGTGAACATAGCCAATTAAATTAAGATTGGAAGGAGGGGGTAAAGACAATGTTTTCACTCACCCTATACAAAGGGGAAATACCCTTCACTTTTTCTTTTCACCCTTCACAAATGTTCTCAAAGAGTGAAAAAATGTTGACGATTTCATTGCGTCACAGCCCAAAACTGCGCGTGCCCACGTTCTGACCTTCATTTTAGCTTTACACCATCGAGAAATAAACTCAGTGAAATTGTTGTAAAGATCAATGCCTGGGGAGACTAATTAAAATGTATCAGGGCCATCTGAGGTGACTGTCTCAAAATTCTTTTGCTTTAAATATTGTGCAACCCGACATACCTGTAAAGAGTCATCTGCTGGATAGAACACCTTTAAGGGGAAAAACGCTGTCAAAAATCATATATGGGGCAACGAACATATTGTTGGAGCCTGCAAAGAAAAATCAGCAAGAAGTGTCAAAAATGTGAACACATAAAATAATGCAAACCAATGTTATGCCCCTTTAAAGCCTAACAATATAAAGTCTCAGACCAAGCACTTCAGTGGATTATACGATGTGGCTTGATGCACATGTAATCGATTTTAAAAGCAGATTGTTGACAAAGTTGACAAAAACCCAACCGTTTGTTAATAATGATAAACTGTAATACTGAAACGCATAAAACCGCTACAATTATGTATAGCAAAAGCTATTAGTATTAGAGGAGACATTTCTTGGGCTCTCCTATTGCTCAAATACACAGTGATCGATTTAAGCAGATTGTTGACAAGAGTTGACGAAAAGCCCAATCGTTCGTTAACAATGATAAACTGTAATATTGAAATGCATGTGCAAAACTGCTACAATTATATGTATTGCAAAAGCTATAATATTAGGGGAGACATTCCATGGGCTCTCAACCCATTGCTCTAATACCTTTTGTTGATAAGCTGACGCATTGATGGTGTGTGAGAGGGGACATTACACAAATCATAACAAGATGAAGACCATCGATCTGATGCCTAAAGTTTTCGAAACATTGCTTTACAAATTACAGTAGTAGTGAAACCTGACCGCGAATTATCACCGTTGACAAGGTTATCAAGCGTACTTGACCGACTGTATACATGATCGATCGTACTATTAGTTTTATTGGTCGTACTCAAGGAATTAAAATTTGCCATCGATTGTTGTTGCT